>CM077522.1:20056729-21264758 GCA_039654895.1 Mongoloraphidia duomilia | reverse complement strand
TTTATGGCAGAACTATCAGAAATTTTTAATTTTCTGTGAAATTCTGAATAACCACAAAATTCAATAGCAATGCAATGTGTGTATAAAATTAATTTCACGTGTTTACAATAACGATTAAAATCAAAACCATTTTACTGTACAGTAAATTGCATTTGTGGATTACATTTTACCGCAATTTCCTCAGAATTTTCATTTTTGTTTAACGTGCTGGTGGATGCAAAATTTACCAATAAATCAGCAGCTATGATAAAGAAACACGTAACGAAACGAACCTGCAGTAGTGTATACTCTCTTCAAATTCTGAAGATGACATTAAGTATGTCGAAACGTTAGTAGTTCTAAATATCATTATCGCGACAGATCGATTCTGTTGTCACGAGGTCTTCTTTCTCAACTTCTATTTAAATTTTGTTTTATTTTACCTATCAATTACATACGTAGTGATAATTAAATATTCTTAACACCTTTTTTTCCATTTTTTAATATAGTTTAAGAGCCAGTGGCCGGCAGACAGAAAGTATTTTACCAAAGTTTAAATTTTTCTCAGCGACTCTCCTATAGCTACTATACATGAGATGGGGAGTCACTAAGCCGAGCGAAGGTAGCGATGACGTCACTCACGTAAGATAGGTACAAAAATCAGACCAACTTCAAAAGTATTTTACCAAAGCTGCCGCTTGGATATTTTAAAGAATACAACTATTGTTATTAAAAAATGCAATGGCAGACAATTTGGCCGGTTATAACCTCATGGCAGACGTCATTGAAAATTTGAAAAAAAAAAAAAAATTCAAAAGTATTTTACCAAATCTGATTTTTATATATGTTGTTTATAATAATATTAAAAGTTTAAATTTAAGACGGCAGACGTTTTCTCCGGTTGTAACTTCCCGGCAGACGGTAAAATCTTACCTATAGTGCGAGTATAAGTACCTACTGTAATCTCTCTTACTTGTATAATATCTGCATGCAAATGGATAATCAAGTAAAAATGAATAATAAACTATGAAAATTATAAAAAAATACTTACTATTTTAGAGTAATAAGTAGAAAAGATGGGTCGCTTATAAAATAACAATAATTATAACAATATAATGACAATAATGGAAATATGATCAAAGTTTTTAATGATACTATTTTTTTGTTTACATTTTCGTTTATAATTCGTCAACTTCATGTTCGGAACCATTTTCAACATGATACGACTCATCATTTTGCTCATCATCGACTGGATCATTATCTGTAAAAATGCAATTAAAATTTGTAAATTGAATCAAAAAAATTTAAAATAGATTTTATTATAATAAAATTACCGGATATATCCTGGATAAAATCGCTAAAATAGTATCATTAAAAACTTTGATCATATTTCCATTATTGTCTTTATATTGTTATAATTATTGTTATTTTATAAGTGACCCATCTTCCCTACTTATTACTCTAAAATAGTAAGTATTTTTTTATAATTTTCATAGTTTATTATTCATTTTTACTTGATTATCCATTTGCATGCAGATATTATACAAGTAAGAGAGATTACAGTAGGTACTTATACTCGCACTATAGGTAAGATTTTACCGTCTGCCGGGAAGTTACAACCGGAGAAAACGTCTGCCGTCTTAAATTTAAACTTTTAATATTATTATAAACAACATATATAAAAATCAGATTTGGTAAAATACTTTTGAATTTTTTTTTTTTTTTTCAAATTTTCAATGACGTCTGCCATGAGGTTATAACCGGCCAAATTGTCTGCCATTGCATTTTTTAATAACAATAGTTGTATTCTTTAAAATATCCAAGCGGCAGCTTTGGTAAAATACTTTTGAAGTTGGTCTGATTTTTATACCTATCTTACCTGAGTGACGTCATCGCTACCTTCGCTCGGCTTAGTGACTCCCCACCTCATGTATAGTAGGTATAGGAGAGTCACTGAGAAAAATTTAATCTTTGGTAAAATACTTTCTGTCTGCCGGCCACTGGCTCTTAGGCTAATACAAAGTACCCGAAAAACGTGTATAAAAATTCACAGATTTCGCAATCCTTGCAACCATCGAGGACATTGGAAATGATAACAGCATATATGAAACATAATTAACTGTTTATTATACACACAATATTTATCAATGCACTGTTTAGTTTTGTCAGGAATAACCCTATTATTCTTCTGTTATATACGCGTTCACTTTTGCTTGATTACTTAACTTTTAAATGGATTTTTCTACAGTATTTATTAACATTTGCTCAAAAATAACACCGCAGATCGTCGCAAATACCTGTCAATTAACTAGACATGATATAAAACACATTTCGAAAAAATTGCACTTGTTCAATTTTGCATGATTGCTCCTCACTTGATCGCGACACCGTTGTCTTTTGGCCTTGAACGAAAACTCGTAACTCTGCCCCCATATACGAACATAAACATTTCCAATGTTAAAATGAAATTCCGGTGGAATTTTATCAGCATTATTAACTAGTGTGTGCAGATAGCTTTCGGCTACACCCTGTACACGATCGGGCCGGGATCAATATTCCACCAAGTAGTATATTTTTATGTCTGAACGTAATGAACTACATGTGTGTATTTATGCACAGTCGCTGTTCCCACACGTCGTCAACTAGATTTTTTTTTATACTTTTTTGGCAGACAGCAAGTTTTTGTGGTTGTTTTTTGCAATATTTTATTGTAATCTGCATTTATAATAACATAAAATATGTTGTAGTCGCATTGGTATGGCATCTTGAAATGTTAGTTTAATGGGACATTGTCATGAGGCAAAATCATTTGCGTTGAATTTTAGTTTTTTTTTTTTTTGATTTTCAGACAATTTTTTTTAACTTTTTAGTAACAAATATATTAAAAAACTTCATCCCTACACAAATTGTAAATTTAAAATGCGTTTCAAAATGAGTTACCCAGTATCGGCATTGAAAAGAGGCTGCACTGTCGATCATGTATATGTTGAGGCGTATCTTCTTACCACACGAAAATGCCTCGAGGCATACTCGTATAATGCTCCTTTTCATTGCCGCAGGTTAGAAGAGTGCATAATTATATAAATCATTGTAGATAATTTAGACGTAACAACGTCTCACTATACGCAGGTATGCATGTACGAAAAGCATACTTCCCTTTCCACTCGAGAGATGTCGCGTCGAATTCTTTTCGTTTTGCAGGAAACGACATTATCGACGTGACAACCTTGTATATCCACTGTCGTGTAGCACAGTACATTTTGACGTGACAACGTCTCGCTACGCAGGTAAGCATACATGTACGAAAAGTAAACTTCCCTTACCAATCTTTATTTAGAAAAAAGTTTTCAATTTGAGAAAAAAGGAACAAATTTCAGTTATTATTTTGCTTATACATACCTAATATTAGCGACACTTATTTATGTACTTTCCAGAATTCACTAGACAATCAACGTGTAATTTCCAAAATTCACGACGCTAATGACCTAAGTTGTCGAGCATCCTATAATTTACAATTCATTTATTTCAAAATTCACTATAGACAATCAAAATGTACTTTTCAAAATTTATTATTTCTTTCATCCCAGGCAGACGTTGTCACGCACGTAACACCCGCGGCCGTGTAGGCGACATAACCTACCTATTTTTAAAGTTCTATACCTCAGAATGAAAAAACGGAACCCTTATAGGATCACTCTCTTGTCTGTCAGTCCGATCTCTCCCCCCCTCTTTATCTCCGAAACTATAACTGAGCCCAAAATTTAGAAAAGAATTGGCAATATAGGGCCTCACGCATAGTTTACAGGAAAACCTAAGCGAAAATCCAAAGTCTTTAAATTCCCACGGGAAACGGAATAGTACAGAACCCTCTCCGCGCGAGTCCAACTCACACTTGACCAGGTTATTTTCAGATCTACTGCCAACTTTAAATAAATAAATAAGTAAATGTTTATTACTCCTGTTACAAAAGGGAATATCATATTATAACATTGTTTGAAAGAAACATGGGTATAGTGGTATACTGTATACATAACCTCACTATTGTGACATGGTTATGCAATAATTACCAACGTGCGTATTGTTTTACGAAGGAACACATAGGAGGCGTCGTGTTTGTATAGGCTTACAATGTAATGTGAATCATTGACTTAGGGAATGAACTGCGTTTTCCCTATCTCAGCAATATTTTAGTTGGATGAAATAAGGTGGCTGTCAATATCTGTCGTTTTCTAAGAACGATGTGGGTTGTTTTAAAATTTTTTTCGATTTATTCAGGATTGTATTTGTCCCTGGGGATGGTTTTTTCGAGATATACTATCACTGTAGAATGAGCGAAACGCTGGAATTCTATAAACTTTCCTCGAGCGAAGCCGGATAGAACAGCTAGACATTTTATAAGTTCGAAGTTATGAGCATATGTATATCTTCTAAAGCTACTAACTGACAAGGTTATCTGGACCTAGTGCCAATTATAATTTTAATTTGTTATTATTTTCATTAATAATAGATTGAAAATCCAATTGATTCTTTTACCGATTCTCAGATTAAAACCTGGAAACTTGAGGCCTGTAAAAATTTACGAACTATACATACCTATGACTGTTATAGGGTAAAATTACAGGTTCAATTCTGATTAGAAAAGGACGTTTAAAGAGGGCAGCCGCCATTGTCTATCTTCTTTTGCATAAGGAAAAAATGAGATGCAACGCAAAAGAATAAAACTATTTATTTGCTTAACTGTTTAATGATCAACGTTTCGACACGTTTTGATCATTAAAAAGTTTAGTAAATAAATATTGTTTTTCTTTTGCTTAATTGTATCCCGTTTTTCTCTAAAGTAATAACTTAAAAGAAGGTGTTTTGAAAAAAATAATATTTACTTTTTTCTAGCGACATTTTTTCTGATCCGTTACGCAGTTCAATCTCTATGTCAATGGGTTGTACAATATGTAATGTGTTGTGTGAATAAAGCATATGGCATGATACCACCAAAGCATATACACACAGGACGTGTGTGCAGGAGGCATTGTTCGAAGGCACCATCTTAATTAAAACCGCGGATGATTGTTCGCACGCACAATAATTAGAAGCTCTTCACACATTGCGCTGTATTATAATTCTCCCGTTGGATGTAATAATGTCATTACGTTGCTTTAGTTGAATTATTTACAAAACCTCGACGAAAAATTACTAACTCGAGTTTTGTCTAATTAGTATAATTACCAACGAACAGACCCAGAGCTTTCTTGCTAAACTGCTGGAAAACCAGCAACGTTCTTACTTACGGCATTTCATCAAACGTATAATTTCTTAGGAAGGCTCTACAGGACCTATCGAAAAGGGAATTGAAAGTTTGCCAATTCTGCGTCGGTCAGTATAGCAGCCCCCCAACCCTTAAATAAATGAGTGAGCTGTGAGAGTAGGATAACATTATGCAAACACGAGAGTGCGAGAGAGAGCGCTTATGAAATATACATATGGTTCAAGACGGAGTGTAATTTTTTATTATAATTATTTTTCCAACTAAAAAATAATAACAATTCATAGCAACCCTTGAATCTTGACTTTCTCTATCTCCTATGTAGGGATATCGTTAATAATAGTAGACGAGGATTGCCATCATATATATGTACCTATATTCCATAAGCGCTCTCTCATGTTTGCAAAACCTCTTTCTCATTGGTCTTTTTTACTTACTTTAAGGGCTGGTGGCAGCTATACTGACCGACGCAGGGATGCCAGACTTTCCATTCTCTTTTCGATAGGTCCTGTAGAGCCTTCCTAAAAAATTATACGCTTAATGAAATACCGGAAGTAAAAACGTTACTGGCTCTTAGTCTATAAAAGTTCTTGATATGTCGATTTTATAGTGCTCACGTTAGTTCGCCACGGTTTCTCTTAATAATTCCGGAAAATATCCTTATATAAGGGCAGTGTCAGCAAACTTTAACTCTTTAATGTTCTAATAAATTTTGTGTCGTCGCGTCGTCCAAATTCAAATAATCAAATCAACCTAAACCTAAACTAGCCAATATTTGTGAAACCCGATACTGGAGTAAATAGTCCCTTGCTTCGAAGACCCTTTGATAATATGTACATATCTAAATAGCCACGACCCTACTTAAACATGCACGCAGGGTACGCGATGTATCTCTGTGAATGATTGAACATTTTGGTATAGGGATGAATTCATTAATAGCAATCAATCGTCAAATGATAATACTGTTACTGCAAGGAGTGCGATAATTAATTGGATATACATATTTTGTACCGCATCAGTTATCAATTTCACTTTTGTATAGCTCCAGTACATTTACATTTATTTACTGTAAAAGAGGCCAAAGTCTAGATTACAAAGCCAAATATAAAAATAAGGTACAAAATGTAATTTAAAATATCATTTAAAATATATATATTTTTATCAGCGTTTATATCTTCAGTACAGTACAGAAGGACGGGCTGGAGTCAGTATATCGTAGTAAAATAAAAAACTTTAATTTATTAAAATTAATTGATTATTTAATTCTAATTATTATTTGCCAAGATTCATGCCACAACAACCCACAATCTGTGAAAATTTCAACTATAGTTACCTTTTATCGTTTGTGAGATAGAGCCTTGTGACAGGCGGACGAACGGACGGAAAGACATCGTAGGCTCAGTAATAGGGTTCTGTTTGGAGGCACGGAACCCTAAAAATTACAGTTTTTCGCTTCTTTGTGAAAAGTCCAACTCTGAACTCTTCAATTCTTAATTCTCTGTCGGATAAAAAAGGCCCTTGATGTCAAATATAGAACCAACAATCAACATTGATGATCGCAGTTGTAATATTTATAAATAGTTTGCTACAGAAAATAGCATTCGGTGTGTGGGACACAAAACGAACACTTTTTTTCACAACATTTCGTGTTTATGTTTTGCATTAAGCTTATCATTGGATTTCAGGGGTGAGTTAATTCGTGATTTAAATTAAACTGTTTCTATTATTAAAGAATTTTTAGAACGTATTTTATGAATTTGGTTACTTTTATTATAATTTACAGATTAAAATTTATTTTTTTTAATAATTTTTGTATTTTCGTTTTAAATAAGTATATGTGCAAATTACGAAAGACATTTTGTAACAATTATACCTACACATTTTTTGAAGTTATACTCCTTTAGCGAGGGTAGTGAATTGGGATGACCTCGACTCAAATATATTATCGACTCAAAAATTATCGAAACGCTGTAATGTAACGCTGACAGGGATAAAACGGCTCTAAAAAGGGGTTTTGGGGGGCAAAAAATAGATCTAGCTAGGTCTAGTGATGTATGTTTTTGTTCAGTGGATAGAAAACTCGCCTATGTTGCATCTTAAATGCGAAATTCACTTTTAACTTAAATTTCAAGAATATTCCTTCTACGTAATATAAATGCATATAATTTGTAATACACAAGGACGAACACATTAGAGTACATTTTCTTATTAAAACAATCAGTTTGGAATGCGAAATGAGTCATATAAATTACCAACTGACAAAAAACTGTTCTGTTGTGTTATGACATAGTCCAGCCGTCTGAAAACATTTCCAATTTAATTTGGTCTGTTTGTCTTGTATATTGTTTTGACAGTTGTAAAATTGCATACTGTTATCTTTGTATGAAGATCGGGATTGGAGGAACTATCTATTTATACAATCAACTGAAAACAGGAATATCATGGGTGCGTACTTATACATGTAAATTCTCATTTTAATTTTTCATGTCCCGTAAGGAAATGGAAGTATGATTTTTTTTAACGAAATGTCCTTTGCTTTGATCAGCAATTAGCTAGTGCTAGTTCTGTGTTGTTATAGACTAAAATGAAAATTTGATAAATAGAAAATATAAGCGGCACGATAGGAAGCAACATATATGACAGGAACACAAGACGGACCAAACGTAGAAATGTTAGGATAGGAGACATGGTGATAAGGTCAAAAGTTTGTCTCAGTAAATTGAACGCGGAACTCCACAGCTATAATGATACTTGTCACAAGGACGACATAAGTCTGGCAAAAGCCAGACAAGAGTTAACAAAAACTGTCTTCGCGATCTGAGTTTTAAAATGTTTAAGAGGCTCCCGGTCTCCAATGGTAATTTGGACGACAGACTGGACAACCGATTAATGCGTCAAATCTGCCTCACGAATTGTTTCTAGAGCGTTGAAGAATGTTGAAATTTTTAATAGTAGGTTATTATAGTTATTATTATTTTATATTATTGTTATTGTCTGACTCCAGTGTAGTGATACGATTTGGATTAATATATCTAAGGACTCCGGGTCTATTGATTTTGTAGTCAATAGAATGATTGATTTTGTAAATATACGCAGTTTTACTCATTTTTTTTATTATAAAACGCATTTTATTGTTTATCACTAAACGTGATAAAGCAATTATCTTTTGTCACTATAAAAATAATTTCGGAACATCCTAAATATTTATAATATGTTAACTACTTACTATACTTGTTATGTCTTTGTGTTGCAAGATAATTGTACTTATTGTTCAAAAAGCATGATTCACAATAATAAATTGTAAAGGAACTTTTAATTTAGATTATTTCAGATATAATATGTAACTAAAAATAGCCAGGCGTTCACAATGACTTTTTATCTGTCCATTTTATCATTTTTTTGCTTTTACAATGTAGATTGTAGCTGTATTTGCATGTTGTAATATGAATTTAAAATTTAAGGCAAAACTTGAGTCTCGCTCCATAAACTCCCTCGATAGATGGCAGTAAGGTCGATGTAACATGTTTTTGTATAACTCATGACATCCACATTTGCTTAATAAATGGCATTAAAATATATCAGATTCGGTAGAGAATTTCTGTATACACTTAAACATCAATATTTTGAAATATGCAATTGTGTTCTTGTTGAGAATATGTTTTGTTATTTTATATAATTCCTGTACAAATTTCTTAAGGGGTTACATACCTACCTTCAGTGTACAAGAAAAAGAAATTAAAAATTTTTTTTGTATAATATATTAAATGGATTTATCGAGGTTCTTCAGGCTACAGTTGGAAAAATGCCGTCTAACGGTCTGCATGATTACTTCGGTCTTATAGGTCGATGAACCTGAAAATTTCAAAAAAAAACTTGTAAAATAATATTATTTTAATACAACTTTTTTCATGAAAAATTTTTAATTTGAAAATGTCATAAAAATGCTTATTTTTCGAAATTCAAAATTTTGGCGCAACAAACTATGAATAACAGCAACATTATATTACAAGAATCATTTTGAAATTTTCAGTTCCATCGGCCTAGACCGAAGAAATAATGCAGACCGTGAGCTGTGACCTAAAGAACCACGATTAGCATATTTATTTTATAAAAGTTATAAAAAGAACCAACAAAATAATGCATGATGTATTGATGGATATTAAAAAAAATCCCTAAAAGTATTAATTTTCATCATCGCTGGAGGTACCTATGCAACCCCTTAAAAGAGGATTTTCTATCGAATCTCATTAATTTTAAATTTTAATGGAGTAGATAGATAGATAGATAGATATTTATTTGTTTGAGCACCACAGCTACGTGGCATAACATCGTCAAATAAAAACAAGTTTAATACATTACATAAATGAAAAATCTTCCACTTTATAAAGACCAGCCTCAGTCAACCGTCTTCTCACAAGATTTTTGAACTGACTTAGAGGAAGGTTTTGAACAGCTGTGGGCAGTTTATTAAATAAAGTAATGGACATGCAGACAAAACTGCTGTGTGTTTTTTGTAATCTATGAGGTGGTAATCTAAGATTATCTTTGTATCTTACATTATAAGAGTGGACGTTAGAGCTACAGCTAAAGTTCAACATATTCTGTTTGACATACAATAATGCGTGTAAAATAAACAATGATGGCAGAGTTAGTATTTTGAAATTAATAAAAATTGGTTTACAATGCTCTTTAGCTGAGACTCTAGCCATAGCCCTAACGGCTCTCTTTTGAAGTACAAAGACTCTGTTTGAATTAGTAGAGTTTCCCCATAGCAATACACCATAGCTAATTAAACACTCAAATAACCCGAAATATACTGTTCGTGCAGCATCAATGGATACAACATCCGAAACCCTTCTTATAGCATAAATGGCTGAATTAAGTTTTTGACAAAGTTGGGATATATGCGCTTTCCATCTAAGAGATTGATCTAGATATATTCCCAAGAATTTAACATTGGTGATGTTATCATTACTTAAGTGATCAAAAGTCATTATTTCTGTTTTATTAACATTTAAAGTAAGTTTATTAGCTGAAAACCAATCAGTAGCCTTCGACAGTGCCTCACGCGACATCCCAGGTCCAGAGTCATCACGCTTAGAAAGGAAAGTCGTATCGTCTGCATACAAAATTGTAGAAAATGGCTTCATATTATCTGCTAAATCATTTATGTAAATAATAAATAACACCGGACCTAACACGGAACCTTGGGGCACCCCATGCTGAATGATTTGAAATGAAGATGAAGAATTACGGGTAAGTACTTTTTGTTTCCTGTTAGTTAGATACGACTCGCACAGTCTAAGCGCCATGCCTCTGACTCCATAATGTTCTAATTTACTTAGAAGAATGTCGTGTGAGACACAATCGAAGGCCTTCGATAGGTCACAGAATGTTGCATCCATGGACGCACCTTCCTCAAACGCATTAAGTAAATTTTCGACCATTGTCAGATTGCCAGATTTATATTATCCACATCTCGTTGAAAGTAATGAACTGAGACCTTTGTCCTTTGAGAGCTAACCTTAATTCGTTTCGCATCTGAAAAATGTGATCCGTGTAATTGTCTTGTGTATAAAAACATTTTCCAAATAGTCAGTCCTCGGTTATTATTATTGTTCTAAACATCCGGAGAAATAGTGATTGTTATAATATGATATTTTTATATTATCTATCGTGATTCTGTTTCATGATTGGCGTGACCTTCATTTGTTAAGAAAAATAAAGAAGTATAATATAACGGACTATCCACCTTTCGGTGAACCATGTTCAGGCAATTTTCATTGGATGGATTTCTAAATAGCGTTAAACATTAAAAACGTGACAACCAACAATGTCACGATTTTGCCGCGAAATTTGTGCTCACGTCGCCGAATAGGGCTAGGAAATATGGGAAATAAAACGCAACATTTCGTTCGTAAAAACCGTGATATGTTTCATTCTATTTGAAAATTAGCATTTCACAAAATAAAAAAAAAAACAATAGGACCTCCTCTCGTAAATGGAACGTAGCCGCGTCCGTTACTTGTCTTGTCCAACTGTGAAACTCTGATTCGAATAACAAAAGCATTAAAAGGGGAGCTTAATATTCTCAATGCAAATCTCCTGTGTCGCAGTTTCGGTGGGACAGACAGTATAACATACTCGTAATTACTCAAAAATCTATTTTTTTATACTTTTATTTGTTTGTCTGTCTTCTAGAATAATAATTGAAAACCTTTTCCGGCATTTTTTGTAGTGAATGATTTTAATAATAAGCGGATTGACGGTAGTACAAAAAACTGTAATATTTTTCTGTTATTCTTTATGACAAAATAATTACATAGTTGAATTAGTTTGACATAGGTAATGGTTGCATGATAATCGATAGAAGAAACGTTCATCTTAATCTACTAACACAATAACACACAGTATAATGTCCAAAGTGTCAGGCCCGTAATAAAGATAATTTTACAGCAGAAATGATTTATAAGAAATTAAAATTATAAGAATTAGTAAAGACGAAAAAACAAACAAAAAACAGCGAGTCTCCCGTGCTCTCCAGATATATGTAAACATTCAAATTCGACAGCTAACCTCAAAAAAAAAATTGACAGCTGACCAAGCAGGGTTGACATAGCATATAATCTAGATACGGTAGGAGCTTGTAGAACTATTCGAACTGCCCTCCCCCCACACTTCTTTGACATTCACTGAGGGACTATATCAAATTTTGGTAGTGGCCCGTTAGTAAAGATGTTTACCCATCAATATAAGCAACGATTAAACTGTAAAAACAGTCTGTTACAAAATTATCTCAGGTATGAGTCAGAGTGTAAGAAATTGAATTGAAAGTTGACCTGTTTAGCATTGTTCTAGCTACGTTTCGAGTGAAAGCTGGGAAAACGACTGTTTCACGTATTTTTTCATAGTTCCCGACCTTCCTCAGGCCAGAGACTCAGATTACTAGTAAAAATAAATTAGGACACAAACCATGGGGCACTTTGTGTCGCTGCGTCAGCGGAATAAGTAATAAAAACGTGGGGCGCATAAAAATCTGTGTAACGACTGTATAATTATTAAATAAGAACGGCTTGTCTAGAAAAATGTGTTTCCATTAAGTCCACTAACAGAAATATTTCAAATGCGCCCCACGTTTTTATTATACTTATTCTGCTGACAGTGCTGACGCAGCGACACAAAGTGCCCTTTGGTTTGTGTCCTAATTATTTTCTAGTTTTTGGTATAGCTGATGATTTAAAATAAAACCGTTCAATTTAAAAGTTTTTTATCTATTTTTATATTCTAGTTTTTAGTTTGATTTATGGCCCATATCATTATGCAAACTCCTCATCCTTTCAACTGTCCACCTCCTGATCCCATTATCAGACCCTCGTTATCAAGTTGAAATTATCATAATAATGTATTGTCACGGAAACTCTGCAATGTGTGTGCAAAGTTTCATAAGAATCGGTTAAGTAGAAGTACCGTTGAAAAAGCTGTCGCAAGATTTGAAACAAAAATTGTAACAAACGTACAAATATACGGGGTCAAGCTAAATAAAACCGTTTAAAAATTCATAATTGCACAGGTCCATAATAATCTAAATTGAAAATATGAATCGGTACTAGGCCCAGGGTTATAAAATTATTGAATGTGTGAGTACGGGCCTGCAATGAGACGAGACGAGAGGTCTCTGCCGAACGCATTATAGATTTGTAGGTCAGTCAGACTTGTACCGGTTTCGTATAGCCATGCATTATGTATAATGCGAATGTGTCCATCTTCTGTTATGCATTGCAGAGGTAGATTCATACATTACATAGATATAGGTACCTACCTGTTACGGTCATCGTCGCGGGACTCCGTCACGCTATGGAAACCCGGAGACCTCGCCCTCTGCCTGCTCTAGATAACCGGTACAGGTAATCTGTAGACACTATCATTTTGCGTAATGTCACACCCAAGGCCAGATCTGCTCGAACCCAATAATCAACATAAAACATAAAAAACTCGGGTCGCAGTGCCAAACCCTGCCGACAATATAGTGTATTTGCTAATACAGGCATTGTGGCATTATTATGTAAACTTAAGTTTGTTTTTTGACAAAATAAAAAATTTAACCCCTTAATACAGCCCCTAAAATAATTAAATTTTTCTAAATTTCAATATTAGACATGGATTTTATCAGTACACCCAATTAAATACACCCTTCCATATCTAAGTAAATCCGTATCAACAAACTAGTGTTTTCATAAAATTTGAAAGTCCGGTCCTGTCGGGCCGATTTTATTAAAATTTTAGCAGCACATTTTAATCTTTACTAAAGAGTTAAATTTCAATTTTGAAACGATTCTGACAAATTTTTCGGTATTTTTGGGCCCAAAAACTTTTTGGAACCCCTAAATACAACCCTGAAAATGGTCCGATCGGGCCCATTTTAAATAGGCTTCTTGCGGTGATGGGTTCCCAATGTGTGTACCAAATTTCGTTTCAATCGATTAAGTCTGTCGAGAGTTATCGTGTACACACATATATATATAAATATATATATATATAAATATATATATAAATATATATATATATACATACATATATATATATATAAATATATATATAAATATATATATAAATATATATATATATATACATACATATATATATATAAACATTTTTAAAAATGGTGCCAAAGTGTTCAGGAGGCTATGAAACGTCGAGAAATTTTGGTCCGACCCCTAGGTCCCGCCTTCCGACCGACGCCAATAGTGTATGTGCCATATTATGGCAAATACACTAATTATTGTTAGCACCCAGTATTATTTAATAACTAATCTGAACCTACGACTTCACTCTCATGAACGTCAATTTTGCCCGCAGATTCTCTCGCTTAAATGTCGGTATTAACGGGAAGCCTACCTACAACGCCAATAAGTATCATGAAACAAAAATAATAACCTCATTTTTAAAAATCCGTCCAGCCGTTTCGGCTACAGAGCGTGCCAAAGAAATAGACGTACATACATACACCCGAAAAACATTATCCTCCTTCTTTTCTTGGGCAGTCTGGTAAAAAGAAAAATTAAAAGTCGTTGCGATGTAATTGATGCAAAGAGAAGGTATCTGGATACAACTGAACCATTGTCTCTTTCCGTTGCAGTAAACAATATCAATTATTGTGGACTTCTTATATTATGTAAGTGGTTTCTGGTAAATTAGTTATTAAACAATTAATTTAATTGACTAGGCTAAAAACAGGCTAGAACAGTACAACACTGAATACATTATTTGTCGGACGACATGTATTAAATTTGCGGGTCGAACTGTATTAATTTGATATCCACAATTTTGCGTTCCAAATATCATTCCCAATAGCAAAAAACTGACAGCTGGATCACTACAGAGCTGAGGTAGTATTATAAGATTAAGAGGATTTTTGTGTATAACCGTTATTTTATTGCGCCAACAGCTATAGGTTAATCCATCATAGTTTGCTGATGACTGGATTAGTCCATGACTGATGAACGTGTCATAGATTATTTTTAGTGGATGCAAATTAAGAGACACGTCAAGTGAACTTTTCAGAAGGTTGTAAATTTTCAATTAATTTGTTCATCGATGTATACAGTGAGTCATGTTGTATTATGTCTAGTCTGTTGAGACATCTATTTGGATGTTCATACAATCATACACAATATTGACTAATAAGTAATACTATATTATAGTATAAATTATAAACACATTCCCATAAATGCATATCAATGGCATGAATAAGATGAATATATATGTACATGTATAAGAAATTTATTGTCAAAAAGTAAAAAACAAATGTACATACTTATTCATATTTTCATTTTTAACATATCAAGTATTAAAATGCAAAAGGGAATAAATGTAAATTTTATTACGGGAAAACAAATAAAAACTTTTTTTGTATCGGAAACCGTAGCGTTTTTACGAAATAATCGCTGCATTGCGATGAGACACTTAAATGCCATGACGGCGAGTATCTTTTAAATCATTTTTAATTCAAAATGATATTTGTTGCGTATATTTTTTTACAAGAATATAAAGAGAGATAAGGATCTGGAATATGTAAAGAACTCTATTCAACAAAAAATGTCGCTTTTTAATCGTCAAATTATGAGGTATCTGTAGTTGTTTTGAGCATTCGTCATTCAACCTTCGCTACATAGAAAATATATTCTTTTTATTACTAGTTCAGACATTGATTGTCGTAATTTATTATTGTCGCGATCTATTTATTGGCCAATACGAGTAGTGTAAACGGACCTTTAGTCATTTAATCCCTACAGACTTAATAAAAAGCACGATCTCCCAGCAAATCTATAAAGACCAACGATAGAACCACTCGAGAGATACAAAATCCGTGACTATCCACCATCTACTGGGGCTCTCCATCCGGTCTATCGGCGTTGCATCACTGTATAGGTGTGAGTGGTGTGACCGGTGTGACGTAATGTTCCCCTTGTCTCGCGAATACGCTGACCCGTGTGACGTGAAATGAGTCATTTTGTTATGTTTATGGCCAAATAACCTACTGTCTCTATAATCATAGGCGTTGATCACAGAGTTTCTGTGGTACTAACTAAAGTAACCCGAGAAAGCTTTTAAAAATGATAAATACGTTAGGATATGAAACGTCATTAAAAAAATACCATATCGCACACATATTAAAAAGGCGACAGAATCTTAGCTGAACCTTTTTTGTAGTAATAACTAAAAAAGGTAGGGCATTGACCCTCTATGCCCTCCTATAGCTACGGCCCTATAAAAAAACCAAATCGAACTTATTGTATATCTAATATGTAGGTGATATTGGTATTTCCATATCTCTTGAAAGATTGAAACGCGTGAAATCTAACCTTAGAAAATTTAAAAAATACTGATGAAGGCATAAGAGAAAATTTGGAATTAATTAAGCTGTATAATATATCAGATTAAAAAAACTTTTTTATAAAAAACCTTCAGAAAAGTCACTAAAAAGATTTTAGTTACTAAAACGTTTTATATAATTATGTATGTATCTACATTTATTAAATTGGCGCGACCTCAAAATTTTATTATTTCCCTCTTTTTAGTGGCTTTTTTTGAAGTTTTTTTGAAGGAGGATTTTTTTATTATTAAAGGTTTTTATTTTTTCCTCTTTGGTGGCTTTGCAATACGTAGTTTGCACGTTATTAACCGACTAAACTTAAAGAAAAACATAATATACTGAATCGATTAAAGTAAAATATATGTGGAACTACCCTGAAAGTATGCCCTATTAATTAAAAAAAAGAATCATCAAAATCGGTTCACAAATGCAGGACATATGAGTTGGTAACATACATGCAAAAAAAGAGAGAACCTTCTCCTTTTTTGAAGTCTATTAAAAATCGGCGCAATTATTTCATGGAAAGACAAAAATAGTTGAACTTCATGACGTCAGTACGGTAATGATTTGTGTTGAATTGACGCCATAAAATATTTCGCGTGCGATGACCCACACAGTAAAGTTTATCTTCTAACTTAACATTCCACTTAAATGCAAATAAATGATTGGCTGTTCATATTCAAGAACCAACACACTTTGTGTACGATTGTTATCATTTTATTATGTAAATCATTTGCTATTTTTACAACATTTAAATAAAAATAAGTGTATACCTAATACACAACCTGCAACCATTAGCATAACATATCAGTGTTATAACCTTAAAACATTATTTTTATTAACCGTTAATGCTTATATCGACGACCAAACGTGATGGAAAATTAACACCGCGATTTTTAAATATAAGTATAAATACAGTAGCCTCTCGACTCAAGTCGTTGCTCGTTAAATCAGATGCTCTAGCCCTTTCCCTTCTGCGCCTTACTGTTTTCATCTAAAAATTTTGGCATGAAACATTACTATATCATCGGAATATTTTCTTAAATATTTGAAAATCTGGACTTAGTCGAGCAACAAGTGTGTTGTATCTGAGCGTGTTGTATTCTATTTATTTATCGAGTGTCGACTTCAGCTCTCCCAATGGCCTCTGCTTTAAATCCCCATTCCTGCTAAAAAGAAAAGGGCACAAACTTATGTAAAATTCTCGAACCCTTTTTTATGTTTTTGTGACATTTGCTAAAAATTGTTAAAAAATTATAATTTAAAAAAATTTTGGAGCATACAAGTAATTCAAGAATTACAAGGCGCGATATTCATGTAGGTATTGTGTGTAAACGGTTTTACCAAACATAGGGAAACTAACACTAAAAAGATCAATTTTGTAGTAGGCTATGGCCATAAGACCTAATGTAAATATGTATTGGATTACATAGAAAAAATAGTGCAGTGAATTTTTTAAACAATTTTCTATAGCAACGGTTGACTATTAAGCGAAACTCGGAACCTGCTAAATAAAAAAAGTCATGAGGTGTCGTAAGATACCCGACAGAAGCTATGTTTCTTACGCATTGTATATAAAACCGAATTTATCAAAGATATTATAAACAATACATTTAAAAAGTTATTATTTGACTGCCATTTTGAAATCTGACACCATTTTATTTTTTTGTGTCTTATTAAACTCTCAAATATCAATTTTCAAAAGGATCGGATAATTTTTACAAAGAAGTATATACCTCTGGCCGCCATTTTAAAATATGACGTCATTTTATTTTTTTGCGTTTTATAAAACTCGTCAATATCTATTTTCAAAAAGATCGGATAATTTTTACACAAAAAGTACATATTGCCGCCATTTTGAAATCTGACGTTATTTTATTTTTTTGTGTCCTATGAAACTCTCAAATACCGATTTTCAAAAGAATCGGATAATTTTTACAAAAAAGTACATACGGCCGCCATTTTTAAATCTGATGTCATTTTATTTTTTTGTGTCCTATGAAACTCTCAAATACCGATTTTCAAAAGAATCGGATAATTTTTACAAAAAAGTACATTTAGCCGCCATTTTTAAATCTGACGTCATTTCATTTTTTTGTGTTGTATGAAACCTCAAATATTAATTTTCAAAAGGATCGGATAATTTTTACAAAAATGTACATACGGCCGCCATTTTGAAATCTGACGTCATTTTATTTTTTTGTGTCTTGTGAAACTCTCAAATATCAATTTTCAAAAGGATCGTATAATTTTTAGAAAGGAGTACTACATATTTCCGCCATTTTGAAATCTGACGTTATTTTATTTTTTTGTGTCCTATAAAACTCGCAAATATCAATTTTCAAAAGGATCGGATAATTTTTACAAAAAAGTATATATAATGGCCGCCATTTTGAAATCTGACGTCATTTTATTTTTTTGTGTCCTATGAAACTCTCAAATATCAATTTTCAAAAGGATCTGATAATTCTTACAAAAAAGTACATATGGCCGCCATTTTGAAATCTGGCACCATTTAATTTTTCTGTGTCCTATGAAACTCTCAAATATCAATTTTCAAAAGGATCGGATAATTTTTACAAAAAAGTACATATGGCCGCCATTTTGAAAAATCTGACATCATTTTATTTTTTTGTGTCCTATGAAACTCTCAAATATCAATTTTCAAAAGGATCGGATAATTTTTACAAAACAGTTCATATGGCCGCCATTTTGAAAAATCTGACGTCATTTTATTTTTTTGTGTCCTATAAAACTCTCAAATATTAATTTTCAGAAGAATCGGATAATTTTTACAAAAAAGTACATATGGTCGCCATTTTGAAATCTGACGCCATTTTATTTTTTTGTGTCCTATAAAACTCTCAAATATTAATTTTCAAAAGGATCGGATAATTTTTACAAATGTGACGTTACACTACTTCGTGACGTGACGTTTCACTTTTTATTATTTAGGTCCCCATCTGAAACGTGCGTTAAGAAGCATAGCTTCAAATAAAAATAGGTAAAAAAACTTTTAAGTTAAACGGTTTTATAAATGTTTTAAAAAGAAAAAAATAATATTTAATTTAGGTTCATAAGTATAAAAGCGTGGGTCGTAAACTCTATGATAATTTATTACAGTCACGACCCACGCTTTTATACTTATGAACCTAAATTAAATTTTATTTTTTTCTTTTTAGTACATTTATAAAACCGTTTAACTTAAAAGTTTTTTATCTATTTTTATTTTTAATTTTTTAGTGTGCTTTATTTCCTTAGTCTGATTTTATAACATTTATCCGATCCACTGAAACGTTACCGGAGACAGACCTTTTGCCTGTGAAAATTCAAAAGTACGATTTGCACCCGGACGAAAGCCGGGCCGGTCAGCTAGTTATCATAATATTGTATTGTCACCGGAGCTACACATGTGTGCAAAATTTCAACTCAATCGGATCATAGGAAGTGGGTGAAAATTCAAGAGTACGATTTGCACGCGGAGGAAAGCCGGGCTGGTCAGCTAGTTATCATAATATTGTATTGTCACCGGAGCTACACATGTGTGCAAAATTTCAACTCAATCGGATCACGGGAAGTGGGTGAAAATTCAAAAGTACGATTTACACCCGGACAAAAGCCGGGCCGGTCAGCTAGTTACCATAATATTGTATTGTCACCGGAGCTACATATGTGTGCAAAATTTCAACTCAATCAGATCATAGGAAGTGGGTAAAAAATCAAAAGTACGATTTACGCCCGGACGAACCGGGCCGGTCAGTTAGTTATCATAATATTGTTTTGTCACCGGGGCTACACATGTGTGCAAAATTTCAACTCAGTCGGTCGCAAGATTTGTAACAAATATACGGGATCAAGCTAAATAAAACCACCGTTTAAAAAACAAAGCATCTACTACCTACTTACTTTTGCGTGATGCCAGAACATACGTTTTTATTTGAGAATCAGTTCGGTTGCTTTTGCGTGATGCCAGAATATTTTAAAACTCGCAGTCGCATAAGAAGTTATTTACTTGAAAAAAAAATCATGTAAATCGGATCAGTGGTTCTCGAGTTATAAGCGTACAAAGGGACATACAGACAGAGAAAGTCAAATTGTTCGGGAAGGTATGAACGTCGAGAAATTTTGGTCCGATCCCTAGGTCTCGCCATCCGATCGACGTCAATAATTAGTTACACGTCATTTTAACTCAGTAGGCCAGGGTTTTTAAACTTAAATTTAAACATCAGCAGTCAAAAAATTGAATAACTATATTAAAATAATGCAATATAAGACAGAGCATACGCTATCTTCCAATATCCATATCACACTGTGCAACAGACAAGGACAACCGAAACAAGTTCGCGATTTATTAGATAAAGTCGCATTTATTTAGCTTAATAATCATATAAATCTGTATAAAAAAACTGTTTTGACACAATATTATACATGAAATCTATCTAAAATTTTCTGCTCTTTCGTTTAAGACAGGTTTCGAATCGATCTGACGTAAATTGAGCAAACTATAAGCAAAAAACACCGTTTTTTCTAATTTACTCCCCTCTGGGGCCAAAATTCAAAAATCGGGCGACGTTAGGATCAAATAGACCCCGAGAGGAATCGAACAAAAAAAAGTTTTTGAAAATTGGTTCATTCGTTTGGGCTGTACGCGTGACACAAAAAAGCGTGACAGATTCACAGACAAAGCGAGTGTATATAGGCGCTTCTAGCTTCGCTAAGATCGCGCCTAAAAACTAAAAAACACGCTTTAATGAACTAAAAAGTAAAAAATAATTAATTTTATTGTAAAAAAGCGTGGGGTAGTATGAAAATATGATACAAAGCACCCCACGCTTTTTTACAATAAAATTAATTATTTTTTACTTTTTAGTTCATTAAAGCGTGTTTTTTAGTTTTTTAAATTATAATTTATTTTTGCTTTTTAGTCCTGGAGATCCTGGTCAGGATAATGGGACAAACTTATGGAATTATTGTAATGTCGTCGGTCCTTGATAAGTGTGCAAAGTTTAAACTAAATCTGACCGTTCAAAGTTGGTCAAAATCAAGTTCAAAGAAGTCGGTTACAAACTGACAAACAAGCCCGCAAACATACAGGTGAAGCTAATATAAGCGTGTTAAAAAATAGAATCCAATAAGTAAATACAACTCACAAGAAGGGTGTTATTCGCGTTAAAGCCTAGTGGAGCCAAAAATTTAAATCCGCCTGTGGCGACGAGCCTGCCGAAATGGAACTCCGACAAATCGACATTTTCTCTGTACAGCGCCGTAGTAGCGCACTTAAATAGAGTCTACTGTTCCAAGTCGGTCGTAATCATAATTCATAACAGCAGAATAAAGAATTTATCAATTTTCATGTCATGGTTGATGTCAAGATGACAATAAATCATTAGTTGACAGTTGAGACTTAGTACAATTTTTTTTTAATAAAATTATAAATAATTTATTATTTTTTTATCGATATATAAAACACATTAAAATTTAAAAAAAATTTATTTTCGTTCACCGATAAAATAATTTAAAGTACCTACCGCTATTTTGAATTGCGTTGTTAGTTTATTGTAAAAAGTTATAGTTGTTTTTAAGTTGAAGAGAACTTTCAAATAAGCTGTTGTGCCATTTAATATTTTTTAACAAACGGAGCGCTGGCGCTATCTTTAATGTTGTTGGTTGAAGTTATTACGACGGTTGTAAAACATAGTTTTTTTAGATATTCAACCATTTTTTTTGAACTTCCAATAAATTGAAATATGTCAATTACAAATTTAAAACATCAGAAATTAAACGTTTCGCCTTGTAAGGCTTCATTAATAATTACATAAAATTTAAGAAAATAAAAATTTTAGATAAATAATAGTTTTTATACGGCTGAAATGCAATTGAAAAATGTTTTTTCGTTGGAGAGCAGCCAATTATAAAAATTTTACTTTTGTTATGACATTTTAAAGTTGAAATTTTATAATAATAATATATTGATATGTTGTTATATTTCATGATAAAGTAATTCTTTTTATAAAATTTCAACCTTAAAATATCAAAATTTTTATTTTCTTAAATTTTATGTAATTACTGAAGAAGCCTAACAAGGCGAAACTTATAATTTCTGATGTTTTAAATTTGTAAATGACATATTTCAATTTATTGAAAGTTCAATAAAAATGGCTGAATATCCAAAAAAACTATATAATAGTTATCTTTAATGTTGAAGAAAAGCACTCCCAATGTGTTTATTCTAAGTAGTGTCGTTCAATAATTTCAGATAAGCATCGGCGGCTCCAGGGAGAGGCTTAAGGGGCCCTGCCCCCCAAACACTTCGGTATATTGTTTTCGGTAAAGGGAAATAGCAAGTATTTGGGCTTGTTGCTGTTGAAAAACGGCCGTCGAGTTACCTAGGCAGATGGATTATTTTTTTAACAAAATAACTAAGACAAACTCTTAACTTCCCAAGCTCCATGAATTTAAATACACTGTCTCTCAGAGATGACCCCCCCCCCCAAATGAAATTGTAGAGCCTCCAGTGCCCAGTACAGAAAAGATACTTTTGGGTAAGATAAGATATTGTAAATTATAAACGCTCAATAGTTGATGCTTTTGGTACACGCTGTATAGTGTAAAACAGCACTCTGTTTGGAATGATTATTTCAATAATGTTATAAATAACCAAGCTTATGTGTCTCGTCTAGCGTTTAAATGAATGTATGTATTTCTGGTTCGATTGTATAAAAAACGTAGTTTTATTAGTCAGAAAAAAGCTGCTGTGTCTACGAGCACCGACTGCAAAATATTAAAACGGCTTCAGCAATATGCAAAGAGGGTTGTGAAACTAGGGCTGACATAACCATTAACAGCTATTGTGAAATAACACCACCGAGATTTATTCCTATAGGTTTTGAGCCGTCCGTTCCAAAACTGTGGATAAAATATATGTATGTTCGTTTATATAACTAGAGAAACATTGACCAGTTTTGAATGAAGTTTTGACGTAGAACTACGTCTTTCCCGGCGGTGTATAGAGGGGTAAATGTTGTCTGACGAAAAAACGTGATAAAAAGGGGTGTGCTTATATGACCACACGACAGAAGTGAAAACTTCAGATTTTCTAATTTTTGGTGTCATCTATTAGCGCATTTAAGAACTAAAATTAATTTATTACTAAAATACTAAAATTATATTTTTAATTAATTCCACCTAATTGGTTTCAAAAAAATTATAATTATTGTCAAAGAAAGAATATAACAAAAATTTAAAAAAATATAAATAAACATCATGTAGAATTTAGAAAAAAATACGTCAATAATTCTACGGTGCCATCAGGTTTCGAACCGAGGTTCCTATGCATACAACGCAAAGACGATGCTTACTTAGCTATCGGTGCAACTGTGTAGCGTGCCGTTTTTATGATATAAGTATGTCAGCCGGGCACAGTTCTAGAGAGTGACCAGTCAGTACCCAGACGTGTATTAATCGTGTTTGAGCCGAGTTACCCCGATTCAGCGAATCTCACCGGCTGCGAACGCGAACGGTTCACTTTATTTCACTACCCAGGCAAAGAGTGCCTAACGCGCCTAAGAAAGTTTTCACTTCAAAAAACCTGACGAAAATACCTGACTAACGGTTTTTAACCCCCGTCGCAAAAAGAGGGGTGTTATAAGTTTGAAGCCTTTGTCTGTATGCGTGTATCTGTCTGTGGCATTGTAACTCTCTGACGGATAGACCGATTTCAATGCGATTTTGTTTATTTAATAGCTGGTATTTGCGAGATGGTTCTTGGCCATGTCTGATTGAAATCGGTTCAGCCGTTTCCAAGATCTTCAGCTGTCATCACAGTTTGTATAAAAATCTCGGCTAGTATTACAGCTAGGAACTTTGAGTTTAAGCTCAAATATTCAGTTTTTGATTAGTTAGTTTAAAAAGTATGAAATAAAAATTAAATTAAAAATTTGAAAAAACTCCGACGTAAAAAAGCAAATATTTAAAAAGTGAGAAATATTTAACATCTACTATATCTGGCCCGGTGCACCGTCTATTTCTACGTTTAGATGAAAATATATTTAATTCATAAATGCGTCGGGGAGTACTGTAAAATGACAATTAAAAATACCAATGTCACAGCGATCCCCGACGCATTTATGAATAGACATCGGGCCAGATATAATAGATACTATAGTAGGTAAATATTACGTTGCATTATTTCGAAAAGATTTTGTGCTGCAGAATCTAGTACTAATGAATCAGAGTGTAAGGGAGATGAAACATTTCCGGACGAAGAACAAGTATTTCAGCTAGTCATTCATAAAATGATCTTTGTTAATGGTTAAAAATAATTTTGAACCGTGATGGATCAGAATTGGCAATTTCTGGATGGATGTGTTTTTGAGCTTCCCCCAATTTGTGCGCACCTCTGGGATAGAAAATTATATATTAGTTGAAACATTCGCAAAGCCCTATTTTAAGATCACGCGCTGCATTTTGCGTTTTTTATGTTTGCATTCATTTCCTCCGTACTCTTGTCGACATATCTGAAACAATTGCGTTTATATCGCGTGTCCTAAAATATACATACAATCGTCGAACAGTCGCTCCAAATGGAAAAATAAAATGAAATACCTCACCAGAACCAGATGAAACATTTTTGTTTTTCTTTTAATATAATTAATAAAAGTTAATGAACTATGTAATATCTAAGTACATCAATTTTTAAACTATTCATTCCATTATTTCAGTCGGTTATGTAGGAATTTTTAATATAGTAAAAGTAGTAAAACTATTTTCAAACAAAATTGTGTTATTTTCAAATACAGTGTAATTTAATTTAAAATGGAATTTCAAATGCTGCTATGTATGTAGGTATATAGCGGTACCTTTGCATAAAATGATTTAAATTGTTGAAAGCTTCCACTGCAAAATGTAAAATTAAATTGTGTAGGTAGGTTACATGATAATATTATATCCAATATGACTCCAGTACATCTCGTACAGTTGAATTGCTCATATTAAGTGACATTTTCATGTGACGCTTGACGCTGGTTTCTAGCGTAAATATATTTCACGTAAATATATTTCAACATGAACGCCAACTCGAAAAAATGTAGCGTAAAAGCGTTTACGCTCGAGTTCTACTAGTTCTACAGCTGTACTTAACCTATAGACAAAGATTAGTCTGTATATGAATATATTATTTTTATTTCAATAATAAAACGGATTTTGAAGAATTTCATCGAAAAAAATCAAATTTTGATTTTGAAATCCAATTTTCAACTTATTTCCCTAATTTTATCTGTAAAAAAATGTATCTGTTAAAAATGAGAAACCAGTTGACCTGTCAAGGTCTTCATAAAGAAATGTTACATAAATCCAAATGTTTGTTAAAAATATTAAGATTTCTTTTTGACGCTAAAATTTGACGCTACATTTTTTCGAGTTGGGGTCAATGTTTAAATTCTATCACGTGACCGTATTTGACGCTAGAAACCAGCGTCAAGCGTCACATGAAAATGCAGCTTTATGGTGTGGAAATATGAAAATAAGCAATTTCCAAAAATGTAATCAGTACATACCTAAAATAAGATTGTGACGGGATTTCTGTCTGTTATTTTCTTGTGGTTTTCTGGGTATTTTTTTACATCTGGACGGAAGAGCATTTCCGGAATGTCTGTCTGTAGTCTGTACCGGCATCACTCGAAACCAGCTGGAGTGATTTTGATTAAACTTGGTACACTATAAATTGATACCCAAATTTAAAATACAGAGTACTTTTTTTACCCAGTTACGCTCGAATTAAATAGAGTTCTTCGCGAATGTGTGGAAAAAAATAATGTACACGCGATGGAACCCGAGGATAATAGCTGGTATATGAGGGGATGTTTTTTATAGTTACACAAATTAAACTTTTTTTTTAAATTATGTAAATATTGTTACAAAACTGTTTTCTGAGTTGGCGGAATAAATATTTATTTACAATAATTAAAAACACAATAATAATGAATGCAACAACGAAAAGTCAGTTCTAACAATCAACACAAGTAAACAATAACTAAACAGTAATTACAAAGCAAAACAAAACAACTATATACAATAATTCGTAATTATTACCACTACACTAGTATTTATTTTATCAATTTGGTTATTTATATCACGGCACTATTTATATCACTGTTCCACCGTAGACTTGACTGCGTGACTCACCGTTGACTGATTCCCCACTTACGAGTACTGCTGTTTATATATGCTGCGTGCCGTAAGCCTAGTGCGTTTCCGCTTTCTCTAGAACTTTCGCGCAGGTACTAGTTGTTACAGTAAGCAGACACCGTTTCTCAGAACTCTTGCCTGCAGTTTATATACAGGGTGATCCCTATCAATATTATATTTATAAGCGTTCCATAAAACCGTTGATCACAGCAAAATTTAAAATATGTATTTTTGATTTAGTATAACAAACAACATTTTAGTCACTTCTTAACTACAACAATTTTATTATTGCTGATTGCATGTACATTTTGAGAGCAATGCTTCGATCATCAGCAAAAATTGGACTAAATTAAAGAAAAAACTAATAAATATAGACTAAACAAATGAATATAAACTAATTAACACTTGTTATGTAGTCTCTTAGATTATTAAATCCAATAATAAAATGATGATTAAGAAGTGGCTAAAGTATTTTTTTTTATGGAATCCAACAACCTCTTAATTAGGGGTCGACAAGACAAGAATTCTTGTCTTGACAATAACTTCTTGTCTTGTCTTGAAAAAAAATCAAGAAATCTTAAAAAATCTTGTCTTGACGTTTTCTTGACATCTTATGTCTTGTCTTGACTCAAGAAATTTCAAGATCTTGAAATTTCTTGATTAACCGGTGACACCGTACATGGTGATTCCTCGCCGGCGAACTTTTTATTGCGTTGCGTGCTAACACGGCAATCTGGTGGTTCCCCGATCTTTATTTGTTTTCTGACGAACGCAAATAACTCAGAATCTTGGAAGTATGAAATTGAAAAATACTTAAATGAGCCTAGAGGACAGAAAATTCTGAGAATATATACTTGATTGGTGGAGAAGACACGAAAATGTCTACCCGTCGTTATCGAAAACGGCCAAGAATTTTCTCGGAACGCCAGCAACATCTTACATCTGTAGGTACCTGCGGAAAGGCTATTTTCAAGACCAGCTTTAACAATAACAAAGCCAAGAAATCGGCTAGGCGTTGACTCCATAAGAAGTCTTATGTGCCTTAATTCATGGCTTATATATATATATATATATATGTGTGTGTGTGTGTGTGTGTGTGTGTGTACACGATAACTCTCGACAGACTTAATCGATTTAAACGAAATTTAGTACACACATTGGAACCCATCACCGCACGAAGCCTATTTAAAATGGGCCCGATCGGGCCATTTTAAGGGTAGTTTTTAGGAGTTGAAAAAAGTTTTTGGGCACAAAAATACCGAAAAAAATCTCAGAATTGTTTCAAAATTGGAATTTAACCCTTTAGTAGAGATTAAAATGTGTTGCTAAAATTTTAACAAAATCGGCACAACAGGACCGGACTTACAAATTTTATGAAAACACTAGTTCGCGGATAGTGATTTATTTGCTGACGGGTGTATTTAATTTGGTACAGAGGTTGCATTGATAATAATATTGAAATTAAGAAAAATAATATTATTTTAAGGGATGTATTAAGGGGTTAAATTTTTTGATTTTGTCCAAAAACAAACTTAAGTTCACATAATAAAGCCACAAGACCTTATTATCAAATACACTATATTATTGTCGGCGCAGGGTTTGGCACTGCGACCCGAGTTTTTTCATTTATTGTTTTTAATTTACATTTTTGTGAATCGGTCTAGCAAAAAATGTGTTCAATAAATTAAAATAATACGTTATGTTATGTTAAAATATGTTATCTTTTTCACAAATAAATATACGTTTTAGCGTTTTCATTGTTAGTCAAGATATTTCAAGATTTCTTGTTTTCTTGACAAGAAATCTTGGTATTGACATAACATTTCTTGTCTTGTCTTGAAATCTAAAATTACTTCTTGTCTTGATCTTGTCTTGAAATCAAGACAAGATCAAGACAAGATCTTGAAATTTTCAAGAATTTGGCGACCCCTACTCTTAATATCTATTCTTTTTTTAAATACCACGCTCAGCAGCTATGGCTATATACGTGGGTGAAGTATTATTTATTGATTTAATATAAACTGATAATTATAAGTACACAACAAACAATCATGATGCTTTTAATTAAATAAATTTTTATATTTGTTTCAGGTAAACGACACAGGAATTTACACACGTTGTTTTGATAATAAGACTAAAATAGGTAAGAACGCAGTAGATATCGAATAGATGCGTACCTACATTCTACCGTTTTAACTACACCCTGTATAATACGTGGATTGAAGCATTGCTCGTTAGACAACATGTAGACAGTCATAAGTACGTCAGCGCCAACGAGAGAGGAGGAAAAATATTTTCATAATTATTAAAAATCGCCGGTCAGAGACAGTCTGTTGCAATTTTACGTCAAAGTTTCCTCTCTTGTTTTGTTTGCAGATTAACCTTTTGAAAACGAGCCGTGCAAACATTGCTTTATACTTATTTATGAAATAGTTAGAATTATTCAGCAAAAGAAAAGAACACTTAAAAAAATAAACTAAAGTAGGTACCAACATAAATATATGCAGAATTTATTAAATGTTTTTAAAAATGAAAAGCATTTCGCTTGAAGGAATTGTAATTTTCTTTTATGCAATATGTAAATCTCCTGTGTGAGATTAGCAAAATTACCTGGTGAAGTTATGTTTTTTGATTGTAAAAATATTTTAACCATGCATAGTTCTAGCCTATAGGTTGTGTGCACGAAGCCTACTAGCGCCGCTAGCCGGCAATAGTGCATGATTGAACTCATTTTTATTGATGTTTTAGGCCGCGAAATTTTTTAATAAACGAATACCATTTAATTTAAGCTGCGTACATATAGTATAAATAGCATTGCATAAAAGGTACATGAAAATTATTTATTTTAAGTTTTTTTCTTCTTAATTTTGGCGTAAAATAAAAAATAACTAATTATTCTATGGTTTATATTGACAGACGACAGCATAACCTCAAACCATGGCGCCTGTAAAAGTGCCAAATTTATCATATTTATAGTAATAATTTCCAAATAAGTTAGAAGTAAAATCATGGTTTTATACGTACTTGACTTTTTAAACAACAATGCTCACTGACAATTACGGAAAATTAGAGTTCCGAGTTTACAATGGATCTCACAACAAGCGCTTGTATCGATATTATTATAACTCCGCCCCCCTGCACACAGTCTATAGTATCTATATGGTAGTCAATTAGAGAAAAACAAAAACATTGTTGGGAATTATATAGCAAATTTTAAATACCTGCTGTTTTTTTTTTCAAATTCAACATTACTATTTTTTTAAAGCTTTACTGAAAATGTATCCGTGGATACCTTGAGAGATAGACCTGAATTCCGAGGGATCCGCTGATCACATTTTCGGAATCATTGATACGATAATTATATCAATTTATGTAACTCGCGGAATCATATTATTCCGGTATTATTTTAATTTATAGATCTCTCTAGTTAAACACAATAAAATCTATTGTTATTTAATAGATATAATTTAATAATATAATTTTTTTAAGGTCACCCACAACAAATGTTATTTGGGTCTAGCACCAGTTCATATTTTCAATTTATTATTTTTTAATATCTACTGATAAATTGAAAATCCAACATACTTTTACCAGTTCTCGGATTAAAATCTGGGATCTGGATCTCCAAAATATTTGCATCGTGGTTTATTAAGGCGGTATAGTGGGTAAATCTATAGGGAATTTTTTATTCGAAATTTGGGGAGAAACATTACCTATATCTGATCTGACAACAATGACTTAATTAAATTAATAGATTAAACGATATACATCGAAGATGCTTCGTTATAATTGTAGAAAGTGTTGCTTCGTTTAAAATGTCGACAGCAAGCAGCACCCAAACAGCAAACTATACATTATTATGATGACATAACGTCACGTTGATGACGGGAAGTCGGCCCCAGCATATGGATTATGGATGGATGGATATGGCCACAGTGCGAGACTCTTGCCGCGTGCCGAGACTACTTGATGATTGCTAATTGCCAGCCTAATAACGCAACACACCTACATTATACACACACACACGTTATATGACGGACGAGTTGCGAAGGATAACAAATCATACTTAATACTATCATACTAATATTATAAAGAGAAAAGATTGGATTTTTTGTATGTTTGTTTGTAATGGATAAACTCAAAAACCACTTAACTGATTTTAAAAATTCTTTCACTTATAGAAAGCTACATTATCAGCGAGTAACATGGGCTGTATTTTATTTTCAAAAAATTAAAGATCCCTACGAAAATCACAATAATGTAACCCAAGGTATAAAAAATTTGCCTATAAAAGTCATTATTTGGCGTGCGCTGCGAAAACTATATTGATTAATTATAAATTCGATTGAACGAGCGAAGCGAGTGGGAAATGTTTAAATTATAATAATTATAAATTTGAGCGAACGAGCGAAGCGAGTGGTAATGTTTTAAATAATTATAAATTCGAGCGAACAAGCGAAGCGAGTGAGTAATGTATTAATAAATTATAAATTCATAGCACCCGGACGAATCCGGACCGGGCCGCTAGTAACTAATAAAATTGGCAGCAGTGCCAAACACTGCCGACTGAATCGTGTATTTGCTGACACATGCATTGTAGAGCATTTTGAAAAACTATAATAATTTTAGTCCCTCGAATATTTTTAAGAGCATTGGATACCTACAAATACCCCCTGCACTCTTCATCTCAAATCCTTTCCCCTCGCCTGAAAATAGTTATGACTCTCCCAACGCTATTTTCAAAGCTAAAGAGTCCGGTTAAACGTCAAATGAAGGACAAAGAAACACACTACAGATCCTTCAGGTGAAAATTTGAAAAAACATTTTCCTGGAAAAACTTTAAACTTTTAAAAAAATACGTACTTAATCTTTCACACGTAGCCAAAACATTTTTTTCAAAAAATTCGCCTGTAGGATCTGTAGTTCAGTTTTTGATTCTTCATTTGGCGTTTACCTGAACCCTTTAGCTTTAAAAATAGAGTCGGGAGAGTCACAACTGTTTTTAGGCGAGGGTCGTGTTTATATAGCTAATATTGTGTCTCCTTCTTCATTTATATTTTCTTTTGGAAAAAAAGCGCATCATATAAGTCCTGAAATTTGCTATTCGAAACGAGGAGAAAAAATATAGAATTAAATTGCAACATTTATTTTAAAAACTATTTGACAAAATTAGTAGCCAAATAATCGGACAATTATTTGTTTACAAATAATTCAACACCTGACGTCACCGGACTACGTGCTCGCCGCCATATTGATGACGTAGTGTAAATATTAACTTAAAAATTGAGAGGGACGTTTTCTGTACACCTAACTAATGTCTAATTCGGAATTATCATAACTCTTCAAGTATAAATTAGTATATGCGGAAAAATAAAAGTAAATTTGAAAACATCAAATTAAACTTACATTCCAATCAACTCAAATATCGGAACCGGAAATGGATAACTGAATCACTTCAACGTTATTAATTTATTATGTTATCTAAACTCTAAAGATTAGATGATACTTAGTTGTTTATAATTGATAATAAACAAAAGATCTTTCTAAAAATTAAAATATTCCGGATATTATTATTCATATTATTAATTAATTGTTATTCCCTCGTTGAATAATTAATAACTCTTATGTGATTTCTTATTACATTTCTAATTTCAAATACAATCTGTTTCATGGGAGTTTATTCAAAATAGCAACTGTTCAGAGTGGACCGCGAGCTGCAAATTATTTATTCATAAATGAAAACAAAACAATAAGTCGTTTCTTATCTGTCGATTTTATCTTCACTTAACACATGCATATTATTACGTTGTGACTTGTGAAGCCTAAAGCAGACAAACCATGACTTTCAGAGTAACAATGTGTTAACGACAACGAATTATAATAAAAAAATACTGTATAAATATTATGCACGTAATAATAATAATTAGTTCAGTTCAGTTTAGAACACTTAACACTGTTTCCAGCGTCGAAAGGAAAAAACTTTCACTGTCCAACGATAACAGACATTACTCAGCTAGCCATTGTATGATGTTGTATAGACATACATTTTTGAAACGGACGTGTTGTAACATTGCACATGAATTATGATAATTGATATTTATTTTGTAAACTACATTGTTGCCAGACTCTTGGAGGAACATCACCCCTTCTCTTCTCATAGACGACTATATTCAGGACTGACTTATACATTAGACACAATAGACATACAGGTCTGGGACCCACGATTATTTTTTAATAAATTAAAACTTTAAGCCAAAGAAGATAAAAAAACTCGGGTCGCAGTGCCAAAACCCTGCCGACAATATAGTGTATTTGCTAATACAGGCATTGTGCTGTTATTAGGTGAACATAAGTTGGTTTTTGGACAAAATAAAAAATTTAACCCCTTAATACATCCCTTAAAATAATATTTTTTTTTCTTAATTTCAATATTATTATCAATGTAACCTCTGTACCAAATTAAATACACCCTTCAGTAAGTAAATCACTATCCGCAACCTAGTGTTTTCATAAAATTTGTAAGTCCGAACCTGTCGGGGCGATTTTATTAAAATTTTAACAGCACATTTTAATGTTCACTAAAGGGTTAAATTTCAATTTTGAAACAATTCTGAGAATTTTTTCGGTATTTTTGGGCCCAAAAACATTTTTCAACCCCTAAAAACCACCCTTAAAATGGTCCGATTGGGCCCATTTTAAATAGGCTTCGTGCGGTTATGGATTGCAACGTGCCTACCCAATTTCGTCAAAATCAATTAACTCTTTCGAAAGTTATAGCCCGTACACACACACACACACACACACACACACACACACACACACACACACACACACACATATATATATATATATATATATATATATATATATATATATATATATATATATATATACATAAATAGACATTTCCAAAAATGGTGCCAAAATGTTCAGGAGGCTATGAAACGTCGAGAAATTTTGGTCCGACCCCTAGGTCCCGCCATCCGACCGACGCCAATAGTGTATGTGCCATATGGCAAATACACTAATAAGTCCCGGCGCTGAGAAGCAATTTTTATTTGCGCAATTATTCGGTTGGCCGATCGACGGTCAGCGCACAACTAAAAGATTCACAAACTATAATTTAATCGGCCGATTTAACTAAGGCTGAGGCTACATTGGCGCCGTTTCAGACCAGATCAGATCCGTATTGTCGGATGTGAACAAACACCAGTAACCTTATGAAGTGGCTACACTGTTCACTCCAGACCGCGCCAGAATATGTCAGATTACAACAGACACGTTCCGACCGTCGGATGATATCAAACGTGTTTGAAATTTTCGTCAGACTACGGCCGTACATTTGACAGTTTACAACAAACAGTGTTGTGTATGCTAGCTATTATTACCAGATTGTCTTATTGTATTGTATTATTTTTTAAAAACGTGTTTGAATATCAATTGTGAATATGGACAAATCACTTTTAATTGATCTTGTACGTGAAAAGCCTCCTATTTGGGACAAAAGAGACAAAAGATACCACAACAGGGACGTGAAAGGTCTTTTGTGGAGAGATATTGGCGAAAAAATGAATCTTTCAGGTATGATTTGAAAATATAATTTATTTATTAATTAATCTATGAGTAGTCCATAAAATGAAAGTAAATTAACTCTGATCGGTTTCAACGCATTGTTGAAGTTTGTTTGTTTTGTTTGTTGTTTATAATAGGGCTCGGTATTTTTCAAATTAAAGTATTCGAATATTCATTTAAACTTCTATTCGAATAGTTAAAATTAATTAAAATTTAGCTTTTTTTTGGATTTTTGACAAAGATCCTGAAGTCTGTCAAGTCACGGCCCTCACAAGTTTCCCAACAATAAAATTTAAATCTAACAATACTGGGCAGTCATAACAGATAGCATAACTGTTAAATGATTAAAAAAATTACATTATATTTCTGAAAAAAATGTTATCTCTATCGCTAATCTAAATCATAAATCGCATATTGAAATCAAAACGTAAACACAGCAATGAGTAATAATTGGCGACAGCCGATACTCATGACAGGGGTCAGGACTCAGGGACGCCAAAAACAAAGAACAGTTGTATAAATGTATAATAAATGTTATTGTTGAACAACGATAAAAAATAATAAAAACAGTGCATTTTGATTTTCATTTGAATCCGGAAAGAAGCTAACTACAGTCTATGACAAATATTTAAATATCCAAATATTCAAAATTTGCACATCAAAAATTATTATTGTTCAACAAAGAAAAACTGTCCGTCGGATATTATCCACTCCCTATGTAGCCACTTTGTCTGAAGTGTCTGATTTGGTCTGGTCTGGTCTGGTCTGATCTGATCGGATCTGGTCTGACACGGATCTAGTGTAGCCTCAGACTTACTTACGATTTGTTTGGTATCGTGCAAATAAACTGTCGACCGACTAAAAATTACCTGTCGGCGTCAGACCTAATTAATGATATGGCTCCATCGCAGTGACTCTCTCGTTCAACTGCAATGACCGTAGATTTTTGTTCATCGATAAAATACCCTTTCTGAATTGTTCCGAGACAAATGAGTGGTGGCATAATGTAGGGTCAGACATATAGATTTGTGAAATATAAGCAAAATCAACCACTCACGCTTGCTGCAGCCCGTCGGATGAAAACTAACCTGCCTTAATATTTTCTGGGTTAACATTTTTTTTTTCGAAAACAAATGAAGATGGATTTAAGGTGTTGCGGCGGTCGGTCGATTGCGACCTCGGACTGATTCATAAACATTGTACATGAATTAATAACTTTTTTTAGCGAATAATAATATTACAAAACGATAAAAAAGACTAAAAGAATAAATTGTTTTTAGAAATGTATAGTGGCTAAAGCTGGAAACACATTTCTCTGATGTGTTGTGTTGTGACGCAACGTTGTATGCATCAGAGACCATTTTTCGCATATAATCAAATGGGCCGCGTGCTATGTATTGTGTTGTGTCGTCTCGCAATCCCTTGCTTCCAGAATTTCGTCATAACACAGCACAATATACAGAAATTATAAGGCATCAGAGAAATGTGCACATATATTTCGCGTTAGATTCCCATTTCCCGCCAGCATTTTTTTAATGCGTTCTTCTATTTTGCTGCGCAGGCTATCAAATTCTTCTTTATATAATATGTCGAAACGCTCTCGGTTTTCGTCTTTTTCTAGTAGATTCACAAAAGTGTGATATTCGCCGAAAGATTCTCTGCTAACATTAATTTTATGTGTCCAAATCTTTCATCTTCGGCGTACCGATGTACAAAAAATAATTAATTGCTATAGCACATTCCAATTCCTCTTCAAATTATTCGTCTGAGGAGTCTGAAGTCCATTGATGGTTTCGGTAAAACGAACCTACAACCAGACATTAGTACAGATGGCATCTCAAGGAAGCAATCGGTCTTAACGTTGCGTCACAACACAACACACAAGTGTGCTCACGGCGCGTCACAACACAGCACAACACAACACAGCACAACACAACACATTAGAGAACTGTGTTTCCAGTTTAACCCTTTCTAGTTTCTATGTATAAAAGTTCCACGACCCTGGCAGGACTGTGTCTGTATATCTGTCCAAATCCAGATCGAGGGAAATGAATATTTACCAGTCCTCGGCAAATAATATTCATTGCGTTATTATAAATTTTTGCCATGATTGTAAATTATGTTTTATAAACACACCTTGCTTGTGAATTTTAATTAATATCCATTTTATAGACTTCCAGTTAATGAGTCATCAGTCGTGAAATGAATTAATTATTTAAATCATGAGTCATTTTCGAATTATTCAGTAATGTATTGGAACGAGCTTTAATATAACAGATTATTGTAACTGCTATAAGTAATAATAATAATAACAAGTGAGAGACGGGCAAAGATCACGGTATCTATGAACTTCATAATAACAATTGAACTCTATAAGCCTTCGCGCGTGGTCTGTGATGATTGTAATAATAGTAATTGTTATTGCTGTTGTTTAAGTGTTAGCCGTTCGCGTGTTTCGATTGGTCGGACACTGATCTTACAAACAATAGAAAGTGAAAACAACAAAAGAAATAAATATCTCAGACATAAATTATTATCTTGTTAGCTTAGTATATTGATTGAATAATTATTGTAATTGCATATTTCCTTTAATTAGCACTAGGCAGTGTGACGATAGATGAATTATCGAGAATAATGCTGGGCTTCTGGTACGACTTTCAACACTATACTTTCATTTGAATTATAATGGAAACCAAGATAAAATTCAGTGCTAAAAGTACTATTATATCTTAAATCTACTTCCAAAGTCGTAATCGAGCAGTAGCCTCCATGCCGTCGCTGCCAAAATTATTTATTTTATTGGACTAGTTTTTGCCCGAGGATTCGCGCGAACTTCAAATTTGTCCGTGAAATGTAGTCGGATAAAAAGAATTCTATATATACTTTAAGTTTGGCTACCAATTATGGCAGTTGTGTCAAGTTTCATTAAAATAGGTCCAGCCGTTTTCGAGTAACGCCACTATAAATAAAATAAAAATCCGTAAGAAAATTAGTTTGCAGACGGGAATTTTGTTACAATTTTATTTATTCGTACTGATTCGTACCTAATCGTTATATTTCTTTGCATATCTATATATCTAATTTCCATATTTTTATTTATTTTGATAGAGTATGTGGTCGAAACTCTAAACTATATTAGCTATAAAATTGTCTGAGAGGCACCAATTATTTACTGAAATTTGAGTCATGTAAAACAAATGCTGTCCAATGTCCATTTCGCGTTGCATGAAAAAGTGAATATGCGGAACAAATGCCAGACACAATGTGGCTATCGTAATAATTTGTGACATTTCCGAAATAATACAGATAACAAGTTTACATTTTGTTATAATCAGCTGTGTTTTGTGACAGTTTTGTTGGTTTTTGCGGTTTCTAATTTCCCGTTGACATATATAATATGTGTTATAGCCAGAATGGAATTTTACTGAAGTAATACCTATAGGTTATAGTTTACAAAATCCATGGAAATTTTTATATGGGTCATATTGTCATCGTAAACAGAGCGAGCTCTGAACCGGTACGAACGATGCGACCGCCATATTGGGGAGAAAAAATAATGAAAAAATAATAAATTTGGTGGGGGGGGGGGTATACGCATCACGAGAGCTACCTACGCCTTTTTGTCTTAACGGTATAATAATTAGGTTGTTGAAGAACTCTATGACATAGAGAAATGGTGATCCGTAGATGATGTAGAAATTAGGAGAGAAAAACTCAGTGGCAAAAGGATCAAATAAAATTTGCAATACTGATGATTAAATTTGCATTTATAAGCATTTGCATTTATGAGCACCGAAACGTAAGCTTATAAATGCAAATGTAATCATCAGTATTGCAAATTTTATTTGGTCCTTTTGCCACTGAGTTTTTCTCTCCTAATTTCTATAATAATTAGGGATGCACCGAGTAGCCGGTCAGTACCTGGTAAACCGGGTACCCGGCCACATAACGAAGAAACCGGGTAAACCCGGTTTTACCGGATACCAAGCAATACCCGGCCGAGTACCGGGTACACTGACATAATATAAATAATAATATTTTTTCAAGTTTTATTGTTTATTTATAAATTTGAATTCAAACACATTAGCCCTAAAAAAATTATTATTGCGTGTTGCCAGCATAGAAGACATAACTGGCAGTCTGATCTAATAAAGTTAGGTTATGTGCAACGGTTCCCAATTCATTTTCAGTTGTCTAACCGGGTACTCGTTACTCGGCCGAGCCGTACCCGGTACCCGGTAATTTAAAAATCAGTACCCGGTGCGTCCCTAATAATATGACTTTAATTTTTATCGCAGCAAAACCACACGAATGTTAATTTATTTTCTAAGGAAATAGAACAACATTACAGAAATCTTTAAAATATTTTGAAAGTAGAAAATATACGAATAACTTTTTATCGCGAAAGATTTTGTTTAATAAGATTTATTATTAATTGCATATATGTACGTGATTTCTACAGCTTTTACCAACGAAGCAAGCGGAACACAATGTGCCTATGCAATTTTTTTAATAAACTATTTGTAATACTTCCTGGTTATATAATAATTAATAAAAAAATATTTACTTAGGCTTCTCTGTGTGATATAGACAATATCATGGGTGCGGACAGAAAAGTTTTCCAAGGGGGAAACATTGAAAATTAATGAAAAAAACTCCAATTCTTAGTTTTATGGTACTATAATTTCTCAGGCGTAGGCGCGCCCTTTTGGCCGCTCCCTGTCGGCGACCATGGACAATATTTTTATATTTCAAAACAAATAGTATTCGCGTCTGACATTAAGGTCGAAGCCCTCTATTGGGCTTAGTCGCGAACTACCCGAGGAGGTCGTAGCAACGGAACAAAGCGTTGAGTGAAGGTAAAAGTGCACAAAATATATGTTTTTCACGAATGACAGTATACAAATGTAAGCATATTGCAAAAAGATACTGTTCAGTGTTCATTTGAAGTTTTGTAATAAATAATTCTGTCGTAATACGACTTTTGAATGAATTGTGAATTATAGACGCTCGACAACAGAGGTCATTAGCGTCTGGCTGAAAATATCGAAATTAAATTTCACTAAAAATGTTTTGTTATGTCAGCACAAATGTTGCAATAGGAACTTACGACGCGGAAAAAAATCATTGCCGTTAAAATGATCACTGCGTGAATGAATGAATTGTAAATTATAGTCAGACGCTAATGACCTCTGTTGTCGAGCGTCTACAATGCACAATCCATCCATCCTGTAAATTATAGACGATCGACAACAGAGGTCATTAGCATCTGAATGATCACTGTACAAAAGAGTGCTTTCTGTTATAAGTCTTATTCCAGTTAAACCCATCTATAGCTTCCTCAATTCACTATTTTCAGGAAATTTGTGATAGGAAAATGCTGTCGAAGTATTTCGGCAACAAGGATTTGAACACATGTAAGGCATTCTGAAACTATTTAATACAAATCACATGTAAGCTAATGTAAACAAACAACGGTTAAAAGTCGTATTGCGACAGAATTATTTATTACAAAACTTGAAGTGAAAACTGAACAATATCTTTTAGCATTATGCTTACCTTTGTAAACTGTCATTCGTGAAAAACATATATTTTGTGCACTTTTACCTTCATTCAACGCTTTGTTCCGTTGCTACGACCTCCTCGGGTAGTTCGCGACTAAGCCCAATAGAGGGCTTCGACCTTAATGTCAGACGCGAATTACTACCGCTGAAAATACAATACTTGCGTTTCAATTCCTATTGGCTGGGGCGAACAATTGACGTGTAAATAACCAATAGCTTATTTTAATCAGAATATTTTTTATGTAATAAAGCCGTAAGCAATAAGCAACTAAAAATCTGTTTTTGTTATAAGCTTCTTTGCAAAACCAGTATTCAAATCGCAGTCGAAACAGAATCTCAGTTATGTCGATTTCAAATTGTGTTTTAAAGACCACCAACAGCTAAGGTTATTTGGGCCTAGCACCAATTCATATTTTCAATTCATTATTTTTTTTTATAATAAATTGAAAATTCAATTGACACTTTTACCAGCTCTTGGGCTAAAACCCGGGAACTGGGGACTTGTAATAGAGAAACCATAGTAACGCCATGTAAACAACAGCACTGCTACACGCTCGGCTATTCTCAAGCCCATGTCGACTTCAAAGTAATTTTACTTACATGTGAAATGTAAGTATGACGATAGGGTCGATAATCGTTTCCGAGATAAGGTCAGATTTTAATCGTACTACCCTTAAAACTTGGGTAAAGTCGAGTTGTTTCTCAAGTATAGGCATGTAAATTTTTAAATAGTTCGAGCTGTATCCCATGTTAAATGTTATTAGTTTGCATCAATTTCAATAAATGCAGCATCGATACACTCCAGTGGATAAATAGGAATTATTTATTGAAATAGTTTGTCATGTATCAATGATTCAGTTAATAGACATAGCATGCAAGGAATAGTAACAACGATTGCAGTCATGTATACAGCCGGGTCGCCGCCCCAAGTCTTCATTAATGCGATATTATGGTGATCCGTGCTTCCGTAATTGGCATCTTGAACGCTAGTTTGTGGATAAAATATAGAAATTGTGTTTTAAAGACCACCAACAGCTAAGGTTATTTGGGCCTAGCACCAATTCACATTTTCAATTCATTATTATTTTTTTTTAATAATAAATTGAAAATCCAATTGACATTTTTACCAGTTCTCGAGCTAGAACCGACTTTATAATTGAATTAATGTCGAACACCTAAGATTCACTGACAGCAGTAGGTACATCTCATAATAAAAACATTGGCCTTGAATACCTACAATATTTATTTATTTTTTTGCCATAGTAACCATATTTCATTATATAGCATCGAAAAGAGGTACATAATGGTTCATTATGTAACGGGTTTTTCAAATGTTTTTCATTATAGCATCGAAAAGCGTTTCATAATGGATCATGATGTTACCAGTCGATAAACGGCAATTTAAGATCCGCCTTACAAACATGAAAAACACTAAAAGCGTGCAGGGCCGGCGCGTCAAAATATGCCGCCTAAGGCGAATACAATTGTTGCCCCCCCCCCACATATTAAAAAAAATAATAAACCGATGATATATTTTATTTAGGTACTTAACAAATAAAAAACAAATGTAATTCTAATAACAATATTTACAAAAAATAATATAGGTATAGACACTTTGAAAAAAATATAATCATTTTTAAAAAGTAGAATACTGCACGAAAAATTCGCTGTTACAAAAATATGCCGCCCTAAAAATATGGCGCCGTAAGGCGATCGCCTGTCCGACCAGGCGCACGTGCCGGCCCTGAAAGCGTGCATATGTTGAATAAAATACATTATTGTCAATGAGGCTATGTATTATAGGATGTGTGAATAAATCAAAACTGGCTAAATAAGACGCTTATGATCTCTGTTGTCGAGCGTCTATAATCTACAATATCTATCTAAAACTATACTAAAATTTGAGGTAAATTCGTATTCAATGTAGTCGGTGGCTGTGTGTGTCTGTAAAATTTTCTTTCGTACACAATAACTTCCGAAAAAATGTACCTACTGATTTAAATTTATTTTTATTTATGTCTCAGTTATATCTCCATGAGGCTTATTGATTTTGGGACCAATCGGTTTTGGAAATATACACAATTTTGTACCTATAACAATATCGTTTTTAAAGTATCGTTCCACGGATATTTTTCAGACAAAAATAATTTTGTCCAGTCCATTTAACACTAAAAATATAGCAAAAAACCCGAGTGGTACTTTAATTACAAGCTTTTATTTAACTTGCAATGTATGTTATTAGTTAGTTAGTTTGTATGTTTGTTTAGGTCAAAACTTGCAAGTCGATTTTGAACGACTTCCACGTATCGGATCGATTTGAAATTTTGTTCACATATGTATTCCCGATGACAATACACGAATAAATCGTTTTTAGAAATAAATTCAACCTCTAAGGGGTTCAAACGGAGATGTAGGTTTTTTTTTGACTAATCAACGCCCAGGCCAAATCGCTGAAGCTAGAAACTTGAAATTTGGACAGTTAGTTCCTTTTCTGACGTAAGCATCCACTAAGAAAAGATTTCTCGAAATTCAACCCCTACGGGTGTCAAAGGGGGTAAAATTTTGAAAGACTAAAATGAACAAAATAAATATTAGTAAAAAAACTTTTTAGAGACAAGTTTTTATTTAAATGCACTAAAAAGGAAAAAATAATTTTTAATAATTTAGGTTCATAATTATAAAAGCGTGGGTCGTGACAAATAAACTATCATAGAGTTCAGGACCCACGCTTTTATAATTATGAACCTAAATTATTAAAAATTATTTTTTCCTTTTTAGGCAATAAAAGCTTGTCTCCAAAAAGTTTTTTTACTAATATTTTTTTACCATGAATTTTATATCACTGCACACTGACAAGAATAACTGTTTGCCGGCCGGAGTTCATATACATTACACGCTGTTCGGTCAGTCCAAAAACGTGTTTTCTCTTCCATTTGCAGCAGAAAATGGACAACTGAATCACTATATAAAGTCATTATTATATTCTGAAGATTATAATGATCTGTACTTCATGTCATGCTTCATAAAATAACAGTCATAATATATCTGTCAACTTTCATGTTATAAGTTGCACTTTACAACATATGCACGCGCAAATATACGGACTGTTTCACGGAATATGACTGTTGGGTACACACTTATCATAAAATGCATAATATATGTATACTAAATGTTTGCATAAATTAAAAGTTGCTTTCCAAAATAAAAAAAACACAAATGCTGCGTTGTAGAAAGCACTATCAGAAAATCTGATTTGACAATGACCTTAGATTGTGACCACAGACATTACTCCATAAGAAATTAGCATTGTAGAATTTTAAATCGATCCGGCTCGAAAAATAATTGATCGACTGAAACTCGCTATTTTTTTTAAACTGTGATATACATGTATTTAATATAGTTTTTTGTACAATTGACACTTCGAAACGTCATTTTTCTACGCATATTGATCAAAATTTAACTTGAAAAGCAATCTTTGTCTAGGTCAGGGGTCGGCAACCTGCGGCTCGCGAGCCGCTTGCGGCTCTTATGATGTCAAGATGCGGCTCTCCAGTTCCATGCGCAAATATTAATAATTATATTATTTTATTTTCAAAACTCATAAAAAATATTAAACTGCAAAAAAAACTTTAAACAGGATAAAAACACTCAACAGAGAACAGAAAGAATAGGTAGAGTATAGAGAGTATACGGACAGCTGACATTTTTTAAATGTGGCAACACTGTTCTGTTTGTTTAGCTATTGGTGCACTGTGTCGTCAACGGTCGCAGTCATAATATTGAAATAAAAATGTTAGTGGCTCTTTAAAAACTGGGAAATTTTGTAAATTGTAACTTTTGGCTCTTCCGTCTCAAAAGGTTGCCGACCCCTGGTCTAAGGTAGATCAATTATTTGTTTTTTTTGTGAGTACAATCTGATGTTCTACATGACAGGGAGTACAACGACATTAGACTGCTCCTGCATGTATAAAAACTGTAATTATATGATCATATAGTTTGACATTGTGAAATCAATGCTTTCTGCAACCCTTCATAAACACCATGCCTTATTAATTGGAACATTGCCTGCTGGAAAGCAATGAAAACCTTTGGAAGTGTAATGAAAGATTTAGGTTTAGTTTCGAGCGTCTATAATTTCTCTCTAGAACTATGCATATCACCTGCTAATATCGGTACACGCCATGGGTACACGGACTAAGGAATTAGTCCGTGGCTCTATATCAGGAGTTCCCAAAGTCGGGGTCGCGGGCTGATTTTTTAGGGTCACGCCTGTTTCCGTGATTATAGAATTTATAACTCTCGTGATCAATTTCTATATTACTTTTACTGTACTTTTTTATACTTAAATTCTCGAATAAACGACTTAAATTTGAATTGCTGCATTTTTTTACTGAAAACTCTTTTTTATAGACTATTTTGTACTTTGTGGGGAAAAAATTTTTAAGGGTCGCGAAGGCTTTTGCAATTTTAAATTAGGGTCATGATCAAAAAAGTTTGGGAGCCTCTGCACTATAGTATTTTTCTGACCTGCGCAGAAAAAAAATCATATTGTGGTATATAGACGTAGTAAAAGACCCTGTAGTTTTAATTTATCTATTCAAATATTTGTAGCAAACATTAATTTTGGTAATATTAAATCATGTGTAAAATAAAATGGGAAATTTTACACTGGTTTCGATAAGCAACATTAATTAATTATACTTGAATAACTTTGGTGTAAAATAATACATAAAACAATTTTACGTGTTGTTTTTCTGTGTCATTTTTCTGTCACAAATTCTGTGACACGTGTTCATGCAGTATAATTGCAAGTGTAGTGCGAGAAGATTGATTTACACAATATTATTTACACTTTTGTTTTATCTTTTTATAGACATTGAATACAACTTTCACAGCGGACACCACTTGAAGAGAAATGTTTTGTTACAAAACTGTTCTATTTTTAACCCTTTGATATCATGCATTTAATGACATTTTTAAATTCTCAAATTACGTATATCTTAAACTACAGTCAATTCTAACTAAGAACACGCATGCCGGGAACGACGTTGCCCCAAATTCTTTCTCTATTTTATATATACAGTAGAAATTGTATAACTCGAACCTCGACATTAAGTCGAAGAAATTAACAATTCCCTTCCGCCGAAACCCAAAAGACTATAACTCGAATTATTTAAACTCAGTAACTCGAACTAAATATGACTTTTCTACGCTAGATACTGTGAATATTAGGTACAGTCTGTAACTCAAAGTCCCAGTCTCACGAACTCTATCTCGAAGGAATCGACTTGTACACTTTACAGCCTTTGTAAGTTAAAGTTTATTTCCTGTTAGACTCCCTAACTTGAAATATTAAAATCATCGGTAAGTCGAAAATTTCAAAATTCGACATTTTTAACATTTTCCTTGAAATTCGAATTATAGAGTTTCTACTGTAGAATATTAATTAATGTTATAAGTAACTTACGAGCCTGTATAATTTTATAGATTTTTAATTTGTATTCTAAATTGTAACCCGTAAGTGAGTTTCACTTATCTATAACCGTGTAGTGTAAACGACACGGTCTTACAAGTAAATTAAATTTTACAGTGTAACTTTTGAATATTTTGAAGTTACACTTCCTCCGAGTGTCGCGGCAACACACACAATTTTTTGTTGTTAATTGACAGCTAAATTGTTAAAAATATCAGCTGACAGTTTTTTCATTGCTATCAGTAGTAATCGGTTATCAGCGACCGCGGCATGTCAAAGCGTATTCCAGAAAGGAAGGAAGTCAGTTGACCGCAAGTCACTGAACCTCGGCAGTAGATTTGTAACCACAAATCAATGTTATGTACAGTGTTGTGCAAACAAAACTATCTTGGCAGCTTTGTTTGCATTTACAATAAATTTACTACCGGGATTAAAAAGCTAACAACGTTTACATTCACGGTTTTTCTTACCGGCCGGCTGAAAGTAAGATATATATTGTACATGAAATAGTTTTTATCATGTTTGCCGGAAACACCTGCGCTAAGCAAGATGTGTTAATTACGTAAAATGCAATACTCGCACCACACACAAGAACCGATGTCCGATGGCTTAAGTATCTTGATCCCTTCCTGAGGTTGTAAACTATATAGTGGTCAGTCAAAATAGTTAACAAAAATACAGGGGAGCAGACATTTTCTGCTCCCCTGTATTTTTGTTAACTATTTTCTGCCAGAAAATCAAAAAAATTTGAAATTGAGTGAGTTTTCCTATGGGTTATGGTAGCTGTACCCGATGCCTCTTTTCGTGCATCTTAAAGCATGCGTCAATTTATAACGCACGAGGCATTTTACTGAGAAGCAAGACGACGCAAATGTGTCTCAAGTCAGTTGGAACTTTCTTGAATCATTCATGCGTCTGGTGTTGTTTTGTTTAGTAAAATAGAGTGGAAAAATGAAAAAAAAAACTCGAATTTATTGATTCATATTATATAGACAATTTTCATGTACAACGAATTCTACATGCGTAAATATAATATGATGCATAACGAAAAGTGATGCGTTTTTTGCCTCCTATTGCATGCGCATATACATGCAATGCCGCACGATTTTCTGCACGAAAAAGAGGCATCGTGTAAACCTACCTAGGACTAAATCAAGTCCAAGAGCATAATATAAATGTATTGCATTTGTATACTGTATAGCTAGGTATATTAGACTAACCTTCTATTCCTAAAAACCTGGTATCGTACAATTTTATTTTTTTATCACCGCTGTTAAATGCCGGTTGCTAAGGTATAACTATCAACAATTTGCCAAAATAAAAACGGAGCAGCCAATGAACACGTATGGCAATCCAAATTTAACAGCATGATTAAAAAACAGCCTGTTAAAATTATTGTACGATAAACCTAGCATAAATCTGTTAATTTAGCATTCGTTCCACTTCGAATAAATCTTTTCAAAGTTCCGGTTCTTGGGCATAGTGTAGTGTAGTCAATGTCGGATTTACCCTAAGTGCCGCCCCATTACCTAAAGGCTACATAAAATGGGTAAAGGTTCGGTATACAATTTTCAAATAAATAAAACGATTCATTTATAATCGAAAATCTTTTTATTATAAATGGGATAATTACACAAAGCACATTCTTTTTCGTATTAAAAATCATAAATTGTGAATAACAAGATACTTATTCTCTTTACTAAAAATGTGTGTAAAATTCTAGACACTGAATTTTTTTTCACAATTTTGTAAATAAAACTGCAGTGTTTATAATTTTACACACATTTTTAATAATGAAAAAAAGAATTTTATTTATTTTAATTTATGAATGTTTTCACGTTCTAAATTTTGCCGCCCCTGATATTTGCCGCTCTGAGCACTAGCCCCTAGTGCCCCTAGTGTAAATCCAGCGCTGAGTGTAGTGCAATGAATCAACTTCTTTAGTCCCAGCGCTCTTAGAGTTAAGGCCAAAACACACACTTCAGTTCAGTTCAGTCATCAGTGTCCGTGCCGTATTCATTATTTTTGTTCACGTATGATCGTATCGTTTCAGTAAAATGAACAATCAGCATATTTTGACTCCGACAGAAAAGATGCATTTTAAAAAGAGAGATTTGAAACCTTATAAGAGGATGAAGAACAAGTAACGAACAACATATAACGAAACTCGAAAGGTATAGAAAACGCAAATGACAAGGGCGGATAAAATCGGAACGGTCCCGGATTCCCAACAGAATCGGAACGGGTAGCAATCCTAATTTATTTTAAAAAATACGTTGTTTTTTTAAATGTTGGAAATTTTAGCCTCTCAGTTTGCTTCTGACCTAGTGGACCAAAACAGTAAAATTCCACTGGGTGTCCGAGGACCAATCTGTATTAATTTAATCACAAACTTTTAGAAGTATCACTGATAGCTCATATTGTGTTTTATCATGTCAGTGCCCCCTCCCGCACCTCGTACCGCTTCGCCATTAGACGAATAATCACGTTATTCCCGCGTATATGCATTTATAATGCAGTCGATGTTGCAGCGTGCTGCAATAATAGCATTGTACAACAATAAAGCGCTTTGTTATTGAATTAAAACGATAAAAGAGCCGATAAATTGGATTGTGATGGCCGGCATGGGATGCATGCTTTGTTGTTATCATCAGAAGGTCGGACTATCATCAATTGTTATACGTTCAGTAATCGACCTTATTATTGAGCGATCGGAAAGTCAGCGTCTCATGTCTTCAAAATAACAAGACGTACGAGCTTAACTCAAATATTGTCGGTTTTGTGTTAAGCCGCTAACGGAATTGGCGTAGTATATCATATTATCATATATGACAAATAATATGACAAAACGAAGAAAAGCGTTTTTACAAGCTTTTATTTAACTTGCAACGTATGTTAGTTAGTATGTTTGTGCGTTTTTTTGGTGGTTTGTGTATTTGTTTATGTCAAATCTTGCAAGTCAATTTTGAACGACTTCCACGTATCCGATCGATTTGAAATTTTGTACACATATGTATTCCCGATGACAATACATGAATAAATCGTTTTTAGAAATAAATTCAACCCCTAAGGGGTTCAAACGGGGATGTAGGGTTTTTTTGACTGATCAACGCCCAGGCCAAATCGCTGAAGCTAGAAACTTGAAATTTGGACAGTTGGTTCCTTTTCTGACGTAAGCATCCACTAAGAAGGGATTTCTCGAAATTCAACCCCTACGGATGTCACAGGGGGGTAAAATTTTGAAAGACTAAAATGAACAAAATAAATATTAGTAAAAAAAACTTTTTTGAGACAAGCTTTTATTTAAATGCACTAAAAAGGAAAAAATGATTTTTAATAATTTAGGTTCATAATTATAAAAGCGTGGGTCGTGACTAATAAACTATCAGAGTTCACGACCCACGCTTTTATAATTATGAACCTAAATTATTAAAAATTATTTTTTTCCTTTTTAGTGCATTTAAATAAAAGCTGATCTCTAAAAAGTTAATATTTATTTCAGATACGCCAGTTCGTCGTAACTTGTGACTAAGGGCGATGAATTATGACAGTAAATTAGGCAATAATAAAATAGACAGAGCATTTTCGCACGTCATCCTATGAGTTGCGACCATAATTTCGTCCCACCGCGTCATTTCAAGAAATACAGCAGTAAGCTGGAGACCACTTGACGGTATGAAATAATGAAGCTGTGTTTCTAACGTTGCATGACGCCGAGTCAACAGAAAACTCAATGTCTTCGACACAAAACACGTAGTAATCTGACTGCTAGCAAACTTCATCTTATTTTTAACCGACTTCAAAAAAAGATTTTTATTGTCACGTAGTGGTCAAAGAGCGAACTAAAGATGTCCAAACCGGTGTCAAACTGGCGGTCCCCGGCGGTTTTATTGGTGACAAATGCCATCGCACAAATAGTATCAACATTAAATAAAAAGAAGCATAAATTGCGGCAATTTTATAATTTTTACCGCGAAAATACCAATCGATGTATATTTAAGTCAGATCGATTGATTTCATTTGCATGAAAAAACTGGATGTTTTGTTTGTTTGTGGGTCGTGTGCTGACGTTTTCCGGCTTCAAATTTCCAGTTCAGCCTGTTCACATTCCCCTTTGTGCTTTGCAATTGACTTTCCATTGCCTGAATGCTTCTATGATTCCCGCATTCCAATTAAAACGTGGTCAACCTCTACAGAGATGGGCGACTGAGACCTTTGATGCAATTCGACTTACAGATCGATTTCATTAATGCATGTCGAACAGATTTCGACTATACTTAGCAAACGGTGCAAGGCGACCAAATAGACGTCTATTTAATCGATGTCTCGGCCCTCGGGGCGTTCTTATAGTCTTTTATTATTTTAAACGGCAAACGCCACATGCGCAAGCCGAATAAGTTGACTATTGGTCGACTATTTCGTCGCCCATCTTCTCTATTATAAACTGAAAATATGGAACGATAGTAGATCCAGATAATCTAAACAGTTGGTGGCCTTTATGAAATTTAAAAAAAAAGTAGCCTTGAAACAATAATGTAGGTATAGGATAATAGAAGCAAGTTTCAATTTCGTCAACAAATATTTAAAACCACTAATTGTTTATAACGACAAATGGAATCTGTTTGTTTATTTCATATCGCCGTATATCTCTTTAATAACTTACAGTTGTGTACCTTTATTTACATTCTCGCACGAATGGAATGTTGTTATTTACTGTTTTTAGGTAAAACGCATGTACATATAGAGATAGACATTATAAAGGTTACACCTATTTAATGTGCTAATATATAGTATAAATAGCTTATCGTCTACAAAAAATAAAATGTTTAATCTATTACCTATGTGTATTATGTATAATAGATACAGTAAAAGACCAGTTTTCGAAATTGAAATTGTGTTTTAAAGACCACCAACAGCTAAGGTTATTTGGGCCTAGCACCAATTCATATTTTCAATTCATTATTTTTTTTTAATAATAAATTGAAAATCCAATTGACACTTTTACCAGCTCTCGGGCTAGAACCCGGGAACTGGTGACTTGTAATAGAGGAACCATAGCAACGCCATGTAAACAACAGCATTACTACACGCTCGGCTATTCTCAAGCCCGACCAGTTTTCAGTCAGCAACGTAAAGTTAGAAAAACTATTACAGTAAAACTCTCTTCGACTTATATTGAATTCTATTACTCTTATTATTTTATTATTGGTTTAATTCTATTGTATGGTTCAGTTCAAAAATAATAGGCAGTGAGTCATGTATAGTTACTAACAAGCTTAATGAAGCAGAAACCAATGAAACAATGTAAAGCGTACCCGTCCCATGCATAAAAATTCGACTGATGACCAGTCCTATACTTCCCACCTAGTAAATATTTGCAAAAAATAAACACTCTTTTTTTTATTCTTTGACTAGGCCCAAATAACCTTAGCTGTTGGTGGTCTTTAAAACACAATTTAATTTTTATTCTTTGAAAAAAGCATGGCCCTCTTTTTTGTTTGGTGATCTATTGATGGCTAGCTTAATATAGCAAAAATCATGGTTACCTTGATTTACGTACAATTTTTATTTTTTTTAGTAAAATATTTTTTTTCTCGAAAACTATACATTTTAGAGAAAAAAAATATTTACATTTTTTTCATATTATAACATCTAGAATTCATTTATATTTTTTTTTACCTATGTTAATACGTGACATTGAGGACGTTTTTTTGAATATCTCAGGATCCACTGAACCGATTTGACTCAAAATCTAATCAGATCTAAGTTAAAGGCTGATAAACACAATAGAACAATCGGCATGCCCGTATGTTGTTCCGTTCTTAAGATATCGAAGGCGAAAAATTGACCACATACACACACACACACATACACACACACATACAGACATCAGTCAGAAAATGATCTTAAACGATTGCTAGGGTCTCAAAACGTGAAAATCTTTTAAAATCTCGAAATATTGTTTTCGGACTGAATCCATTACTTCCCTACCATAGTAGAGGTGGGAAGTAAAAACTGCGTCGTTTATGTTACATTGTGAAGTATAATATGTACATGATTCACTGACTATTATTTTCGAACCATACTATAGATCTTGAAAAGGGCCACATTATTGGCCGAAACGTCGAGCTTTTAAATATATTATAATTTAGTCCGTTTGAATTGGTCGTGAATTTATTGAATTAAAATTATATTGTAAGGATCAAAAAAAATTAGCAGAGATGAAGGGTGTAATTTTTAGTATGATACTTACACCGGGAACACCCTCGATAATTTTCCGCAAAAACCCCTTTGTTACCTCGTCTTTCCTATTGGCTAGTTCGATAATTGTCATCACACTGTAATTTTACGCATACCTAAAAGATATGTAGGTACACCTGTTCAGCAAAAAGCGAACTAATGTATCCAATAGTGTTAAATATCTTTCTGATATTATGTATGTGTACCATAATACTGCCGCTCTAAACTAAAAAGCTGTATCTCCATTTTTTTCCAATTTGTAGTTATTCACTTTCAAACGTTTTCTCGAAACTATGAATTTAGAGATACTGCTTTTTAGGTTAGGACGACAGAATGCCTAACAAGTTATAGTTGACTTTAAGCATTAATACATAATGTATGATACCTATTATTATAGCGTTTGTGTATTTGCGCGACCTTTTTAATTCAAGGCAAATGAGTCATAAAATATCAATGATTACATTATTTGCGTACACACTTTTAATATTAATTAACGCCTTCCTATATTTGTCTTCAATTCGATACGAGTTCAATTTGATGTTTTTTTTAATGATGTTTGACACCTACTGATGTTTACTGTTTGGGGTAGGGCTAAATATCAGGGGGTGTAAATAGGTGTGTTTGTTGGTCAAGTCCTAGAACGATTCTATAGAATTCTTTGTCTGTAATTTCGATTTCTTGCGAGTTTTTTTGGATTTTAAAGTATAGGGAACAATCGGGTTATGATAAGGTATTTGGTTTTCATATAAATCGTCATTGAAGTGAGCGAAGCTGTGAATATTAAAGACTAATTATTTTTACTTCCCACCTCTACTATGGTAGGGAAGTAATGAATTAAGTCCGAAAAAAATATTTCGAAATTTTAACAGATCTTCACGTTTTGAGACCCTAGCAATCGTTTAAGATCATTTTCTGACTGATGTCTGTATGTGTGTGTGTGTGTGTGTGTGTGGTCGTCAATTTTTCGCCTTCGATATCTTAAGAACGGAACAACATACGGGCATGCCGATTGTTCTATTGTGTTTATCAGCCTTTAACTTAGATCTGATTAGATTTTGAGTCAAATCGGTTCAGTGGATCCTGAGATATTCAAAAAAACGTCCTCAATGTCACGTATTAACATAGGTAAAAAAAAATATAAATGAATTCTAGGTGTTATAATATGAAAAAAATGTAAATATTTTTTTTCTCTAAAATGTATAGTTTTCGAGAAAAAAAATATTTTACTAAAAAAAATAAAAATTGTACGTAAATCAAGGTAACCATGATTTTTGCTATATTAAGTTAGTCATCAGTAGATCACCAAACAAAAAAGAGGGCCATGCTTTTTTCAAAGAATAAAAATTAATTTGTGTTTTAAAGACCACCAACAGCTAAGGTTATTCGGGCCTAGTCAAAGAATAAAAAAAAAAAGAGTGTTTATTTTTTGCAAATATTTACTAGGTGGGAAGTATAGGACTGGTCATCAGTCGAATTTTTTTATAAATAAACGGGTGCGGTTTTATGAAACCACACGGATGCAAGTGAAACCCTAAACTTAAACTCTGCAAAGCTAAAAGTGCACACCTTGTTAAGTTTGAAACTGTATGATTGTAAAATATTAAAATAAAAAATAAATATAGAAAATATAATCAAGATAGAAAAATAAATATCAAGTAAAATATGGAATAGTGAAAAAACCAAACTAAAATTAATGGTACCACCCGGGTTAGAACCAGCGACCTACTGCGTATAAAGCAGCTGCGATACCCCTGCGCCACGCCATCCCTTTGTGTATATCACTATATTTATGATATGCCAAGTTGTCTGGGATGACGCAATATTCTGCTAGCGTTGGGAAATATTATACCTACGCGATTCTTCGATTGGACGTGACGTGACTTTGACATGCGTAACCGAACGGGGAAAAAACGAGACTAAAAAGTTTCACTTAATCAACAAATAGATTAAAAAAATAGTAATTTCTAAATACATGATTACCAAAAAAAACTACGTTACTTATATAAATGAATTCAAAATTTGTATTTCAACTACCTGGGGTTGGTTCAACCTGGGGTTGGTAGCAAGTCTCAGTTACAATAATTATTACTGCTTACTTGGCTTAACGTAGGCTCATGGCTAAAGTGACCATCCATCCCGATTTAGGCGGGACAGTCCCGATTTTGAGCCACGAGTCCCGATTCAACTAGCGTCTCGCTTTTGTCCCGTTTTCATTAAATCACGTGCATTAAGAATTTTTATTTTTTGTTATTGATATTTTTACCCACTCAAAGTATTTTATTTATCAATAATTATATACCTAATTGATACCTACCTTAAAAAATAAATAACATTTAAAATAAAAACTCGCTAAAAATCCCCAAAAACTTGCTAAAAACCCTTAAAAACTAGCTAGAAACCCCCAAAAACTCGCTAAAAACCTCCAAAAACTCGCTAGAAACCCCCAAAAACTCGCTAAAAACCCCAAAAAAAACGCTAGAAACCCCCAAAAACTCGCTAGAAACCCCCAAAAATTCGCTAAGAACCCCCAAAAACTCGCTAGAAACCCCCAAAAACTTGCTAGAAATCCCCAAAAACTCGCTAGAAATCCCCAAAAACTCGCTAGAAACCCCGAAAAACTCGCTAAAAACCCCCAAAAACTCGCTAGAAACCCCCAAAAAATCGCGAGTTTTAGGGGGTTTCTAGCGAGTTTTTGAAGGTTTCTAGCGAGTTTTTGGGGGTTTCTAGTGAGTTTTGGGGGATTTCTAGCAAGTTTTTGTGGGTTTCTAGCGAGTTTTTGGGGATTTCAAGCGAGTTTTTGGGGGTTTTTAGCGAGTTTTCGGGGGTTTCTAGCGCGTTTCAGGTTTTTTTGGGCGTGGAACCCAACGGTTGCCTGCGTCGGGTTTTTCTAGACCTTGTCCCGCTTTTTGATATTCAGGATTTGGTCACTTTACTCATGGCATACAAAACTGTGAACACGCTGTGTTATATCACGTATGTGAAAAATCGATAAGCATGTGGCTTTCTGTTTGACATACAAAAATGTAGGCCCTTTGGCATTAATAAAGCTTGTCGGTTGTTAAAAAAGTATTCAGCTATAATATCGTACTTTCTATTTTTATCATCATTAACACCTACACACACGAGTACATGGGTGCCGGCAGAATTGATTCCAAGGGGGTGCGAATTTAAAATTGTTGTCGTGAAAAGCAACCGTACCGCTGCAGGCGTTTTTTTTTCAACTTCAAGTGCACGCATTTTCTAAGTAATTCAGAGAATCTTCAAGTTTTGTTTTTGTCCTGAATAACGTCTAATGTGTCATATTGGGGTGGCATTTTAGAAATCTTAAATGTAACGGAAATGGTTGACATGTGAAACAAAACAGCATGTATAACTATGTTAAGGTCTCAGACACAGTAAGCCATGGTGCGGCCGTGTGGAAAAATACGAATCTACCGACAGGTACAAACGCCAAGCCCAGGTTCGAATCCCGAAGGCTTTTAATATTTTATGTTTTTGAAGCTATGCTTCTATAGGCGCGTTAGACGATTTCTGGGAGAGGAAAAAGTTATGGGTTCGCGTCACCGTCACCGACATGCTCATGTTAAAAGTATATCTGTAGCTATGAGTGTGACGTATTGCGCTTGGCAAGCGGTGAAAGTAATATACTGGCGCACGCGCAGTGGCCTATGTACACGTATATGCACAAACACAAAGATAACGTGTTGTACATTAGTACTGTGTGTATACAATTAAAATTGAATTGATTACGTGAAAATCTCAATTAACTTCAACAGCACGAATTTTCCAAGTAATTCAGAGAATTTTCAAATTTTTTTTTTTTTTTTGATATTATAAATTAATATTGACGTATTAAATTTTCTCTTTACTCGAATAAATTATAACCTATATAATACAACTCTAATATTTCTTTCTTTTCCCTCTGCCGGATTTTCTATTTTTCTCATCTCCGTCTCCAAGCCAGGGGGGTGCAATCGTACCTCCTTGCGGCGCCCATGATTGAGTATACTAAAGTTATTTTATATCACAACATATATTTTGAACTGCGATATAACACTGAATTCAATACAAAGGATACAAAAACTTCTTATGATGTACTAAATATAAAAAAATACCAAAACGTTCTTCCTAACATGTTATCTAGAATCTAGACATTGTGTTCACTTAAAATGGAACTGCCTGGAATATTTCGAGAGTATAAGAAAAATATTGGGATCAAACCGATGCAACCAAATAATAGTAACAGTTATTTGGTAACTGCTATTGGAAAATAGCAATTTATTGCGGTATTACCAAAGTATAATCCTGTTATAATTGTTTACTGTTGTTGATTTAGACAAATATACAGGGCGCTGATTTGCTTTGCGGGTAATAGGGATTTTACATGTAAAATCATGTTTATGAATTTTCCTGCTTCCCTATACATTTTGGCGAACAATAAAACAAATACAAAATTTGTTCATAATTAAAAACTCTACCTGACACGTATGTTTGCAAATTGCCGATATGCAGCTTTTAATTACAAAATAATTATTAAGGAACTGTAATTAAGTTTAAATTAAAAATATTTATTAGAATAGCCATGATTTACTTAACCACAATAATAAATGAGCCATTTTCCTGAGAGTAATTCTTTCAATTATCCACGAGAGGCAGCACTTTATAATTAAGTTATACCACTAAGATGACACGACACTAATGGAGAATAAATAATGTTTGTACCTACCACAAGTGCTGCCTCTCGCGGATAATTGAAAGAACTACTCTCAGGAAAATGGCTCATTGAAACGTCAAAAACACAATGAAAACAATTTGAATTTGTTGAAGTCATGGCTATTCGGATAAAATATTTTTAATTTAAACTTAATCACAGTTCTTAAATAATTATTTTGTAATTAAAAGCTGCATATTGGTAATTTGCAAACATACGTGTCGGGTAGAGTTTTTAATTATGAACAAATTTTCTATTTGTTTTTTTTCACCAAAATATATAGGGAAGCAGGAAAATTCATAAACATGATTTTACATGTAAAATCCCTATTACCCGCAAAGCAAATCAGCACCCGGTACAGAATACTGCCAAGAAATAGTGTTTTTGTTGTTGCTCAGTTGCTCATCACAATTGCGACTTATATTTTTCTTTCAAAACTCGCATATTTTTTCCTCTTGTTTGTTAACTGTTAAATTTCCTTTTTTCTCGTCATCGAGATTTTTAAGTATATTTGTCTTACAAGAGATTATTAACGACTTCCAATAAAGCCTGTTATTTTTTAACAGTGATTTGATAGCCTGCTCTTTTCAAATAACAGTTATAAATAGAAGAAAAATAACAGTTTCGCCCAACCTAAGACAGACATTGTTTTTTTTTCTTTCTTATTATATTGTGAGTGTAACAAAATGTTTAACAGACATTGTTTTGTTTGTAAGGAGACAAAACCAGTGAGTCAAAAGTCAAAACTCATCATCTCTTCCATACGCATCTCAACTTCAAAATCTCTAAATATTATTACCAATAATTGCTGATTGGTATATTAAATATTTATTGTTTTTATACCCTAACAATCTAATGTTGTTTTCATCAGTCGAACCTCTTTTTATTTTTATTTTCATAAATTGTATTTTTCTTTTTTCTTTTTTATCATATTGAAGTGTGTTAGATAAGTTGACAAAAAGATAAATATGTTTTGAGAGATGAATAGTTCGGAAAAGGCTATAAGTTTGTAGCCCTGAGGAAGGAAATATATTTTCCGAAACGTCGTCAAAAACTTCTTTTAATATCATATTGTATAGCCTAATTCGAACTATCCTTCTCCAATGTTAAAAAGATAAATAGGTAAGCAATTCCTGAAAGTGTATTTATTTTTATTTATTCTTTCTAGATTCCTGGCTCGGGAAGCAGTAGCAGTGCCGGAGGAATAGGCGGTCTCGATACGGGTCTGCACGCCATTAAGCGCGGCCTGCTATGGCAACAACGCGACAGACTCTTCTCTCGTTGGAAGGAACGCTACTTCATCCTGACCAGAGATTATTTGCACTGTTTCAAACGCGCTTCTGGAAATGATCGCATCTCGGATATGGGACATTTCATATTCAAGGTTAGAACCAAAACTGTGGCTTTTTGGCTTATATAATGGCCCCCGTGCAAAAATGATGATTGTGCTATAGCTTTAAAGGAAAAAATTCGACTGATGACCAGTCCTATACTTCCCACCTAGTAAATATTTGCAAAAAATAAACACTTTTTTTTTTATTCTTTGACTAGGCCCAAACAACCTTAGCTGTTGGTGGGCTTGAAAACACAATTTAATTTTTATTCTTTGAAAAAAGCATGGCCCTCTTTTTTGTTTGGTGATCTACTGATGGCTAGCTTAATATAGCAAAAATCATGGTTACCTTGATTTACGTACAATTTTTATTTTTTTTAGAAAAATATTTTTTTTCTCGAAAACTATACATTTTAGAGAAAAAAAATATTTACATTTTTTTCATATTATAACATCTAGAATTCATGTATATTTTTTTTTATCTATGTTAATACGTGACATTGAGGACGTTTTTTTGAATATCTCAGGACCCACTAAACCGATTTGACTCAAAATCTAATCAGATCTAAGTTAAAGGCTGATAAACACAATAGAATAATCGGCATGCCCGTATGTTGTTCCGTTCTTAAGATATCGAAGGCGAAAAATTGACCACACACACACACACACACACACATACAGACATCAGTCAGAAAATGATCTTAAACGATTGCTAGGGTCTCAAAACGTGAAAATCTGTTAAAATCTCGAAATGTTTTTTTCGGACTAAATCCATTACTTCCCTACCATAGTAGAGGTGGGAAGTAAAAATACATGGTATGGCAGTATATTTTAAATTTTGTGATTTTTGTGCAAATCTACAGTTTGAAATCTTTAGAACAACTGATCAGTGATAATTTTTCTATGATATCGAAAATCATTTTAAATTATAGCATCCAAATGTCAGAGAACTACGAAAAATGTATACTGCAGAGAATAGGTTCCGATTTATTTTGTAGCTGTAATAAATGTTTTAAATTTCAATTAGTGTAGAACTAGTAAGCATAGGCGCCGATTACGGGGTGGCCCGGGAGCCAAGCCCCCCCCCCCCCCGGAGAAAATTCAGGGGGGGAGGGTAAGAAAAATAAACCAAAAACTAATTCGCAGTGGCAGTTCACGATTTTGAACTAATCTAACGAAACGATATTATATGTAACTAGCCTAGCGGTACTCGTCCGGCTTCCCCTAGAGTTTTTTTTACTTCCCACCTCTACTATGGTAGGGAAGTAATGGATTTAGTCCGAAAAAAATATTTCGAGATTTTAACAGATTTCACGTTTTGAGACCCTAGCAATCGTTTAAGATCATTTTCTGATAGATGTCTGTGTGTGTGTGTGTGTGTGTGTGTGTGTGTGTGTGTGTGTGTGTGTGTGGTCAATTTTTCGCCTTCGATATCTTAAGAACGGAACAACATACGGGCATGCCGATTGTTCTATTGTGTTTATCAGCCTTTAACTTAGATCTGATTAGATTTTGAGTCAAATCGGTTCAGTGGATCCTGAGATATTCCAAAAAAACGTCCTCAATGTCACGTATTAACATAGGTAAAAAAAAATATAAATGAATTCTAGATGTTATAATATGGAAAAAATGTAAATATTTTTTTCTCTAAAATGTATAGTTTTCGAGAAAAAAAATATTTTACTAAAAAAAATAAAAATTGTACGTAAATCAAGGTAACCATGATTTTTGCTGTATTAAGCTAGCCATCAGTAGATCACCAAACAAAAAAGAGGGCCATGCTTTTTTCAAAGAATAAAAATTAAATTGTGTTTTAAAGACCACCATCAGCTTAGGTTATTTGGGTCTAGTCAAAGAATAAAAAAAAAGAGTGTTATTTTTTGCAAATATTTACTAGGTGGGAAGTATAGGACTGGTCATCAGTCGAATTTTTTACTCTTACCTTAATCTGTAAGTTTTATTTTTTGCTAAAAACGTCTTATTTTGCGACACACTAAATTAGAAAATAGTAAAGTTACCTTACCTTGTACTTATTGTTTTATTTTGCGACATAATAAATTCGAAAATAGTAACATAAATGTTTTAGCTTAGAAATTAAAAATTATTTAACTTCTAACAAAATCTAACTTAATGACGCTCTATTATAATTTAATTATTATATTGGTGAAAAATATTTGCTTTGAATTTGCGTTTTTTGGTCCTTTTTTTGAAATTTTTTTCCGGGGGATGTAAAACACTCCCCGAACCCCCGGTCTGTGGGCTAGCGCTATTGATTTACCTTTGTTTCTTCCAATCTTGCACCCCCCCCCAAACTAACATCCTAAATCCGCCACTGGGTATAAGTCGGCCCCCCCTGGAGATTCACAAAAGTCGCCTCTGCTAGTAAGAGATATGGGAAAAAGATTTGAAGTCGAACAAAGATAGAAATTGGCACAGTGATATGGCATTCGTTTATATTTAAGTACCCGGTGTTTTGTTACTGTTTTAAGTAAATATAAAAATTACTTATTTGGAGTCCAGCTAGTAAGGTCTCCTAACCTCTATCATATTTCTAGTATTCACTAGACGTAATTATTAGTGTATTTGCCATATGGCACATACACTATTGGCGTCGGTCGGATGGCGGGACCTAGGGGTCGGACCAAAATTTCTCGACGTTTCATAGCCTCCTGAACACTTCGGCACCATTTTTGGAAATGTCTGTTTATATATGTATATATATATATATTTATATATTTATATATATATGTGTGCGGGCTATAACTTTCGAAAGAGTTAATTGATTTTGACGAAATTTGGTAAGCACGTTGGAATCCATCACCGCACGAAGCCTATTTAAAATGGGCCCAATCGGACCATTTTAAGGGTAGTTCTTAGGGGTTGAAAAATGTTTTTGGGCCCAAAAATGCCGAAAAAATTCTCAGAATCGTTTCAAAATTGAAAATTAACCCTTTAGTAACGATTAAAATGTGCTGCTAAAATTTTAATAAAATCGGCCCGACAGGACCGGACTTACAAATTTTATGAAAACACTAGTTTGCGGATAGTGATTTACTTACTGAAGGGTGTATTTAATTTGGTACAGAGGTTGTATTGATAATAATATTGAAATTAAGAAAAAAAATATTATTTTAAGGGATGTATTAAGGGGTTAAATTTTTTATTTTGTCCAAAATCAAACTTAAGTTCACGTATTAAAGCCACAAGACCTGTATTAGCAAATACACTATATTGTCGGCAGGGTTTAGGCACTGCGACCCGAGTTTTTATAGCTGCGGGTACCAAAATATATTGCATATGAGCCGCTCTTCTATAAACAAGATACTCCACTATCCGACTCTGATTATTATTTTTTTTAGTGTTCCGTATCCAAATCGGCAAAACGGAACACCTCGGTGTCTGTCTGTCTGTGACAGGCATTTTTCTCAGTAACCGTTTAATATAAAAATTCGACTGATGACCAGTCCTATTATACTTCCCACCTAGTAAATATTTGCAAAAAATAAACACTCTTTTTCTATTCTTTGAAAAAAAGCATGACCCTCTTTTTTGTTTGGTGATCTACTGATGGCTAGTATAATATAGCAAAAATCATGGTTACCTTGATTTAAGTACAATTTTTATTTTTTTTAGTAAAATATTTTTTTTCTCGAAAACTGTACATTTTAGAGAAAAAAATATTTACATTTTTTTCATATTATAAGATCTAGAATTCATTTATGTTTTTTTTTACCTATGTTAATACGTGACATTGAGAACGTTTTTTTTAATATCTCAGGATCCACTGAACCGATTTGACTCAAAATCTAATCAGATCTAAGTTAAAGGCTGATAAACACAATAGAACAATCGGCATGGCCGTATGTTGTTTCGTTCTTACGATATCGAAGGCGAAAAATTGACCACATACACACACACACACACACAGACATCAGTCAGAAAATGATTTTAAACGATTGCTAGGGTCTCAAAACGTGAAGATCTGTTAAAATCTCGAAATATTTTTTTCGGACTAAATCCATTACTTCCCTACCATAGTAGAGGTGGGAAGTAAAAAGTTGAAATTTGGCATAGTTTTAGGAAGTGGTGGCCTAATTATAGACGTGAAGTATGAAGAATTGAATTTTGATTTTGGGGGTCAATTTTAGAGGGGGTGGAAACATTTTTTTCAAGGTCATCGTGTGGGGTATCAAACGAAAACTTGTCAAAGCGTGAGTTCAAAAATTTAAAGTCTGTTTTTTTAATGTAATTTTTTTTTTTAGATCAAACTGGTCGATGTTGAACGCGTTGAATGGCACAACAAGAAGACATACAGCACAGTATCGCTTGACTTGGGCGCTGCGAGCGGCGGCGGTCGAATCCTGTTGCGCGCCGCACCGTCCGTCTCGACTGCCACGACGACCGCTTCGGCCGGCGGCGGCGTCCTCGAAGACTGGTTCGAACTGCTCGAGGAATGTTCGTTGAGCAGCAAGGAAAGGAGACGCGCCCTCATGCACAACGCAAGAAACAGTGCGTCGTCGGCTCTTGGAGTGATGTGTGGCGCCGGCGTTGATAATGGCCGTGACTCAGTCGGGAGCGGAGCGCTAGACGAATGGTTACTTGCCAGGAGAAAGACCGGTGAGGATCATTTCAAATATGTACAAGCGTATGTCAACTATTTGAAACAACAATGTTGTAAGTACCGCACCATGACATATCTGGAATCATGTCGAATATTGCATTAAAATTATTTATTTTTTTCCTCAAGCAATAACACAGTTATGTAGAAATTAATAAAAAATCGTGCGTGTTATAATTCGTGTTATAATCTTGTTAAAGATATCAGGACTGCCTTCGCAAACGCAACTTTCTGAATTTACTTAGGTATATTTTATTCGAACATAGTCGGTTCTTCCATTGTTTTAAAATAACTTTCATTCATAACAGTTGTATATTTTGGAACTTATCTAAAGGGCAGGCTCCCCCTGCGAGCACCAAAATTGAAAATTAGCTTTTAAAACAAGTTATATCGAATAATGAGTTGTGGACTTAATATTCATCCATCAATTTAAAATTATGTCCTCTCTAAGAAATACATTTTTAAAAATGACTAATACGCGGGGCTTGATGGACCAAATTGATCTTAAGACCGACTCTGGGCAATTTTTTTTAGAAAGCTGTTTTTTTTTTGTTCACTTTTCAATCAGTTTATCATAAAATTAATTACTTTTATATACGATTTGTGGACACTATATTTCCGTTTCCTTACTGGGTGTAAAACTGACTTGTAGTTTGAAATCGCTTGAAAATCACAAATACCGTGATTTTGTGTTTCAGCTGGCGGTGCAATGCTGTACTCAGGTCATTGTGACTCCGTGCCGGATCTGGAAGAGGCTCTGGCTGTGAGACGTCGCGATAAGCGCTGGATGCCACCTGATGACGATGACTGGAATTCAACCACCAACTCAAATAGACTTTCCTGTAAGTAACTTATACACTAATAGCAGCCCGGTCATGCTTCGCCCGGGTTTGTAGGTTTTCATTTAAACATAGACGTGATATTATGCTGTCGCGGACGTTTTTGTGGAATATATTTACCATACACATTGATAAATCTCTAACGGCTTAGCGTATGGCAAGAAAATACTCACCTAGCGTAACAAAATATAGACTAAAACCTGTATGGTGCAACAATAGGCATATTCGTTGAACCTTTTTTTCTAGCAATTGTCTTATTTTGTTTTTTTGTCCCCTGTATAACGGCAACTCATTTAACCTGCTGTTTTGAGTGTAGCCGTTTTGCATAATTTTAGATTGTAATTATGTAATCTGTACAATGTTTAATCCATTCGCTTGGTGGCTGGTTATTAAAAAAAAAGAGAGATTTTTTTCAGTCGCGTACCTCCTGTCTTCCTGAGATAATTGTATATAAAATTCCTCTCCAATAGATAAATTTTCAATAATCTTTTTTCTTTGTGTTGTATCTAAATTTATTGTTTGAATTTTGATTTCGATATACATTTATTTTGTGTTTTCTTTTGTTATTAATTTTGTTTTAAATATACTTACCTTTTGGGTTAATTCGTTTATTTCGTTCTTATTTTGTGTTTTGGAATTATATATTTTTTTTTTTGATCGAGCAAATATTATTATGTGGGCCCAGCGACTCTGTATTTTTAATTGTCACCTGTTTGCTCGTTTCGATGTGGCCTCAACGTTACAATGGACAGTGTACTTATTTATAAATTAAAAAAAAAATCATGTAAATTGGATCAGTGGTCTCGAACTCTAAGCTGACTAACGCACAAAGACACGATTCCCTGAGCATCTGACAAACAGGGGTCTGTAATTTGTTAACATAATAGATAATAAATATGCCTGTTCTACTTCACTATTAAGCTGGGTTGCAGAAAGCATTGTCAGAAAATCTTATTTGACAATGCAGAAGCAGTCTAATATTGTTGCAGTAGCGGATTTGATCGTGATGGTACCCTAGGCCCGTACTGATATGCCGCCTTTCTTGTAACGTCAAAGCATATATATTATTAAGAAGGCGCCTGAACCTAAACATTTTTCCCGGGCTCTGGACAGTCAAAATTAATTAAATTTTCCGTCAACGAATAATATATTTTTATTTTTTATTATAAAGTAAATTTGTCATTAATACGTACAAATTGGTGATGTTTACTCTAAAAATCGATGTCGAAACATGTTTCGGCGTTGATTTTTAGAGTAAACATCATATATGCACCAATTTTGACTTTCCAGCGCCTGGGAAAAATGTTTAGGCTCAGGCGCCTTCTTAATTTTGCCGCCCCTTAAATGTTGTCGCCTTAGGCCCGGGCCTCGCGGGCCTAGGCCTAAATCCGTCACTGTGTTGTTGTGAAACTCCCTGTTACAACATTCGATTATTCTCACACAAAAACAAATGATTGATCCACATAGAAAAAGATCGTTTTTCAAGCTAAATTTTGATCAAAATGCGTAGAAAAATTTTGTTTCGAAAAGGAAATTGTACAAACAACTATGTTAAATAGATGTATACACAGTTTAAAAAGAATATCGTTTCAAACGATCAATTATTTTTCGTGCAGGATAGATTTAAAATTGTACAATGCTTTTCTTATAGAGTAAGAGAAATGTGTGTTGTCACAATCTAAGGTCATTGTGAAATCAGATTTCCTGACAGCGCTTTGTGCAACCCAACACTGAAACTTATTTTTTATTTATTTTAATTTACATTACAGTGCTGACTGATATAGACATAGCAGCGTGCAACAACAGCAGTACGGGCGGCGATTCACCGCCTTCTGTTCCGTCGACCTATCAGGGACACCAGGGAAGCAGCGCACAGAGTTATCGACTCAACCAAAATGTGTTCCTGATGACTCCCCAAGCAGGTCAGTTCCAACTTCCAAATATTACCACAGTCAATGCTGATTTTTCGTTATTGAGAAAAACTATCACTTGTGGTGGAAGAAACGTGTCGGTATACCCGTCACCTGTACCATGTTTTTTTAATCAACTATATTTCAGACAGATTTTAGATTATAGACGCTTCACAACTGAGACAATCAGAAAGCTATATTTCAACTACAGTAGAGGGTCGATTATCCGAACTAATTATCCGCGTATTAAGTGTATGGATACAGTTACCATAGTTACGAACCTTTTGCTTTTATCAGCTCAGCAGTACTAGTGTGAACTGATTTTGAGCATAAAATGATGCCTGAAACACAATATACAATACAACTACAATTTGTACGTGTACATCTTGTTAGTACTCTTAGTAGATATCAAGCCAATAATCGCAAAAAGCAACAAACTGCGCAGTTTCTATTACATAAGCTCGGATAATCGACGCTCCACTGTAAAGCTATTAGTTGTAGCTTAGTTTTTGGAATAATAAATCAATTATTTCTTTTTCGAACCTTTTTTTTAAAATGTCGGTTTATACTTTATAATAATGAACGTTTATATAAAACCACGTGCCCACAATACGAATTAATTTTTATTAGCGAATTACTGTTTTCAGACAACAATGTTGCCATCGACGTTACAAGACTATAAGAAAAAATCCAAATGTCCCTGCCTGGACTCGAACCCGAAACTCCCTGATTCGCGCTGGATTTTTCACTATGTATCCTTGTAACATCGATGGCAACATTGCTGTGTGAGAACTAATTCGTTGACAAAAGTGAATTCGTATTGTGAACACGGGGTTTTATACAAACATTTATTATTATAGACTAGCAATTATTGTTATCCACTGCAAGTTACTCAAATTTCTTATATTGAACCATTATAAATGACAATCTATCAGGTGATAAAATACAAAACTGAGTTAGTTAGATTATAGACGCTTAACAACTAAGCTCATTAGTACAAAACTACAAACTAGAATAGAGTTTGATAATATAACACTTTGTAGCTAACGAACTGCGCTATGGAGAGTCGCCTTTCTCGCGCAACGGTCCAACCGGAGGCTCGTTCAGATCACAGAGAGCGTCGGCACCGGCACCTCCCCTACCATTACACCACACTCGACGCATGCCGCCTCCAGAGATGCAGCCGCCGCAACAGATCATTAGATACAGAGGTAAGTCGTCTTTTGTTTTCTATAGCTGGAAAAATGTTTTTTACAAAGAAAGTACAAAAAAATACATCAACTGGCCGATCTGAAAATGAGCATTATGTTAATTTATGCAAATTTGGCATAAAAATGGCAACCCGGTATTCATTTATCTCCCTATATAGAAATTATTTCAAATTGCCCAAGATTAGAAGGGGTACAAACTTTATGTACCGATCATAGGCGTACGCTCTGCTCCGACTGTAGATAATTAAGTATTCAACATAATATATTGGATTAGAAAGAAAATCCCAACACTTGACTATTCTTGAGATTCAAGGCTCTTAAGAGTGAGTTTTTCTAACCTTGAAATTCCTCAATGTCTGCGCTAGACTCGAGAAAATTAAAAACACTGTGGCTAAAAAAAAACAGCAGTTTTGTCACTCCTTATTTCTTAACCACAGCAATTTTATTATTGGATGTAAATTTCGAGAGCTATGCTCCAATCTTCAGCAGACAACTAGACACCTAGAAATAATGTCGTTTCATTAAGCTTATTCTAAATTAAATGATCTACATGCCGCCTCAAGGACGTGCCTGTTTCGTTGATGTTCATTGTAGGCTCTGATATGACATATTCTAATCTGCCGACGTTATTCCAGAGAGATCGTACAGCGACATTCAGCGTCTCGACAGGCGACCCTGGTTATTACGCACAGGCGGCGGCGCTATGCCCCCAACAACTAACGGAGATCATCATCACCACCATCATCAAGAACCCCAACAGCGTCACCATAACGGTCATTTGTTGGAACCTGCGCAAAGTTAACTAACACTCAATAACAACGGAAGTGTATCCACCCCCGTTTTGAACATGTTCGGTGAAGATTGAAGCCTATCGAAAATAAGTGTTTTATTTTTAATTTTATTCTTTTCTTTGGAATAAAATGAACTTGGCTCTCGTAAAGGATGGAAAAATTACTATTGGAAGAATAACTTTTTTCGCTCTAAAAGACATGAAGTGTCTTTAAAGGAGTGCAAAATTTTATTCGTATGGATAAACGAAACGATTTCAATGCTTGATCATTTCTTGAATATTTGCATTTGTATAAATATTATAAAAGAAGTGTGAGCATTTTTTTGGCTGTTAACAAAAGCCGTATAAGTTTTGATTTTGTGTTTTGATTTTATCGTTTATTTTTTTATTTGAAACCATAGATATTCGACAGAATGCTTTTATTTTTATTTCTAATTATTTGTCTACTTTTTTCTTCTCTAAATTTTAAAACGAAAGAATATTTACGAAAATAATTCTGTCATAGTCATTGTTATTATATAGATAGAAATATATTTAAAGAAACTAACGAAATTATCGAGAAAAGTTATTTGAATTCTTTTGAAACGAAAATAAATATAATCTGTCTTATTTTGTGCTCCAAACCTGATAGTTCTAATAAAATACGATTTATCTTCAAGTGGGAGCATAAAATATGGCAAAATAAAATCTCAGCTCTTGGAATTCCCCGTTTTGAAAATTGGCCTGGTACTTACCGTAGCTATTGAGACCCTATCTTGTATCTTTTCTTCTTGCCAGCTTTTGAGTGCATTATCTTTTTGAAATTAAATACATTTTTTGGAATTGGAAATTTTAACAGCTGAGCTAATGATATTATTACGATGTTATATTATTGAGACATAAATAGGTTTGTTCCTACAGACAATCACTGATTTATCCCTGACAAGTTTCCGACTTTTTCATTACACATGTGCTAAAAATATTACTTAATTGGAAACTGGTCTCAAGCTTGTTCGTTGGAATAACTGACGCGGTGTTTACAGTACGTAAAAATAATAAAACCAGTATCCTCAACAACTTTTCTTGAACCCTATACAGTTCTACTGCAACACACGGTAACATGCACGACCACAGATTGACACGATCTCAGAATTCACTTAATGCGCAATGCGCAAGCCTAATTATCAGCAAACGGTTTACAAATGTGTTTGAATAACTAAATAGCAATTAGGAAGTTTCCATTGGACGAAAATACTAATTATGATACTGTCACATCATTATAATAAGGATAACTTTAAAAATTCTGAAAGAATTATTTTGATATCTTGAATTTCAACGGAGATATTTAATTTCTTGTACGTGGGGTCGCAAACGAAACTGATTTTTGAATATGACGTCACGCGGTACGAGTTTGCTGTTTTTTAGCTTTGTGAGTAATTAGAACCTAAGTTACTTAGTAACTATTTTGTTGTAATACAGACTTTTCTATTTATATTAAATTAAAATTAACTGTCAAAAATTTAAATATGTCAATATTTTCCGTCATCAACTGGTTTGTTTTTAGTGTTTCCATAACAATTTACGAGTTTAAAGAAAGAGATTTATCGGAAGTTACCATGTTAAATTACCACATATACAAACTGAAAATAACTTTTAAAAATATCGTGCCGCGTGACGTCACCTGGACTGAAAACGGCATTTCTTGGAGAACTGTCAATTCAAACTTTGAGGTAGCATAACTTTGTTTTTTTTAAAGATGTTTAAAAAATTCTTCCGCCATTAATTTTATAATTTTTAGAACTATGATTAGGACTAAAAAAATAAAAAACGGAAACTTCCTAATTGATGAGACGGCTGTTGGAAGAATAAAAATTACACTGCGCACACTCCTGACGTCTAGAATTTCTGTAGGAACATACCTAATATTTAGTTGAGTCAAATTATCAGTGATAATAAATAAATATTAGAGAAAAAAAATTGGCCTACAAAAAGTTTTTAACAGTGGAACTGAAATACGTAAAACTGAACATTAAAAAAAACAAACAAGGAATTGACATGCAATTAGGAAAATAATACCTAAGTAATGAAATTATTAAAGCAATATTAAAGTAGCTAAAGATTATTTTGTATTTGCTTGAAAGCTAACAGATTCATTTTTAAATTGGTAGATTTATACCAATTCTGTGTAATTTTTTAATTTGTGGAAAACACTATCGAATAACGTAAATCTCAATAATGATCGATTTATTCTTCCTTAGATGTCTTCTCTAATACAAGCCTGTTCCCAGGTTCTAATCCGAGAACTGGTAAAAGTATCATTTGGATTTTCAATTTATTATTAAAAAATAATAACTTGAAAATATTAATTGGTGCTGGCCCAAATAACCTTGATTGTTGGGGGTCTTATAAGTGATCGGACACTGGAGCATCCACTTTGTTGAAATTCATGATTATATTAGACGCTACTGACCTCAGTTGTCGAGCGTCTATAATTACAATCTGATCTAACCTATTGTGGTACAGAGTTCTTTTTATCCAAAGGGGAATAAATCGATCTACAAATAAAAATACTGTATTATTATTCAACGTAAACATTTTTTCCAAAATTCATGTGATATAACGTGTTATTAGATGAATCTTCTTTGCTGTGAAAATACTTCAAAGGAACTGCTCATTTGTGTACATATTTTGATTATTGATTGATTTATGGAACAAAGACGATCCAATGAAATGGTTTTTTTGATAATTATGAATGAATTTCTTTTAAATATTTATAAAAAAAGAACGTTTTGAACTGTAATGTTCGTTCTATATAAAAATATTCTCTAGAATTCGTTCACTATTTCCCAATTTCAGAGACGCTAAATAAAACAATAAATATTAATTTTACGTCAATTAGAGTAAGGGGTCGTCCATAAACTACGTAATGTTTTTCTTGCGTTTTTATACCCTCGACCCCTCTCTTCCTCCTTTCAAAGGCTACGTAACTTTTCATATCCGAGTAGGCCATGACCCATGCAATAAAAGTGTTGGCCCATGCGATAACCCAAAACGTAAAATATAAAACCGCAAGCATTCAACCCCACTCTTTTTTTTGTTATTTTTACGGAACTCAAGGCGTCTTGGGTTATATGGGGTTGAAGATCTACATCAGTGTAGCCCAGCCCTGACCCATGCAAAAAAAAAAAATACTGGCTACGTCTCTGGCGGCAAATCATGCGCAATTGTGGCAAAAACGCGTACTATTTTTGTTATGCATCAACATTAAGATGCACAAAAAGAGGCATCATGTAAAGCTACCGTTAGACCGCTCTCCCACCAGTAATGCGCAACTTCGGCGTTGCTGCGACAATATCAAAATAGGAACAACTAGCAGGGCTTGAGAATAGCCGAGCGTGTAGCAATGCCATTGTTTATCTGGCATTTCCATGGCTCCTCTATTACAAGCCTCCAGTCCCCAGGTTCTAATCCGAGAACTGATAAAAGTATCAATAGGATTTTCTATTTATTTAAAAAAAATAATAAATTGAAAATATGAATTGGTGCTAGGTCTATATAACCCTAGCTGTTGGTGACCTTAAAAAGGAATAACTGGTTAGCAATCGCAGATAACTACCAGTTTCACGTCTCGATGTCTCTGTTGGGAGAAGTTCTTTTTTAAACGATTTATAAAGACGAATTGATTGATTGTGAATATAGATGATTCACAATTGAGGTCATAAGTGTCTTTAAGAGACTTTGATAGTGTCGCAGTGGCGTCTTCGTCACGCATTACTGAAGGAAGAGCGGTCTTATAAATGTAATAATTTCTCATTGTTATTATCAATTTTATTATATATTATCCAATGATATAGAAATTGATAATGTTTTTGTCAAGGTGAATTTTTATATCAATTTATTGTCGGATTAAAAAATTACTATTTATTAGTACATTTATATTAGTGGCAGGATTTTGTTTTCAAAATGCGTAATTTGGATGGTTCCATTTTTTGGATCAGATTGACTGATATCAAACGACTTGGAGACATTTTTAGAGCAGTTCTTTAATAATTGTTATGTAATTCTAGAAGTGAGCTACAGGCTATTTACGCCAATGATTAGTGTATAAGGTAGAATAATGATTAAACACTGGAAATAAATACAAGAAAACAAAATGAATTTGCACAAACGAAAATAAACTAGCGACATTGATACAGACTTTTCGAGTTTCAACTCACTATCTTTGTTACAGTTTGGTTTTAAATGCGGCGTCATAGGGGTCACACATTACGTAATTTGTTTCGCCCATTTGAATTCTAAACTTATCAAACAGTTTGTCACATTTTTCACAGTGGAATGTTTGTAGGTTAACAAAACGAAAGTAAATTTGTTCACAAAGCGGGGAATTATTAGAATGAAATTAAGAATGAAAAAGTGGTCGCCATTTTACTGACTGTAAGTTAAAATGTTCATAATTTGAGGTTATGAATTACAATGTTTATCAATTTAAAATATAACCACTTGTAACCAGATCAGAGGCGGCCCTAGGGTTGTTGGCGCTTTGAGTAATCAAAGTTTTGGTTCTCCTTTAACGCGTGACAGTGCATTTACTATCACTTGGCGCCTAGGATAATTTCTCGAGTTGCCAATACCTTGAGGACTTTTCCCCATGGTCACAGAATAGAGTAGGTAACCCAAACTACAATAATTGTGACGTCACTGATTGAGGTGTGCCAGCGGACGATTACATCTGATCGGTGTCCCTAGTTACGGCCATCGATGCCCGAGGCAAGATTCTTATTGCGCGTCCTCATTATTAATAAAGTTATTTACTCAATATTACGAATTGCATCGCTGATTGCGCCTCTGTTCAGCTGTTGCCAGGCCCTAACTACGGTGCACCTGGTGACCACAAAATATTTGTTTTGTATTTACTTCCATAGTTTAACAATAATATAGACCAAAGCACGATACCCTTACATTATAATATTATATAAATTGTCATTTTTAGATAGTGCAATTTAACCCATTGTTTATTATATTATTAATCATATTATAACAAATTTTATTGGTTTAACCTTTTGGCAGTTGATCAATCCATTTGTATTCAGAATTTTTCATTTTTTTATTAAGAATATGTATTTATTTTTTTGTTAAAAAATATTTAATGCCTAACTGCTCAAAGGTTAATAAGGTGATACTATTATTATTTTAGAATATTTTTTTTATTTTCTTTTTAAGCGACGGTTAAAAATAGATATTTTGAACTTTTTTCGGAATGTTTGTACTGAATTATTTATTTACTTAAAGCAATCGTAAAATCGATTAATTAATATTTTTGTTGTGATTTAGGCACAAATTAATTGTCGAAGTATAGTCGACTCTATTGTTTTGCAATGAATGTGTGTTTTCAGAGCACGCACATACCTCTATTTGTGCGCCAGTATTTTAACGTAATGGCAGAGTCAAAACATTTGTGAGGATTAAAGAATTTTTCGAAAATTTGGGCTTTGACAGTCGATTTTTTAAAGTTTAAAAAATATATAGTATATATACTTTAATCCGCATATAATACTCGAAAACGTTAAAATGACAGACATACAGCCACATAAATTTCACATGAATCTGACAGATCTAATATTTTTGCGGCTTTTTTTCGCGCCCAAATTGCAGGTACCTCAACTCGAATTGTCAATAGAGTTGTTGTGAAAAATAATATGCATTTACTTGGAACGAAACACAGTGTTTGCAATGTGTATGAATTGCTGCCCGAGGAACGAGGGCAGCAAACTTCACACTAGTTGCGATCCCTTCGTCCCTTGTAATGCAATATAATAATAGGGTACTGTTTTTTTATTGCATTTTTATTGTGCAGCACGAAAATATACTTAACTCTAACTCTGTGAAATATTGAAGCATTCGTTGAAGCGCAATAATTTAATAGAATATGAAGACATTTTAAAAGAAATCATGTAGAAAAAATAGCGTGTGGCGTCACTATACATCTTGAGTACTTCATGTTCGCATAGATGCATAGCTTGCACTGTGCACAGTTTAAATGAATAGGTACCTACAATATAATATTTTTCAAAAGGCTTTCTCGATTTGTAAACAGTATAAATGAAGTGCCTCCAGCCTCCATTCGTTCATAGTCTGTGACGTTACGATCAAAAAACGCTTTTTAACAGGCGAGGCTTCATCAATATTTTAAGAATTAGTTTTAAATTTATTTGAAATCAAAATGAAGTGATTTGGATGCAATTTTGTTCAGAATTTACTGTTGCAAAAAAAAAATTGCTTGTAAGTACCTACCCTGTAGAGTATAAACTTTTTATTAAAAAATGTGTTATTTTATAAATGCGCCTCAAATATGGCGTCCTTTACTCAAAGAAATAGCATAATTTGCAAAACAGTCGACTGTACCCTATTTGAATTATTGAATTATTTTGAATGCAAGTTTTTACCCGTCGTGTGAAACATTTAGGCAATCCGATGTGCAATATTGACAGTCTATAATACTTAATAATATTTGTGAATACTATATGGGTGCATTGAGTAATTATTATGCTCTTTTGTCTGGACAGGTTTTGTGTTCTTTGTAACATTCATGTTATAGTTACAACTTTACCTACTGTTTTATGTATTTTTTCACTTCAACAATAAACCATGACTGTGTTAAACTTGTAACAATAATCTGTTTTTGTTATAGCCCTTCTTTTCCCTAAATCCACATAAAACATTCACGTTTTGTGAACTTTGCTCCGTCCATCTTTTTATTGATTTATTTATTCCGTTTCAAGCCTATGTTGGAAGAAATATGTCGGATTTTTCGTACATTTTAATCACGCTGTTATGTTAATTCGCTGTTATTTCTATGGTTACTTCGTATGGTTTATGTATAAAAATTTAACAGCGATTAACAAAACTGCGTGTTAAATGTACGATAAACCCAACAATAGTCTTTTAAGCAGTGAAATAATTTTTCAAATAGGCTCAGTAGTTCCAAGGATTACAAACATACATTAGTAAATTATCCTATCCAACTTAGCAAGGCTGATACTAGGGATGTAATTAGTAATCGACATTTAGTTGGTTTTATAAAAGAAAAAGAGAAAAGTAATATCGCAGAGAATTTCAGAATAAAAATATTAACTTAAAAAAATTTACTAGACTCTAGACCTAGAGATATGTTTTGAAAGTCATTATTTTCATTACTTAAAATACACATTTTAGAATTATTGGTAAATTACCTATATTTTACTTATGCACGTGCAGCTGAATCCTCCATCCCTATTGGTCAAGTAGCCAAAGAAATCGAGCACGCGTCAGGTGCCGGGCCCGTCCCCGAAGAACTTGTTATGACTTGTATCACATCCGCATCCGCTAAAGTTGCGCAAAGATTGTTGCGGATGCGAATACAGATGTCAAAAATTATGCGAATGCAGACGTCTGCAACATCCCTGGTCCAGATAAGCAATGTATCTTTAACACATTGGCATTTTGTGGACTTGAATATACATTCAAATTAAATAATTTTAACGTAAGTAACGGATTTTCATGTAGGTAACACAAAAAAACATTGACATTTCATTTCATTCACATCAATAACTAGTATCGCCTGTGGTTAAAATGCGACCAGTTGTGTTTGTAAAGCATCGAAATTTTAATTGGAATTTATAACATCAACATAAATGTACCGGCAACGAAGAAATCCGACAAAACGATACCCTCTGGCCTCTATATATTGATAGTTAATAGAATCTCCGTGATGTGTCACCAGAGGTCTCAAATTACACCAAGCACTGAAAGAAAACACTATGTATTTGTTTGCATGTAAGTATTCTCCCGTGCAGGGAAACTTTATTTTACCTGCCTTAACACATCTATGGCACAGTACGAATGATGTAAGTTTCATTTAAGATTAGTAGGATTCCGCCAATACGCTAAAATGCAAAAAAATTGCAGAGTTACGTTTTGTTACTATCCCACAGGAGCTATGCATTTTTCCAACCCCCCCCCCCACCGCGAGAAATTCTCCACATGCGAAGCGAGGAGGTGTTTATAATATTAGTAGAATTCCGTCAATACGCTAAAATGCAAAAAAATTGCAGAGTAACTTTTTGATACTATCCCACAGGAATTATACATTTTCCGGGATGAAAAGTACCCTATGTGCTATTTCAGGACCTAAAGTAACTATATACCAAATTTCATGAAAATCCGTTCAGCCGTTATGGAGTTGAATGGTAACAAACATACACTCACACACACAAACTTTTGCATTTATAATATTAGTAGAGATTATAGACGCTCGACAACTAAGATCTTTAGCGTTTTAACTAACAAATTACGTCAAATAAAAACAACATCACAAAACATCTTTGAGCGGAAGTGGGATTCGACCCCACGACAGTCTGAACCAAAGGCCAGCACGCTAGCCAGTACACGAACTGTTCCCACAAAACTATTTATGTAAGGCGTAGTAGGCATAGGTATTAGGTTCAAAGAATGTTCTAGCCAAATTTAGTTAAAATTGGTCGACGCATGGGGGCGTAATAGCGAAACGATACAGACAGACAGTCCAGAATATTTAGCCAATAGGCCAGCCTAGGTCATGGCATATGATGGCCTAGGCCCTAAGGTCGGCCATGTCTTGTGAAACGGTAAAAATTTTAAGTGCCATACCTATATTTTTTATGTTTCGCGGAAAAATAAAAAATGCATCCACTTTCATTATGTTTGCTTTCTTTTCCGATCTGGCTGATTCTTTTTATTTGACGGCTGTTTACAGGGCACAGAATGGGGGCTGAAAACTTTATGGCCTGGGCCCTAGGTAATGTTGTAATGTAATTCATATAGCAATATTTTCGTGAATCATGAGCCATTTCAGAATTCTGTGATATTTGAAACCACAGGGTCGTATACTAAAAATAAATCATCCTATATACATGTAATTGCACAGCCCCCTATATTTACAGATCTAATTACTAATGATTTAATGAATGTGCACGTGCATTTAATGCAATGCTGCAATTTGCATACACGTGTAAATGCGTCACTTTATTTACAGTTTACCTTTACAAAATACATTTAGCAACAAGCGTTAAATTACATTTACAAACAAAAATCAAAATTACACTAAAGTTGTTTTAAGGATATATTATGACATCACGCACATATTTCAAATCACCAAGAAATGAATGAAATTTTGTTATAGACTTACTTCTTAATAGTATATCTGCAATATGTACACAAAATTTCAGAACGGCTTACCGAATAGTTTAAAAAAAATATATAATATTATGAAATTAACATGAGCTCTTATATGGGAAAATCGCGCATTCATAGTACTGATAAAACATATAGTAATATCACCGAGAACAATTTGTAATTTTTAGAACATGTTAGTTACATATTTATTATCTAACATGCTCTGTTGAAAATTTCATCTATAGTACCAATTTCGCACAAGAGAAAAAAAAATTATTGCTGAAAAGTATCAAACAAATAGCGTACTTTATATAAAAGTCGTGTTTATACTTAACAACAGCCAGTGGCGTAGACACGGGGGGGGGGGTCCAGGGGGTCTGGACCCCCCCAGAACATATTATATTATACACTTATTTTTATTTTTTATCAACAACAGATAATCTACTATTGATAAAAATGTGTCTAATGTCTATCCTTACAGGCAAGTTGCATATGATAAGGTAAAAGCACTGTGGATAAAAAATGTTCGTTCATTTTTGGCACTTGGCCGGTCGGAAGGATCCTCTTTATATTTTAACACATGTTAATTGAAATTTACGGTTTAACTATAGATTCTCAATTTAGTAAATTTCATCTTTTTATTATGAGTGATTTTATGACAGTAATACAATAGAAAAGCAACACATGTTTAAATAAAAAACAGTCTCCGAATATATCGCAAGTTAGGTGTAAGAAAAGGTCTTTAAGTTACGGTATTTGTTTACTTTTAAAAAACCATCTAAAAACAGAATAAGTAGGAATAGGTTAAAATAATTTGACTTTGAATGTTAGGGCCTAAATTCTGATGCTTATCCCATCAAAATGTTGTATTTAAAAAAAAATACGATTTTTTCCTCAAAGTTACATGAGTATGAAAATTGATGATTTTTTACTTCGTAAAAGTTGATCCCCTAATTTTTTTCCTTGGGAGAAATGTATTATTTATTACTAGAAATGCAAAAATTTAAACCTTTATTAGTCTCTTCTACATATTATCATAATAGGGTATTTGCCAGTGATCAAAATAAAATATAAAACTTTGTTATAATGAAAGTTTATGCTCTAAAATAGTTATTAGAATTTTTATTTTTATAAAATCATTTTTTTTAATCTATGTGTCACGTGACTTCAAACACCGCGTGACGTCAATTATAAGTAAAATGTAAATGTATCCATAGCAACGTAGGTCATATTGTTACATCATGTTTACATAGGTACAAAATGGTATTTTTCAACACTCTGTTTCTGGGTTTTTAGATAATAAAATTAAGCAAAATCGCAGGATAGTGGACAATATAATTTGATTTATTAAATTAAATGTACGACGTTTCGTCTATAGATTTAGACTTTTTCAAGTACATACATAAAAATAACAATATTTATAAAAATAAATAACAATATATAAATATTGTTATTTTTATGTATGTACTTGAAAAAGTCTAAATCTATAGACGAAACGTCGTACATTTAATTTAATAAATCAAATTATATTGTCCACTATCCTGCGATTTTGCTTAATTTTATTATAATCACGATGGACACGATTTCTAATATAAATTTTTAGATAATATTATTAGCTAATATAAACGCAAGTTCATAATATTATGACGTCATATATCAGTAGAGCAAAAACGATTTTTTAGCGGGCGGGGCTAACATAAATATTTCAAAAATTATTTTTGAGCTTATTTGAAATCAGAATGAAGAGATTTAGGCGTCATTTTGTTCAGAATTTATTACTCTATTAATATACCACAAAAAAAAATTTTAGTCAAATACCCTATTTTTGTCAGCCAGTTCAATACAGGTATAGGTACTTATATTGAACTGACTGAAAATGAACGGACCCCCCCCAGAGCAAAAACCTATCTACGCCACTGTCTCATACAGTCATACATTATAAACATTTTTAACATATTATTACCGCCCACTTTTGAGAATAAACCAATGACATTGATAGATTCTTTGCCGTTCGATTCATAGTTTCTGCTATGTTAGCATGCAGTCATATGTGTTATCTCTTCTTCTCTACATACTACATAGTATAAATTGAAGTCGCTTTTCGCGTCTGTCTGTCTGTTTAAGAGCCCGTTTCCCCTGGTTTTCTCATTGCAATATAGTGGTCTGCGGCGTCGTATAAATCTGATCGTAAAACAAGGAATAAACTTATGTAAAATTATTTTTATAAAGATTTAGTGTCCTTCTATTTCCGTATTGTACCACTTTTTTAATATTTGTCGCAGAAAAAATTTAAAAAAATGTTAAAAACCGTAAAAAATGTCTTTTTCAAGCATTTACCATTAATTAACGGAGTACAAAATGAAAAATTTGTTACAATACGGCGGTAGATTGAACCTTAATATAACCAGAAAAAAATACTCTGTAGCCCGTTTTTCAAAATTACGAGCCAGCTTATAGGACGAGCCGTGCCTCTGCAATGAAAAAACATCGTAATATGTCGAACTGATTTGTGCTGTCACCACGGAAATAATGTGTACTTTTGATGTCAGCATCGCTGCTGTTGGTATCGCTTCGCTGTGCTGTTAAACTTAGGGCTGTGTAGTCTGTAGTGTTTTAGTTACATTGTTTGTAAATGTTTACCTTAAGTAATTAGTATAAGTTTGTTCTTTTATAATGGGTTTTACGTTTATACTATTTACCTACTTTTAATTTTAAGAATTCGTGAACAGTGTATAGATCATTAGTGCTTGAAAAGGGTCTCTTATAACAGACCGAAACGTGGTATTTAAAAATAAAATTGGACAGCTATAGTCAGTTTTGTGTGTTTTATTTATTAAAGTTTATCGCGTTTGATTTATTCGTTATATTGTATTTTAACTTAATACTTTAACATGGATTATCGCTGTGGAAATAAATCTAAATTACGTTTGTCAGCAGTGCGTAAGAAAAAATTCAACATTGCCAAATATAATAGGTAAATATTTTATTTATAATAGGTACTCATTTTATTGATTTGTATTGATATTTATTTTTAACTTCCGATAGGAAGTTATTGTAATGGATCCGAAAATGGAAATCTAATATTGTTAACATATTTATATGTTTCAAGGTCAATACAGTATTTTTAGACTATTTGAAACTATATGAAATTCAAATAAAAAAATAAAAAATGCTTACTTTTCTGTGCTATTGTTGACCTAACATAATGATTTGTAGCTTAAATTTTCAGTTAGACTTGAGTTAACGATTAGTAATAACAATTTTAGTAGAGAGATATGTTTTTGCTCTGGGGTGGATCCGTTCATTTTTTAATCAATCTAAGGGTTAATAAATTTATTTATTTATTAAAAAATATTCTTTTTTCAACAATAGATTATCTATTGTTGATAAATATCATATTTTTACTACTCATCATTTTGTTGAAAAATAAAACACTGTGTTTAGGAATTATTAGGGTTCCGTCTTTCCCACCTTTTTTGACAATTGTTTTATCAACACAGTGATCTATAAATATACGAATATTAATGATAGGTTCTTATCAGGTAGAAATTTACAATAAAGTTTTAGACAGCTGGTATTTAATTTTCTAATTGTAAGAAATGGGAAATCCCTAATTATTGTTCTGTTTATAATTAGTTGTTTTGTACAGTACTTTCATAAGTTATATTAAGGAGAGGTGAATTATTAAGATCTAAATGATCATTTAAGATATATCCTGACTTTTTATGTTTATTTATTTCTAGTTGCTTTAATAAATTTAATTTTGTGTTCTTGTTTGCAATGTGTAAAATAGTTTCTTCTATTTTATTCATGAAGATTTCTGCTAATAGAATGCTCAACGGGTTACCCATAATCAAACCTTCTTTTGCTTTATAAAAAGTATTCTTAAATTGGAAATAATTTTGGTTAAGACACTCTTTAAGGAAGATTCAGGAAGATTTTAAAATTTTACACATTGCAAACAAGAGTACAACATTAAATTTGTTAAAGTCACTAGAAATAAATAAAAAAAAAAGTCAGGATATCGCTTAAATGATCAATTAGACTTTAATAATTCACCTTTGCTTATTATAACTTTTGTTTACTATAAGGGGTTTTCACTAAATCGGGGATTCACTATTTTGCAACTTTATATTAATTATAATATTATATTAATAATTCATATAATTTTATTATAGAGCTCGTCAATTAGATTTACCCTGTCTTACCAGTGAAATATTGCAAGGTAACATGACACGCAGAAAAGAACATGAAAATGGTAATCTAAACAATTCGTATACAATAGTCGGACAAGATAGCAGTACATTTCAAAGATCGATTGAAATAAAAACCACAACAACCAATGATACGCTTGAAGAATATGTAACTGAAAATAGAAATTCTCCATTAAAAAATTTGCCGACTTTTGAGCTGACGAACGAGAACAGTCCTCTTCAACAAACATTTCCAGACATTGTCGTATCAGGTGAAGTAAGTTCAGAACCAGAATTTTCTTTAGAAGGAGCACGAATCGTTCTTATGCAACCATTTTTGAAATCCCTGCAACAATTAAGTAACCATGCGCCACACTTTGGGTGTAATTTTAATACTTTACAGCTTATAGCTGAAAAACGGAATGGACTGGAAAGTGAATTAGTTTTTAAGTGCAAAATGTGCAATTACGTCGATTCTGTGTCAAAAAAAATTCAAATTCTAATATTAATACAGCTGCAGTGATTGGAAGTATGAATATTGGCATCGGTCATTCACAGATGCAGTCTTTACAGAGTGCTATGGAAATTCCTCCAATGGGGTTTAAAATATTTAAGACTGCACACACAACAGCATGTAATGCTTGGGAAGAAACAGCAATCCAGTCAATGCATGAAGCTGCCCAAGAAGAAGCGAGGTTAGCAGTTCAGTGTGGAAGTGTTACAGAAGAAGGAATACCTCTTATTACCGTAGTGTGTGATGGCAGCTGGGCTAAACGTTCGTATCGTGGTGGAGGTAATTATAATTCATTATCGGGAGTAGCTGCAATTATTGGATTCAAAACTAGAAAAATTTTATATATTGGCATCAAAAATAAATATTGTACTATATGTCAACGAGCAGTTAATAAAAATGTAAAACCAAATGAACATTCTTGCTATAAAAATTGGTCCGGTTCATCTACAGCCATGGAATCTAATATAATTGCAGAAGGCTTCTCTCGGAGTTTGGAAATGTATAACATAATTTACCACAAAATGATCGCTGATGGAGATAGTAGTTGCTACCGTAAGATATTAGATTCCAGGCCATATAAAAATTATACAGTGGAAAAAATAGAATGCCGGAATCATTTATTACGCAATTACAGCAATAAATTGAAGGAAATTGGAAAAACAAAAAGTGTGCCTATCGCTCTAAGAAACATAATTAATAAGAGTATTTTAAAAGCAAGAACCGCTGTTACAAAAGCAATATTGTATAGAAGAAATGAAGACACAGATAGAAGTCAAAAAATTCTTTTTTTAAAAAAGGATATCATCAACAGTGTTAGTCACATTTTTGGCGAACATAAGGAGTGTTCACTTTTAAAATATTTTTGTGTAAAAGAAAATCCTGATTCCATAAACTATATGTCAGAGTTTAGAAGTTTTGGTTTAGAAGAACGCTTGATGGTAGCGGTACGCTATTTAGCCAACCACGCAAAAAGTTTAATTGAAAATGTTGACAACAATACGGTGGAACAATTTAATTCAATTATAGCAAAATATACAGGTGGTAAAAGAATCAATTTTACCATGAGGCGTTGCTATCAAGGACGATGTATGGCTGCTACTCTGTCCCGAAATACTAATGGAAGACCTCTTTACAAAGTACATAAATATTTAAATAATGGTGCTAGTCCCGGAAACATTTTGAAAAAATATGAAGAAACTAAAAAACGGCATTCAGGAAGCGGCAAGAAAAGAAGATTGCCATTTTCTTCAAATACCAAAGGACCAGATGAAGATTACGGTGAATTATGTCAAAAATTGGATTTGGATAAAGATGAGTTTGACGAAGAATGCCGTAAATTTAATAAACAATTATCAAAAATGGCTGAAGAAAGTCAAAATATTGAAAGGCGAACTAGACTGCAAGCAGACAGTATGGAGTGGCGAGAATGTCGGAAAAAAGTGTTGACAGCGTCTAACTTCGGTAAAATCTGCAGAATGCGTCCCACAACAAGTTGCAGATCCACTGTAAAATCTATTTTATATAAGGAAGATTTATATGTTAAATCTATTATGTGGGGCAGAAATAACGAAGACATAGCAAAAAAAGCTGTTGAGAATGTCCTTAATACTAAAATATGCAACTGTGGTGTGTTTATTAATCCAAAATGGCCGTATTTAGGTGCAACACCAGATGGTGTAACACAAGATGGACTAATTGTTGAAATTAAATGCCCGTTTTCTGCTAAAGATATGACAGTTGCAGAAGGTGTACAAAGAGGGGTGATAAAATATATTATTAAAGATACTAATGGGGCATATGAAATTAAAAAAAATCATGAATATTTTTATCAGATTCAAGGTCAACTTAATATCTGCGAAAAAAATGTATGCATCTTTGTTGTATGGACACTGGCTGATTGTGTAATAATGAAAATTGAAAGAGATAGTATTTTTTTTGAAAATGAAATGGTAAATAAATTAAAAACATTTTATTTCAATTGCTTAGTCCCAGAAATAATCGATCCACGACATACTCGTAACATGGAAATAAGAGAGCCAAAATATATTACAGACGCTCAAAATAAAAAAAGGAAACGTCTGAATTAAAATATAAAATAAATAATTAAAATCAACCGATTTTTTATCCCCTTATATCCACACCATATTCACATAACAATTAAGTATAGTGAATTTATAGTGGTATCAGGCAGCAAAGCACGGCTGTCCTAATTGGTTGGCTACATCTAAGAAAAAATCAAATGTCACTTGACTGTCGGGACTTCAACCCGAAACTTCCAGTTTCCGACTGGATGAGTTACCAATCACTCTACAGTGCCCGAGAGTAGAATCTGTTCCCTTATGTGAATATGGTGTGAATATAAGAGATTAAAAAATCGTTTGATTTTAATTATTTGTTTAGAGCCGTCCACCATAACTCAATTCTTGTGTTTGAATTTTTGAAATATAAAAATTATGTAGGTACTCGTATATAATTATTTGCGTATTATTTTTTATTTCCAGGAATTATTATTAGTATTTATTATGTAAGGTGAAAGAAATCACATTTTATTTATATATTTATTTATATATCTGCAGATAATTTATGTTGTACTGTTTTGTAATTCTGTCCTTGTATGAATAAAAAAACAGTTTTTTTTTGACATAAATGCAAAGATTATTATACAAGTTTTATAGCAAAACTATTTTTACTTTTTTTACATAATAATTAAAAATTTATATTTAATTAAAAATTGATTTTTTTACTATTTTCATATGAAATGAATATAGCACATCCCTATTGTGACACTGGCTACATACTATGCGTGTGTGTTGTGAACCAATACATATAATATTATGCATATCACTGTAACATAGGCATCTGATAATCGGTTCTCTTTGTCAATACTACCCATATATGTGAAAGATAGAGAGAGAGCATTCAATTCTGATAGACCACAATATAATAGTTGTACTATTATGAATGGAATGTTTCAAAATGTTTCCTCACCACACACCGCAAAACACAATTTCCCCTTGGAGATCGGCAAACGGGCTCTTAACCGCTAACTCCTCCTAAACCACGCAACGTATTTTGATGCGGTTTTCACCATCAGTTAGATAATTTTTCACGGAAGGTTTATATATATAGCATAATTAATAAATAATAATAATTAATAATTAATTAATTAAATTCGTAACCCGACCGTAAGAATTCGCAACATACTTATATATCATAAAAACGACCGTACTCAACAGTTCCACTCGTAGCGCAGAGGTTACATCGCAGTGCTCTATGCACAGGGACTCGGTTTCGGAAACTGATGGCAACGTAGAATTTTTGGATTTTTTTTCTAAATTCTACATGATATTTATTTATATATTTTTATTTTTGTTATATTCTTTCTTTGACAATAATTATAATTTTTTTAGTTTAGTTTGCGCTCATAGTTTTACAGAATTCCGTCCGATGTCACTATCCCTGTAGTAATCCGTCTATCTATCTTCTTTATCTTCCGTAGCGAGTGAGTAGTGTATTGCACCCGGGCTTTCATAACACCCGGGCGAAGCCGGACGGGACCGCTAATAATTTATTTATATATATGTGTGTAACCTACATATTCTGTTTGTACTGAGGTCAACGTCAAAGTTTTCGACTTTCGCTATACATCCAATGTGCTTGCTATATGGTGTAGTGTATTGTATTGTATTTTAAAGACCACCAACAGCTAAGGTTATTTGGGCCTAGCACCAATTCATATTTTCAATTCATTATTTTTTTTTTTTTTTTAATAATAAATTGAAAATCCAATTGACACTTTAACCAGCTCTCGGGCTAGAACCCGAGAACTGGCGACTTGTAATGGAGGAACCATAGCAACGCCATGTAAACAACAGCGCCGCTACACTCTCGGCTATTCTCAAGCCCTATATGGTGTAGTGTATGGAGGAGGAAACAAACTGGTGTATAAGACTATACGTGGTATACATCCTTAAACGTAATTTTATAACAAATATGTAAAATCTAGTTTGATACATCTTCAAAAAATTGACCATTATTATTACCGTCGTGCTTAAAAACTAAGGAAAAACAACGTATGTTTGTTTCAGGGCCGTAGCTGGGGAGTGGCGCAGAGGGGAAATGTCCTACATTAAAATTAGCCAACATAGAGTAATATCCCGCATTTTATATCTCAAACAAACCCATCTTTTGCGCCCTACTTATTAAAATAACTAAAATTTGGTTTTAGCTAACAAGGCGATATAATTAAAAAATCACGAAAAAATAGATCTATTGTTTTCAATTACAAAATATAGAGAAAGATAAATTAGATTTATTTAGATGACGCCGAGCTTTTTTTTAATAATCCTTATAAACTAGCTATTACATGGCTAGCAAGGAAATCTATGTTTTCTGTAACGGGAAATAAAAGGGATTAGTATGAAGTAATATTCACGAATTTTCAAACTTTATTCCATTATTCCAGAATGGGGGGAAGCGGCCCTCCTTGCCCAACTTGAGTACTGTTAACCTAAAAGAACTATAACTAAAAGAAACAGTTGCCAAAATAATGTTTGATAACTGATAAAATCAAATGATTTTTTACCCCCTTATATCCACAACATATTCAAATAACAATTAAATAGTGAATAATATTATCAGACATCAAGGCTACCATCATTGATTAACATATTATATGGGAAGATAGTGATTCCATGTACTGAAAAATATACTATAGCTGCCCGCTTACGTTTCATTCCCCTGGCCCACAAACTCAATGTTGACTTGTGCTTCCACCTATATTATTGTTGAACTAACAGCTCAGATATTGTCAATGCTACCTCTAACTGATCCTAAATAATGATATAAGATATTTACATCACTGCCGCAGCTGACATTATTTTAATGTTTTGAAATTTGTTGAGACTGTATAAAACTTATATAAAGTGAACTTAGTTTAGTTACATAATTTATCTGTAAACGCTATCTGATTTTATATTTCTTTGTCTCTGAATAAAAATTGTTCAAACACTCGTAAAATATATTTTGATGTATTCATAGGCTAAGAGCTGATAACACTTTTTTCATGTGTTTTTATAAGACTTGGAACTTTTTTAAAAGATGAATTTTATATATCTCTACAAGGGGTATATAGTCTGTCATTCCAAACGCGGGGCAAAACCACCCCATATTTTTTTGTTCACTCTTGCGAAAAAAGACTTATGTGTGTTTATCATTAGTAAAGTCTAGAAAAAGTTTTGCCCCGCGTTTGGAATGACAGACTATTTACCCCTTGTAGAGATATTTAAAAGTTATCTTTTAAAAAAAGTTCCAAGTCTTCTAAAAACACATAAAAAAGTGTTATCCGCTCTTAGTCTATCATAGCAACTTATACTAATTAGTTAACAAAAGCAAGCAGTTTAAGAGAATTAGATAATCAAATTCATTAAGATTGTAAAATTTGTTGTTAAATAAAAGAATTTAAAATAAATCTTTCACAATTTTTCCAATCGTTAGGGGCCTACACACGATCAGTTTAACTTCGCAGTTTATCTGTGCAGTCAAACTGCACAGTTGTGTGAACTGTACGGTGTGTGGGCTATTTCAGTTTGCTCCTCAATTGTTCTCAGTTTGAAGAGCTGACGTGCGTGGCTAGACACGACTAGAAAGGGAAGTTCGGTTTTGCGCTCAGATTGATCTGAGCGCAAAACCGAACTTACCCAAAGACTACACATGACTGTGCCAACTGTTCAATTAACTGAGCTGACTTCGCAGTTTATCGGTGCAAAGTAGAGTCAAATGCGCAGGCCAAAAGCCTGCGTTAAAATTTGTCGGAACTATGCAGTTATCTCAGTTTATCGCTCAGACATGACGCCACAAGGGTTAAACTGCGCAGTTAAACTGATCGTGTGTAGGCCCCTTTAATGAATTTGATTATCTAATTTTCTTATATATGAATATTTTTAGTTTGACATAATAATGATTAACATTATTAAGTTTAAAATTAAATAAAATATCAGAATGGTCCAAAAGTCTTGCCCTAATGTTAAATCCAATTAAATTCAATATAATGTCTATAGAAAGCCGGAATCAGTTGGCTAAAGTGCCGTAACGCTGTCTGGTCATCAAACTAATTCTGTAGACTACTGCAAAAATTTAGTATTATACTTACATAGACAAATACTTAGTGGAATCGCTCATTTTATCATCTTTTAATTATTGTGATATTGTGTACGGACCATGTTATAAACCAGTCAACATCGCAGCTTATCCAAAAATTTTAAAATATATGCTTCAGATATATTGTATACACCATAAATTTACATATCGCATACTTCGTAGACAACTTGATCACAATCGGGCAGCCAGATTATCTAAATTGCAATTTAAAATATTTATCAGATTATCATAATAATAATAAAAATACGATGTCACAGGATACAACATTGTCAATAAACTTGCATGAAACAAATTTTTATAAAAAATCTTTTACTTATGGTTCTGCCTCTATATACTTATAATAATATTCCTCGTGAATATAAACATCTCAAAAAAGAGGCGTTTCGAAAGAACGTTAGGGGTTGTCTATTAATAGTCACCCTGAAATATTATGCAATATGAACCAATGACGCAAGATTGTCTTAAATAAAATTAAGATGCTAGTCACCAGATGGCCTAACGATTGTCAACACAACTCACTTCTGTAAACTCTACAATTATTCTGTACTCAAAGATTAAATAATAAAACTTAGGATGCTAGTCAACAGATGGCCAATAGTGCGACGTCTAGCTGCCTCTATTAAAAGTGGCCTCATTTACGCTCATAAGGATCAAAATCTTCTAGTAATATGTTAAACAATGCTACCATGCTTTTTAAGCTTTATCTAAGAAAAAATCAAATGCAACTATCGGGACTTGAACCCGAAACCTTCAGTTTCCGGCTGGATGAGTTACCAATTACTCCAAAGTGCCCGAAAGCAGAATCTGTTCTTTTCTTGTATAATCGCAATTTCAAAGATGAAAATACTCTTCGTGCGAGAGCCAATGACTTTTAAGCTGTAAAACAACTATTTAAACTGTCAACTCGTTTTGCATACGGGAGCTGATATTTTTTTTTTAAGTTATAATACTTAAAAGTCAACTCATTAGGCCGGGAAGCCGTTACTTGCTATAAGAAAAGAACAGATTCTGCTCTCGGGCAATGTGGAGTAATTGGTAACTCATCCAGCCGGAAACTGGAGGTTTCGGGTTCAAGTCACGACAGTGGCATTTGATTTTTTCTTAGATATTATATAGCTTACAAATCATTGCAGCCTTGCTGACTGATAATATTATTCACTAGTTGATTGTTATGTGGATATAAGGGGTTAAAAAAATCGTTGAATTTTATCATTTATCTAATAATTATTTTCCACAGAAACTCAAACCTTGTGTTTGTTTATAAAATAATGTTGTTATCGTTTATTTGTTTATTGTTGTTATAGTTGGCTAGCGAAGACAAATTGTATGTTGTTTGGTGCCAATTTTTTTCACTTCGCGACAATTTAAGTATAGAAAAGCAAAATTTTAATTGGTTTTTCCAATAATAAATCGTTATTTTTTCTTCTCTACAAGAGAGCGGCAAATTATCGACGATATCCTGTGATAGGTCAGAGAGGTAATATTCAAATTTTTTTCTCAAATAGCACTGTAGATATTTCTTTAGCTCTGGGAGAGAATTTCATCTCTGTTATGAATAAATTATAGGCTTTGATAGACTTATTATTAAACATATTTAAGATATAGGCCTGAGGAGTCATGTCTGAGACATCTGTATATTTTCGGTAACTAAATTTTATTTTGTCCTGGCCAGGACATGGTACAGCTCTGAGCTACCGAACAGATGTGTATAAATGGTATTTAACTTATTGAGCCCAAGGTATACTTTTATTAAAATTTTATATTGAATATATGGTGGAAGCAACGAGTCGACCCGGCGCTCCCACCGCTCATTGTTTATTTAAGATGGTGTGTTTTATGTAAATTATTATAATGTACATTATTTTATGTTGCAAAGTTAGAAAATGGCAATGACAGCATCTGTACGACTGAATATATTATTATAATGTTATCTATTATCATTTCTGCCGTACCAGCCTGCTGTTACAAGTTCACTTCAAACTATTATATTTATGTAAATGCGAACAGTTAATTCATTATTAATGTTGAAAGGTTTCTAACAGATTGTTTTAAAGGTCTCATGCAGAGCTGTGCTAAGGTAGGAGTAGCGACCCCGGGCGCTTTTTTTTCGAGGAACTTATTTTTAACCGACTTCAAAAAAGGACGTTATATTAATAAATTCGTCACGTATATTATATATTCTTCCCATTGGAAGTTATTGTATTAGGTCCGATTTTGCATATGAAAAATTTTAATTTATCTCCACGTTTCAAGGTCCCTAGAGCTCGAATTCATCGTTTTAGAGAGATGTCTGTGTGTGCGTGCAGTGTAAGTACGTTCGTGAACTCTGTTTCGTCTCGCATATCTCGAGAACAAAGATTGATATCGACTTCGGTCCAATTTCAATCGACGCATAATTGCATAATGACCACCTGATAAGGTTTGCAAAAAATTTGAATTGGCGGTTTCTTTAGTCGATTTTTTAAGAAGGTTCAATTTTTTTATAAAAGTTTTTATTGAAATTTAATCAAAGGACGAGGTTCAACTAAAAACTTGTTTTTGACCTAATACAGAGCCAGTTTTAAATATTTGTCACTTCATGGAAACCAATTAGATTTGATTGTAGATTATTCAAAAACGCCTCCCCGAGCGACGCGTGACTATATTGATGTTGGCAAGTGCACCGGCATAAATTAAGAAAGAGATTGTAGATTATAGACGCTCGACAACTGAGGTCATTAGCGCGGTGACGATATAAAAAAATCTTAGTAAAAATTGTAATAGCAATAAATTAAATATGCATTCTGTTCATATACACGCCGATCTGGATTCTGGAGATTTATTAAGGATTTCTATTTACATACTTTAACAATATAAAGAACTGCGTCGGCCTAAACATCTGCCCCTTACTCAGTTGCGTAATTTGCGTAATACTTAGGAAATACGGTACTGACTTAATATTTTATTGATATGTAGTATCCAATTAATATAAAAAGCAAAAGGTATTTGTTCAGCATTCGAAACAACGAGCTTTTTCATGAATATATTTGATGAAAAAACATTTTTCCTCCCTGGTGTTACTTTTTTGAATTAAGGGTATAAGATAGCTCTTACTTTTTTCATCCACATTAAATTAGAATCCTTCGTTTTTGTTCTAAATTTCAAGTTACATAGTGAAATAATTATATACTTATTGTATAGGCCCGATTTAATATGATTGTTGTATGAGTTTTTAGGTTTGTTTGTTTGTTTGTCGCGGGTAATCTCAAGAGCTACTGAGCCAATTTGAAAAAATGATTTCACTGCTTAAAAGCTTATTTCTTCCCGAGTAGCATAGGCTATATAATATTATTACGCTAAAACAAAAGAGCTGCAATGAATATTGTGCGAAAATGTAAAGCAAATCGGGAATCCTGCACGCGATTTCTGAGCTAATTTGGTTTACGCTGCAGGCTGAACTATAAAAGAGATACAGTAAAGTGATATAATATATCACTTCACTGTATCTCTTCATAATCAAGACCAACAAATATTTCATAGTATGAATATAAATTCTATAGAATTATCGCTAGGCACTTGGTAGAACCCATCATCAGGAGTTTACATTAATGTAAACTCGTGATGATGGGTTAGGAACCCGAAACGATCGTTGAGATTATTAAATGTGTAGAATTTTTCAAGTGTTTGTTTATTAATTTTTATTCATATTATAAAATTTATGAAATATTTGTTGCTCTTGATTATTTCATTGACAAACCAAAATTTATTCGGGCGAACTGGACCGGAAAGCTAGTAAATATCTATATAATTTTTATTTCCAAATATTATGGCTGTGAAACAAGATACAAAAACGCTTTTTTATTGATTTTCAATAATATCTATCAATTTAGAGAAATATCGTTAAATTGTTTTTTATATTGTTATTTTTTTAAACATTATTACCTTCTCTTTATTTTTAGCGTATTTCAAATTTAAAAAAAACTCGGGTCGCAGTGCCAAAACCCTGCCGACAATATAGTGTATTTGCTAATTGGCATTGTGGCTTTATTATGTGAACTTAAGTTTGTTTTTGGACAAAATAAAAAATTTAACCCCTTAATACATCCCTTAAAATAATATTTTTTTTCTTAATTTCAAAATTTTTATCAATGCAACCTCGGTACCAAATTAAATACACCCTTCAGTAAGTAAAGCACTATCCGTAAACTAGTGTTTTCATAAAATTTGTAACTCCGGTCCTGTCGGGCCGATTTTATTAAAATTTTAGCAGAACATTTTAATCGTTACTAAAGGGTTAAATTTCAATTTTGAAACGATTCTGAGAATTTTTTCGGCATTTTTGGGCCCAAAAACATTTTTCAACCCCTAAAAACCACCCTTAAAATAGTCCGATTTGGCCCATTTTAAATAGGCTTCGTGCGGTGATGGATTTTAACGTGCCTACCAAATTTCGTCAAAATCAATTAACTCTTTCGAAAGTTATAGCCCGCACACATATATATATATATATATATAAATATATAAATATATATATAAACAGACATTTCCAAAAATGGTGCCAAAGTGTTCAGGAGGCTATGAAACGTCGAGAAATTTTGGTCCGACCCCTAGGTCCCGCCATCCGACCGACGCCAATAGTGTATGTGCCATATGGCAAATACACTAATAATAAAGGCAACGATTTTTTTTGTCAGTCAAAATCTTGTGTAAATTAATCTTTAAAAAACACTTATGGAAGTTAATGAACCGAATTATAAAATACAAGGATGATAACCTGAGTATTCAGAAATTCTACTTATTCAAATTATAACATAATTAGAATATTCTGTTTGTTATGTACCCAGTGTAACTTCGAGAACATAATATAATCGGCCATATTATAAAACATGGGTCGCTATCATATAAGATATCCGCTCTTACTCAGTTTTCTATTAGCATAATCTTAAACTCAAAACGAAATATTGATGATGACAATTTGTTTAATTTGTTTTGAATTATGTATTTTATTTCAATACTAGCTATAATCTAAGACGACCGTATAACCAGAGTTGGGTAATATCTTGTATCTAAGGTATCTAGATAATATAGTGAGTGAGTGAGTGAGTTTTAGCCAGCAGGAGTCCGGCACTATCTGATGGTGCTTCCACCTCACATAAAAATAGTAGTTTATACAACAAGTACATAATTGTACTTGTTGTAGACATTATTTTTTGTAACACATATGTATGAAATGTACAACAATGTCAATTCTATAGAGCTTTATTTAATCAATTTCAAACACCAAAATCTCACTGACAGCTGAGAATATTTACTTCGTTAGTTCGTTGCCATACCAACCAGCATTTAAATACTCACATACGTGTATAAAATATTCGTTTGCGCGCGCACCCATGCAAAAAATATTTTTTGCACGGGTCCTATCTAAAGTCGTATGGAATAAAATATTTTTCATGCTAGTTCAAATATATTATATTACAGCCGTGCGATAAATATTATTTTACGTAGCCGACTAGTTTGACGATATGTTGTACATTTCATACATGTGTTACAAAAAGATACTTTTTTATTGTAAGTATCTGTATCCAAAAATGAAGAATGAAGATGCTTAATTTCAAAAGTATCTGGTATGTAAAATACCTTTAAAAGTGACTTAAGTACTTTTTTTGAATGGAATGTATATCAGTTAACAGGCAGGTGTGTTGAAAGTGTTTTCAAAAACACACTGGTGTGGTAACTAAACAGGTTTCATAGTGATTTGTTTATTCGCTCTGATCCGCCCGCTATTACCTACTCATGGTTTGCTATAAATGTGAAGTTGGCGACGCATATAAACTGTCAAAATTTTTTGAAAATACTGAAAATGAAGAAAAAAGTAGCTATTTTATAGTATAGGTATGACAAAAACTACCATAATATGTGCATATCTCGTGCGTAAAGATATTATGACTCGATGTGACTATTAAAATTCGCTAGCGTATCTTTTATGTATGTATGTAATGTATCTTTTATTTATATACTTTCATAGAAATTATCTTGCATATTTTATTTTTTGGGGTATTGACTGGTTTGTATCTTGTATCTAGATGTACTTTCTTCAAGACGTATCTTCTACAGCCCGGCGTGTAACAATTAATAAGGATCGTAATATGGCCGTACGTATTGTAAGATGGAATGTAACCGCTATGACGTAAACACACATACACAGTCAAACCATCAAACAAATGAAAGCTCGTTCGGTTCGGTCGGTTGGTTGTCATGACAACGTTGTTGTCAAGCCAACCGGTCGAGTTGCGCCATGCTCGTTGTACATGTGCGTTCTTTCTTCGCAGCGCTCATTGCAATTTGGGTATTCGACGTCTCTGTCCGACGTCTACGCGACGCCTATCGGTCTGTTTCGTTCTATTTCAATATGGACTCGTCAAGTCGAGTCAGCATCCTTACAATATAACAATATACATAGTTAGTTTATCATTTTACCTCATTTATCGTAAAACGTACCTGATATATGAAACAAATGAAATGTGAGATAAATGAAGTGCAAAATAAGTGAACGCTATATTTTTATATACTTATAATATTATATTTTTTGTAGATACAATAATACAACGCGTTGAATTAAATTGAAATACTAACTTAATAATATTATTTAAATTAATTGCACTTCAAATAATTTCATATAACTTAAATAGAACATAAGTAAATAATTTAAATTAATTTATTAGTTATTCAGTAATTAGATTAATAGTTATCCATTAAAAATTAAAATATCATTGATATCTATACAACTAGTTAGTGAGTTAACTGTTTTTTTATGAGTTATGTAGAACTGGTACGAACATTTGTTTAAAATATACAGTTTACCAAATCTCAAAGGTATGTAATAATTTACTCAAGTAACTTGAAATAAGTACAAGCAATAACAAACTTCTGTCACGCTACCTATATTTAAAATATACAGTTCATTTGTTTTTATTTGAAATGTTATGCTGTTATATGTTTTGTTTTTTAATTATTTTATTTACTTTAGTTTTGTAGTTTTACAAAAATAATTTGTAAAAAAACGATATAATATACTTTAATTATACGAGACGATCTGCATTTGTATTACATTTTTTTTTTTAATATCTTGTCTATTTGAAAATCGTTTTTCTTATTATGTAAAAAAGATGATGACGCAGATTTTAAAATGGCTGCCAAACAGTAACGGAAATTTACGTGAGGTGGCCACGATTGAAATCACAGCGAAATCATAATATAATTTATCATCGGGTCAACAAAATCTGATCCAAACCGTTTTTGTTTTAATTTCCAATTTCTCTGGAAATTGGTTTTGGCGAGTGCAAAAAAATAATGGCAGCAGATTTCAAAATGACGCACAAATAGACAGTAACTGGCCGGCCAAGATTGGCATTATAAGGAAAAAATCTTTGATAAAATTGATACAATGTATTTCAGCTTAAAAATGATTAAAAATAGCATCAGGCTGACAAAATTTAATTAGAATCGCACTTTTTTGAAAAGATTTCTCTTTGAAAATCAGTTTTTGCGAATTTTTCAGTATGCAAAAGGAAACTAGTGGTAGCACATTTAAAAAGGGCGGAAAATAGTCACTGAAATTTACAGGGGGTATCCATTATAGGGGAAAATGCTTTGATGGAGAATCTAGGGTCGCCCCGCGAATGAAAATTTGATAATTTTCAACAGCGTAACTTATTCCTTATATACATAAACAAATAATGTATACCTACCAACTTTTTTTGTTCTTATATCCTTCCTTTTAATTGCAAACAAGAATTAAAAATATGTGTTCATTTCAAACGGCTGAGCTTAGCCGCCACATGACGACGTAAAGACCAGAGCAAAGTAAGCCAGACATACGTCCATGAGATAAAGAGAGGTATATCTGTGGAAAGAGAGGAATACTTCCTTGTCAGTCGTAACTCGTGCTACCGGCTTGTCAACTGTACATAAACAAATCAATGTACTATATTCTCTCCTTATCTAATCAGCAGTCAATATGTTTAAAATTACATTGAAAAATACACACTTTTGGAAATTTTATTCTTGTAGAAAAAGCTTCCGAAAATTTCTCAAAAAAATTGTTTATTTATTTGTAACGTAGATTCCAATTCTAAAGAAAAATGCGGGACGACCCCATTTACCTACGCTTTTCTGACAAATGTGTAAATGGCATCATTTCAACAAAATTTATTCAAAATCAAACTTTTTATATCCAATCTCTTTGAAAATCGGATTTTGTGAATTTTTCTATTTTGAAAAAAATCTAATAGCGGCAGATTTCAGTATGGCAGCCAAATAGTAACTGAAATTCATAGGAGGTAGCTATACGCTTGGCAACATCATTTACAAGCGGTTTTAAAGCGTGTACCGCCTTCCGGTCTCCAATCTCCATTAATTTCTACCTACCCAATCATTTTCCTGTAGTCCTCTCTTCTCCATTGTTAAACCCATCTCTTCTGACCAGCTTTTCCTGTCCCGGGGGAGCCCCGCTGGGGGCCAACCTTCATATTTTCAATTCATTATTTTTTTTAATAATAAATTAAAAATCCAATTGACACTTTTACCAGCTCTCGGGCTAGTACCCGGGAACTGGGGACTTGTAATAGAGGAACAATAGCACCGCCATGTAAACAACAGCATTACTACACTCTCGGCTATTCTCAAGCCCTCCTTGTCCTCGTCTTCTCCTTTATGGCGGTATCCAATTTAGAATATTTTTAGGAATCCTTTCTGGAGGCAATCTTTGGGCATGCCCATACCACGAAAACTGTTTTGATTGAATGTGCTCTAATATTACAATTTCTGTAACACCAATGTTGTTTGATATTAGGTATTTACGCTTCAAAAATACATAAAAATTAAATATTTAGTAGGAGCAGTGTTAAATCATTCTGAGAAAATAAATTACTTCTTGAATAGTGTTGTTAATTTTTTGTCGCTTTCTAACAAAAACATTGCATAAGTTAATGTGAGACAAAATTTAATAGCGCTGTCAATTATAACATTGACCACACATAATATGTCCGTTATTCGCACACTCTCGTTGGTTAATATTATTATTGAAGGAATAATTAGAACAATTTTCGAACCAGCAGACATAATGTCGAAAACATTTTCACTGGTTGATTTTCGGTCGAATAAATGCGTATTATAATAATTTCTATTTCCCTTTTTCAGTAAAGTAATAAAGAGTTTTAATTAAAAAACATGTTTTAGCACTCTGAACACACGGCTGAAAAAAAAATGAACAAGTTATATAAAACAATAAACAATAATGAAAAAATAACAACTGAACCGTGTTTAATATAAAAACAAAAGAGCTTTGAGTAAACAATACGCATCATATTTTTGCAGCAAATGAAAATTATTATTAACACGTTCAGCGAGCTCTGATTTAAATCCTCTGTTGTTTTCTATTGTACTGAATGTTTCAAAGTGATTATTAACTTTCAATCGAGGTATTGTGAAAGATCATGTTGTTTACGACATCGAGGAAGGAAGCTTAAAACCGATTTTTAATGTTTTTATAACATAACACGATTTATGCCGGGTTGTAGAAAGCACTGTAAGAACACACATATATATTTACATATAAGAAAAGCATTGCAGAATTTTACAATCCTGCTCGAAAAATAATTGATATATTTTTTAAGGTAGTCGTCGTGCTACAATAACATCCAAAAGTTTCGTTCATACATACGTTGTAAAACAATAAATAAGTACAATGTTACAATGCAAAAAAACTTTGTTAGAGATTGTACGCTAAACTGTTGTTCACATAGGAACACATATTTCACTTAGTTTATTCGCTTGGATTACATAAAAATGTCAATCTTTTTCTATCAAATTGTTGAACTTTGCGTTATTCTGTGAGTACAATCTAATGGTCTATACATGGTTGGATTTTCTGTTTAAACTGAGTACAAAACATCAATGAATAGCTAGTTTTGAAATGTACCTGACTGTCAAATTAATACGTAAACCAAGAATAACTTTTTTCCAAAAGTCGACCTTCCCTAACAAGATACAGGGTGTTAAAGGGTCCGAACTTTGGAGATTACACTTATTTGCTCGTATCTTTTAGACTGGGTCGAATCAACTTCTAATTTTCATGGTATTTGGATTGAGCATCCTTACTGAGCATAATGTAAGGATCCGTGATGTAACGGACAAAACTTTGTTGACATTGTGAAGGTCAGGACCGCCAGTCGCGTAGACATCGGGGGTCATGTGACACTTTTTGCCAGCGAAATAAAGAGTCGCTCGTCCGTGGGTTACTTTCCATTCTATTCTTTAGAAATTTTTTTAGTACTTCGATTGGACTTCATAATACATTACCAGTAAAAAGGTACACTTGTTGCATTGCCCAGAAGCGTGCCGTTTCCGAGATATTCTTGACTTGCGTGTCACTATGTGAAATACCAGGCTGCAAAGTTATCACAGAAAAAGTTTTATTAACAAACAAATAAAATACTTAAAGTCGAATACATCTAGGTAATAAAGTTTAAACAAAAAAATAAAAATTAGTAAAAATAAAATTAAAGTAAGTTTTCAAAGTGTCCTCCCTTGGAACATGACCCGCCAATTCTACGCCACTGGGTTGTTCAAATGCAACAAAATTTTGTCCGTTTACGGTCCTTATTATGTAAGTAGATGTCTACCAAAAATGAATTAAATAATGTTCAACCCAGTTAAAAGATGCGATCAAATAAGTGTTTTCCAAATCGACCCTTTAACACCCTGTATCTTGTTAGGGAAGCACTTTTGGAAAAAAAGTTATTCTTGGTTTTCGTATTATTTTGACAGTAGATACATCCTGTATCATTTATGGTACTCATTACAGAATCACCTTGTATAACAAAGAGTTTGACAAAGACCTTAAAATTTTCCTGCATGTATAAAAACTTAAAACTGTAAATATATGGTCACAATCTAAGGCCATTATCATATCAGATTTTCTGACAATGCTTTCTGCAAAACCTATAGATTTTAAGATCTGCTCTCTTGTGATTTTTCTCTTTAGTTTTTTCAATTTTTTATTATTCCCACTGAGACAGTTTGTTGTTAGTCACATAATGACGTATCTCATCAATACATAGTAATACAGGATGATTCATTAAACTCATCGACAAACTTTGACAAATGAGATCTTATAAAATTTTAAGAAAAGAATGGTATATATGAACTATGTCCCATTTTACTTATTTAAGGAATATATAAACATTTGTTGTTTTTACTTGTTGATAATATATTCGGTGGTTTTTTATTTTTTTAATTAGATGAGCTTTCATCTGTCAAAGTTTGTTGGTGAGCTAATAAGTCAGCCTGTATAATAAGTTAAAAAATGGAAATAAAAAACAGGTGGTGGAAGTCCCGATGCTGGTGGTGTGAAAACGTGTCTCCAGTCGTTTTTACGAGCCTTTTTCAACTAATATATAGACTGATTTATTAGCTCACTAACAAACTGACATATATGAAAGTTCATCTAATTCTCATCTAATTAAAAAAAAAATAATAATAATAAAATAAACAACGAATGGTTTATATTATGTTCAATTCCTTAAATACCTAATAGACTAGAGCTGAAGCCTTTGAAAATGGTAAAAAGTGAAAAAAAATTATAGTAGGATGAAACCCATTGGAAAATTAAGAGAATAGAATAAAAATGAAAGGAAAAATAATTTACGGGCGATCTGAGGCCGAGAAGTGGTAGGAGGTGGGTTTTTAAGGGTAAAAAACGGTTTATCTCGATTTCCGGCAAAACTACAAGTCCTATGGAAAAAGTTTAATCGCAAAGTTGTAGGTAATAAAAAGATCTACAACTTTTGTATCACACTTTTTTCACATAAACTCAAAATTTATGTAAAAAATTCAAATAACCAAGTTTTTGGTTTTTTATTTTTATCTTTTACAAAAAACATTTTTTTTTTCACGAAATTTGGTGAAAACTTACCTTTTTATGTCCCAAACACATTGTAATTTTTTTGATTTAAAATATTTATTTTTTCACCTTATTTTGACTTAATATCGAAAAAGCACCCTAATTTTCAATCGAAAATTCTCACGTCAAAATATCTGCTTTTTTAAAAAAGTCGGTGGGCTTTTTGTTCGTTGAAATATCTAATTTATGGTGGTGTAAAAAAAATATACATTACTACGGTAAATGTTCTCAGAAAATGCAAAGAAACGAGAAAAAAACTCGTATCCGAAATTTTTTTTTTAATCAGTATGTACAATTTTGAGGTATTTATTAAAATTTACACTTTAATTACTCGTTTCTTTGCATTTTCTGAGAACATTTACCGTAGTAATGTATATTTTTTTTACACCATCATAAAGTAGATATTTCAACGAACAAAAAGCCCACCGACTTTTTTAAAAAAGCAGATATTTTGACGTGAGAATTTTCGATTGAAAATTAGGGTGCTTTTTCGATATTAAGTCAAAATAAGGTGAGAAAATAAATATTTTAAATCAAAAAAATTACAGTGTGTTTGGGACATAAAAAGGTAAGTTTTCACCAAATTTCGTGAAAAAAAAATGTTTTTTGTAAAAGATAAAAATAAAAAACCAAAAACTTGGTTATTTGAATTTTTTACATAAATTTTGAGGTTATGTGAAAAAAGTGTGATACAAAAGTTGTAGATCTTTTTATTACCTACAACTTTGCTATTAAACTTTTTTCCATAGGACTTGTAGTTTTGCCGGAAATCGAGATAAACCGTTTTTACCCTTAAAACCCACCCCCTACCACTTCCCGACCTCAGATCGCCCGTAAATTATTTTTCCTTTCATTTTTGTTCTATTCTCTTCCTTTTCCAATGGGTTTCATCCTACTATATTTTTTTTGGTTTAAAAAATTATCGACTCTGGTCTATAAGTGAATGAGACATAATATATATTCATATACTTTTTTTAAATAAGATGAGCTTTCATCTGTCAAAGTTTGTCGGTGAGGTAATAAATCACCCTGTAATAGCACCTACAGATTAAGTATTTGGAGGCCCTTAAAATTTTAAATTAGATTAGTATGTTTTTTTAACAGAACCGAATTTTTCTTTGTTATCGTTATTATTATTTTATACATATCTATCTTGTATCAATTATAACAGCGGTAAAAATGAAAAAAAGTTTTTTTTTAAATTTTGTTAAAAGTAAGTTTAGGCTTTTTATTGGTTTATTTTGCATTTAGGAACATTTATTTTGTAGGAATTAAAGTTTAGTTTTGTTGTTTAGGTATATTTTATACCTAAGTTTTTCTGCATTTTTCATTATCCGTGATTTTCAATTATCCATGGACCCCCTCCCGGCCAATACTCCGGATAATCAAAAGTCTACTGTACATTATATCGTGATCATCTATAGTCTATAGTACTACCTTTGTAAGAATTTGTTATTCGTTATTGTAGCGACGATTTCCGACACAAATATATTATAATATAAAATTTTCCACCGGTTAAATCAGAACCTTTAGAATGTTTTTACGTAGACACATTTCATAGTGGATGCCATTAAAATCATTAAAATCTATCGATTTACAGACAGATATTAACTGACTAATTCCTTGTGAGAAAATAGCAAGTGCCTCTTATGGACGAATTATCGCTTGAGAATTATTCTGGAAGGTCATTTGACGGGCACCGTCTAACGAAAACCGCCAACCGCATTACCCGCTGTGCAATCACAGAGGATAATGATGTCTGATCGCTTGCTCTAATGACAATTCCTCCATGTTTATGCATGAAGAGTCAGAAGCGTAGATTTATGTTCTGTTAAAAGGCTGTGATTTTATATTTTCTTTAAACTCGTTGTAATCCAAACTTATATTATAAATGCGAAAGTGTGTTTATCTGTTTGTTACTTCTTCACGGCTTAATCACTGAACCGGTTTCGACGAAAATTGGCACAGAGATTTCTTGAAGCCCGACAAAGGCTACTTTTTATCCCGGAAGACTGTTCCCTACGGCCTAGGGAGAGCATGCAAGCGATGCATCTACACTATCCACATTACTGTGCATACCTATTTAGTGTTGGAAAGACAGGAGATCATGAAATAATGATGTGTTCTACGATTCCTTAATAATTACGCTTTACGCATCATGTATTTGTGTATTTTGAAAAACAGATTATTGCATTTTTAACTGTCAAAATAGGCATTAAATTCATAGGACCCAGGCAAAGCCGGACCGGGCAGTTAGTTTTTAATAAATTTTATTTACTAGTTTTTGTCCTCGAGGTTTTTCTCGGGTTAACTCCGACTTTGACTGAGTATTGGCCTGCTTTGTGATGGTTTTATTGTAAATCCCATTTTAACCGGAGTAGGTATATATTTGAGCAACAATTGGTAATGCACCAAGTTTCATCGAAATCGGTTCTGCAGTTTTCAGGCGATGCCTGTATAAACAGACTGATTACATTTCTGGAAACGCGTTCTCTCGTCTGGGTAAAAATATCCGAGAAACCCGCAATAAGTCCCATATTACAATTTCATAAATGATGTAACGCCAGATTATTCCTGCAAAAACTACATCCTTATTCGGGGGCTTTATTTAGTATCCTGTCTGCTTTTCCAAAATTTATAATTTCTTATTGCTCGGAAATGTATTTGGAAAGCGATGTTTCTCAAACCCGGCGAAACAAACTAACTGTTAGAACAAACGATTGCTACTAGATTTGAGTTTGGAAATTTTAATGCTCAAATTATACACTAAAGTTCAGTGGATTTTGCAGCTTCAACCGCCTGTTGTTTCTCCTCATTCAGGATTTGTCTGATGGAACTTAAATGACAAAGTATATCATGAATCATTAGTGTATTTGCCATAGAATATGGCACATACACTATTGGCGTCGGTCGGATGGCGGGACCTAGGGGTCGGACCAAAATTTCTCGACGTTTCATACCCCCCTGAACAGTTTGCCGCCATTTTTAAAAATGTTTATATATATAGTATGTATATATATATATATTATATATATATATATATATATATATTTATATATATATATATTTATATATATATGTGTGTACACGATAACTCTCGACAGACTTAATCGATTTAAACGAAATTTGGTACACACATTGGAACCCATCACCGCACGAAGCCTATTTAAAATGGGCCCGATCGGACCATTTTCAGGGTTGTATTTAAGGGTTCCAAAAAGTTTTTGGGCCCAAAAATACCGAAAAAATTGTCAGAATCGTTTCAAAATTGAAATTTAACCCTTTAGTAACGATTAAAATGGGCTGTTAAAATTTTAATAAAATCGGCCCGACAGGACCGGATTTACAAATTTTATGAAAACACTAGTTTGCGGATAGTGCTTTACTTACTGAAGGGTGTATTTAATTTGGTACCGAGGTTGCATTGATAAAAATATTGAAATTAAGAAAAAAAATATTATTTTAAGGGATGTATTAAGGGGTTAAATTTTTTATTTTGTCCAAAAACAAACTTAAGTTCACATAATAAAGCCACAATGCCAGTATTAGCAAATACACTATATATTGTCGGCAGGGTTTTGGCACTGCGACCCGAGTTTTTGAATTTTGCGAAGGCGGTCGTGAAAATGTATACCGCGGATATAATTTTTTTGTGTTGGGATCAATTGGTTGTGGTGTTCTAATTTGTGGAATATTGTCAATTAATTAACAGTATAGGCATTTTGTCGATTGACGTTCTTATATTTTATTAACAGTGCAGTTTGATCCCCAGTGACTACGTCGTCTCAGGACAACAAACGTACGTAATAATGTAGCTAGACGCGTGCTGTTTGTGGTGTGAGGCAGCAGGTTTTAATACTCCCAAAGATGTCCAATGTAGATTACCTGTTGCATTACCATTGATTACCATATTATAAACTAGCTTCCCAGTCTGGATTTGTCCGAGTGCAAATCTCCATAATTATTGACTTATTTATAAATAAGCCAATGATAATGTAGATTGTAGAAGTAAACTAAGTCTTATCGTCATCTCTTTGTTTCAAAGATGAGTAAGACTCAGGATGATAAATGTCGCTTCTGCAAAGAAGAAAAAGAAACCGCTGAACATATTCTTTGCGCATGTGAAGCAGTTTTCTCCAAAAGACTGCAACACCTGAACAGACCTTTTCTAGAAAATTTTGCCCATCGCCCATGTAAAATCTAATCTAAATGACAGTTTTATATTAAAAATATCAAATCTAAGGTGGAACCATTTTTTGAGAGAACTTAAAGTTTGAGACCTTTAAAGTCTAGCCCATGTCTAGCCTTAAGTGTATGAGGGATTTTAATAATGCATTTGCATTTGGAATTCCAGAAACAGTTTCGAAAAGGTCATTTTTAAAATATAATAAATAAAATAACAATATATAAAAATTACAAATCGTTCATGTTCCCATCTTTGGGAAGTATTAATGGACGGACTCTTATAGTTTTCCCATAAAATAAATTAAAACACAATCAAAATGCTATATGTGTTTTTTTCCAGGAAATGGATATTAATAAAAAATCTGGGAATGGTGCACTTACATATTATATTAAAGTGAATATGTACTGTTTTTGTTGTAAATCTAACAGAAATAGATTTTAAAAAATTGGAACTGAATCATTCCAGATTTAATGACGCATACGTCCGACTCCATTGGCAGCATAAAAACTCCATACGAACGGCCATGAAGAGGTTCACCACGACATCGACACAGTCTTTTCACATGACTTACTCCGCCACAGACCCTACTGTTGATCAAATAGATTTCAGTCACAGGTTAGTGGTCTTATCTGTTTATTAATGGAATCCAAATTGGATAAAAATGTCATTTAAAACATTTAATTAATGGAGTTCAATGTTTTTCTATTTGTGTACCCGTAATACAAAATGAAAGGATTCGTTTTTTTTCTCGGAGAAGCATTACTATTATCTCGACAGGGTGTTCTCGGTCTGCCTATATTTTAATTTTAATGGGTAATAGTACAGACCAAACGAAGACGATTAGTGCTAAAACGCCTTAGTAAAAGTTGTATGTTAAGAGAGGAAAATGATTATCTAAATTCATATTCTAATATTGAATTAGTTGACATGATGCTGATTTATGAGGAAGTGAATCAAATTAATCATGTATCTTTTATTAAAGTGTTTTATCACTAATCGTTTTTTGACCTGTACTATCACCCGTTCAAAATAAAATAGACCGTTCTTTAGAAAGAGGGTCAATCTAACATTTTACCTAGTGACTTTTTTACAAAATTTTTCTATAATAAAATCACAAAACTCATGATGTTTATTATTTATTTAGTTTACAATATACTGATTTTTGACAGCATTGATGCTCTGAAGATGGTGTAAAGAGCACCGAAACGTTAACGAATATATGCAATTTTAATAATAGAAAATAGTAGGTTTTTGTTAGAAACAATGACAAAGTATAATTTTTGTCTGTCTGTTGCCCATAACTCCTCCGAAACTGCGGACCCAATTGCGATCAATACTGGAATTTTAATTTTTAATTAATATGATTTTTAAAGAGAACGGTGAGCTGGTATCGTTCTGAGAATTTTTACATCCGAGTAGGCGCTACTTTATTGTACTGATGAATTGTATTTCATATAAATGGACTGATTTTGACATACCATTCAGCATGATCATTAAACAAATAAACAATAACTATAATCATCATTTATTTCGCAGAAAAATTAAAATTATCAGATCAGCTAGGTATTTAACAAAAAAATATTGTTACATTTTTTTACCGTTATGTATTTCTCTTGAAGTAGGTAGCTATGTGAACAAATAATGTTTTTTGTTTTCCTTTCTTTATAATAATTTTAAAAAATGGCTAAGCACACGCTAGCGTTCAGTAGGACATCGTTTTCCTATATTCTTTACTAGCTTCCTTGTATGAGTTAGGTAAATGAAGAGTTACCTACCTATCAAAATTAACTATTTTGTGCTAAATCTAAAAAACTAACGATAATTTGAACTTCGCTGTTATAGTTTCCTATTACTTTTGTCAGCTTCTTTACAGGCCCCGTTTTTTTTTAAATTTAAGATATAATACCTTCGGAGATAAGGAGAGGGACATCAAATTTTTATAACCCATAAAAAAAACTTCAAAGTGAGCCCTTTCCAACGATATGTCACATACTAAAATATGTAAAAAACTTTTTTTCTTGAATGTCCGCAGAGAACTTAAACGTATTTTTGGTAACACAACCCCCGAAATATCCGCGAAACTTCCTACGGGCTACTACTAACCGTTTAGAAGTGACACAACGAACAGACAAGTGCGACTACGAAGTTTCACCATAATATATCGTTTTTTTATCATTTGGTGCGGTTCCCAAAAAATTGTTACCGCATTATCGCATATATTAGAATTTGCAATCGGGGTTTTTCTGGACATTATAAATTTGTGACTCCTCAATCAAAGAGTAAAACTGCGAAGATTAGACGACCCCCTTTGTACACCTTAGCCGCTTGCTTCGGAAAATGTTTTTTTCAAATACAAATTCAGTGGGACGTGTTTAAATTTTTCGTTACCTAAATCCTGTGACTCAATAGCAGGTCATATTCGCGGCCTCACCACTTGTGCTTGGTTTTGATACGAATTTCAGCTTTAAATCTAGATTTAAAGATTTTTATAAATATTTTAAAATATAGAAGATAAGCTACACTAGTGTTTAACAAATGAAATATGAATTACGACAAATTTTTCAAAAGTATGCACTAAGACTTTTATGTTGGGACTCTGATACGACTTTCAGATTTAAATCTAGATTTAAGAATGTCATTTGGTTTCAACTAAATGACAATCTAGATTTAAAGCTGAAAGTCGTATCAGAGACCCAGCATAATAGTCTTAGTGCACACTTTTGGAAAATTTGCCATAGTTCATAATTCATTTGTTAAACTCTAATGAAACTGATTTTCCATATTTTTAAATAGGTATTTATTAACAAAGGATATTGAAAAAAGGACGCATCAAGATCAAAGTAATAATGAGGAATACATTAGAGAGCGTCAGTATCATCGCTTCTCTCATTAAAACTAATAAAAAAGTTTTCTTTTTATTGACCCAAATTCGCCTGACATTGTATAATACTGACATAACATAAAATTATGAACGACGAAAATTTTCAGCACAAATTTTGACGGATAACTTTTTAATTATCTAACGAGAGTTCTTTGTGCCACTTTTTTTAATAAGAAAGCACGCTTTTGATCGTAGAGAATTTGTGTAATCACTTTTTGTGTGGAAATACAGAACCGTATTTAGAAACAATGTTTGTTGTCGATATTTTAAGATCCGACCCCTGGTCTTGTCATCCGATCGACACCAATAGATTTGTGCCATTATATATGTACATTGTACAGTGTATATGTTACTGTAAAGGCCCGTATATTGGTAAATCTTAGGTTTTACTAGTATATCTTAGGATTTACCAACTTGTGTTGGTAGATGTTAGGATTTTATAAAAAAGAGACAATATTTCGGGCTTTTACTATTATAATTTGGTACATGCTAAGTTTTACCAATGACGGTTGGTAAAAGTTGGATTTTTTTTAGATAAAACAATGAATTAATTATCTGAATCATTTATTTCAATTACCACTCACTAACAGTCAAAACCTTACATATTTTAATTATCATTATGATATATTTTTAATTATAATTATTTCTTAACACCTGCAAAATATTTTTTGAATAATAAGAAACAAATAAAACTGAAATACTTCACAAACATAACGTTTACGTTGGCTAAGCTAACTAAATCAGTAGGTACTTTTCTTATTATTTGGTATTTTTAATAAACAAATTGAAAAAATGCAATTAATACATTGTCATTACAGTAAAACATTTTTTTACTTGTTACAACAAGGAGAGCTATTATGGCGAAAGCAACAAATTCTCTAAATCCTCTTCAGATCTTACTAATCCAATCATATGGGGGCCTGCAGTCTGCAGGCCCACGAATACGAGACGATGCGCCGAACACGTCTTGACATGACCTTTCAACATTTACCATGTCTCTGAGGTAAAACCTAAGATTTACCGAGTGAATGGTGGTAAAAGTTCGAAATGGACGATGATCACCAAGCAGTTCGGACTTTTACCATTAAGAGTTGGTAAATCTTAGGTTTTACTGTAAAATCTTAGGATTTACCGAAGTTCGGGGTATTACAGTAACATATACATTTTAAACCTAGGTCACCGTCGGGACTCAAACCCGAATCTTCCACTATCGCGGCCTGAGTTATTATTATTTACTCTACGGTGACACGATTTGTAACGGGAATGTATTTAAATGTACTATTATATAAATTTGTAATAGCATTTATCTGCTCTGTTTTCTTTTAGGGTTTTCAGGTAATTTTGTATGTAATAAGTACTTAGATAAGAGAATAGTTTTCCAGAATTGATTGTCTGTCTGTATGTCAGTCTGTACCAGTGATGAAATTATTATGTAGCAAAATTTCAAGTTTTAGGGCACATTATGCTAGGCACATTATGCTAGAACCAAATTTGAGCTAGGGCATCTGAAATTTAAAATATGAAGCGCAAAATTACAAAAGGCGAGATATTAGGTACCTACTGCACATGTTGGCTATTTTTAATGTGGTGCATTGCCCCTCTATGCCCCCCTAAGGCCCTGCATGTAGTACGCATTACATTTAGGGTTACCATACATAAGCGGAGGAATGCCTGTCTAGGGTGCCTGGAATGCCTGATTTTTCAGAAAAATGCCTGTCTAAAATAAAAAGCTGTAGGTAGATAATGATGAAGTCACGAAAGGGCGCGAAATTTTAAAATGCCTGTCCCTGACCAGCGCCGGTCGCACGCCTGTCTAGACCTTAAAATGCCTGTTAAATGCGGCAAACGCCTGTCAGATGGTAACCCTAATTACATTTATCATTAACCTTTACGCGCGACTTCGCTCGCGTTAATGTTGGTCTTATCAGTTTTATGGTTATACTGCCAAATAATGGGCTAGGTCGCTAGAGGCACCACTATTACTATATGCCGTCTCCAAGTATTTTGTCTATACCATGAGAATGGGTTTTCACTTTTCAGTCGTTTTATACCATAATTTATATTGAAAATTTATTATAATATACGAAATTACAGCTAAGCCTGTCCTGTAAAGTAATATAGATATAATACAAAATACATATAAGCAATAATTATGATTTTCATTCCTTTTATAAAATTTTTACGACTGAAAAATTTCATTATATTATTTGCCTTCATCTTGAACTCAAATATAGTAGACATAATTATTTCATAACCTTTCTATGTCGTATTTCAAAGGCGATTTTTTGTATATAAATGGATATTGTACATGTATATTCGTCTGTATTATAAAAAATATTTAATTTTATTTCAAAATTTTCAAGTGACGCTTTTATAATATTTTCTTTAAAATGTTCCAAAGTGGGGTATTAACAATATTTGTGAATACATTATATTAGTGATACTGATATCGAATATGAAATTTCATTTCAAACATTTTTTCAATAATGACGTTTGTGACGTAATCAAGTCAATACAAAAGGGTGTATCTACTTACTATTTTGTAGTTATAATATGTATATTTTTGTATTAGTTTATTAAATTATTGTTCTGTTATGAATGTTATGATTCACAAAGTAAATTACATATTTTTAAATGAAATTTGACTTTTTGTACCTACATATTTCAGCTTAGGTTATTTAAATCTCATTTCAACAACAAAACAGTTCACAAGACAAAAAGTATTGTTTAATACATAATTACATACAATTTCAAGACTTGGTGCATTCGTGGTTTTAGAAAATTAATTTCACGACCGCCCATAGAAAACTATATTTTATACTATAAAGTATAAACTATAATTTGTTTTTTACATACTAGGTAGGTACTAATGGGATTTTGCGCGGTATAGAGTCTACATAATATTTTATGTTGTACTGTCAAGCTGAGAACTGATTACATTTTTGGGTGGGCCCAGGGCCAGCGGGCCCATCCGCTAAAACCGCGTCGACTTAGAGAAGAGTTCATTGATAGGTTTACATATTAAAATATGTCGCAGTGACAGAGTGGCCGGCCAGGTCGGACTGTATGATGGCCAAGGGGCTAATATTAATTTTTCAAAAGCGTTCTATAAAATTCAGAACAAATGAGTTATGATTGAAAATTAAAAATGGTCCTAAAGTCTTCTTTTGCATTTATATTTTCGGAGAATAAATTTATAAGTCTATCTAAATATTTGAATTACACGAAGCAGTTTTATTGGTAGCGTTGGTGGTGTTTGTAGTTCGCGGATCCGCGGTTTCTATCCGCTAGAGACATCTCGCGTCCTGTATCAAGTATTACAGCTTGTAATTACGACAACTGAGTTGTCGCAGCTGTTGTTGAATGCGAACTAAACAACAATTTCACCGTGAGAGTACAGCTGCGTTAACTTCTGTAAATTTATTTTGTTCTTGTAAAAAGAAATTATCACTTTTAAAAAATATTAAAGTCTATTTTACCCATGCCCGTTCTCTACAGAAAGTCAAATGTTATCAGTTTTTTGATCGTTCTGTAATTTTGGACCCAATTATTTATATTTTTAAAGTATTATTGACAGGTGTAATGTTTTCCATCTTGGCCGCAACCTTGAATCCGACCAATGAACATACGAGTTGATGTACAGCGACCAATAAAATGCTCGCATTTGATGGCTTTACCGTCAGGGTCAACAAATCCTATGCTGAAATAGCCCTACCACTCTACGGACACCAAATACGGTTCATTTTATAGTGAATCAATTTAGTCTTTTATTTTTCATTAAAAAGAATCTTCAAGTATTAGATTCATTTACATAACACTTTATCTTAACTCGATATTTCAATATTGGCAATATTCTGCTTAACTTATCATAATTTCAAATGAAATAGAAGCTCCAAGCAATGTTTATATTATGGTTTATGCTATATTTTTTAAACTTATTAACACAGTAACAATATCAATTATCAGCTGACGCGTTTTAAAGGGCGGGATATGTTTATTACTGCATAATAAGTCTATAGTGATATACCTACTGTATTAATCAATAATCATTAATTAATCAGTAATAATTTGCAACTTAACAAATTTTGAAATAAAAAATTCTAAAAGCAATGCATCTACGTGAAAATCTTTTTTGTAATTACAAAAATAATTCACAGCACGTCATCAAAAATTCTTTTATATAAATGTCAGTCCATTAAAAGTTATTAAATAGGTAACAATTAGGTAATAATGCCTCTACTACCTACCTAGTAAAAATTGATTTTTTTCTAGTTTAAAATTAAACAGAAGAGAAAGAGTATAAAACATCTAGTTAAAAAAGTTGAAAATAAAGACCGTTTTTCGTATTTGTTATAATCATTTACAATTAATTAAATAGAATTAGATATTTTACAATTAAAAATAAAATATACTTTCGCTGACATAGATGGAGTCTGAATCGTTTTGCAATGATTAGTTCACGACCGACACACAGAAGTCAGTCATACAACAGCGTCACAGAAGTGTGCGGTGTTCGGCCATATTGAAAACAAAATTTTAATCAACGTGTTTGATTAAGTGTGTGTTACAATTTTGGATTTTTATAACAAAAACATTCTAGTGTTACGTAATTTTTAACAGTTATACAAAACAGTGTATTAATATTGCTTTTCAATAGTGGTTTGTTTAGTGTTCAGTGTTTGAAGTGATTTTACAATGACACTTGGGCTCGAGAATGTCTTTTCTTGCTTTTTATACAAAGTGAATTTGTAAAGACCTTGATACGAAAAAGTGTTTCTTTTGTGACTTCAGCGCAAACGACAGCTTTTTTGGAAATTGGGATACAGTGCATTATGCCTAGAATAAGTCAAGGTATGTGATTTTGTATTTTCTGATAATTTTACTATTTGTATTTTTTTTGCGTTTCATAGTTGTGATGTAAGGTTAGGTTAGAATTGTTGTGTTGTGAACTAAATGAACTGTCTTGACGTTTTTGTTTTGTTATTGTTTGATTACAAATTAATTTATTGATTTTATGTTACGAATCACGTGTTTTCGCCACAGTGTAACAGAGTTTTGACGTAATGTTATATATACCGATTGTGTAACAGAGAAGTTGGTAGCTGCTGTGTGTCATTGAGCCCTTGAAATACACTCGACTTTCACCCTTATTTGCAACTCTCGCCCTCAAGATGGTGTCACTATTTGTAAACATTGACACATTTTGCCATTTGGTTCGATTTATGTTCAGGGGTGTATTTATAGACTGACACAATTGTTAAAATGGTTACTACCTAATTATAATATGTATAAATTAGGTATAAATTTCATATTTTGATTACGTGTTTCTAATAGCTGTACCTAATTAAAGTTTTATATCAAGGTAGAGTTGCCGGTTTTTCTTCTTCTGACGTCATATTTGTGCTATTCAAGCGCCTCTGATATATTATATGAACAATATTTATGGCTAAAAATTAAAATAGGTTAAAATGTTAATATTTTTGTACATATTTTATTAGAATCACCGATAAATCTTAAAAAAAATTATTGTAAGATAAAGATACATTTGTTGGCAATTCGTGCTTTCTATGAATTAGAAAAATCATTAGTTGTCGAGCGTCTATAATTTACAATTCATTCATAGAAAAATTATTTTAAAGTTTCTTTTTTCCTTTTTTAAAAGCTTTTCTTTAATCATAAATCATTGTTTTTTATTAGGTATCACTTAAAATTTTACTTGCTTATTGTTCAGGTATATAGAGGTCGTATTGATAAATGCCAAATAATTTAATGGATAGGCAACCCTAAAAAATGTATATCCCGAAAAATATAATTAGGTACAATACAATGCGATTTATTTCAAAATAAAAATAGGTATACCTATACCTATACAAAATGTCGAAAAGTAAAACGTAGGAATTTTCCAACCTAATTTCGGTTAATCTTATGCCAGTTCTAGGGTTGAATAAGATACTGATGTGACAATGTGAAAGAAAAAAAATTAAATCAAAGAAAATTGTTGACAACTAAATTGTCAATTACGAGGTACTAATTGACATAATATCACGTCACATAACCAGCCGAATATTTTTTTGAATTCAGCTGAATGATTTTTTATGTATAGCTATTAATATTATTATAACAGAAAACGAGCGCCATTTTTTTACGATTTAAATAAGGCCAGTAACTGTAATGCTGTACATTTTTGTCAATTTTTTGTGGCATGGTCGTAATACATTTTCTTACCCACACGGTCCACCGGGAAATTCCTGCTATCCCAGTGGGCCGGTCCAATTGTGCCTTGCATTCAGCTGACTACGTCACTGTAGATTTGGTAAAAAAAATTTTAATTTAGGCATTGAAAGATCTTGATAACGTTCATTTAGTCAATTAAAATGATTTATAATTTAGGTAACGGCTAGTTTTATTTTACATTATAATAATTATTGCGTAATCTTTACACGTCATAATTCATAATAAATAATTAAACAGGCAATTGCAGGTTGTTTCTAAATTCAATGTTAAAGTTGTGAAGAGAAAGTTTTTATTTTGCATTGTACATAATTATATATATTATACAGTCTTTAGTTTAAATGATATAGCATAAGTACAGTGCTGATTTGTATTTAGGCACGTCGTACCAAATATCAAATAGTAGTAATAATAATAATTTGATTTATTTTCAAAAAATAAATTATTCATTTTGTTTGAAAAAATAAAAACATAAAAACTGCACTTGCTTGCTAATACTGAAATATTTGTCAAAATCTTTGTTAGGTTAAGCCAGCTAGAGAATCGCAGCACAGAAGGCAATTGAAAAGAGATATACCTATTTGGGTAAAAGTTTGATAGTTCCATAACTTAATTTTTTGATTAATTTTTAAACGATCCAACTGTGTCCATTCCTATAAAATAGTTGAAGAACTGAAAAGGTGTTATTTTTTTTTCTCTAATGTAACATTGTCTAAATTATTTTCCTTAGCTACTCGTTCCAACGAAAAATCAGTTCTAGTTGAAGGATTAATTACTCTTTGACACTAATTTAAACTTTAGCTGTCGGGCGTCGATAACCTATAAGATTCTATCTTTGTCACTAATTTTCCATTTTGTTGAAAAAAAAAACAGCTCTAACACATGCAGGGCCGTAGCTAGGGGGGCATTAAGGGACAATGCCCTACCTTAAAACATCCAGTGCCCTACTTTAAGGAATTATAAATAAGCCGCAAAGACTGTCACGACAGAATGACAGACTTGATCTATCTGACATTTGGAAAAACAAGATTAAATTCGTTGGATCTAAATGAAGTTCTTCGGAAATTTGATAACATGGCAAGTTCTGTATTTTTTTTGATTAAATTGTCATTCACCGTTTTTTTGCTTTTGTAATTTGATATCACCAGATGAGGTGGGCAATCCAATTAATAAATTGTAGTCTTTTGCTTCAGTCCTACTTTAAACTTTCAGTGCCCTATCTTGAATTCAGCTCTAGCTACGGCCCTGGACACATGTCTTTTTATATTCGCGAACTTGTGAACGAACAACACGTCCAGCAAAAGTTATATTCTCAAACTTGTATTAAATATATAAATTTCAAACGCCGCGGTCCCTGAAGGCATCGTATTTGCGAGTTTATATAGATTTAATATGCACTCTGATAAATTATTTACGTTTATCACCGTTGCTCAGGACGTTAATGAAAAGCGTCTCAAGACTAATTGTGTGGGTACCAGGGTTGTCTGATGTCTCTACAGACTACAATTATTTTAACAAATAACCGACTACAATTGGGTAACCTGTCTAAGGGCAAAATCTTTGCGATTTATTTATGTTTAAAATGTACGTAGATAAAAGAATTATTTTCGTCGCATCGTTCGTGTTTATGAAAAAGAGTATAGTTTCTTTCTATTGAAACAAAAACACACACTATTGGGTAACGTATACGCTTACCGGAGAACTAAAGGTGTTCTAAATATGGGCCGGTTAGGAATGAAGTGACTAACTAAAATATTTTTCAAAAACGAATTATCTGCAATGATGTGAAACAGTTAAAAACAAAAATGTAAATTGGGAATAATAAACATTGAAAGATTAGACATCTGCACTTGACATATTTTGAAATGATCGTTTTTTTGATTTAGTTCATTTGACTACAATTATACATTACTTATAATATTATTTATTTCCAATTTTTATACCATAAAAGTGCAAATTTACAAGCACAGGATTTCCTATCAAACTTGGCAATGACTGCATAAGCTAGGGCGGAATGTATTGTGATGGTGACCAAAAATATTATTTGGATTATTTTGTGTAGGCAAAAGATGATAAATGTAATAATGATTTTCGATGGAATAACCCAAGCACAACACATTGACTGTGTGATTGTGGACAGAACAAAAGGTGATGGATGAGTAATGGTGTAATTAAATTTACATTTAAAGTTAATTACTTTTGATTAGAAAATGTTCAACGATGCACAAATTCATTGTTTTTGTTACTACCAAAATTTGTGATAAGTGAAAAAATAAATCAATGTTTACGAACAATTTGAAGAAGGCTATTGATAAGATACTGCTGCAGCATTCCATTAGTCAGACTTATTTTTGACATTAGAGTTCCGATTATCCGATAAATACGAAACAGACAGGTGGTTGGATAAATGAATTATGTCGAATAATAAAAAAATGACGAATACGGGAACAAACAAATTGAAGTCTAGTACAGGGTGTGGCAGAGAAATGAGCGAACATAAAATCTCAATAACTTAGTGAAGTGCTTTAAGAAATTGAAAATATACCATCTTAAAGTACAGAAAAAGCAATTCATTTTTTTAAGACGATCCATCTTAAAGGTGACAATTACCGTCTCTGCGCAGACACTACTCCAATATTTTGAGAATGCATATATTAATACTCATTTCACGGCGCAGCATTTCCGCTGAGATTCTGGTTATGTCTTTTTAAATTCTAAGTTTAGCTCGGCAATATTTTGTGGGGAGGGTCAATGTAGACCTTGCTTTTCAAATACTTAGTCACACTAAAAAAATTACATGCCGTCAAAATTCAAATCGGGTGATACTATACTGGTTAATCTGGCTTACTGATTATAACTGTGCTTACTGCTCTCAATATTAGAGGGGTATCGGCGCCGAAAATAAAAATTCGAATTTTATCTAAAAATGATTCAACGATTTTGTTCATATTTCATGCCATAATGACCTTATAATATGCTAGCATTCATTTGTCTCGAAAAAATCTAGAACGATAATCCGCGGGTCGTTGCAGTTGAGCGAGAAAGTCAGTACGGTGGAGCTGTACCATTTATTTCTCCTTTTATTTGCTACTTTTTTTTACTAAAAGAAAGAAATCACAGTAAGTTTGTATTATGTTATGTTGCTAAATTCAGTTATAGCGGTACCCGTCCGGCTTCGCCCGGGTGCTAAGAAAGCCCGGATGCAATACACTATTCACTCGCTTCTCTCGTTCGCTTAAATATTATAAATACACTACTCACTCGCTTCGCTCGTTCGCTTGGATATTATAATTACATTATACACTCGCTTCGCTCGTTCGCTTGAATATTATAATTACGAACAAATTTGATTACCATAAAAAAAGTTATAGTGAGTAAACCTTTAAAGATAGACATATGCTGTCGCGGACTTTTTTTAAAACTTTTAAAGGGGAACAATTCCGTCATACATGATTTTTGCGTAACTTTAACCGTTTACGCAGCGGACGCAACGGAAGCTCTCAAAAGGAATCATTTTTCCCGTTTTTGCAAACATTTTTCATTGATGCTCCGCTCCTATTGGTCGTAACTCGTATAGCGTGATATTATATAGCCTATAGCCTTCCTCGATAAATGAACTATCCAACACAAAAATAATTTTTCAATTCGAACCAGTAGTTCCTGAATTAGCGCGCGTTCAACCAAACAAACAAACAAATTCTTCAGCTTTTATAATATTAGTATAGATTAGCAATGTAGAAATGTGTTTGATTTTGGTGCTTTCAAAAGGTTTAATGTAATAAAAATTTAAAAAAAATAATTTCAAATTTTAGTTTTCGGTTGCATGTACTCTTTTTAAAATTATATAGTGCCCTCATCTGTACAATGCGAAAATAAATTTGATCAGGTGAAATATAAATTTAAAAAATACTAATTGAGCTCCCCGCTGAATTATTTGTATGACTATTTAATTAAGAATAAATATTTAATGTTTAAACTTTAAAAGTATTTTCATAACATTCAGTATTCTGTAATTTTAAAATATTCTATTGTTCGTTTTTGTGGAACTCATGTGACGTCAGAATGTACAACGCAGGTTTTTTGTTTTTCGTAGAAAAAATAATGCTTTGTGTCGAGAGACCAGTAATTTTTTTAATGCATTGTTACGGTTTCGAGGGAAACAGTGCGATATATAAAAATAATAAATTTAGATGCAGGTACCTAAAGAAAGATTTAAGACACCAGAGAAAATAAATCTTTACAAAGCACAAGTGTGCGGTTAAAATAGCGACCGCAATTTAAAATTTATGTTATGAAAACAGTAGAAGGTCGTATAAAAAGAACAGATGTTTTGTAAAAATTGCTGAAAATTAAGGAATACTATAAATACTGTATATTTAGTTGCGTAATGAGGCATATTACTGACGAATACTGACAATATTAGTCTAAGAGCTGGAGCCGAGATACGGTCAGCCAAGTGGACACGGGTGGTAGATGATACGTTCTTGTACATCGGCCTGTCAAATGTAACTTTACATGCATGTAAAGCAGGTATTTTATAGTGGGTATGGCAACAAATTTTGCCAGTTTTCCTTTGATATTTTTTACCTTAAACAGTTTTTTCTGAAGGTTATATAATAATTCAAAATAAATTATATTTGTGAAGCGTTTTTGTTAATATTGCTTTTATAATTTAACACATTTTGAGATGGTTTGCAGATGACTGTTGTAATCTATAGTTTAGACAACTTCCTGTACTATGTCAAGAAATATAATTATATACAAATTGTAACAAAATCAGTCAGAAAAAAAATAGGCAGGCACCCTTGAAGAGAAAAAAATATTTATTTGTACTGTGTAGAAAACATTCTCTTATATCTCCAACTAATTTTATACATTTTAACGTCATTTAATAAACCATCTCTGAAAGGAATTTATGAACTAAGACACTTAAAAGTCTAGCTGTAAAAGAAAGCTCAGGTGAAGTGATAATAGTGATAAACATTTGTATGCATTGTTTTTTAGCTCAAATATAAAAAAAATGTGTGGGTTTTTTTGTTCTTTTTGACAAAAGGGAATAAATAAAATTTTATTAAAACTTTTATTTGCTGAAATTTTAATTAAAATCACGAGTGGAATAATATATGTATTGAGATTTTTTTTTGTTAAGGCCACCAACTGCCAGGTTTATCTAGGCCTAGTGCCAATTCATATTTTCAATCTATTATTTTTGATAAATTGAAAATCCAATTGTCACTTTTATTCATGGTTCTCGTATTAGAAGATGAGAGCTGGGGGCTTGTACAAACGGTATCGCTACACATTGTTTCAATTAATTTTGTGTGTTTTTTAATTTTTTACGTCATCCAGTAGACACTTAATTGTCTTTATTGTGAGATGTTTTGAACGTCGCAATAATTTCAAATCCTGTGCGTGAGTTTAGCGATACTAATTAGAGGAAATTATAGACCAGTTTTGTTTATAAAATATAAATTATGCATATTGCATTAAACATGCCTGTACAATTATAGTGACTAACATAATTATTAAATAAAACAATACAATATGTATAACTTGGTTATCCCTTGCACAGGGCTGTATTCGTTCGGTTTGCCGCTTTACGTAAAAAATGGGTGTGATATTTTTTTCTGCTTGTTGGATGAGAAATTATGAAATGACTTCTTAAATATCTGTAAAATAAAATTGAGGAATTAATTACCTATAGTTATCTTTTAAATTAAATGTCTTGAAATAGCCGATATTATTTTAGAATCGAAAAAAAAACCTGGAATGCAAAAATTTTAACGGTACGGTTCTAAATGCGGTTCCATAAATTTCACAGAATATCGGTTTCGGTTTCGCTCCCAGAAAAAAATACAACTATACCAGCTATAATGCAGTGTGTCTCGTTACATCACGACTAAAGTGAATATTGCTTACACCAAATTAGTTGAATTACGTAGAAGAGCGAAAGAGAGAGAACATTGATCTTGCGTGACCTTACGTTGCACTACTCGGTAGTCATGGTAAGGCGGACAGAACTCCCCGTAACTCGCGTCTGAAGTAATGGGGCGCACTTCAAAAATCGGTTCCGATTTCGGTTTTTTGCAGTCCCTGATGGTTAGAACTGAAATGTTGGATCGTATCAGTGTCAAGGCAAAGTCGCTTAGATAATATATCAAATAATTAATACAAGTAAATACGTGCAACTCTTGACAGAAAATAATACATAATATGTAAATTCCTATACGACAGTCAAAAACAGTGCCATCTATAGACTCGGGGTTGCCAACGTTGTAGCAACAATAGGGTAGATATTACATACATGAATCTAGACACACGGCAGTGTGTCAGCCAAATTCAGCAAACACTGACTGTAATGTGAATATTTACACGAACCATTTCGAACTACTTTCGACCCCCCCGCCATAACTCAAAAAATATTAGATTTACACTCTTGCAATTTTGCATGTTTAATAAGGACCTCTTGAACACCTATAATCCTAAATGTCATTAATATACTTTTATAGTTCTTGAGTTATTGAGCTAGACGCTTATGACCTCAGTTGTCGAGCGTCTATAATTTACAATTCATTCATTCAGTTATTGAGGTCTGAAAAATGTCATTTTTATCACTCACTCACTCACTCAAAAACCTAGACCACTTCTAGGTGACTTAGAAACTTGAAATTTGGCATCAAGGTAATTAGGTATATACAAAGGATGAAATCTGAAAACTATAACAAACTATCCAATTTAAGGCACTAATTATAATATTAAGAAATATGTAAATTATTTGGTGGAGGTGCCGTGATTAATTGCTGGGCTTCCACCACATTTATTTATATTTTAAAAATAAGTTATATACTAGCAGCGATTTTAGTGACAGCTTTTCAAACTAAAAATCTGTTACTATTTCTGACCTCTTACAGTGAGCAATAATTTGCTAAGTTAAAGAAATAAGTATATGTATAATAAAATAATCAAAAATAAGCTACTATAGCAGCGATATTTAGTGACAGCTTTTCAAACAAAAAATCTGATCAACGATAGGCGACTTCGTTTTGCCGGGGGAGAATTTCTCGCGCCGGGGGGAGGGGTGTAATAAATCATAAATTCTTATCTCTGAAACTACTGAACTGATTCTAAAAAATCTTTCACTAATAGAAAGCTACACTATCCCTGAGCGATATAGGCTATATTTTAACTTATTAGCTTCTACCGACAGCGAAAAAGATTACTTTAATAAATAAAACACACAAAAACTGGCTATAGCTGTCCACTTTATTTTTAAACTAGCGATACCCGTTCGGGTGCTAAGAAAGCCCGGGTGCAATACACTACTCACTCGCTTCGCTCGTTCGCTTGAATATTTTAAATACACTACTCACTCGCTTCGCTCGTTCGCTTGAATATTATAAATACTCTACTCACTCGCTTCGCTCGTTCACTTGAATATTATAATTACGAACAAATTAGATTACCATAAAAAAGTTATAGTGAGTCAACCTTAAAAGATAGACATATGCTGTCGCGGACTTTTACATGATTTTTGCGTAACTTTAACCGTTTACGCAGCGCACGCAACGGAAGTTCTCAAAAGGAATAATTTTTCCCGTTTTTGCAACATTTTTCATTGATGCTCCGCTCCTATTGGTCGTAGCGTGATATTATGTAGCCTATAGCTTTCCTCGATAAATGGACTATTCAACACAAAAATAATTTTTCAATTCGAACCAGTAGTTCCTGAAATTAGCGCGTTCAACCAAACAAACAAATTCTTCAGCTTTATAATATAAGTATAGATACTACGTTTCGGTCTGTTATAAGAGACCCTTTTCAAGCAATAATGATCATTATTCTGTTTTGTGTAAAATTGTGTAAAAACATTTCATGTATAAATAAATTGAAATGTAAACGGCATTTCATTAATTCTCTAGAAGTCTATAGTGGGTGTGTAGGTCATTCAGTAATTTATTTTTCGCTGCAATGAACAGAGACAACACCACCATCGTCGATCACATTCCTCGAGAAATCTTCGTAAGTAAACGAGCGGCGCGAGCGCTGAATCTAATTAGATTCATTCATAAACGCAGTTACATTTAATAGATGCTAATGATATCAGTAATTGTCGAGCGTCTATAATCTACTGCACTTCTCTCTCTCTCTCTCTCTCTCTCTTTCTCGAACACAGGAAAATTATTTTCACCAGAGTACCTACAATTTTAAATCTAAATCAATTCACAAAAACTCGGAAATCACGCTGCGGCCGCTTGTTAAAACATAATTTTATTAATTACTAGCTGAAAATCGCTTTTTTCGCCCACTGCTAATCTTACTTTTGCTGTAGAGTAGGTAATAATATATTATAGCCCTTGTTACTCATCAGGCAGGCTTGTAAAAAGTGGTTCTTAAGTTTTAAGGTAGTTTCTTTTTGCCATACCCACTACAAAATGCTACTTTCAATGTATGTATAGCGGCCTTTAATGAGTCATTTAACAAGCAGGTGTGCGGAAAATGTTTTATTTTCCGCACTAGCGCAGAAAATAACGGTTGCCATAGCAACTTCTGTTTCTTCGCTCTATACGCTTGCGTGCGTCTGTCATTACTTACTTGCACGAACTTCGCGGCACAGTGCGGAAGGAAAGATGGCGACGCAAATGAACTGTCAGAATTTTTTGAAAATGACGTGAAAAGTATAGGTATTTTGTATAGTGGGTATAGCAAAAAATACCATATATGTCTCGTATGTAATGGTATTACGGCTCGTGTGACTGTAAAAACTCGCTATCGCTCGTTTTTACATACTACCATCACTCGCCGTAATACACCTCCATTACGTATCTAGACATACAATCTACTATTATAATATGTATACTGTATAGATTTAAATATTTTTGACCGACCTGTACGGCGTAAAACTGCAAATATATCGTGGATGCATTATTCCGCATGCGATAGCAGTATCATTGTTGCAGAATTGCGACATTGCAAAAGACGCGTAAGTCGACACCGCTGCCGCGTTGCCATCAGTGCTATCCAACCGGTATGATTTATAATCATACCTATTTGCAACATTTTGAGAACTTAACAAACATTATATATTGTATATAAACCACAGACGTCTTATTCCTACTTCTATGATATAAACCGTCGATTATTTTCTATAAGGTCAACCTCAAACACCACAACAGTGGAATCAAAAGAACCGTGCAACTTCAATCGCCTGTTGTTTTTCTCGGGTTTGTTTGAGACTTGAGTGAGAGGAGATAAATAATAAAAAAAATAAAAAAATAATAATAATGAAGTTCCATTTAATAAAAAAGCGTTGAAAATTGTGTTGTCGTGCAATGAATCGACTTGGTTCAGCCGCGGCACGGCGCGAAACAAACGAAGACCCTGCAGTCACTGAGCGGGTCGATTCAGCACAAAATTCATTAGATTATCAGATACTGCGTACGCCGCGCTTTACGGGAATTCGATTATTTTTGTGAATTCAAAGTGCCAGTTGTTTCGGGCGCGTTTTATTAATTTTAAATTGTTTTATCAAAAACAATTTCAGAACTGATCCGCAGTAAAATTTTTTCTATTGTTCTAATAGAGTTTGCGAGCAAAAAATGAATTATCGAGAAACTTGTTTTCCGTTGCGTCGACCATCAGATGCTTATCAACAACGAGGAAGGGCCCGGCCTCGTTGTTGTGTTAGTGGAAATGGTATGGGAAATGTTTTTCCGAAGTTGTGAAAGCTGTGTTACTCCGGAGCGAAGGATTATCTCTAACATAAATAAAGGACACCCGAGTTGTCAATTAACGTTATATACCTATCTGTCACTGATAAACTGGTGAAGTTTTTCGTTTATTAACAGATTCAAGTCAGAAATAACTTTATTGAAATGTAACTTCTTATGCGAGTTATGGGTCGTTTAACGTTTGCGTTAAACATTTAACGTTAACGGTGTAACTATACCTACGAAAAACAAATCGTACCTATATTAAAATTTTGTAAATGCCAATTTATAAAATAACGCTTTCAAAGATAAAAGTACTTTTTTGCCATACCCACCATAAAATAGCTGCTTTACATACATGTAAAGTGACTTGACAGACCGGTGTGCGAGAATGTAAATATCTTTCCCACACTATAGTGTAAGAAAGTAAACCATGTCCATATTATCATATAGGTGGTGATTTATATTTATTCGCCCTGATCCACCCGTTACTATACCTATATACTGACAGCTACTCTTGGCCTACTATAAAAGTAAAGTTGGCGACACAAATAAACTGTCAAAATTTTTTGAAAACACTGAAAATGAAGTGAAAAGCAGCTATTTCGTAGTGGGTATGGCAAAAAATACCATATATATTTCGTGCTTAATAATATTATGACTCGTGTGAATGTTAAAACTCGCTATGCTCGTTTTAACATAATGTCACTACTCGTCAGTAATTATATACCTTATTACGCCACTAGGTGTACAATCAACTATTAAAAACTATTAAAGTGCAAATAGCATTGAAATTTACCGTGGTTTCCATGGCAATTTTGTGCTAAAAGTAGATTCAGCGTTGAAAGTTGTACCAGAAGCTTGCAGATGTAGATTTTGAGTGGGCAAGTTTCACCTCTGTAGTATGTAGTGAAAACCATGGCACATACTATTATTGTTTGTCAGCCGAACTTGTGTTCTAAATCGCTGACTAGAATCACTGTTTTCCCGACGGCGTTCATTTTATTTTTTTATTTATTGTATATTATAGACGCGTCGACATCTAAGGTCATTAGCGTCTTTCAACTACACTAAATAACAACTAACTTAAAACTAAATAACATCACAAAACATCCATGAGCGCAGGTGGGATTCGAACCCACGGCAGTTCAGTCTAGAGGTTGCGGCGCCAAGCATGCTAACCACTAGGCTATACTGCCCCCGACGGCGTTCATACTTTACCCAGTTACAAACTGGCGTTTCAACTGCACTAACTCTTCCTCCGAGTGTCGCGACACACACACTTTTCTATCTTAATAGGGTTCCGTTAGGATTTAGGCTTAGCAATAGGGTTCCAACCCTATTACTAGCCTACGTCGTCTGTCCGTGTGTCCTACCTATAAAAGGCTGTATCTTTTGAACCGTATATCAGGTAGCCGGTTGAAATTTTCACACAATACTTATGTGTTATTATGATAGATACCCTAACAAATAATAAAAAAAAACAAGTAAAAATTAGGGGGATTCCCATACAAAAAAACGGAAACACCTTTAAAAGGAAAAAAATTCAAAATAAAATATAAGAAAAATAACTTTTTAAAAACAAATCTGTTAATTTTTTACCCCTACCTAACTCCTTATTTTTATTGTTGTACGGAACCCTCGATGCGCGAGTAAGACTCGCACTGGATCGGTTTTTTGTGATCATGCTGTATTACTGTATTGAAAAATATTTCATTTTTTATATTATGAAACAGGTGGACAGTATAGTTATTTGATTGTTTATTGTTTTAAATATTTTTGTTTATTATTATGATACTCGTATAATTATTATAGTAAAGGTTTACATGATAAATTCATTATTTTTAATCCGATTAAAATCCGACAAAAGTAAATTAACTGAAATACATTGAATATCGTGTAGATAGATATACAAGCCGTTCTAAAAGTAAATTGCCATACGTTAACTATAGATTGAAAATTCAGTGCTGTAATAATATTTTTTTGTCATATACCCACTACAAAATTGCTACTTTCCATGTATATGTATACCGGCATGTATTGGGTCATTTAACAGACAGTTGTGCGGAAAGTGTTTTCAATATACATAACTAACTAGTGCGGTAAGTAAACGGTTGCCATAGTAACTTATGTTTATTTGCTCTATCTGCCTGCGATTACATACTCACGGCATGCTGTGAATGTAAAGATGGCGACACAAATAAACTGTCAATTTTTTTGAAAATACTGAAAAAGAAGTGAAAAGTAGGTATTTTGTGGTGGGTATGGCAAAAAAATACCATATATTTCTGGTGCGTAATGGTATTCTGACTCGTGTGACTGTAAAAACTCCCTATCGTTCATTTTTATATACTGTCACAACTCGTCAATAATAAACCCCATTACGACACTAGAAAATTAATGAACTGATATTCTATTTACTGTGGATCAGAAGATATGTGTCAGCAAAGTATGCCACTAATTTAAAATTAATTGATAAAAGTCATTAATGCAGTAACTATAAGCAGTGTAGTGGCACATTTAAGTTCAGTGTGCTGCTGTCCTGTGGTAATTTTATAATATATAAATGCGAAATACCACTCACTAACTCACTAACTGACTGACTCATTCATCACAAAATCTCCGGAACCATAAAACCTACAAACATGAAATTTGGCAGGTAGGTTCCTTATAGGACGTAGGCATCCGAGAAGAAAGGATTTTTCGAAATTAAACCTCTAAGGGGGCCAAAAGGTGGTGTAGAGTTTTTTGACAAAATGTTCTTATCACAAATCGTCAAGGTGAGAGTTATTGAATTCAACATACTAACTCTTTAAAAATAAGCAAACCTATATTCGAGCATTTTTTTTTATTCAACCCCTAAAGGGTTAAAACGGGGCGTATAAGGTTTTTTTTTGACTAATCAATGCCCAGGCCAAACCGCTGAAGCTAGAAACTTGAAATTTGGACAGTAGGTTCCTTTTGTGACGTAAGCACCCATTAAGAAGGGATTTTTCGAAATTCAACCCCTAAGGGGGTCAAAAGGGGGTGTATTGTTTTTTAACAATTTGTTCAATCTCAAAATCGTTAGTGAGAAGTATTGAATTCAACATACGAACTCTTCATTAAAATGAGCAAATACGTCATTTTCGATCGTTTTTTGTTTATTTTTTTTTTTTTTTAATTAACCTTTAAAGGAGTGAAAAGGCGAATTATAAAAACAGTCTTTTTCCAAAACTGCTCGAGTTAGAAATACGAAATTTGACTAAAGTATTCTTTGTTAAAATCCGTACCCTAAGGGGTGAAAACCTTCATGAAGGACACACTGTATCTCTGAATTGCTCAAGCTAAAAACGTGTAACTAATCATAGATTCATAGCACCCGGGCGAATCCGGACGGGGCCGCTAGTAATTAATAAAAATAAAAGTATTGCTTTTATAAAGCTTTTTAGATTCGCCCGTTTATTTTTCTATCGTAAATTTGGAGAGAAAATCGGTTGAATTTGTTATTTGATGTAGATTAATTTATAATGTGAATGAAATATGAAACCACAAAATGAAACTTAACATGTTATGTCGTGATTGTGAGGTTATGTTTGGTTGTATGTGCGTGATGGCGGGTGGTTTTGTCTCTTGAAATTGTGGTGAACATTTTCGACACATTTCCATTTTCCAAATTGAAAACGTACCCCACTCACCACGTATTGTAGGGTACTTGAACTACGTGCTGTCAAATCTATCACATTTCTGTTATAAAAAAATCAATATTCTTTTAATTTTATCCCAAATTAAGTTTATAAAACGTATAAAATGTTAACTCTCGCATGTATAATGATTCGACTGTTTAATAGCTGTACTATGCTTTGCAGTTTATTTAAATAGTCGACTCTCGCATGTAGTGTGTTTTCAACGTGAAATTGCTATATATAAGAAGAGATCGGTTTCCACTCTCGGGCACTGTGGAGAAATCGGTAACTCACCTAGCCGGAAACTGGGGGTTTCGGGTTCAAGTCCCGACAGTGGTCATTTGATTTTTTCTTAGATATAGCTCAAAAATCATGGCAGCCTAGCTGTCTGAGATATTTATTATTTTCACCTCTAATTGTTATGTGAATAATATGGTGTGGATATAAGGGGTTTTAAATCGATTGATTTTATCATATACCAACCAAATGAAAAAATTTAAGTGTCGGTCATAAATGTATTTTGAAATGTGGATTATTGTCAGTGATGTCGATACCCATCCTTGATATGTGTGCATATTAGTACAATACATTGAAACTATATGTGGCGCCACCAACCAACCATCTGTGCACCAACTGTTTGTAATAATTAAACTGCTTGTGATGAAAATATGTGTTTTATATGATCATAATGATTATATCAACTACATAAGTCAACGTTTTCCGTTTTTTATATTCATGCATAAATAATTAATTCATAAAATAATACACTTTACAGCATTGTGCAAATATAAAATTAACAAGACAGGGACGTAGTGGACGACAGAGCTGTTAAAGTGTGAGTTTTGTTGTTTTTTTTTATGCGCCATAAAACATTCTCAAATTGGTGCTCGATAATCAGCGGTTCCCTTCTAGCACTTTAGTATTTCGACCGTCCTCATTTCTGTGCGCAACTTTTTTACGCATAATCTGCCCGTCTTCTGTAAGAACAGGTACGTAACTTCCCGACTGTACAGGTGCTGTTATCATAGTTGTATGATAACAGTAACAGCACATAAGAGTCTATACCGTCAGACAATGACGACCACGTGGTATGTCTTGGAATAATTCGCTGAATCTTCACTCCAAGAAAAACGTCATCGCACGACCCCCTCCCGTTCGTTTTTTGGGGAACTCCCCCCTGCACCCCATATATTAACCCCGCAAAAAACTCCATCACACCTAACCCCCCGCGAAAAACTCTCCCCCTGCAATCGTTGGTAAAACCAAAAGTGCACAGAGGGCAGTATAGCCTAGTGGTTAGCGTGCTTAGTGCCGCAACCTCTGGACGGGACTGCCGTGGGTTCGAATCCCACCTGCGCTCATGGATGTTGATATTATTTAGTTTTAAGATAGTTGTTATTTAGTGTAGTTGAAAGACGCTAATGACCTGAGATGTCGACGCGTCTTTAATCTACAATAAATAAAATAAATAAAACAAAAGTGCACACCCCGCTAAGTGTGATTGTATGATAAAAAATAATTAAATAGACAAATTAAAAAATAGAAAAAATATCAAGTGAATTATGGAATAGTTGTAAAAAAATCAAAAAACATTAATGGTGCCAACTGGAATCGAACCAGCGACGGAGTAGACGCGCTACCAGGTCTGCTAATAAAGCTGTTTGATTTACAGCTGTTTGGTATACAAATTACAAAGTACAGATAGGGCTTGAGAATAGCCGAGCGTGTAGCAATGCTGTTGTTTACATGGCGTTGCTATGGTTCCTGTATTACAAGCCCCAGTTCCCGGGTTCTAGCCCGAGAGCTGGTAAAAATGTCAATTGGATTTTCAATTTACTATTAAAAAAAAAATAATGAATTGAAAATATGAATTGGTGCTAGGCCCAAATAACCTTAGCTGTTAGTGGTCTTTAAAACACAAAGTACAGTATATTAACTATTAACCTGTAAAGTTTAAACTGTACTGTTATGCATCTTGCTCCTCGTGGTCTGACGGTTAGACTCTTCTTAACAGCACTGGTTATAGTTGGTACCATCGCGAAGTTGTGTACCTGCAGTCCTTTCTGAAGACGGGCACTTGCGGACAGAAATTTTAAAAACAATTCGATTTTTTATGTTAAAAGTTGCTTGTCTTCCGTAATAGAAAATTACGTATGTTAAATTTGGAATGAGAATGAAGCTCAGAGAATATCCGATCCATCGAGAGTTTTCTTCCCCTACAGCTCCGTAATCGCATACTTAAAGAAATGCTGTTAAGTTTTGTTTCAATTTTAAGAAACACTAGAGTTGCAATGGTTGCAGTGTTTTCTTGATTCCAGAATAAACAATAATATGTGTGCGGTGTACATTGCGCATAATGTGGAGTGTACGCAAGTGGTGACTTCCGTTCATGTTGGCGAACAATAACATTCTTCCGTTCAGAGAGTTCAAAGTGGAACTGTCGGAACTATAAAACGGTCGATGGGCGAGAGAGTTCGTTGAACTTGGCGTAAATTGCGGAAAGAACACAACTCGTTAAGCCTAACAAACCTGAAAACTTCCATAACAGTGTCTTTTTAACTGAGTGTTTAAAAAAAACAGTGATATCCCAGAAGAGGATGTGTAAATATTCAGATTCCAATACGATGACCGCTACACAATCTAACCTCACAATTTTTGACAGCTGACCAAGGAAGTTATTCTGTAGATGAAAGTGGAGGTTTGCGTTACTTCCGTGACATTTAACTTAGTTACAAACATCTCAACTGGTGCGAGATTAAAAAAACATATCAAAAAATCTATCCCGAAACCAGTTGAATTTGCTACACATAAGTTTTGTTTGAGAAAGGGTCTACGTTATTTTGAAAAAATGTTCAGCCAATGAGCGTTTATTGAAATCAGATTTATGAAAAACTCTATTTTCTTTTTTTCCCCTCTTTTTGGCCCTGGCTTTAGCCTTCAGCCAGAAAAACACTTATGGATACCTTTTTAGGTTCAGTGTAGGTTTATTAGATGACGAGATATTCAACAAAATTTTGCTATACACATGATTTCTATTACATAAATATTTTTCTCGCTTATGAATATTGATACTTGTCATTATTTTGCATTAACCCCTCAATTATGTACGTGAGCTATAATCTACAATATGGATGGTGGGCTTTTGTGACTTTGTCGTGTGACCTGTAAGATTTTTACAGAGATCACCCATTTTGATATCAAACATTATAAATTCGGGGTTGCGACATAGTTTACTTTAATTGCTTTACAGCTCTTTACCTTTCCACAAATTTATACATTAGGTACTCAGTTTTAACCTTAAAATATTCACGTGCTATTGAAAGCTTTATGATATTTGGTTTTTTTCGTATCTGAAGTTTTTTGTACAAAATTCTTAAAATATTTTTAAAGTACTTACAGTATTATATACAGTATGTCCTTTTTATTAGACGAGGAATATTAAAGAATTAATAAATTGTTGTGTCCTAAAACTAAATATCTAAGATCAATTTTTTTTTTCAAATTAGTTATCTTGGCATAGGATTATTGCAGTGTTTACTGATCTGGAAAAGCGAAAAATCACAGAATATTTTATTCTCTATTTAACCTCTTCGGTTAAGTACTACCTATTTCCTTACTGATAGAAATATGCAGTAATCTTGATTGAAGTTCAGTTACTGCAAGTGTTAGTAATTTTGTTGTCTTGAAATTTTTCGGTTGTATAGTATAATGAAAAAAAACCACGAAGTTTCTTATTGAACTGTTACTAGACATTTTGTATTGTTATCGATTTGAAATAAAAACTACCCTTCAATTTAAAACTTGTTTTTAAAGTTTATTTCGTAACAATATCATACTGATATGTAGGTACAGTGAAATTTGCATTTCGCGTTCTGCAAGAAATCTATTGTCCCATTGACCTTAGTAGATGAATGGCCTATGAAAGTAACGTGCCTGTTTAAGGGTTCGATCAGATATTTTGTGTCGCCGTTGGCGTGATTGAGAACAACGGTTATTGTCTTAACCAGTGACGTAACAATTGTATTTGTGTTTTTTGTTTTGTATACAGAATAATAATTTTATTTTAAAACTATAGAGTATATAGGTATCAAAAGTAATGTCATTCAGTAATTAATGTTAAAGAAAAACGCGTTGTTTTAAATAAAAACACAAAGCGTTTTTTTGTTGGAGAATTTTGAGCGGCTTCCACTGGACCGATTTCGATATTTATTTTGATAACTAGTACTAACCCAAAATTCAATTCATACTTTTAAAGTTCTCGGATTAGAACCTGGAGCAATTTGGAAACGCCGCGCCGTATAAATAATGACTTCGCTACACACTCGGTGAGGGCAGTAGCCTAGTGGATAGCGTACTTGGTATCAGCCTCTAAACTAGACTGTCGTGGGTTCAAATCCCACCTGCGCGCATGGATATTTTGTGATATTTAGTTTTAAGCTAGTTGTTATTTAATGTAATTTAAGACGCTAATAACCTAAGTTGTCGACGCGTCTATAATTTACAATAAATAAAATGAATACACGCTCGGTCTGTATTTTATTTTAGTTTGCACTCTGTACGATTTGTCAAAAAGAGAAAATAATTGTTTTGTGAACACAAGTTGCGCTGCAATACAATAACAATATAATGGGAAATACCTATATCTACTGAAATAACACTTTTTTCATTTACATAAAAATAATTAATAATATAACACTCACTAATGAATTCAACCCAAACCAGTTTTTTTAGATACATATGATGTGATCACTGGTTTACATTAGATATCGTTTGCTTAAATTACAGTCGACCAATGTTAAGTAATAAAATGATATTTCCATTGCTATCTTCCGAGTGAAATGAAGGATTTAGATTTTAGAATACAAATAAATATTTTTTTAATTTTAGGTACAGTTTACTTATACATTATGATTAAACAGTTTTAAATACGTGAGTTTGGCCTAAAATTGGCAACAAGCAATTAGCGTAGCTGGCGGCTTATAGTGCTGACATATTATCAAATACTTAAAGCCATGTTATAATATTGTAATCAGAATATTGATTTTTTCAGGTTTATTCAATTTTCCCGCGTAGCTAAGGAAAATAATTCAAACCATATAACATTAGAGAACGACTGCAGTGCCGGCGAAACGTGTTCAGTCCGGGTGGGTAGTGCAGCGGGGTGGGAAGCCCACCCCCCTCCCGAACCCCCTGTAATTATATATTATGTTTAGGGATTCTTTAAAAGAAAACAAGTTAACAGTGTCGATTAAGTAGTTTATTTATCATCGAATACGAACATCGTTTTGATTTTTTTTAGGTGGGTAATTACTCACCTACAGATTTTTCAGGTGGGTAATTCTACCTACCGTACCTACCTCTTCCGCCGGCCCTGAGAACGAGAGAAATAATGTAGCCAATTGTTGCTACACAGATGACAACCCAAGCCCATAAGATGGCACGGTTTTTTTTTCGACTGACGTAGAAATGTATGCCAACTGCACGAATTTACTTGCATTTTTATTCTATAGTATTTTGCTTATGTATAATAATAATAATTTTATATTTTTTGAAAGTAAAAAAAAAGATACTTTTTCAATTTTTATGCTTTCCATTGAAAAAATGCAGGTTTGTTGAAATACACCATTCTGTACTTATTTTGTTTGCATCCGCCTTAAAATTGATTTTTCTAAGCACCACCTGTGTTTTTGACGCTGGCGCTGCGCTAAAATTTTATCTTTAATCGCGATTAAAGCTTAAATGGTGGTTTATTGTTCAGAAAAACGAGGTTAATTGCTATTTTATTCAATTATATATGTCTTGAACTACGTAGGAAGGTAGCCAATAGCCATGCATGTATAAAGAAATCGAATTGTTCAGTTTGTATAGGACACGATCTGAACAGGACATCATTTCACTTGGGAAAGGAATAAAACTATCCTGCGATATACTAGTAATTATGACGCAAAGTAATTCAGAGGAGCACGTGTCCTCGTAGGATTCATTTTAATACGTTGACTGCCGCAATAATCAGAAATATCTGGTCCCTTCTGACCAGAACTGTTTTGTCCTTGAATAGGATAGCGATAATGTTCTTTAACATTAATGAATTTATTTTTTCCTAAAAAATGTATTTTTTGTTTTTTTGAGCCGAGAGACACCAAATGTTCACGTGACCCATATACAGTTGAAGTTTGCAGTAATGGCCGTATGAATCATATGCCGTTCATATGTAAACAAGTCTGCATACGCTTGAATCATATGAAAAAAATAGTTATTTTCTTATTTAGAAATGTAATTAAATGTTGGTTTTTGTATGAATAAATATAAAAATAATATTTTATCTGAAGTTTCATTGCTTTTTAGTGAAATGTCAACTACAAACATTTCAAGCCTAAGAATCAACAATCGATTCACTCAGGTGCAGGCCACGCATAGTTTCTAATGCTTACAGCCGGGTATATTGGGCTGCATAAAAGTTACATTGACCTGAGAATCGAATGATGCTTTTCTTAGCTATTATAACTTGCAGTGCTTGAGAATCAACTTGTGATACTCGCGGCTGTTATGGTCGATTCTTCGAGCATCAAGTTATTGCTTCTTACGGCAGTCAACGTGTTAAGAAAATGCAATCCATAAATATTACAGCTACCTTCTTAGAAGCCATAATTTATGCGTTGTTTTTTTTGCCTTTTATCGAGGGGTACGATCAGTTAAAACTAACGTATGCCCCCCGACTTTGTCTTTTTAACGACTGAAGTGACGTTTTAATTGCAGAATTATTCGGGCAACCAAAAATATTTTTTTTTTAAATATAAACGTTCAAAAGACTACTGCAAGGAGTCGAATTTGTGAGACATAAATATAAGTAAAAATAGTAGCACACAGACCCGCAACTAAATGATCCGCAAACTATATTTAATCGGCCGAATTAACATTTGTAGGTGAGCTCATGTTCATAAGAACGCTTTGTTGTCACTCATGCAACTAAACAGTAGACCGAGTCGACTAAAAATCGCCTATAGATATCAGCGCCATGCCTTACAGCCGAGGCGGTTTTCGACTTAACGATGACACACACAGCGGTGTCAACTCGGCAGTCAGGCGTTTCTTGTGGAGAACGATGTGTCGAGACAGCTGAGAGTCGGCTTTCAGTCGGCAGGCAATTCTCGCCGCGGTGTGTGTTTTGCATCATTGAAAAACATTAACATATGTGCCGACTCGGCAACCGCTTCGGCACAAACCGCTGTGTGTGTCATCGCTCTCAATCTCTGATTTTTCGAACAAAAATCGATGTTCATATAGTATTACGGTAAAATTCTAGTTAACTAGTTAGTCGCTTTGATGAAAGTAACTATTTATATAATTGTTTGAAAAAATGTTGTTTATCGTTTTCAATTGTCGAATCGCGCTCAGTGTTTACACAATATACTGAACATGTTTCATTCAACGGCGTCAATAAAATGACGTACGTAGTGTAAACAGACCGAGCAAGGACACAAACCCGCACACAATTAAGGCACAATAAGTTTATGACTGTTTCGGTAAATATAAGTAGCCGACCTACCCCACGTTCTCGGCTCCCAACTCTCTAAATACACAACTGTTATATTGTGTGTATATGGATCTGTGGCTACAATCCAGTGGCGCTTAAGCCCAAATTTTTGCTCTCCAGACAGGGGCGAATCTAATATTTTGGCTACCTTACCACCATGTAGATTGCAGGCGTTGTATAGTGTACATAGTACCTATGTATAATTGCATAAGTCCCTTTACATAGTAATCTGCTAGGCGGTGACATACAATGAGCGGTGTGGCTGTGTGGATAAAGACAACGGTCTTACTCTGTATCGTGTGCAAAATCCGAGATTCGCGCCCGGTTTGGAGTAATATGAAATTTTAAATTTATTAAATTTTTCTTAATTATTAAAAATAGTACCTGTATTGAAAAACAATGAAATTTACTTTATGCCCGCTTCTCGTCACTGGTCTGTAATGTATCACTTTACGATCGGTATACATGCATGAAAAGCAATGGTTTCCAAACTTATTGCGCCTCCCTTTAAAAGAAAAAAACTTGCTCCCCCCTTCGAAATAATATAATGGAAACTTATTTTAAAAAACGGCACGACGTTAAAAATAAGCTTCTATGGCGGTCGTGTCAAAACACCACCTTATTTTCTTAAGATTTCTTTTATGCATAAAAATTGGTCTGTGAACGAAAAAATGGTTTTTACCATGGCAGACTTAATTTTTTAAATTACACTTTTCGCGTCTCCCCTGGAAGTTATCTGCGCCTCCCCAGGAAGGCCTCCTAGTTTGGAAATCGCTCTAAATAAATTTTAAAATTGCCCTGAATTTTCATAAGTCATAACGGTTTATTAATCCTAGAGTAGGTGTGCGGGGGTTTTGTAGTAGTCTATTTTTCGCTACAATGAATAGAAGCAGCACTGTCGACCATGTATGCCACATGGTATTTTTGAACCATACGAGCGTTTTCAGCGATCATTCAAAGTAAATTTATTTACCAAGATTTTAAGTTTAAGAAACGTTCTCAAAGCATCGCACCATTGACTTTAGTTATTTAAAATGTGCCTACGTTGTGAAAGAGATCCTTCGAATGTCGCGACATCACAATTTTTTTACTGAAAATTTTACATAAGCCGTTTTGGTATATAACTGTAGATTTTCAGAATGGCCGCTGCTTAAGTCAACAGTAAATACATACATTAAGACAATATTATCGTCTTCGTACAAACAATAAACTTCTGTGTTATTAATACTGTACAGTTGATTAAAAAAAATCTGTCGAAGCTGTAAGATTATACATACCTACGATCAAAGTCAGACGTTCTGAGTGCATCATTGTACCTAGTACATTATTGTCTTTCTAAATAATAATAAATTGCTACAATTTAATGTAGACAATAGCGATTCTGGAATGATGTCTGTCCGTCCATCCCTCTGTCACAAGGCTCTATCAAACAAACGATAAGAGGTAGCTATTTGACAGATTGTGTGTTGTGGCATGAATCCTGACAAATAATAAAAATCAAAAAGTTTAATCCCTAGGAGACTTTTCATACATGGATATAACTACTCGTATATAATTATCTTGTAGGTATGTATCTCTGTCGTTGTCTCTAAAATTGAACGCTTATACTACTCAAGTATACCTTGTTTCTGCGGTGCTACTGCATTGCTTTGTAGCAGCGAGCGCAATGGCTAAGGCGTCAGCATGTCGCCCCGAAAAGCCGGGTGTTTTTTTAATAGGTAATGTAACTACATTTTTTTGGAATTTTTAGAATAATTTCAAAAATATAAATTTAATTTACCTCATTAAGTGTATTTTAATTTGTTCTTTTCTTAGTTTTACGGAAGCTACTGCGCGCGAGTCGAATTCGCACTTGATCATCTGTGTTAAGTTAGCTCCGCCTTTTTTTTTTTTTTTTGAAAAAAGAAGGTTTTGCTGTAATGTGCTCAAGATGTGCTATTATATGCCGTAAAGGAGAAAAAATAATATCAAAAATTGCGATTTTTATAAGCAACAACCGTTTTTGATAAGATTATTTTTTTCCTTTACGGCACATAATAGCACATCCTGAACACATTACAGCCCTACATTGTTTAAAAAAAAAAAAAAAAAATGGCGGGGCCAACTTCACACACATCACTTGACTTGGTTTTCAGTGTAACAAAAGCTTTTAAAAAATAGATTTGAAATATTTTTTAAGTTTTCGTGAACAAAAGCTGTATTGTTTAAAGGTATTTTATATCATAAATTCGTAAACAAAGTTCAGCATCAACTAGTCAATTAGACGAGGAAATTTGATATTTTCGCATTTGAAGTAAATTTAATATTCGTTGTTGTCGTGTATCATATGGATGCACACACCTACACGTAATAATATCCTGTTAACAAAAAGTAAAAATTAAAAAACTTTTTAACAAAAAAAAAAAAAAACTTCAAAAAAGCCACTAAAAAGAGGAAAATAATAAAATGTTGAAGTCGGCGCTTATTTGATAAAATATTATGTCGGTTAAAAAGTAGATATTAATTAAATTGGCGCCGACCTCAAAATTTTATTATTTTCCTCTTTTTAGTGGCTTTTTTGAGGAAGTTTTTTTTTAAGTTTTTTATGAAGTCTGTTTAAAATGAGAATGCCCGCATGTCGTTAGAATATGAGCCGAATCATATGACTATAACGACAATTAATAATAATAATGAAAACACCGGTTGATTTGTGAGTCAAATATCAAGTTTATTATGGAAACGTTTCGGCAACTATTTTGTTGCCTTCTTCAGGCCTCAAATCACAGTATCAAAAGATCATACTAAAAGAGAAGAAACGGCAGCCACTCTCACTTGCTTTTTAACGACAAATAAGCTTTACTAAAATAGATCCAGTGATTTCTGAGATATACGATACCTACGCCTCCGTGAGATATAATAGCTACACGTACGGAACCAGTAGTTTCGCAGTGTATTGAAGTAGGGTAGAATAGCAGGATCAAAAATAACTTCTATTATCACTTGGATAGATTAAACTAGTTATAGAACTAATAAACTCAACTTGTTACATAACTATTTTTTTTTTATTTTTTAATCCAAGACACTGGTCATTGTACATAGACGATGTGCGACGCTGTAATTAAGGTTATGCAACGCATTTCCCAACAGGACGACAAGGATGGAGGCTCGATGTTATTAAACAACTATCGAACTAATAACCACCTTGATAGCATTCTAGGTATAGGATATAAAACAGAAAATTTATATTGTGTGGAAACTGGAAATTGTACTCGTAACCCACTTCTAGACGGACTCTAGACTAATGAAAAAAAATCCAAAACCCGAAAATTCTTAACTCAAAAGTGTCTAAAAATAGTGCGAAAATAAGGTGTTTTTAGGGATACGTACTTCTGAACTCGCAGTTTGCCGGTTTTTACCACCTAGTTATAATCTATCTATATATATAAAACAGTTCCGTTACTGACTGACTGATTGATTGACTGACAGACAACGCCCAGGTCAAACCGCTGAAGATATAAACTTGAAATTTGGACAGTAGGTTCCTTTTGTGACGTAGGCACCCACTAAGAAAGGATTTTTCGAAATTCATTACCTAAGGGAATTAAATAGGGGATGAAAGCTTGTATGGAAGTTCGTCATTTTTGAAGTTAGAAGCATGAAATTTTGCACAGAAGTTCCTTATATAACGTAGATGAGCAATAAGAAATAATGTATTAATAAAATTCGAGGGAATGAGCGAAGCGAGTGAGTAATGTATTAATAATAATCAAGCGAACGAGCGAAGCGAGTGAGTAATGTATTAATAATATTCGAGCGGAGCGAGTGAGTTTTGTATTAATAAAATTCGAGCGAATAAACACCACTAGCCCGACTGAATACCCGGCTCGCAGGAGGAGAATTTCTCGCCGGGGGGGGAGGGGGTGATAATAAATCATAAATCGGAATATACGTGGGCGAATCCACGGGTAACGGCTAGTTATTGTATAAAATACTAAGAAGTCCGAAAGTCGTTACATAAAATTAAATTAATTTAAAGAAAGTTTCTATATTCGCTAACAAATTCATTGAAAGCGATATTTTTCGGGAAGAGGATAAATGCAATTTACAAAAAATACTTATTAAAAGCTCTCTCTGGCAGGGCGCCAAATCAAAGATAATATTATTGCGATGCTTGATTTGATGCGTGGGAGCCGGAATCAAAAGTGTTAAATTTACCTCCAGAAGCCAATACTGGTGTATAAAAAAATCATCTCAGAGCATCTATAGTATTGGTATTTGCGACTAGTTACTAGTTCGATGTTGGTACATTGAGTTTGGTCTCTTGGGGTTGCCAATAGTGTTTATTGGATAGTGTTGAACCGACCATAAACCAATCAAGTTACTATTATTATTATTATACGTATATGTATCCATAATCATACGGCAAGACGGCTTATGGCAAATTTTCGCTAAAACAAAAATTATTGATGATTTAAGAGTATACGCGATACCAGAAATTCCTCCTGCATTCTTCATCTCAAATCCTTTCCCTTCGCCTAAAAACGGTTGTGGCTCTCCCGACGTTATTTTTAAAGCTAAAGGATTCGGGTAAACGCCAAATGAAGGATCCCTCAGGGGAAAAATTGAAAAACATTGTCATGGAAAAACTTGCAACTTAAAAAAAAAATTACGTAATTTTTCACACGTAGGTAAAACTTCTTTTCAAAAAATTCGCCTGAGAGATCTGTAGTTTGATTCTTTGTCTTCCATTTGGCGTTTACCCGAATCTCCTATCTTCAAAAATACGATCGGGACGTCCATAACACCGAACCTGTATTTCTGAAAAACCTAAATTTTTTAACGCACTGTTTGCTGTCTCTGTCTTTGAAGTCTTTGTTTGCTTCACTGACTATATATCTATAGGTATATTTGCTGTCTCTATCTTATACTCTTATTTTTTTAGGTAGGTACTCTTAATTGACTGATTTTTATATTTTTTACCCGAATGACCTCAGTTGTCGAGCGTCTGTAATATACAATATCTCTTTCTTTTAGTATACATATTTTTTTAATTAATCGTATAGGTAACTTAGCTGTAGAATTGCCAGCTCTGATTTGTTTTGCCATTTTTCAATGCTGAATCCATTCATAGACTTTGCGCCGTTATCGACAGGTATATGCACTGCTAGTTTAGATTATTTAGTGATCCAGTTCTCGATTTAAAGCTGCTACAATGGAAAGAATCAGAATAGCCGATTATAAGTTTCGAGGCATTTTCCTACTACGCATATAAGCAGCGCTACGAAAGAAAAGTCGAGCGAAATTCATTCACCATTAACGTACACATCTAAATAAACTTGAAACAATGCGATTCTCCGAGGAGCTAATTAGATTCAAAATAAATTTAGTTAGATTCGTTCGTGACGATTGCTGTCGTGTGATAAGAATTGGTACCTCGAGGCATGTGATCAAGAGTGATGTCTGTCTTCAGTCTTCACCATAAGGCGGATCCAGGTATTGGCGCAAATGTCATCGATGTCAAGTAAAAGAATCTTGCTTTTTTAGGTTAGGCTAGTTTGGATGGTTTTGCCCCCTCCCCATAACGAAAAATTGACTACTCTAGGTGAGTCACAAACATCGTGGAGGATTAATAAGCCGTCTTGAAATTCAGTTTTTAACCGACTTCAAAAAAAGGAGGGATAGCTTCTCAGGTGGACGCATATATATATTTTTTTTATTGTATGACCACGCATAACTTTTTACCTCGCTTTTTACAGAGTTGTCCGATTTTGATGATTCTTGTTTTATTGGATAGGGTTGGTTCCATATAAATTTTACTTAATCGGTTCAGTAGTTCGGCTGATTTTAATAAAAATGAGTAACGGCGTGTGATTCCTTTAAGGTAAATGTCACTTTTTGACACATCACACAGCGTAAGAAGTCGGTTAAAAAGTTTGTAGAAGTGAATCTATTGGCAAGCGACTAAACTACGTATTGTGAAGCCACTAAAAGGTAAATTTCTACATACATTCTTATATTTAAAAAAAATATTTAACAAAAAAAAAAACCTTCAAAAAACCCACTAAAAAGAGGAAAATAATAAAACTTTGAGGTCTTCGCCAATTTAATAAAATATGAAGTCGGTTAAAAAGTATAGTAGTATAGTGATTAATATCTTCTTTTTAACCGACTTCATATTTTATTAAATTGGCGCAGACCTCAAAGTTTTATTATTTTCCTCTTTTTAGTGGCTTTTTTGAAGGTTTTTTTTTTGTAAAATATTTTTTTTAAATAAGAATTTATGTAGAGATTAAAGTTTTTACACCATGCTACATAAAATTGGGTTAAAAAAATTATTCTGAAGAAAATTCGAAGTATAAATGATTTTTTTTAAATAAGAATTTATGTAGAGATTAAAGTTTTTACACCATGCTACATAAAATTGGTTAAAAAATTATTCTGAAGAAAATTCGAAGTATAAATGATTTTTTTTAATAAGAATTTATGTAGAGATTAAAGTTTTTACACCATGCTACACAAAATTGGGTTAAAAAATTATCTGAAGAAAATTCGAAGTATAAATGATTTTGTTTTATGGGCATAGATATACGGTCTTAACATTATTTTCTGAACACTTGATTATTTTTAACGTCTTTGGAGCAGTTCAAACAAAATCAGTATCTTAGCTATCCGAATGTATAGTGATATTTACAAGGACTTAACAGTTGTAACCATTTCAGGACATCTAATAAAAATAAAGTACACATATCGTGGCAATTATTTTTTTAGTCAAACGGGTCAAAATCACGTCTAAAAATAGCGCTCGCAATGCTGCGTAAAATACACATACGCTCACTTGATACGCGGTTTAAACTGTCGTTTGCCAGTAGCGGCAATCGCGCGACAATATTTTTCCTTCTGTGTATGCGAAAACTATGTGTGCCGATCGCGTCGTACGGCGGTCCGCACCATTGACCTACTGACCCACTGATTCGAAGTGTTGCCGCCTCGCCCCTCCTGCGGGACCCAAAGGAACCTCGGCTTGCAAATGTTCGTGTGATGGACGTATGCATAATTATGTGACATTATTATTTTATTATCATTCGGTGTTTACAGAAGTCGCTTTCCTTTTACGTTTACCATACTGAGATGAGGTGAAGCACACAGTTGCTCTGTTAGTTGTTTTTTGTGACGCGTTAGGATCTAAAAAACCGAATTTCATAAAACTCGTAAAAAGGTTTGTTCAAACAGAAATCCAAAAAAGTTTTTCTTATTGCTCCAATGTCTCACTTAAATTTTTGATTATTAGTCTACAGTTGTTCCAACAGATCTGTAAACCATATGTTGACGGTCAGAAAAGTTTTTCACATAGACGGGAAAACGTGTTTCTAGAATTTTTGTCTTCTGTATGCCTGTATCAGAATCGCTCGAGAATCGCTGGACTGATTTTGATAAAACTTGGAATGTTAGCTATACTGGTATCCGAAATATAGTATTATAGGCTTCTTTTTATCCTGTTTCTGTCAAAACCGACATTAACGCCAGCAAAAGGTTACAAATGACATAAAGATAATTAATATGTCTATTGCTGATAAAATTTAATGAGATTTATATACTAGTTCTGTCTCTAATTGCCCTCTCCCCTGGCGGCTTTCATGGGAATACCCGAGTTTTGCTCTGATTAGTTTTTAAATATTCTGATTATCAAGTCGTTTCCAATGCGAATTATAGAATATCCCTAACTTTAAATTTTTGTGATTCGGATTAGCTGCCTTTCAATTATTAAAGTCATACTGTACCTATTATAAAATCAAGAATCAAGATTATGAAGTCAATTATTGTGTGGGTTTTTTAATTATTGTGACATTATTCTGTGTATTAGTATGTGCGGTTTTATTTTATTTTATTTTTACACTTTCAATGCAGAACTAATTACATAAAGTAGATGACTACAAAAGTGACACCAGTTTCTGTTGTTTTGTTGTAGTTTTATCCACTTTGACCCATTTTATTAACAGGAAATACATAATTGCAAAATGCGACTCACTTAAACTTTATAATACTGCCAGTTTGTTATTTAATTAAAAAACTTTTTTATTAGTGTTTGCTTGTAGTTTCTATGAATAGTAATTAATGTAGGATTAATACCGAAGGACCAAATACATGACCTTAAGGTTTGCTTGCACTGTTTTTTTTTTCTTCCAATAGCCAGGGTTATAGTTTGAGCGTAGCACAAATTCATATTTTCAATCTATTATTCTAACACGCTTCCAAATGTCCAATTGACGTGAAACTTTGCAGTCGTATTAAGTTCTGATATTTTGATAATAATATTTATATAACACGTAAGAAAATATGGAAATAAGAAACATGGTGGAAGTAACGGTGTTGATGGTGAGAAAACGTGTCTCCATTCGTTTAAAATTTAAATATAATGTAAGTAATATAGATATAAATATAATGACTAAAAATTTGAAAATAATATAATATATTTAAAAAAAAATAAACGCTTATATCAATGCACTAAAAAGTAGAAAATAATTTTTTTTCTCTTATATAACGTTTAAAAGCATGAATCATTGTACCTGTATTTCATTTAATTCATCGAGTGCCCCACACTTCAGAAGACAAAGAAATTTATTTTCGACTTTTTAATGCGTTGATACAAGCGGGTTTTTTTATTTTTCTTTAAATATATAGATATATATTTTTTAATAATATATACTGAGTGTCCAAGATAAGCGTGAATTGCATGGGGATTTTCTAAACGGCAAGAGATGAGATTTGGTTAAATGTGAGAAACTGCAGAATCTCCAGTGCGATAGACAGTTGTAAAACGAGATTTTCTCTTTTTCGTTTTTTATTTTAACTCGCTTATTGGGAAGTTAGAAAAAATATTTTCACTTTAAGGTTCTTTTTTATGAAGATTTCAAACATCTGTACATATTCTCTCATTTAACCAAATCTCTATATTTTACCGTTTAGGAAATCCTCATGCATTTCACGCTTATTTTGGACACTGTGTATAGGTATCGAAAATACAATAAATTGATATTTTAAGTTTCATCAAAACGATCCAGCCGTTCTCGAATAATGCTGATACATACATACAGAAATTCTGGAAGCGCGTTCTCACGTTTATATCTAGATGTCATAGAAAATATTAAAAAACCTGCATCATTAAAAGAAATTACAGACGAAGATCTCGTTACTAATTAATGTATTGATATTGATTCATTTATGATTTATATTTTTGCAATAAAAAGTAACAGGAAACAGCAAACAGCAACACTGCGTTATTCAATTACACTATAATAATATTATGTATTATATGGTGTATAAGTGTATTATGCATTACAGTGCAGTGTGCATGCAATGTACTTGCACCCATTTGCAAACTGGGGCAATATCATTGTTCATCACACAACTACTGGCTAGGTCACAGCCTCCGATGATCCCAGTGAAAGTGAAAGTATGCTCTGTGCTGCTCTTTGCTTTACATTACATTTCATTGCATACACATTACACGTGTCTCACTTTATAGTTTGCATATTTAAATGTCTGTCTTTGTCGGATGTACACTGGGACATCGTCATTATAATCATTCATGGTGTACATGTATATTATACACTAGCGGCCCGTCCCGGCTTCGCCCGGGTGGTATGTAATTATATGATTTAATAACGGTCACCCATTGCTCCGCTCACGTATATTTAGTATATTGTTAATTTGTTATCCCCCCGCGAGAATCCCCCCCTGCGTAGCTTTCTATTAGTGAAAGGATTTTTAGAATCGGCTTAGTAGTTCCAGAGATAAGAATTTATGATTTATTACCCCCCTCCCCGCGAGTACCCCCTCGCAAGAATCTCTCCCCCTGCGTAGCTTTCTATTAGTGAAAGAATTTTTAGAATCGGTTTAGTAGTTGTAGAGATAGAATTTATGATTTATTACCCCCACCCCCTCTAATTTTTTTGAAAATAAAATACAGCCCATGTTACTCGCTGATAATGTAGCTTTCTATAGGTGAAAGAATTTTTGAAATCGGCACAGTAGTTTTTGAGTTTATTCATTACAAACATACACACACACAAAAATACAAATCTTTCCTCTTTATAATATTATAGTATAGATTGGAATTTATCACTGACATAAAGCAACTTAAGGCCCCCGAGTCCCATGTGGCACGCATGGACATTTTTTGCGACCCCTCTTAGCTTGTAATTTTTCCATAAAATAGAAATAATTTTATAAAAACTTGAACCGAGTTCAAAAAAGGAATCAGAATATCTGTAAAAAGAATAAAATAAGTTTTCCCTAAGTTTTACAATCATCTTCCCCCTACATTTAATTAGAATTCTGCGCAATAATTTTTCTATATTTAGTCACAGTTGTTTACGCTAACTTCATCCTAACTATACAAATAAAAATCTTTCACAAATTTGCAGACCGTGAGACCACCGCGGGAACGTTCCCTATCAAACGCAAAAAGTTTCATCAATTAAAAAGTTATGCATGACCAATACATTCAATAAATTAATCCAATCATGGTGCTTGTACAGTGTACTATTCCATAATTCCATTATCAGATTCTGACATGGGACTATCTGGGGCGTAAACAAAAAAAGAATCGCCCAAATCGGTCCACGCATTACGAAATTATAGGGGAACATACCCAAAAAATAGATATGTACACGGATCGAATTGTGAGAATCTCCTTTTTTGAAGTCGGGTAAATTTCTGATTTTCATTATATTCCCTTCCCGTAACCTACAGTCCGTAGTCCGTGAATATAATTTTCTTAAATGCGTATCATTAACATAGAATGAACAGTGCAACAGTCCAGGAAACCTGGTGTTCAATGGAGATTGTGTTGGCTGCCTCTTCACGTTATTAACTTCCCACTGGAAGTTATTGTAATGGGTCCGAAAATCGAAATCAAAAAGGAAAAAAAATTTTTATGTTTCAAGGTCACTACACTACTTTTAGAAAGATGTCTGTGTGTGTGTGTGTGTGTGTACGTACGTACGTACGTACGTATGTGTCCATTTCTTTCTAAGACGAAATCTCGAGAATGAAAAATGATATCGACTACGTTAGGGTGCCAATCGACGCGTATTAACGTAAATATGATCTGAAAGAAATTTTTTCAAAATCGGTTCAGCCGTTCTTTTTTCTTAACCAAATAACCTCAAAAAAAGTAGATTTTACACAATATCTCGCGAATAAAAAATTATATCGACTTCGTAAGGGTGTCAATCGAGGCGTGTTAACGTCATTTTGATCCGACATAAATTTTATAAAAATCGGTTCAGCCGTTTTTTTTTTTTTTTTTTTTTTTTAATTATTGATGTTTTAATGATTAAAATGATTACTTTTCTGTGTAATATCTAATTTAATTATTATTATTAAATATTTATCAAACTGGGAAGTTCGTCGTGTGGACCTCAAGGGTCGCACTTTAGTCCTAATAAACGACCCACCTCACGGCTTGTTTTCTGGCCAGACTCGGACCAATAGCGCTCACAAAAATTCAGACTCGAACTAGTAGAGTTCATAGAGATTGGCAACAATTTTATTTTTATCTCACTCATGTTACAATAGTGGGCATATTCAGCACATTGATGAGATAAAGAATCGCGCGGTCTATTTTCAATGTCAGTGGAATTTATCGAGTACTGATTAGACTAGAGTCAGGTGTGAGCATTGTAAAACAGCTCCCTAAGGTATTCAACTATATAGTCGCCACTTGAACGTCAGAAGTGTTTTCTGAACACTCGAATTACATTTGAAAACTAGATAGTCTTTTTCCTCTTTTCAAGTGAACAAATTGTCGTATAGAGCGATGAGATGACCTGTATCTCTTGTTCTGTTTATCTGTTTTGAGTTTAGAGCGATAGTTAGTAACTCACGAGTGCGATTATGTCTTTTTCCTCTTTTCAAGTGAACAAATTGTCGTATAGAGCGATGAGATGACCTGTATCTCTTGTTCTGTTTATCTGTTTTGAGTTTAGAGCGATAGTTAGTAACTCACGAGTGCGATTATGTCTTTTTCCTCTTTTCAAGTGAACAAATTGTCGTATAGAGCGATGAGATGACCTGTATCTCTTGTTCTGTTTATCTGTTTTGAGTTTAGAGCGATAGTTAGTAACTCACGAGTGCGATTATGTCTTTTTCCTCTTTTCAAGTGAACAAATTGTCGTATAGAGCGATGAGATGACCTGTATCTCTTGTTCTGTTTATCTGTTTTGAGTTTAGAGCGATAGTTAGTAACTCACGAGTGCGATTATGTCTTTTTCCTCTTTTCAAGTGAACAAATTGTCGTATAGAGCGATGAGATGACCTGTATCTCTTGTTCTGTTTATCTGTTTTGAGTTTAGAGCGATAGTTAGTAACTCACGAGTGCGATTATGTCTTTTTCCTCTTTTCAAGTGAACAAATTGTCGCATAGAGCGATGAGATGACCTGTATCTTTTGTTCGGTTTATCTGTTGTGAGTTTAGAGCGATAGTCAGTAACTCACGAGTGCGATTATAGTCTCAATTACATTTGGAACATGCTGTGTGTGATTTCAGTTTCCTGCAATAGGTTTGTTTGCTCCCTGCTGTAACTTTATTTGCTCCAACCAGCGTACTCAGCGCTTTATGTCCGTTTCTCACGGCGTTACTTTCTCGGTCCGGTTTCCAGTTGTTGCACAACTCCATCAATGCTATAATAGTATGCAACACTGTACACACATACTGTCGTCTTTGTCTGGCGTACTGTTTTGTCGAAGTACCGGTATGTCTATCATTGTTTAGTTGTTGTGTAATTGCGACATTGAATAGTCGACAGGTAATTACTGACTGGTTGGCTATACGTGTGTCGAGGCATGGCCAGGGGTAATACTGCCTTCCAATTGAGATGCTAGATTTTAAATATAGTCTAGAGTATAGACTACGTAAAAAATCTACCATTTTTTTAGGATTCCTATAGAGTCTAGACTCCTAAAAAAATGGTGTATACGAAGCACTCGTGGGTTTTTACAAGCTTTAATTTAACTTCATCGGTTAGTCGGTTAGTATGTTTGGGTCAAATCTTGCAAGTCAATTTTGAACGACTTCCACGTATCCGATCGATTTGAAATTTTGTACAAATATGTATTCCTGATGACATTACATGAATATTGAATAAATCGTTTTTAGAATTAAATTCAACCCCTAAGGGGTTCAAACGGGGGTGTAGAGTCTTTTTTGACTAATCGACGCCCAGGCCAAATCGCTAAAGCTAGAAACTTGAAATTTGGACAGCAGGTTCCTTTTCTGACGTAAGCGTTCACTAAGAAGAGATTTTTCGAAATTCAACCCCTGCGGGGGTCAAAAGGGGGTAATATTTTAAAAGACTAAAATGAACAAAATAAAATATTAGTTCAAAAGAAACTTTTTAGAGACAAGCTTTTATTGAAATGTACTAAAAAGGAAAAAATAATATTTAATAATTTAGGCTCATAATTGTTATAAATGATCAAAAACTTAAGAAAATCAGAGGAACTCTGCAATAGATCTTCTATATGGTAGCGGTGCAGTGTTCCCTATTTCAAGGCCCTACCACTTATACACTGCCTTCTTAAGATGGGGCCATAGTAAATTATGCAATAAAAATAACTTCAAAAAAGGATTCAGAATGTCTCTTCGTTTTACAATTACTTTCCCTAACCTGCATCCAATTAGAAGTCGGCGGAATTATTTTTCTAATAGAGTCGAATAGTGATTTAAGGATCTATGGGTTCAAACTAACATTTTGACCATACCCTTTATAAAATAGCTGGTTTGTATGCATGAATGTATGTATATAAGTGATGAATCTTTATTCGCCTGATTCTCCCGCTATTACATACTCCTGTGCGTGCCTCGGTCCACTATAGAAGTGAAGTTGGCGACACAATGAACTGTCAAATTTTTTTGAAAATAAAGTGAAAAACCGCTATTTCATAGTAGGTATGGCAAAAATACCTTATAAATATATGTCTCGTGCGTAATGATATTATGACTCGTGTGACTATGTCACTACTCGTCAGCAATATGTCTGATTACGCAACTAGATATACAATCTACTATAACGTAGCTTTAAAACAGAACCGACTTTCCCCTATGCATTTAACGGCCAACAAGCGCGTTTACATAAGTTACGTAAGAACCGGGCGCTAGTATACGCACTCGATTGTTTTTATTGTTTTGTTTTGGTTGTCAGATGTGCGTATGCGTAGATACATAGCGCGTTTATAGATGGCGTTCCATGCCTTAAGTGGTACCGATAAATGAAAAATACCTACTTTTTCATTAATTTGTGTTCCTAGAATGTGTTTAAAGTATGAGATCTTATAAAACAAAAAAATGTTGTGGATTTCTATACTTCACAACATTATAATAATTGTCTAAGCGTTTCGCTTGTTGCCATTTCGTTGCATTTCTTTACCTGGAATGTTGGATTTCTGCAGCCAAGGTTTAATTCGGGGTCATTTAATCAAATCATATAATAATATGCAAATTATATGATACGCTGTTTTTCACGGGAACATATCACCTACCTGAGGCACCTACATAGATCTAAAAAATATAGCATTGAATTTACATGAAAACTCCAAAAGTCGCCTGTTTCAAAGTGTTCTTAGTTTCTCAACCAATAACTAATTTTTTTCATTCTTACAAAGAAACTGATTTTTAATACAATGAAGTTTTATCATCATGACACGAAATAATAGTAGAAGTTACCAGAAAATGACTGGTTTCAAAAAGACCTGTTACTAAAATTATGCTGTTAAAAATTGACAGATTATTTAAGGTTTGTTAAAAATAACAGATCGTTTAAGATATGTTAGCCGTTTTTTTAATGTTTTATTTACGAAGATTTTAGAGATTACAAACTAATTTTGGGTGAAAAGACGTTATGGAATGGCTGGCCTTAAAATACAAGAGAAGAATCCCAATGAATACCGAGTGAGGTAGCTACAACATAATAATTAATTAAAATATTATGCAATTAGTGTAAAATATAATCACAGACATCTATGAGCGTGCTAAAATATTGAACGAATACGTAAAAAGAAGCGTTTTATTTGCGTCGCTGAGACAGGAACTAGTATTGTGAAGTTAAAAGTAGATAAATTTGACCATTAATGTGATAACGGGATATGCACATACATACGCATAAAATAGCGGTTCTCAACCTTTTTTCGATCACGAAAAAAAAACGTTTCGCAACGGAAAGTACTTACATAGCTATACAAGTTTAAATATTATACAGTAGAAGCTCACTTACTCGGACGACAGAAGTCCGACGCTGGGCTGCAGAACGCCATTGTCTGAAAATCGGGGACAATGATGAAGTTTCAATATACCTTCAAAACGCAACATTTTCTCAAGTCATAGGTAAATATCGACCAGAAAAATTCGACTGATGACCAGTCCTATTATACTTCCCACCTAGTAAATATTTGAAAAAAATAAACACTCTTTTTTTTATTCTTTGACTAGGCCCAAATAACCTTAGCTGTTGTGGTCTTTTAAACACAATTTAATTTTTATTCTTTGAAAAAAGCATGGCCCTCTTTTTTGTTTGGTGATCTACTGATGGCTAGCTTAACATAGCAAAAATCATGGTTGTACGTACCAATTTTTATTTTTTTTAGTAAAATATTTTTTTTCTCGAAAATTTTAGAGAAAAAAAATATTTACATTTTTTTCATATTATAACATCTAGAATTCATTTTTTTTTTTACCTATGTTAATACGTGACATTGAGAACGTTTTTTTAAATATCTCAGGATCCACTGAACCGATTTGACTCAAAATCTAATCAGATCTAAGTTAAAGGCTGATGTTGTTCCGTTCTTAAGATATCGAAGGCGAAAAATTGACCACATACACACACACACACACATACAGACATCAGTCAGAAAATGATCTTAAACGATTGCTAGGGTCTCAAAACGTGAAATCTGTTAAAATCTCGAAATATTTTTTTCGGACTAAATCCATTACTTCCTTACCATATTAGAGGTGGGAAGTAAAAAATTAGTAGTGATAAAATAATAACGAAGAAATAGACTTTTAAAATTTTAATATTTCAACCGGAACATTTAGTACTGCTGAGCTGTGACATCATCTTTCTACACGCGTATTATTTTGAAACAACAGTTTGATCCTAGAACAGTCCATACTCCATGTTCCAAGAGTTTGACAAGTGGTGGATCCCACATGGTTGGCAGTGGACGGGAGAAATTACGTCACTTCACTCAAATAATGTCACAAAGCACAAATTATTTTGAACGCTTACAACTTTGTCATTTTTTTAAGATATCTTAATTCTTTGACAGTTTTAAATCATTTTTCTTTAATTTTTATTTTCGATAATAAAATAAATAGAGGTAACTTTTTCATTCTTCCAGGCCCATGAAGATTTAAAATTATACACCCTCAGAAGATTTTCAACTACACCGGAATGTTAATCAACAATTGCGCTTTGATATATTACAATAATAATTGATTAATTGCTTTGATTTATTTTTAACTTTTATCCTGAAGTGTGTGACCAAAGAAATTAATTTTTAGCAGTCGATTTCGTCCGTTTTGCCGCAAAATTTAAAGTGTCGCTCGCTTGAGTTCACTCGGCCGATTAAATTATAGGGGTATGCGCGGCCGCACGTACAAAATCATTCGTATAAGGTCCTCGGCTAATCGCGATTGAAAATAAGTGTCTCGACACAGATTTTGAAATCGATCGATTTTGAGATGCATGCGCGATTTTTCATATAACACCGTTGTTGTTTTTACGCGCTTGACCTTAGTCTGTGGCCAAACTCATTGGAATGATTGTTTTCAATTCGAAAACAAAATCCACGACGTTTGACGGCATTTGAGCTCTGAGGATGAGAATATAATTCTCGAAACGTCAGCTAATAAATGCAATATTAACAGTATTTGCTTATTATATTTGGATCCTTAAGCCATTTCAAATCTGTCTTCTTTCATTATCATCAGGATCACCACTTTTCTGTTTTTAATTAAAAACAGTTCTTCACATCTAAAATCCACAAAATTTCAAATGCGTCTTGGTAAAATAATCCAAAACATTATTCTCAGTTAAATTCTTAATTTCACCTGAAACTCTAAAAAATAATGTGTCACGATTAGGATTACCATCTGACAGGCGTTTGCCGCATTTGACAGGCATTTTAAGGTCTAGTCAGGCGTGCGGCCGGCGCTGGTCAGAGACGAGCATTTTGAAATTTCGCGCCCTTTCGTGACTTCGTCGCACTTTGAACGTGTGCGCACATATCGATAACGCGCAGGCGCAACTGATTCACTGGCGGCCTCTCGCTCGCTCGGTGTTGAGAGGACGGGGAGAAGGGAGCGGACCTACCTACAGCTTTTTTATTTTAGACAGGCATTTTTCTGAAAAATCAGGCATTCCAGGTACCCTAGACATGCATTCCTCCACTTATGTATGGTAACCTTAGTCACGACCCGCTTTACGCATACAATATTGAGAATCGCTGACGTAAGGTAGTATACATAAAGTCTTCAATTCAGTCAATATAATATTTTCATTGCCCTCTTAGTTGGCAACCGTGCTTTAACGGTACCCACGTTGGTACATAATAATATTCGTGCTAACATTGCTAACGCGAGGAACACAAACAATTGATTTCCACAGTGTTGTATTATTTATGTTTAAAAAAATTTCTTACTAATATTAATTTATCAACTTATCTGTAAATTTGGTTCAGATTGACAGCGGACTTGAGAATAGCCGAGAGTGTAACAATGCTGTTGTTTACATGGCATTGCTATGGTTCCTCTATTACAAGTCCCCAGTTCCCGGGTTCTAGCCCGAGAGCTGGTAAAAGTGTCAATTGGATTTTCAATTTATTATAAAAAAAAAATAAAATTAAGAAAAATCGCAGGATAGTGGACAAAATATTGAATTTATTTAATTAAATGTACGACGTTTCGTCTATATATTTAGACTTTTTCAAGTACACTTGTACTTGAAAAAGTCTAAATATATAGACGAAACGTCGTACATTTAATTAAATAAATTCAATATTTTGTCCACTATCCTGCGATTTTTCTTAATTTTATTATAATCACGATGGACACGATTTCTAATATAAAAAAAAATAATGAATTGAAAATATGAATTGGTGCTAGACCCAAATAACCTTAGCTGTTAGTGGTCTTTAAAAACACACACACAGAGAGAAACTTGACATCAAGTAAATTATTATTTTTGATAATCAATACCAATAAGTATACAAAAAAATATTTACGCACCCGTCTGTAGTTTCGTTTTTTGCGGTTTTTTTTGAGATTTTCCTGAATTTTTGACAGCTTGCACTAGCATTAGGTACTCGAGAACGGCTGAACTGATTTTGATTAAACACGCTATATAAAATTGGTAACAACAAACAATGTATAAAATAACTTAACGCTAATTTCACACACAACAGTTTTGGGGATGTACGTAAAAAAACACGTTCCATTAGTGGTGTGAAGAAGTGAATGAGACACTTCAGACAGGACGGCAATGAGACGACGCCGTAACCGTGCCGTTCAGCAGCCGTCCATTTTCACTACATTGGACGGCGATCGTATGCAGGTTTTCACATACAACGGGTTTTTGTCGTACGTCAGCTGTTGGAATTTAATAGGATTGAGGTCGTGATTCTTTTAAATAAATAATTAGTACAATTTCAATCTTTCATACTTTGTTTTTATTTAAATGCGAGCACTCTGGAAGGTACGTCTATTCTCATGTAAAATTCTGTACAGACTGCCATACAGCATTATGAAACTGTTTATTACGTCTCTCGGCCCTTGGCCCTTAGACACATATATATCTGTCATTATTTTGTGTATATCTTAAGTGGTTATATACTATTTCTCAGAACACATTTTCATACAACTCCGTATAAAAAACAATATATAAAACCACCCTTATTTATTTTCTTGTTAAAATAACAAGATACTATATACGAGATAAGAGAGGGATTTTTGTAAACTGACTTAGAATTCCAACATCAGCTGCCTGAAGTACTGATTTCTCTAATTGAACGCAAGCATTTTTGCCCGATTCATTGCAACACACTGTCATCAATGGCGTCAAGAGAGCTCAACCAACGGCAAACAATCGTTGTGTGTGAAAACAAGACGCTACGATAAAATATCGTACGTCTTTTTTACATACGTCTAAAACCGTTGTGTGTAAAACTAGAGTTACGATCTGGTTAAGATAAAGTTTTTGTCAAATCAGCATTAAACCATTAACGTATGATAAGTCGCGAGTAAAGCGTAGTAACGAAATCGTCATAATATATTATGTGAGTTTTATTTACAATCTGGCAACACTGCCACAGTGTGGTGATAAACAAAACTGCATAATCAGCTTTTCTGTTTTGTTTCAACATACCAGCTACCAATAACAAGTTATCGTTGCTCGTCCACGGTTTGGTGTACGAGTTGTTGTGGTGATGTCACTCAGTGTCTCTGCTGATAATAATATGTAATCAATAATCATTTTAATGCGTGCCTTGAATAACACTTGAATCGTGTACGTAGTCCGTTTCTATAAACGAGCTACCAAACCCTAAAAATAATAATTTCAACGGATATTGTACAAAAAAATCGAAAACACTAGAAGCCATAGTTTTTCTTTTCACTATTGAATGGCGGTTTTAATTTTTATTTTGGAACATTTCTTGTCCGTCCACTTGATATTTTTAGACGCTTATATTAGCTTCACTTGTATGTATGTAGGTATGTACTTCTGTATTTGTATGTAAAAAATCTTGCAACTCGATTTTCATCCCCTTCCAAATGTCCAATTGACGTGAAACTTTGCAGTCGTATGTAGTTTTGATGACAATGCAATATTCTGATATTTTGGCTTTAATAATATTTATATAACTAGTTAAAAATGGAAATAGAAAACAAGTGGTGGGAGTTACGGTGTTGATGGTGGGAAAACGTGTCTCCAGCCGTTTACAATTTAAAATAATATAATAGGTACTTATAATGATCTAAAATTTGAAAAGAAAATTTACAGTTTTAAAAATATCTAAATAACGCTTATATTAACGTACTAAAAAGTATAAAATATATGTCTTTCTCTTTTGTAACGCTTATGAATTTAATGAAATATAGATAAAGTGAATCTCCCACGCTTCTAAATGCTATAGAAGAGAAAGAAATTTATTTTCTACTTTATAATGCGCTAATATAAACGTGTTTTTTAGATTTTTTTTAAAAACTAAATTTTTTGTACGTACAAATGATGTGTTAAAATGTTTTTAATATTAGTATTGATAACGAATATTCAAGTCTTCAAGTCCTAGGTGACTACGGATTATGTCCTGTGTGTTTGTACTTTCTTCATACAATCTTACAAAAAACCATGTAGTTAAGAGCTAGTGGCCTTTTCAACATCGTCAATTTGTCAAAGCTGAATTTTTTTGGAAATACTATGTATATCTTTCCAAAGAAAAATACCTCTATTTTATTTTATAATAGCAATAGTCAGTCTATGAGGTTTTATTTATTTATTGTAGATTATAGACACGTCGACATCTAAGGTCATAAGCGTCTTTCAACTACACTAAATAACAACTTACTTAAAACTAAATAACATCACAAAATATCCATGAGCGCAGGTGGGATTCGAACTCACGGCAGTCCAGTCTAGAGATTGCGGCGCCAAGCATGCTAACCACTAGGCCATATTGCCCTCTTCTATGAGGTTTTATAAACTAAGATTGTGAACCTCTAACAATAAAAAAGAGGGCTTAAAAATAGTCGAGATCGTTTTATGATTTGTCTATAATCTAGCTTCTAGGTCCTACTCCTAACCCATGAGAGCTGGGAAAAGTATCAATTGGATTTTGAAATTAAATTAATTGAAAATGTGAAATTGGTACTATATTATAGACAATAAATACAAATTTAACACGTAAGTCGTGACCAAATACACAATTAGATGAATGCATTCATCTAACTATATTATAGACTTGCATATCCCTGGCAATTTTGGGACAGTTAAACTCTTATGACACAGACACTACCACGCTTGATTTGTGTGCAATATATTTGTTAGTATCGAGGTCTCTGCATGGATTATCGTCACCGTGGTGTACTTTTTTATTGACAAATATGGTATTGCCGTGTGTGCGTACGCGTACATATTGTGTATGTTATTTTAATGTTGTGTGAACACACATACATATCAAGTGCCTGTAATATTTACAATACAATAACAAACACATACATATTATGTTTAGGGCTACGTTTACAATGAAGTAGAACGCTCGGCGATAACGCGACGATCAGACACCCCAAACAATACGACCTCCGGCCATTTCGACAGGTATGTTTTACGTTTTAATATTGTATTTTGGCAATAAGTAATTGCAGATCGACAATAGGGGCGATTGCATGGAATTTTTTTTATTATGCATATAACGAAAATGTACGTCATAAAAACACACACACACACACACTGGATATAGCTGTCCAACTTTATTTTTAAGTACTACGTTTCGGTGTGTTATAAGGGACCCTTTTCAAGCAATAATGATCTACAGGGTGGCACATCTTAAACAATGCAGTGAAATATCACGTGTGATATCAGATTTAACATAGGTGGTGCTGTGAAGGTCAGGCGAAGGTCAGCTTCGATTTTTTAGTTGCAACAGTGCATTTTTATTCCAGAATACGATACAGTATTTAATAGTGAACAGTAAATTATTAAGGTACATATAAGCTAAAGTCAATAAATATTGAGATATTTACAAATAAAATAGCAAATTTAATTTGTCAATTCGGTTCTTTAATGAATTGAAATCAAGCCAAGAAGGCGGGTGCGTAATATTATCATGATTCATGGCTATCTGCTATGCCATAATTTATCTAATTGTCGTTCATTTTGGCTGTTATTTAATTTGTGAATATCTCAATATTTATTAACTTTAGCTGATATGTACCTTAATAATTTACTGTTCACTATTAAATACTGTATTGTATTCTGGAATAAAAATGCACTGTTGCAATTAAAAAATCGAAGCTGACCTTCGCCTGACCTTCACAGCACCACCTATATTAAATCTGATATCACAATCTTCTGTCCCCCTTGACACTCTATAACTTTTGTATAAAACATTTTTTTATAGTTTGTATACCGTTTACGAGATATTTCACTGCATTGTTTAATAATAATAATAGATTTATTCTCAACAGGTAATACCCATTTACAGAGAAATTAAGATGTGCCACCCTGTATATCTAACTATTATTGCTTGAAAAGAGTCTCTAATAACTGACCGAAACGTAGTACTTAAAAATAAAATTGGACAGCTATAGCCAGTTTTTGTGTGTTTTATTTATTACAGTAATCTTTTTCGCTATCGGTAGAAGCTAATAAGTGAAAATATACGTCATTTGAACAAAACTCATTATATCTCAGAAACATTAAACGAAAATAGTTTAGAGTCACTGTGATATTCTTTACCGAAAGTTACCCCCTGCGCTCTTCATTTCAAATTCTTTCCCCTCGCCTAAAAACGGTTACAGCTCTCCCGACACTATTTTTAAAGATTTTTGAAGCTAAAGGATTCGAGTAAACGCTAAATGAAGGACCAAGAAACACTACAAATCCTACAGGCGAATTTTTCGAAAAAAGTTTTGGCTACGTGTGAAAAATTACATAGTTTTTAAAAAGTTGTAAGTTTTTCCAGAAAAATGTTTTCCAATTTTTCGCCTGAAGGATGTGTAGTGTGATTCTTGGTCCTTCGTTTGGCGGTAACCCGAATCCTGTGTAGCTTTAAAAGTAGCGTCGGTAGAGCTGTATCCGTTTTTAGACGAGGGGAAAAGATTTGAGGTAAAATTAAAGAGTATGTAGGTGTTTTGCCACTTGCCGCGCTGACGTCAATGGTGTTATGATGGTACAACAAGGTTTTTAGGTTATATTACTTTATCAAAGCACTTACCAAGACTGTAAGGTAACAATATGTTACGTTGCTTATTTATAAGTGTAACATGTCATGTTTAAATAGTATAACTTTATTAAATCATTGCGCATGAATGATTCGTTCGATGTTTCTCAGATTTTAGAGTTTTGTTCAAATGAGCCATTTTCCTGAGAGTAGACCTTTTAATTATCTACGAGAGGCAGCACTTGTTGTAGGGACAAACATCATTTATTCCCTATATTAGTGTCGTGTCATTTTAGTGGTTTAGTAAATTATATAATAATAGTTTGTTTAATAATTTTAAATAATTAAGTTATACCACTAAAATGACACGACACTAATGGGGAATAAATAATGTTTGTCCCTAGTCCCTACTACAAGTGCTACCTCTCGTGGATAATTGAAAGGATTTCTCTCAGGAAAATGGCTTATTTACGAATACTTTCGTTCTACATAAAAAATGCGATGAAAAATTCTATGCAAGTAGATCTGAATGAAGCCGCGACTTGCGTACAAGTGGGAGAGAGATCGGAGACGTTAGAATGAGTTTCTTTTCTCTGCCACTGCGCACAATATTTGCGGGGTTTTGTCGGTTTGCAATTGAAATCAGAAGGCGGAACCTCAAACACATTACGATGAACCGTTTACTTGTTTGACTAAAAGTTTTTATAATTAGTTCAGATTCTTACCTCTTTATAGTCCAGATAAGGCGCTAGGGCATGTTCCTTGGTTTCTTTTTTTTGAAGACTTCCATCTAAATGATCGAAGCTGCACGCGCAGTCTATAGCATGTGAGCCGATCATTTTGATAGAAATCTCTAAAAAGAAGAAATCAACGAACACACTGTTAATGTCAAAATAAATGGTGCGGATCAGTTGTCAATTAACATTAATTGTGGGAAAGTAAACCATTTCCATAGTGATTTATGTTTATTCATCCTGATCCACCCGCTATTACCTACTGACAGTAGTACTCTCGGCCTACTATAGAAGTGAAGTTGGCGACGCAAATGAACTGTCAAATTTTTTAGAAAATATTGAAAATCAAGCGAGATTCAACTATTTTATAGTGGTTATGGCAAAAATATCATTTATATCTCGTGCGTAATGATATTATGACTCGTGTGACTGTTAACTCGCTATGCTCGTTTTAACATAATGTAACTACTCGTCAGTAATATACCTCATTACGCCACTAGATATATAATCTACTGTAAATGCTACAGCGTCGGGATTTGAATATGCCCTGGAACATTCATGGCAACATTGTTGTCTGGAAACTCAAACTTTCGTTGAAAGTACCGAAGTTCGTTTATGGATTGGGGTTTTATTCTTAGAAATTTTTTAACTGCCTTTCAAGTTTCAAACAAAAGGAGACATGATTTATTTTTATAATAATTATAAATAATAAATTGTCGACCCTGCTATTAGAAATCTGAGAGAATCTGAACTATTTTAGACGCCCAATTCATTAGCAGTAAAAGGCAAATCTAGGAATGACGCTATTTAATACGGTCATTGTAATTTATTTGGGAATCCTACTTCTGTTCTAAATTTTGTTTGCATTTTTGTTTGATAATAATTATTATAGCGGTATGCATAATATTATGTTATTTTCTTCTACACGACGCGATTCAGAGCACGTTCGTACAGTAATCTAAAAAAATTGGTTTTATTCCGAACGCAACCCGGGTCTGCATTAATATACTTGTACTATGAACGTGTTGAGATGTGTATTAAGTATAAAGTACCTGTACATACAGAGTATGTAATATAAAAACTATGAAGGTAATTAGTTATGTACAGTTACAAAATAAATTATTAACATCGTTCGTTACCAAATGTTTTGTGTCGATGTTTGTGTTAAAAAAGCATTGCGACGTTAGTAGATCCGAATGAAGCATCTGAATTAAATCTGCTCTTGACAACATGCGGAAAATGTTGACCAATGTTGGCATTCGGGCAATTGCCGTGCCGTGTCGATGGTTTTCATATGGCCAATATTTAAGAACAATGTTGGCATTGGAAGTAGCATCGTAGCTATATATAGGGCCTGGCAATTATCGGTGCCCGAGCCAGGGGTGCTAACCCCGGAGAGGGCGTAGTCAGCGATGCCAATATGATTATATTTTCAAGCAAAGAGCGCGAAATCAGAATCTCGCCCGATGATTGGAAGACTTCGCTTTGAGGGCGATTTTTTGAACACGCATCAAAGGAATTGGCCAACGCTGGTCTCGACGTGCAAATATTACTGTGTTTTCATCCAGACGACTGGACAGTTTTCGGTGGTTTGTCAGTGTGTGTATATTATTGTGATTTATGAGTTACATGAAACGTGTATTAAGAGCTGGGCATAAGAAATTAATACCGCTGAAGCACTTGCCATAATTGTGTCATCTTCGCTATCCATTTTGTTTAATGTTGGTATATATTCGCTAACCATTGCGTGTCATAAGCTTGGCCAACACAGAATACTGCACATATTCAAATGATCATACATGCTCAACAAATTTGAATATATTCGTTCTGATAGACCGGGTCTAGTAAAGCTTACAGGAAAAATATAGAACGATATCCCTATTAACACTTAAAAAAACCTAGATGATACCAACGAACAGGCCGGTATACATTCATCGAAAGTAGCTATTTTGTAGTGGGTATGACAGAAAAGATTAATGAAACGTAATTTAATTAAATATAGGTACATTTATTCGTTTGTAAGGTGTACGCAACCCTTGACGCACGAGTTACAACCGTACTTGACCGGTCATGTTTTAAAGACGCCCAACAACTCGAATCGCTAGAAATTGATGAATTTTTGAATTTTTCAGTCCGCAAACTACCTATTTCATTGTTCTTTACTAAATTGTCATTTTCGGATATATAGATCCTACAATAAGATACAAGTAGGTATCTAAGATACAGAACAGTAACTTAGATGCAAGAAATTTCCCAGCTCTATATAACTATAAGGCCATCTTGTGATGCGTTTATGATCGTTTGTCCTACCCGTTTTTAAAATACATGCTTAAAACAAAGACAAAAGCAGCTGTTTTATAGGATTAGGACAAAAACACCATACCTATATATCTCGTGCGCAATGATATTATGACTTGTGTGACTTAAAATTCGCTATCGCACATTTTAACATATTGTCTCTACTCGTCAGTAATAATACCTCAATACGCCACCAGGTATCCATAATACAATCCACTGTTTCATGACCATAGATATTTCGTTACAACTATTCTATAATGTCGTATTGTAGGTACTACATAGTACCTACATTATGTACGTGCATCATTCAAATACGTTACCAACTGAGAGTAGTACAGTCTGAGTCATTCACAGTTAGTCGATTGTTTCAACACAGCAAGAAATGTGACACCGGTATTGATTTTGTGCTGCGCTCGGCCGGTTTTTATTTATTTCTCTAGTTTTAGTAGGTATATAAAATTGTTTCTCTGCATTCTTGTAAAAAATTAAAATATTCATGTATAAGTCGACATGCCAAACGCAGTTCTTGTAACTAGTGACACTTGATCCACATGCAAAAATAATAATACAGAGTATGGCGGTCACAGATCTGAAAATAAGAAAATCATGAAAATATCAGGGAATATTAGAGCACCTAAGGGAAATCATGGAAATGTTAGAGAATAATAAAGTCCGAGAAATCATGGAAATATCACTTATACACGCTAAGAAATAATTCGCTCTGGTAGTTAAACTATTTAGTACAAATAGGGACACTTAAGGAAATTTACTAAAGAAGTGAACATTTTTCAACTACAAAATTTCATCAAAACAGTGAATGACGATCACTGTATTAAATAAATTTACTTCATTATTATAACAAATAAGTCGTTCACTGCTCTAGTAAAAATAAAATTTGTCATAAGTTAAAACCTTATAACAACTGGCATAAAATGAAAATACTGACCGAGTCAAAATGTTTAACTAACTCTGTAGAAATAGAAACACTGAACTAGTGATACTTTCCTACTGGAATAAAAATACATTATTAACTAACACAGTGAATTTTAATCACTGGATTTAGTATTTATTTTAACTGTTCCATTTAATATAACTTACTGTAGCGGATCAGCCTATACTAAAAACTTCTACTGGTGATTCTACAAGTCATTTTTTAGAAATAATTTTATATGAAACATGTATCTAATATCAATTTTTTGTATTTTCAAAAATGTTATGATTAATTATTAATCATGACATTTTTGAAAATACAAAAAATTGATATTACATGTTTCATATAAAATTATTTCTATAAAATGACTGGTAGAATCATCAGAAGTTTTTAATAGGCTAATCCGCTACAGTAAATTATATTAAAAGCCGATGTGCTTTCTTTCTGTACAATTATTGTACAGAAAGAAAGCAAATCGGCTTCTTTACAGTTCTGTAATGCAAGACTGCAGCTGATAAATATAATTCCACATAAAATTTTAATAAAACAACTTTTCCAATTATTTATAGAAATTTTTAATACTAGTTATCAATCATAATAATATAATATAATTTTCAATAAAAACTGAAAATAACAGCAGACAATTGGCAGGGCTTGTAACGTGAGGCTTAACTTTTGCAATGTTTCTTGGCTTGCGGCGATCCTTTTATTCAATAAACTGCTATCCTAAAAAATAAACAAGAAATAGTAAAATATTCTTGCCTCTTGGAAAATAAGACATATTATGTATAATGGCTAATAATTTAATTTACCGTTAAATGAAGCAGAAAACTCTCCTGTACTTCTAATTTGGACCGTCACCAGTTTTTTTTAATTGATTTTTGTTATACATAGGTTTCGCACGTACTAGTTTCTATAAAAATCCAACGACATTGACAGCATCTACAAAAATAAAATTACATTGGATTTGAAAAAGGAATTATAATTAAGAATTAAATGAAACAATTTTTTTGTCGAAAATGTTTTTTCCAGCTTGCACAATTATAATTCTAAATTTTTATTTAGCTTTTTTTTTATAACTTGTACCATTTTTTTTATCATATTGCTGTAAAAACAGGCCATTCCGAAAATAATGTTAACTCTTTCCCTGGGTATAAGTAATTAAAACCCTTGAGTAACTGAAAAATATAAATTATCGTTGTCTGTCGTTACCTGTTTCCATTTTTTTATTATAAATATATAGTCTACAACTGATACGTAAGAAAAAAACATTTTCGATATTATTTTATTATAGTACCCCTATTACAAGTTGTAAACATAATATAATGCGTACTTACCAAAACAAAACACCTTTATTTATCTCACAGAATATTAATCTTTTAATATTATTAATTTCAATACCCGCTCTATCAGTTTAACACTAACATCGGATTAATAATGTCGGCAGTTGAATGGCGTCTGTAAAATTTATAATTTATATTGCGCAATGTCATGTAAACTAATAAATGATTCCATCGAGAAGCAATTTTTCTCAGTTTCTCTTAAAGCGATTTATATGACACTATCCTTTTCTTCAATCATTTAATAAAAATAATCGGGTAAATACAGTTTTACTAGAATAATCAACACTATTCACTAAACCGACGGATCTCCAGTGAATAAATTTAACAAAAGTAATACAATTAGAACGTTTTAACTGGGTTGTTAAACAATGTTTTAATTTTCACTGAAAATACTTAACAAAAACGAAACAAACGAAAAAAATCAACTATTCGAGTTAAAATAAAATCGACTAGCAGAGTATTTCTTGTTTCTATATCTAACTCAAAGACCAATTCTGTAGTATAGTAATTAAATGTAACTGATCTAGCTAACGACGTCAGTTATTTTTTCTTCACTGTAGGTTTAAATCGTCAATAACTAAGTTGTTAACATTTTATCTAGAGGAGTTAATTTTTCAGCTATTCTAGTTAATATTTTGCAGTTAAAATAATTTCGTTCTGAAAGCGAATGCTTTTCTTAGCGTGTAATATCAGAGAATATTATAGTCAGGGGAGAATATAAAAATAATAAGTAAGTATTTTTCTGATATAGCGGTACGAGAATGAAAAAAAGTCAGGGAAAAATTGCGTTGTAGGTACGGGAAAAGTCAGAGATTTTGTCTTCAAATATTTGTAGTCACCCTTCTATATTTATATCAAAGTTCGTTGTCTAAATGCGTGCAATGTCATGCCGTCTAAGATATGGGACCTCAATTGCTCCACCCGTTCGGTCTATTGAAAATCGAAATGAAAACTCAATACTCACTCGATGCGCGTTCTGTCGTTCGAGTTAAAATGAAAATAACAACAGATAACTGTCGCTTCTGGCTTCGCTCGGGGAAAGCTAACTTATTCTAACATAAATCGAGAAGGGCGAGCTGGAAATAGTCACATTCATTCGGATTTGCCAAGCACAATAAACTTCAAAAAATTTCATGACGCCAGATCTCACCCGCTGGAGATTTTTTGTGTGGCGGAAAGAGTATTTTCAATTTTATAGTTGAGATTACTGAAATATTTTCTATGAAAATCAACATGTAAATTGTAAATTTCCATAAATCGACAATCTTCTTCTTCTGCCAACAACTCTGTGTTTACCCAGTAAGTATATAATAAATTATAATAATATATGAGTGTACTTTATACACCTATATAGTAGATACTTTCGTACCGTTAGACATTAAATAAAATCATTATTTATAATTTCTCGAAAGTACTTTATTACCGTTATTTTTCGAACGAAAGTCGTTGAATAGCTTCGTTATGGATCTCGGTAAGATATTGTAATCAGTTAATTATTGTCACTCAGAAATTGTTGTTGTGTTTAGTCACTTTAAGTAGGTTCCATAGCGGAAATTAAATATATATATACAGGTGCTTCAAAAATTTCGATTTTGCCGAGATGTAATTTCCTGACATCTTAAAGGAAAAAAGCTCATATAACCGATTACATGGACTGACTGGAAATTAGTTTTTAATTAAATACATGGACCTTCAGTTAATTTACCATCCACTAGCATCCAAATGGAATTATTTGTAGCAGAGGCTTCTAAACGGTGTCCTGAACATTTTCAGCTTCATCTATACTTCGAATATAAAGAGTTGTTTGTTGGTTTGTTTGTGTTTGCTCACGGTAATTTCAAAAACTACTGGACGGATTTGAAAAAACTTTTCACTGTTCAGAAGTCTACATCTTCCCAATAGGCTGTACATTATTACGCTACAATAAAATAAGGGATAATCAGTGAGCGAAAATAACGATTTGAGTAGTATTAGCATAACATCGAAAGGAATTTTATACATTGCTATAAACAAAAATGTCATATTGTAAATATTTATTACCTATGTCAATTAAAAAATTAATCAGTAATTAATAAATGTAAATTCTGTTTTATTCGACCGAAGGAGCGATGTGAGTGATGTTCCGTATTAACTCGCTTAAACGAACAAAGTAAATGGGACCCCACAATAGGCACTAATTAACACTTATATATATTTTAAAGACAAGTTCTGAGATACCAAACTAAAATCTATACGGGTGAAGCTATGGCCAGGACTCATTATAACTTCTATAATATCAACAGGTTTGTGGATGATATACAGGATGTAACAGTGCAATAAGTTGAAAAAAAGAAAGAGACAATTTTACGTAGGATGTAACCTTTAGTGCAAATATACTTATAGTAGTACTTTTAATTATTGTTAATCAGGAGCCAGGACATGAGTTGGGTTCATTAGCCTGTTGAATTCAAAAAACAAAAATTCTAAAAAGAACATTTAAAAGTAGATAATAATACAATCTAGATATAATAAAAGTAATCTATACTTTAACGTAGTGCTTCCTAGACGACGTTGGTAAACAACTATCTTTGTTATTAGTGAACTGGACTGTTGTACTCATTAACATTGTGTTGAGAAAACAAATACATTTTAACACTATAAATTTATTGAGAAAAAAAACTGAAAATTGCAGTTTTTTAAAACCCGTCATAACTTTTTTATTTGTTAACGATATGTAAAAATGTTTTGAGCCATTTTCGGTTAATTTAACTTTTAAATATCGTAGGTTTATAGTATATTGTGTGACTAGTGTGCTAAATACATCTTTATGCGTCAGGTGCGATGTTTTCAGCACTCGTATTCGGCTCGTGAGCGCTGTCCTACTACTCGTGCTGAAAACATTGCGCCTGACGCATAAAGATGTATTTAGCACACTAGTCACACAATATACTATTATATCCAACGCATAATGAGATTACATGAACTTTAAGTTTTCTTATGGACGCCATGTTGAATTTCAACATTTTTAAATAATACGCATTTTTTCTGATTCATAATATGATGTATCTAAACGAAAGAAAAGTTTGATCAAAATAATTTTATGATATTATCTAGATTAGTATACAGCCTTCTCTATCAATTTTTAGCTAACTTCTTAATTATATTCTTGACATTATTTTGTAAAAGAGCCGTTTACGTTGTGGCCACCCCAGCTATAGTCATAGGCGGCGGAACGACTTGGAGGGGGGTGCTTTAAATCTATATTTTCTGAATCCAGCCTGCAATTTTTTTAGCTACACCTATGTTATACTAATTATATGCGGTTAATATATATTGATATTTTCTTTGGAGTAATTCGAGAACATTATTTTAACGGATACCATTTGTGGTATGGTAATGTTATCGCGATCGGTGGTCCAGCGCTGCATTGTAATGGCTGGAGCGCCTCTATAGTTGGAGGTGGCGGGCGCACAGGAAGGAAGTCGACGATGACAGATATCTGTTCCACCAACGCTAGTTGCGTCACAAGTTTCACGCTTTAAGCCAGCTCAACTACGCTTTATCGACAATTTATCGAATTAAATCCGTTTAAGATGAAACATTTTTATTATGATTACAATAATTATGCATTTTAATGACAAGTTGAAGTATCAATTTGATGATTTGAGTCTAAACATTTTAATTTACTATTTACGAGTGTTCCTATAACCGAGCTTCATTTTTGTCATCAAAACTTTTGAACTGAAATATGTGCCAAACTGTTTCTTGGAAGATGACGATTCTGTTGAAGATCAAGGAGTCATTTAAAAAATATAGGAACTAGGAACGAATGTGCATGTTTTTAACCCCCGACAAAAAAGGGGTGTCATAAGTTTAACGTGTGTATCTTTGTATCTGTGTGTCTGTCTGTGGCATCGTAACTCCCAAACGGATGGACCGATTTCAATGCAGTTTTGTTTGTTTGAAAGATGTTATTTGCGAGATGGTTCTTAGCCATGTTTGATTGAAATCGGTTCAGCCGTTTCCAAGATTTTCAGCTTTCATCTCAATTTGTAATGTCTGTGGCATCGCAGCTCCCAAACGGATGGACCGATTTCAATGCGGTTTTGTTAGATTGAAAGATGGTATTTGGGAGATGGTGCTTAGCCATGTTTGATTGAAATCGGTTCAGCCGTTTCTAAGATCTTCAGCTCTCATTGCAGTTTTACAGCTAGAAATTTCGAGTTTGAGCTCAAATAATCAGTTTTTGATTAGTTAGTTTAAAAATTATGAAATAAAATTAAATTAAAAATTTAAAAAAACCCCGACGCAAAAAAGTAAACCTTTAAAAAGTAAGAAATAATTAATATCTACTATATCTGGCCCGATGCACCGTCTATATTTCTTCGTTTAGATGAAATATTTTATTTGTAAACGAAGAAATAGACGGTGCATCGGGCCAGATATAGTAGATATTAATTATTTCTTACTTTTTAAAGGTTTACTTTTTTGCGTCGGGGGTTTTTTAATTTATATTAGGGTTGAACATTTTTTGGTTATCAGATGATGTAATAAATGTTGCAAACGTTTTAAATTGCACTTACTGTTTTTAACACGCTTATATTAGCTTCACCTGTATGTTTGCATGCTTGCTTGCGGGCTTGTGTGCTTGTCAGTTTGTAACCGACTTCTTTGAACTTGATTTTGACCAACTTTGAACGGTCAGATTTAGTTTAAACTTTGCACACTTATCAAGGACCGACGACAATACAATAATTCCATAAGTTTGTCCCATTATCCTGACCAGGATCTCCAGGACTAAAAAAAAAAAAAGCAAAAAACTTCAGATTGAACTGAAACTTTGCACACTTATCAAGGACCGATTACAATACAATAATTCCATAAGTTTGTCCCATTATCCTGACCAGGAACTCCAGGACTAAAAAGCAAAAATAAATTATAATTTAAAAAAACTAAAAAACACGCTTTAATGAACTAAAAAGTAAAAAATAATTAATTTTATTGTAAAAAGCGTGGGGTGCTTTGTATCATATTTTCATACTACCCCACGCTTTTTACAATAAAATTAATAATTTTTTACTTTTTAGTTCATTAAAGCGTGTTTTTTAGTTTTTTTAAATTATAATTTATTAATATTAGGGTATTGTGAAAAATTCTTAAATATGACCAGCTTTTAATATGATAAAACATTTTGACTTTAAAATTTTATCCCCTTTCCTTTGTGTGTGCTGCTCGGTTCAATAGAAAAAGGCTTGCTAAGAAATCTACTTATTAAATAAATTATAGTCCCCCATCTCGTGTCTGTTGCATGTTTGTGAAAAACTTGAAAACCGCTAGACCGATTTCAATTTAGTTTTCATGGTTATATAGACTATGTCACTATAGTGCATTATTCTTAACAGCCAGTATAAGTATTGATTGACGGGCTTGAGAATAGCCGAGCGTGTAGCAATGCTGTTATTTACATGGCGTTGCTATGGTTCCTCTATTACAAGTCCCCAGTTTCCGGGTTCTAGCCCGAGAGCTGGTGAAACTGTCAATTGGATTTTCAATTTATTATTAAAAAATAATGAATTGAAAATATGAATTGGTGCTAGGCCCAAATAACCTTAGCTGTTGGCGGTCTTTAAAACACACACAGTATTGATTGACAGTCTTGTTTCAAGCACTTTATTCGAATTAGCGCTTCATGATGCAACAGTAGTTACCAATCGCAATTTACGACTCTGCCGGTGCATGGTGGAATGTAGATACAACATAAGGACAGTAAGCCATGCAGCTCGCCAGTGTCGGAAGTCGTTAGATCGGATCTGTGATCCCAACATCGCCTTCTTCCACTTGACAATATGCTGTGCTCTGCTGTTTAATATATAAAGCTGCACTTAATTTCTTGCTTGTATTCAAACACACGGCTGCTTCGGCAATGTTGCCATATTCTTTCGAAACACTCCCATTCAGACTTGTGAACAGTTCAAAGGCTTGGCAAAATTTAATACCTACTCGGTTTTTGTGTGATATTTTTAATATCGAAGGAATAATTGGACTGAAAGCAAGTTTTGAAAGCATCAAAACGACCATTTGATGCTTTCAAGCTTTCATCAGAAAGCAGTACATGTATGGAAAAGGTCTGGAAAAAGATTTTTTGCGTGCAATATCTGCACAACTCATGGGCGGGTGTTGAAGCAAATGCCTTCGCGAGAAAATTCTTGACCCATATACCGCAAATCATTCCATTTCAGAGGTATTGCAGTCAACAAATCTTTTTCCAGGCCTTCGCCACACTCGTTCAAGATTCTGATGGTCAAGCTTCATATGGTTTCATTGAAACTTCCATTACAATACTTCACAGTGCTAAAAATATGACACTGCCCATGGTGTGTTCATTTTGTCAAGGAGTGTATTTAGGGCTATTATAAAAGAGAGATGAAAAAATGGACAAATTTATTAATAATTACCTTTTGCCCTTGGCTTCGCTCAGTGTAAACATATTTTGCCAACGTACCTTTGCTTGCAGGTTCGCTCGAGTTGATGTTGGTTTTGACGAAAACTACCTTAAATCGAGTGGAACTCGATAGAAAGTAATCCTTTATCTTTGGGGTACCAACTGATAGTGTACCAAGTTTCATTAAAATCAGTTCAGTCCTTCTCGAGTGATACAGCGATAGACAAAATGTCTGGAGACACGTTTTCCCGTCTATGTAATATGTACCTTACAATTATCCTAAAAATACAAAAAAAATATTACAGAGGTTGTGCTACAGTTTTATACAGTAATATATGATTACTAACGCCCTGATGCTAAGAATTTATGATTTATTATCCACCCCTGCGAAGCGATGTCGGGCTGGTGGTGTTTATAATATTAGTAGGATTCCGCCAATATACGCTAAAATGCAAAAGAATTTCAGAGTTACTGTTACTATCTCATAAAAGCTGCCCCCCCCCCCCCAAAAATTTATCAAAATAAAATATAGCCTATATCACTCAGGGATAGTGTAGCTTTCTATTAGTGAAAAAAGTTTAGAAAAGTATAGATTCGCTTAGCGTGGTTTCACTCAACTTTCGTAAAACCTGAGCTAAGTGAAGGATTAAAATGTCTGTAATTCGTTTGCGTTAATGTCGGTTTTGACAGGAATTTTACGCTAACCCGAATGCAGCCAAGTAAAAAATATTACTAAAAAAAGCGTGGGTTGTAAACTCTGTGATAGTTTATCAAATTATTAGTTACGACCCACGCTTTTATGATTATGAACCTAAATTATTAAAAAATATTTTTTCCTTTTTAATACATTTGTATAAAAGTTTATCTAAAAAGTTTTTTTTTACTAATATTTTATGTTCTTTTTTGTGTAATACTATTAAAACAGTAATTTATTAAAATTAATTGATTATTTAATTCTAAAAACGATTGATTCATGTATTGTCATCAGGAATACATATGTGTACAAAATTTCAAATAGATCGGATACGTTCAAAATTAACTTGCAAGATTTAAACTAAATATACTAACATATTAACTGACAGGTGATGTTGAGTTAAATTTGAATATGCTAGTTGACAGTGAATTATGAATACAAGTTTCATCAAAATCGGTCCAGGTGTTTTTGAGTCATGCCGTTAAAAATAGACAGAGACAGATTACTGTGTAGTCACTACACAGTAATTTGTCTGTTGTACAATAATTGTATTCCTAATCTGACAACACTGGTTAGCTCTAGCTGCTGGATCTGTTGTGTGTGTTTGTATGCACTTGCTGTTAAAGACATTCTGGCATGATGATACACAGTATACATCAGAGGCTCTCAACCTTTCGTTTTTTTATTAATATCTCTAAAAACAATGTTTAATTATTTACAGGAGTCCGCAGATTAGAATGAATGTGGTGTATATTTTTTGGATACATGTAGGTTAAACACCGTTAAAGTTTAACTAATAAACTAGCTGTACTCGCGACTTCGTTCGCGCGGCGTTTTGGAATTATTATGATTGTCTTAGGTTTAGATCATATTATAATATATTACACTAAAGTTTCGTTAACGAAACATTATTTTTTGATCATGCACCTATTCAATAAAAATTATTTTTCCGTAAAAAGAACCTAAAAATGGAGTATGGTTTGTGAAGTGAACACCGAAAGTTTTAATCATTGATGTGCATGCTTGGTCAGGAATGGGTTATCAGTCGTCAGTATAACTGAAAATTTTTAACTTTTCAAAGCTATAATTTTTATACTATATAAACGTGAAAAAACCTTAAATTTTTTTAATAATCATAGCAACTTCCTTTATAACAGTCGTTTTTTAAAAAAAAATTAAGAACCGTTTTCAAGTTACAGTGGTGTTTCTCGATTGAGCCCCGCGGGGACTTCTTTTTTTGTCGGGATAAAAAGTATCCTATATGTTGATTGTTGACCCAGGACATAAGCTACCAACATGCCAAGTTTCATTTAAATCCGTTCAGTAGTTTCCGCGTGATGCGTGCACAGACAGACAAAAATGGTGAACATTGCTGTTTTGACCTCCATATCGATAATAATGTCTACCGCGATTATAATTTTGAAAAAATATATCATGTACAGATACGACCCCGTTACAGTTTTGTTATATATGTATAATTTAATTAATATTGCAAGATGTCTGTAATTTCGTTTTCTTATGCAGGTCAATTTTGATTTGTCGGTAAATTTTTCGAAAATTGTGAAGGATGTCTAGACAGGGGAATATGTTTTCAGAATGTCTGTCTGTTTATAACGCTATGACCCAAAGATGGCTGAACCGATCCTGTTGAACTTAAAATACAGAGTATTTTTTCTCGGGTTAGAATAAAGTAATGATACTTTGCCGGGAGAAGGGATTCACTTGTTTGTACCAGAATCACATAATGTAGTACTTTTATACCCGACTACATTCGGATCAAGACATCAACGCAAATGAATCTGTGAAAAAAAACAAGATAAATGATTTCTGGTTTTTGGAATAATCAACTAATAGACCGAGAGCTAGTGACAATTTTTTGGTGTTATTTATTCAAGGCCTTATTTTTGTGAAGATGTTGAGGGGGGAATATTAAAGTGTCCTGAGTAAGGGATTTTGCTGGATAGTGGTCACAATTATTATTGCTTCAAGGCTGAAATTGTTTGTATATTTATTTTATTGTAGATTATAGACAATAAAATAAATATACAAACAATTTCAGCCTTGAAGCAATAATAATTGTGACCATTTTTTTTGTTACATGTTGGGGGCGGTCTGCATCCCTCCCATACCGCTATCCAGCAAAATCCCTTACTCAGGGCACTTTAATATGCCCCCCTCAACATCTTCACAAAAATAAGGCCTTGAATAAATAACACCAAAAAATTGTCACTATAGCTCTCGGTCTATAATAATGATCGATTAAAACCGCGTGTTGAACGTGTTGATTGAACATCGGTTTTACATGTAAAATTAATATAGCTCATCTCCTTTCCTATGGAGAAAGGTTTATATAAAAAAAATGTTTAGAATTCTGATCTACCGTTTCTGATGTGTTCGCGACATATTTTAGCTGTAATAAGAAAGAAAATTACAGTTCAAATTTTAAAATATTGCTGATTTTTACACAGAAAAGGGAATTAAGTAAGCCATTACAAAAAGTGTAATTGTATAAATTGCTTAATTTTTGTCATTGTAATTTTCTTTTTTTTTTTTGCAGCTGAAATTTGTCGGGAACACTAACACATCGGAAATGGTAGAAATTCTAAACATTTTGTTTAAATAAACTTTTTCTCTTTAAAGTCAATAAGAAAGGAGAATAAATTTTACATGTAAAACCCGTATGTCAATCAACACGTTCAACACTCGGTATTATTTATCGCCAAAACAACAAAATTAAAAATTATTCGCGTGTTTCATTAACAAAATTAGCACCATCAAGAGATGATTACACAAAAAATTATTCAGTATAATCAAGCGGATTATTATATTGTATCATAATTTGTATACATTTGACATTGCTTTAACTAATTATAAAGCAATTAAGTACTCATTGCTTTTGTGGAAATTTGTTTAATAAGTAGAAAATGAACATATTTTGTTTCCTTCATCATTTGCACCAAATTAACATTTTCATTATAAATATTATCAATTTATCATACTGCGTTACACAACTGAAATTGTCAAATAATAAATTTATCGTGTTGGTGCAGAACTTTTCTAAGCCGCAAGTTCAACAAGCTGGTTAAAGTTTAAACAGATGACGATCGCGGCAGCGCTGCTTTATTGTTTGTATACATTTTTTATGAGCAATTACTTTAATGACATACATAAAACGTTTGTTTTCTGGAGTCTGTCAAGTTCCATGTTGATTTACTAATGGTTAATTACGCTATTGAATATTGATAGTTTGACTTTTCATGTTTATACGTTCTATTTTTATACAGTCAATTAATTTTTATCTGCTAATTTGCTTTCTTGAACAGCAAATTTACCCGCAGAGTCGATCGCATAAATAAATGTTGATTTTGACAGAAAGTAGACAGACACTCAAATTTTATTTATATGTTCAGATAAAAAACATGGCCATCTTGATGGTCGACTGAAAAGCACAGTTTTTGCCATTTTTTAAAAACATTTTTTTATCTCGAAATTGTACATTTAAAAAAAAAAGTAATTTATTCATATTTTATCATCTAGAGTTTTTATATTTTTAACAGAAGCGCGATATACTCGGCATAGATTTACCATTACTGCGCAGGTCCCTAACGTCATATCGTAATGAAACAAAATACAGCAACAAGTGTTGAGTTGTTCAGGATGATATGAAACGTCGAAATTTTATGGTCCGACCCCTATAGGTCTCTCTATCCTACCGACGCCATATATGGGTAAATACACTAGTATAAGGTCAATTGAGACATTTGTTGTCAATCTGAAGACTATACGAGTTTCGCGTTTCCGCATATCCTTCGGCAGAAATTCTTTTTGAAGCAAGAATCCGCAGGAGTATAGATTGCGTCTTCGTTTAACATCTGTATAGTTTGATACCTTGGTTAATTTTCACCTGTAATCCAAAACTGAAAATTTACTCATACAAACTGATCGTTTCCTGCCCTGCTACATCTAGACTTGTGCTATATTGAGAAGCAAGTGATTGCGCAAGTTAAGAGATTAGTTAGGAGACAGTGAATAATTCGGTGGTGGAGAAACATAGATTTGCTTGGGATGCTATTCCATGTCGTCACTGCTAGCACACGTATTGTCCCATGCGGTTTATACGGGCCCAGTAGCTGCCTTATTATCGTATGCCCGTTATTTGGTAAAAGTAATTAAACTAGGCCTGCCATAAACGTCGCGATGCCGACCAGGACCAGGATATGAGGTAGAAAAAGAGGAAAAAGTTATTTTTTTATTATTCATTTTATCAACCTAAATCACAACCAATTTGACACATAGGAACAGTAAAGTTATTTTTGGATATTATATAGTCCATGAAGAATTGAGACAAATTAGTGGAAATAGGACTTCGGTTCTGTATTATATTTTAAGTAATTATTCTACCAACATTTCATCCTCAAATTGGAACTTCTTCAGGACAAGAAAGTTATATACAATGTAGAATCAAAATATTTTATTTGATTCATATCTGCACTTCAGTGAATATAATGTTTTTATTATATTGACGATTGTATATAACTTTCTTAGAATCCTGAAGAAGTTTCAATTTCGGAATGAAACGTTGGCTGAATAAGTAAAATAAAATAGAGAATCGAAGTCCTTCCCACTAATTTGTTTTAATTAAAGTTATTAATTAAGTCAATCAACTCGAAAAAAGCAAACCAGGATAAGTGATTGGTTTACCGGGACACAGCTCTGCAAACCGGGACATGTCCCGGTGTACCGGGACGTATGAGCCCTAAACTAAACCCATTTACTACACCAGTGTAAACATTACCTTGGGTTCTGAGACAACGATGTAAATCGTAACAATAATAAAGTTTGGCCATAGTAAAGTTTCGGCACCGAACTAATAAATTATCTATCGAAATTATTTGTTTCGTTTTGGTATAATTTTATTCAAACGGGCCATGGGTACCACAGCTGACCATAGAAAATATTCATTGTCATACTTCTGTACGTAGTGTTGTTTACACGCTTGGGTGACTGCACAGACAGTCGCACAAACCTAGCATTGAACGTCCACTAGACTGTAGTTAGAAAAGATTCATCGACGAACGAGTATTTATATATACAGTTCCTCACAAAAATATTCGAAATACTATCGATACTTCAACTCAAAATCGAGATCGAAGATCGATATGCGGAGATTTACCCGTTACTTGATAATTATCTATTTTATTTATTGTAAATTATGGACGCGTCGACAACTTAGGTCATTAGTGTCTTGATTACATTGATAATTTATTATCAATTATACAATAATATAAGTACCTGATTCTGCTAAACAGCAGAATGCCCATTTAACCGAATATGACTCGAATTTAATTACGTATAGGTATATACTCGTATTTTATATCAGCTATATTAATTTTTTTTTAATATACGTGAATTTTGGCTTCTACGCTTATTAATATGTTAAAACTGTAATTAATTAAAAAATACAATATAATTATAATATGCTTAATAATTTATGTAAATTACGTCTTTTATTCACCAATAGTGAAAGAATATGATGTTGTGAATTAGCGTTCTATATACCTACTATTTAAAACACAAGGCGTTTTTTTGTTAGAACTTTCAGCGACTTACACTTAACGATTTTGATTTTTTTTTTTAATTAATCGTATAACTTTGAAGAGCTGTCAGCCATTTTTAAATTTTTATTTCTTTATAGGTAATCTATTGAAGATCATTCTTACACGAGGTCCACTAGTTTTAATAATAATTATTCGTCATTTTATAGCTGCTAGGAGTTATTGGGTATCAAATAATTATCGGGTATTGGATATAATAGTGATAGTGTAACGGGCAAAAACCAGGGTATTCGAATCAGGTGCTCAATTTAAAAAAAATAATCAAAATCAGGATCGGCTCTTGGGAGACATAATCGGTGCGAATGCACTGAGGCCGCCATTTTGATAGGGATACCGGAATTTATAAAAGAAAAAATAAAATTTTCATAAGAACACTATACACAACCTATGGTATGAGAGGGTGCAGGGTCCTAAAAATTGACTTCGATAGAAGGAGTCTTATTCAAAAGAAAACTAACACATAAAGATTATAAACTTTTGTATTTGAATACCCTTTAAGTAAGATATTGTATTTAGTTTTGCATTGCTGCAATTATGTAGACACCAGCGATCCTGGAAATAATTCTGATGTAATATCGCAGAAAATCTCCTGTGCTTTTGGCTAACTAAACTGATGTTTAAGTTGCATTTATTGCTAACGTTTCGGGAGATTTACTCTCATCGTCAGATTCAAATTATACGTTTATCAGTAAATTGTCAGTGTCGCATAAAATAATCATGGTTTTTATGTCAATTTTTATAATTCACAAAAAAATAAAATAGCACACTAACACAGCCGAAGTTTATCTAAAAACATAACCTATTGCTGTTTTTATTACAAGCTTTTATTTAACTTGCAATGTATGTTAGTTAGTTTTTGTGTGTTTGTTTAGGTTAGGTCAAAACTTGCAAGTCTATTTTGAACGACTTCCACGTATCCGATCGATTTGAAATTTTGTACACATATGTATTCGCGATGACAATACATGAATAAATCGTTTTTAGAAATAAATTCAACCCCTAAGGGGTTCAAACGGATGTAGGTTTTTTTTTTACTAATCAACGCCTAGGCCAAATCGCTGAAGCTATATTAAGAAACTTGAAATTTGGACAGTTGGTTCCTTTTCTGACGTAAGCATCCACTAAGAAAGAATTTCTCGAAATTCAACCCCTACGGGTGTCTAAGGGGAGTAAAATTTTGAAAGACTGAAATGAACAAAATAAAATATTATAGTAAAAAAACTTTTTAGAGACAAGCTTTTATTGAAATGTACTAAAAAGGAAAAAATATTTAACAAGTTTGGTTCATAATTATTATAAAAGCGGGGGTTGCAACTAAACTATTCAATAAGCTACCTTGCTCGGTTCGCAACCTAAATATAAAAAAATTCAAAAGCGTGACAAAGAAATATCTCATAAATGAGGCCTTTTACACTGTTGAGGAATTTTTGACTGCAGATGTCAAGATAGGCTAAATGCTATATTTTATGTATTTATGTATTTTATTATGACGAAGTTATCCACATTGTGGTTTTCAACTAATAAAGTATTCTATTCTATTTTATTCTATTCAATAAACTATCACAGAGTTCACGACCCACGCTTTTATAATTATGAACCTAATTTATTAAAAAATATTTGTTCCTTTTTAGTGCATTTAAATAAAAGCTTGTCTCTAAAAGTTTTTTTTACTAATATTTATTATCCTCGTATATCATACATATCTATCTGAATGTGTGATGTTATGCAATCTTTGCACATCTGTACTAACAATAGTTTTGCAGTTATCAAAAAGAATATGTACTATTTATTTTACGTGCTCATAATATGTTTGCAAATTGCATAAAAGTTGCCGTTTAAAATATATAAATAAATGTTCAAGTCGTTTGTTACTCAAATGACACTGTATTATTTTATCAGTGATATTGTACGATCCTATTTTATTACCGCGAATCTACAAAAAAAAAGAGTCAAATTTTACAGTATGTTAAACGTAAAATGTTTATTACGTACACCTTACACGTTTTCAATTGGTCCGATGTTAAAACAACTGAGATAAATAAATGACAGTCGTCACGGCGGTGCCAACCTTCACCCAATTTCACCGTTCAGTGCCAAATCGCGCATTTATTCAAGTTACACAGTATTATATTTTTTTACAACAAATTGTTGCTATGTTGTTGTTCTTACGGAATATAATTGTTATTTTATGTGGTTTTTGTTATTTTTACGAAACAAAGGAAACATTTTTTTTATTTCTCTAGTGTAAATTTACTTCTTATTACAGTGATAATATGGCACCTGACTTTAATACTTATATGTATAAAAGTTGTGGTTGTTTATTGAATTTGTTGATTGCTATGAATAAAGGAAATAATTGAAAACATAAATAAAGTTTAATCGTTATTAATTATTAAAATAGTAGGGGTGTGCAACTAGTGGATTTTCGACTCGAGTAGTACAATAAAAGAACTACATATACTGAAAATAGATTTTTCAGTATCTATATTCTATAATTTGGTCAAACAGATCCAATTTTGATGAATTTTTTTATGTTTGTTATATCCAATTCTTATTTTGATTAATTGGATATGACAAACATTTAAAAAAATCATCAAAATCGAATCTGTTTTGGTTTTAATTATTTTTCCACTTCATTGACTGGACTAGGAAAAACTGCACTAGAAATGAAAATAATGAACTTACAGGGCTGAAACTTTCAGAATCGTTAGGTCTACATGTCTCAAATAAGCACACAAAATTTAATCATAGTTGAATAATTATTTGTAAAACGGCAATAATATATTGCATTACAAGGGACGAAACACAGCGTTTGCAACTAGTGTGAAGTTTGCTGCAATTTGGGCGCGCAAAAAAGCAGAAAAAATATTAGATCTGTCAGATCCATGTGAAATTTATGTTGGATTATGTCTGTCATTTTGACTTTTTCGAGTAATATAGGCGAATTGAAGTTGGCGCGACTCAATCGACAATCGCTCTATCTCTCTCTTAACAACGTTTAAAAACAGAGAAAACCGGCAACCGAAAATTTTCAACCCGCTAAATAGGTACCGAAAATCGAATTTTCAATAGAGGCGTTGTGAAAACGTTTATTATTTTATACGCGACGCGAGCGTATAGGAAAATTCGGAGAAAAACTTGGTGTAAAATGAAAAATAATGGAAATAACGTGCTCGAAGTTTTTTTACTGTAAAATACATGCCTTTCGAACAACATATGGAAAATTTCATCAATATTCAAAAAAACTCGGGTCGCAGTGCCAAACCCTGCCGACAATATAGTGTATTTGCTAATACAGGCATTGTATAGCATTATTATTTATTATGTGAACTTAAGTTTGTTTTTTGACAAAATAAAAAATTTAACCCCTTAATACATCCCTTAAAATAATTAAATTTTTCTAAATTTCAATATTAGATTTTATCAGTACACCCAATTAAATACACCCTTTCATAAGTAAATCCGTATCAACAAACTAGTGTTTTCATAAAATTTGAAAGTCCGGTCCTGTCGGGCCGATTTTATTAAAATTTTAGCAGCACATTTTAATCTTTACTAAAGAGTTAAATTTCAATTTTGAAACGATTCTGACAAATTTTTCGATATTTTTGGGCCCAAAAACTTTTTGGAACCCCTAAATACAACCCTGAAAATGGTCCGATCGGGCCCATTTTAAATAGGCTTCTTGCGGTGATGGGTTCCAATGTGTGTACCAAATTTCGTTTCAATCGATTAAGTCTGTCGAGAGTTATCGTGTACACACATATATATATATATATAAATATATATATAAATATATATATAAATATATATATAAATATATATATAAATATATATATAAATATATATATACATACATATATATATAAACATTTTTAAAAATGGTGCCAAAGTGTTCAGGAGGCTATGAAACGTCGAGAAATTTTGGTCCGACCCCTAGGTCCCACCATCCGACCGACGCCAATAGTGTATGTGCCATATGGCAAATACACTAATAATACGCGTCAGACTAATAACCTACATCTATCAAAAAATCGTTTGTCGATGTATAATAAAGGTCCGCTAGGTTTAAGCACCAAACTTTTTAAAAAACTGCCTTTGACAGTTAAAAATATTGACAAGTTTAGAATTTTTATTTAATGTTTTACAGTATTAATGAATAGTTTTTAATTTGTCTTGTAATAATGTAGTTTGAGTGATTGTATATGACGTATTCTTATCGATTTTTTGGCTAACAATAAAACATATCAATATCAATATTTTTAACACAGAAAACGAATTTTGCGACGAAGCGTACCGCTGACGCGTGGAAAATCCGGGGGAAAACTGCTCTAGAATTGAAAATATTGAACGTGTATAGTCTATAAAAATTTCAGAATCGTTAGGTCAATACGTCTCAAATAAGTTTACAAAATTTAGTCGAGATTGAAAAATAATTTGTAAAACGACAAATATATGCGACACTAGCTTATACGAAAATTCGGAGGAAATTTGCAATATTGTATTGAAATGTTTCTGATTTCAAATAATATAATATTGTAACAAACATTAAAAAAAAATTTCGTCAAAATCGGAGCCGTTAGAAGTAAAAAGCTCCATTGACTGGGCTATTAGTATTTTCGTCAAATGGAAACTCCCCAATTATTTTTAAATCGCGTAAACTTTTGCTCCGAATTTTTTTTTTTTTCATTTTTGGAGTCATTTTAACTGACTAATAATATTTTTCTTTTGTTACAGGTAACCCTACCCATATGATGTATTATTATATAAATTGTTTGCTGTAGGTAAGTTTGGAACGTGTTTATCTATATTTTTGTGTTCAATAAATATGGTTATAAAGTTTATAGCAAGTAATAATATTACGTATTCGTACTGTGTCGTTATCTATTAAACATAAAACCAAGCAGTACTAAGAATGTTCATGGCTGTGGTTTCCCCTGAAACGCGCCGTAACGTTTCGTTTTACTCCCCCCCCAAACGTTACGTAAAACATTTTTACCTAAAAATGTCAGTTATGTCGCGCAAAATATTGGGAAATCACTAAAAAAATAATGTTACGTAACGCGTTGCTTGAACCCCCCTCCTCCTCTGTAACGCACCGTAACGTTTTACAAGATCCCCTCCCCCAAACTCCGTGACGTAATACTCGAACGGCCCTGTACTTGAAAACGTGTTTTTTGCCAATAGTCTCTTCGTCTTGTATGTCTGTTTGTCTGCAGTCAGCATGATACCTACCTGTTAAACTGCTAAGCGGATCGAAACCAAATTTTATTATTGGATGTCTGACACGTAAATAGATTTTGCAAATCTCTAAAATTCCTGTCTCACTATATTTAATGATGCGTTGATTAATTTGGGAATTGGAATAGTTCCCTTGCCTCGTCCAATTGGCTGATATATTTTTTTTTTATGCCTGGCCACTGTTTAGGTGACTGCCTTATTGGCTCATTGAGCTCTCTTTCACCAAAGGTCAAGAAGAGGAATTCAGACTCGCTTTGTGATCACGTTCAAAAACAACGCGATACGACTCTCATATCTAGAAAGTATACCTTACAGTAGAGTGTCCCTAACTGTGTGTCGCGGCGCTATCCTAGGGGAGTTGCCATTTCAGAACATCAGCCCCGATTTGTGAAGTTATGCTGAGAAAAGCAAGCTTATTAATTGTATTTTTTGTAGTTTTTTTTATGTTTTCTAATTATTAGAATTAGAATCTAATCTAATCTAACTTAATATTATAAATGTGAAAGTTTGGATGGATGTATGGATGTTTGTTACTCAATCACGCCAGAACGGCTGAACGGATCTGGATGAAATTTGGTACAGAGATAGATTATAGTCTGGAATAGCACATAGGCTACTTTTTATCCCGGAAAAATGTACGGTTCCCGTGGGATAGTTTTGTTTTTCATTGAGCAAGGGATCGACATGATTTTTTGCATAGTGGTAGTTTAGGGGTCAGAGAATGTTATAGGCTAATTTTTATCCCGGAAAAATGTACGGTTCCCGTGGGATAGATTTATTTTTGTTTTATCTCTGGAACTACTAAACCGATTCTAAAAATTCTTTCACTAATAGAAAGCTACGCGGGGGGGAGAATCTCGAGGGGGGATAACAAATTAGGGGAGAAGATTCTCGCGGAGGGATAATAAATTAGGGGGGAAGATTTTTGCGGGGGATAACAAATTAGGGGTGGAGATTCTCGCGGGGGGATAACAAATTAGGGGGGAGATTCTCGCGGGGTGATAACAAATTAGGGGGAGATTCTCGCGGGGTGACAACAAATTAGGGGGGGGAGATAATATTCAAGTGAACGAGCGAAGCAAGTGAGTAATGTATTATTAATATTCGAGCGAACGAGCGAAGTGAGTAATGTATTTATAAAATTCGAGCGTACGAGCAAAGCGAGTGAGTATAATGTATTAATAATATTCAAGTGAACGAGCGAGGCGAGTGAGTAATATATTAATAACATTCAAGCGAGCGAGCGGAGCGAGTGAGTAATATATTAATAATATTCGAGCGAAGCGAGTGAGTAATATATTATTAATATTCGAGCGAACGAGCGAAGTGAGTGAGTAATGTATTTATAAAATTCGAGCGTACGAGCAAAGCGAGTGAGTAATGTATTAATAATATTCAAGTGAACGAGCGAGGCGAGTGAGTAATATATTAATAACATTCAAGCGAACGAGCGGAGCGAGTGAGTAATATATTAATAATATTCAAGCGAACGAGCGAAGCGAGTGAGTAATGTATTATTAATATTCGAGCGAACGAGCGAAGTGAGTGAGTAATGTATTTATAAAATTCGAGCGTACGAGCAAAGCGAGTGAGTAAAGTATTAATAATATTCAAGTGAACGAGCAAGGCGAGTGAGTTATATATTAATAATATTCAAGCAAACGAGCGAAGCGAGTGAGTAATGTATTAATAAAATCCGAGCGAACGAGCGAAGCGAGTGAGTTATGTATTATAAAATTCGAACGAAAAAACACTACCAGCCTAGCTTCGCTTCGCAGGAAAAGAATTTCTCGCGGGGGGATAATAAATTCTATAAATCGTAAAATACGTGGGCGAAGCCACGGGTAACGGCTAGTAAATAATAATTAAGATTCTAATATTCTTTGGAGTTTTCGTTGAATAATAAAGTAATTTTATTGTCTGCTAGAGCTACACACAGGTATCTTCTTTTAGAAGGGCGTCGCAAAAAATTGCAACCTGTAAAAGGAGTCGCAGTAAAGAAAAGATTGGGAACCTCTGCCTTACAGTAATGTAGATTGAAGAAAAAGTGAATATTGAAACACTATTCCCGTACACTTCTGTGACATGGATTCACAATTCATTTAACAGAAATAATTCTAGAATCGTTGGCAATACAAAAATCTGACACATAATATAGTAAATTAAGAAGTGAACGCGCGTTTTGTTAACGAAGTTAGCATCGTCAAGAGTCAACAGATAATGATATCTTGTTGGGTGCTAACAGATACTGTGAAGTGAAGTCTACTGTATCTAAATATCTTAACAGATGTTTTCTGCGTCATTGAGCGCTGCGCGCTGACTACAATCTCACGAACAATAAATTCACATAAAATATACATAAAGAGACACTAACGTCGGATAATAAATAATAGATTATGTATTTTGATTGTGTCGTCAAATATCCATAAAAATATTTTCTCAACAAACATACTGTGCGAATGCACGTAGGTCAGTTTTCTCTATTTTCTTTTTAGACCGCACACCTTCCAACACTTAAAATTTAATTCTCTATAGTGACTGCTTGAATCACTCGTGGACTGGCCAGGGGCGCTGGAACGTCCCGGGTCCCCAGAGAAGGCCCGGGCCTTTCCATTTCCCAATCCCAACAAATAACAAATTACTTAAGTCTCTCTCTCGGGCCCCTACAAATGTTAGCGTTCCTGAAAAAATATAGCCAGTCCGCGTCTAACTCGAAATTAATAGTGTTTATCAGGTGGTGTCAATTTTTTTGACAGACTTCAAAAAATAAGAGGTTATCAATTCGACGTTTATGTTTGTATCAGGAAACTCTGAATCGATTTGAAAAAATCTCTCAGTGTTTAACCCTACTCCTTGTGGAGTAACAAATGCAGCTACGATTAAAAGGGATTATGAACTGTGAGCGAATATGTGAAGCAAGTTGGGGATGTAATTATGCTTGCATATGTATTGGTGTATAACACTGATTATGTCAAAAACAATTTTTTACCATATATGTTCAGGATTATATTATGAGGAAGGATCGTAAATTAGTCGCTTAAAAGGCTGAAATAAAATAATTTTAAGACGACTTAAAATCAATCAGAATGTTTCTAAAAGGGATAAATTTATTTTTTCACAACGTCGCTTTAGAAAATTCGATTTTCAGTTGTCGCCTTTCTTTAAGTTTTCTTTCGTTGAGAGAGAGATAGAGCGATTGAGTCGCGCCAACTTCAATTCGCCTACATTACTCGAAAACGTCAAAATGTCAGACACAACCCCACATAAATTTCACATGGATCTGACAAATCCAATATTTTTGCGGCTTTTTTGCGCGCCCAACTTGCAGGTACCTCAAATCGAATTGTCAATAGAGTTGTGAAAAATGATATGCATTTACTCGGAACGAAACACAGCGAATGCAACGCGTGTGAATTTTCTCGTTCCTCGGACAGCACACTTCACATTAGTTGCAAACGCTGTGTTTCGTTCCTTGTAATGCAATTTGTTTTACAATCACCTTCCGTATCGACACACTGCAGTAAATTGGAAATCGGCGCGGCGTAAAAAAAATCAATTGCGCCGACAGCTAATTTATTGTATGTAGAGAAGGTGATTGTAATACGAGGGAAAAATTATTTTATTTTTTTTAGACACTCCGATTCTTTTTTTGAAGTCGGATCCATTTTTTCATCGTTGCAAAAGAAAGAGATATTGTTTCTAATTGATCGGCACTAACGACGCGACGAACAAAATTTGAAAGTCTTTTGAGAGTTTATTTCGAGTCCCGTTCATTTTCTAATAAATCGTTGGAAACAGCCGTAATTACTGACCACTCGTCTTTAGGTACCTTCTTATTACTGTATAACGTTCCGAATGACGCAACGAACAAAATTCCACGCTAATGATCTAAGCTGTCGAGCATTTGTAATCTCCAATTAAATAAATGTCTGCCTCACCATTTTTGCGACATTATTTAATGGTGCGTTGATTAATATGAACTAGAAGGTATCATTGCTGCATATAGATACGCGTTTTTAGGGTACCTTCTCGACAACCACTATTGTTTTATGGGCATAATGGCAATATTACGTCGATGAATTAATAGTTTCTTCACGTGACGACCGCGTAGTGGAATATGACCATACATTTTTTAATCCAAAATGTATTTTTAGTTTTTATTAAAATTATCTGACGAATTTGCGTATATTTGATTGAGTAATGATGAATGTTATTACAAATTTCTTGTCAGTATTTGTAAACTTTGTACTAGTTGATATCAAAAAAATGCGTTATTAAAATATAGTTATCATTGTAATATCAACTGAAATGTCACTAATTAAGAACATACAATGAAATCAAAAAATTAATAAGTTTAATAAAATAGCTGTACGTACAGTCAGAACAAAAAGGATGAGTTAAAAAATTAAAGTCATTAATGCACAACAAATTTTAAATAGAGATTTGCAGAACAAAATTTATACGTCATCCAAATTTTTTCCCCATCAAGTTAATCTAATCCGCATATCACACTTTTTCATGTTTTGTAATGCTGAGTTTATCGTACAATTTTAACAGGCTGTGAGTTTATCATACAATTTTAACAGGCTGTTTTTTTAATCACGGTGTTAAATTTTGATTGCTACGTGTTCATTGGTTGCTGCGTTTTCATTTTAGCAAATTGTTGATCGTTGCCATAGCAACCGCCATTTAACAGCGTAATTAAAAAATAAAATTGTACAATAAACCCAGCATGGAGCTGCGAGCTGCCTAAGTTAAGTCTGGTTGTGACTTTGGATTACCATTTCGAAATTTGAAAAGTCCTGACAAAAAGTCGGACATTTCAAAAAAAGCCCGGATATTTTAGACTGATTTAATACTTTTGTTTTATGTTTAAGTAATTTAATGCGAAAAGTAAACATTAATTCAAAATATTTCCATCTAAGTAAAAAATCCGGTCAAATTAAAAAGCCGGACAAAGTCCGGACGAATGGTAACCCTAGGTGGTGTCAATGTGTAGTGTGTACAGGGGACTAGAAAAAGCTGAAGGATACGTTTATGGCCGAAACTATCTCGACATTTGTCCAAAACTATCGGTGGTGGGGTTAGAACGTAGGTCCTAGACCTACCGATTTTTATAATATTATATGTATTAATTTTTCGTAATAGTAGGTACAATACTAGTACCTACTTTAAAATTAAAAAATCAATTAAAAAAAATTTAACTTTTCTGATAATTGCTTCAGCTAGCTGGCAACGTGTTTTCTTAATTTCTTAGTAATAGTTGTTGACGCAAAGATCGTTAAAAAATCTGACAGTTTTGAACCATTCTGTTTCTGTAGTTTAAATTTATCAGACATTTTATCATGTGACCGTGCTTCTTAGTTTATAAGCAAGGGCGAATTTACCAATAGGCTAAGTAGGCTGAGCCTTGATCGGCACGTTTTGGGGGGACTGAAAATTTTAAACAGACATATTGTTAGATTAGGTGCGAACAGGGCGCAAATTAGACAGACAACATTTTTGGAACCATTGTTTATGGTTTTCATATTTGTTAAAAATAATCAAAAATAGAGTCTGTTATGCAAACATCTCTCTCAAAAAGGGTGGCATCCGCGTCAGAACCTAGGGGAGCGACAACTTTAAATTCGCCCCTGCTTACAAGCTGGCTAAGAAATTTGGTTGTCCAATAAACTTCACTGTCAATGAGTCAATAATTTTCACTGCTATTCGTTGTATAATTTGTTCGCGGTGTAAACCATACCGTGCAGTCGGACTGTGCGTTCGCGTCCGAAGTCCCGCGTATAGACGATAAACAGTGCTGCCTCTATCGGCGGCTAGCAATCGTTGTCCAAGCACGCGGTTACTTAGTTCGTATTTGTCTGCTGTATGAATCGCGGCGTCGTCGGCTTACCTACAGCAGGACATGCCTCGCTCGCATGCAAAAAATAAACACATCCTAATGCTAAACACAATTAAACTTACGTGCTATTATAATAGTTACAGCGAGTGCTTCGTGAAAATGTGTCTTTTTAAAAACACTGGCTAAAAATTAAATATTTTATTAAATTGTTGGTGCAATTGTTGTGTGTAGTTTGTGGAGTGAAGTTTTGTTGACAAACGAATTGCTTGTGTTATGAAAATATATCAAGTTATTTTTTTTATTTTATTTTCTTTTTATTCAACTCTGCTGACATAAATATTTTTTGTGCTGTTCAGTGTTTCTAATGTGCGTTACAAATTATTTATAATGGATTTATACTACACATTTTTTTCTATGGTTTGTCTAGTTTTTCTATTTACGATTTTTATTATTTTATATTTTTTATTAGCAGGTATATTTACATACAATTTTCAAGTTATAAATACGTGTAAATTATTGTCAACAGTTTTTTTTGTCTACATATTATTAAAAAATCGTTGACTCCTTGTGTAATAATATTTCTCGACGTAACAAAAAAATTAATTTCACACCGTGGCGTTAGTTCTGTTTTTAAATTTACAATCGGTTACATGAACCTTGATCTGATCTAATCTTTGATTTGTAAATTGGAAATTCACTGTAAATTATACGCATTAGAACACTAAAAACTTAGGCTGTGGATCCTTGAAAAAAAATTTTCTTTTATATGCACTAATAAAACTTTTTTTTTTGCTATCGTTGACCATTTGTATGGAAATTAATAAAATTGTTTAGTTGTCATTTTTAGTATTACATTAATTAAAAAGAATATATTATTTTACTTGCAAACCATTATTTTAGACAACTCGATTACTGTTTCTTAAGTATCGTTAGCTGAATAAATTCGATAGAAACAAAAAAATATGCATGAAAATACTGTTTGTGGTTTGGAATCCACATTAAGTTAGATATAGACTTTCATCCTGTCTCCTGAAAAAAGTGCAGAGCAAGACAAAGCTAAGAAAAGCTCGCATGGCGATCAAAAAACGCTCGGATAAAGATACTATCTTGATAAGATATATTATAGACGAGTTTTCTTGGTTAATGTAAGGCTGGGTGCACATTAATTAAGCAAAAGTTTTTTTCGTATATATATATGTTTTAGTTTTACTATGTATTCAAATGGAGCTACACACACCAATACAGCAAAATGTATAAAGCAACTTTAAGCAGATGTAATAAATTTTGTTGGGTGATAAACACGTTTATGCATTAAACAAAAACGCTTTTAAGCAAGTTTCCCTACACAAAATCCGCCAAAAAGTTTTCGCATTATACAAAACGTTTTTGCTTAAAGCAGTTTTGCTTAATTATTAGTGATAATGATGTTAGTGGGGGTGGCAATGACTTAGTAGTGCATGGTTTCAAATAAGGATACAAGTCCGTCATTAAATTATCGGTTGCTGAAATCTCCATTTTAAAATTACCGGTTTATCAAATAATAAAATAGTTTATAAGTATAAAAAAAAGGTTTCTATACGTCTGTTGCATAGTAGGTATCTACATTTCAGTTATGACATATACTCGTATAGGTTCTCTGTCGACACTTTTTACCCTTATACTGCGAGACAGCGAAGACGGTATTGTTTTTCTCATGCTGAGTTTCTGTAGCAATATTAGCTCAATGGTAAATTAATAAAGATTGTTTTTGCCATACCCACTACAAAATAGCTACTTTCGATGTATGAGCGGCCTTTAATGAGTCATTTAACTGGCAGGTTGCCATAACAACTTCTGTTTATTCGCTCTATACGCCTGCCATTACTTATTCACGAACTTCACGGCATACTGTAGAAGTAAAGATGTCGACAGATACCATTTCTACAGAAACTCATGAAAAGACAAGAAATTAATAAGTAACAGGACCTTTGTCTGTAATTTTGGTTATTTATATTATGATATTTACACCGAATAATATCCAACATTTTGTCTGTGCGTTCGTAGTTTGTACCGACACAGCTGGACCGATTTTGATGACACTTGGCACAATATTAAGTCGTCGCCAAAGTGAAAATAGAGTAACTTTTTTTCGATTAGTCTATTTAATTAAGGTTTTCGTCAAAACGGCGAGTGAATTGCCAGATAAAATTGTGTCAAGTCGCGGAGAATAGTTGTTAATCTATATTCTATATCTACTTGAATCACTGAACCGATTTGCAAAATTCTGTCCAATGTTTAAAAGCCTACATCTTGACGGGCAACATAGGCTACGACAAAAGGGGGATGAGCATTGAGTGAAAATAGCGATTTATACCCGGGCGAAGCAGGACTGAGCAACATAGTAAATACATTATATTATAATAGTTAATAATTATTATTGAACTGAAATGAAATAAACAAGTTCACGTGTACATAATTTTCCATTGAATATTAAGAATCACGTTAATTGTAAAAAAGGTTATGTAATTATTAATTAATCACCCATTTTAGCTATATTAAATATACCATCTTTTTGCTGCGTGCAAATTTATCTCTTCATGTTTTTTTTTTGTTTATTTAAGGGACTGGCCATCAATTGCCAGTATTAATCGGTTCAGCCGTTCTCGCATGCAGACAAACAATATCTGGACACCTACACGTTTTATAGTCGTGTTATACAAAATATCCAAATACCCCACCAAATCTTTAAAAAACGGAATTACAGAAAAAAGGTCCCGTTTATATATCAGTACCTACTGTTTATAATTTTTGAATTCATACTTCTTTTGGCGCGTTATGGAAAAATGATGAGAGTGAATTTTTACGATGCGCGCGCATCGCGTCACGAAAACTTAACACCATGAAGTTAGTCGGAAGTTCATGATTATAATACCCTATTATATAGCACTGAATGTAAGATGTGCGTGATGTAACGAATAACACCGCCGCGTCATACGCAATAGGTTTCGGGTTCGAATCTCAACACAAACATGCTTTTTTTAATAAATAATTAGATATAAATAAATTAATAATTTATTAAATTAAATTAATTTATTTATTATCTTTATTTTATTATTTTATCGTCTTTTTTACAAACGTTTAGTACTGGCACGCGGGATAAAATTTTTGGAGTTATTTTTGTTTTGTTACGCCAAAAAAGTATAACTTCTGACGTGCGTACATAAGTACACACACACACACACTTTTTTTTACATATCCACTATAAAATAGCAACTTTAGATACATGTGTACCGACCTGTAATGAGTCACTTAATAGACAGGTGTGCGGGAAAGTCACCTACATGTACTGTCAAAATTTTTGAAAATACTGAAAATAAAGTAAAAACCAGCTATTTTATAGGGATTATGACAAAAAATATCATATATATATACCTCGTTCGTAATATCTACGCTCGTTTTAACATACTGTCACTACACGTGCCGCGTGCGTAATATACATCATTACTACACTATAGATATACAATCTACTCATGCAGTTATTATACATTGAAAATCCAATTGAAGTTTTCACCAGTTCTTTGATTATAGAGTTTGGGAGAACTGGGATTTTGTAAAGAGCGGCATCCCTGTAATCTCGATTATTCTCGAACGAATTATAATTATCGACACATTTCACAATTCCAAAATACGTGTGTCGGCCAAATATATTAGGTAGTGATCGTATTAAATGTATGGCCCGTTGTATAATGATGGTGCATTTAAATGAAAAGAAATTATTTTTTTTTAATAATTAAAAATTTCCAGATATATGTTTACAATTTTCGGTCGTGGAATGTGCCGAATGTTTCATTCCGAACCCGCATTTTAATCCAAAATACCTTTTATAAATTATATTATTATTATAATAATATGCAGTGTGTTTTTTTTTCAAAACAGACGCACATATACTGTTTAAATACGTGATCTGTCACATAATAATGTAACATGTATAGTGTCTCTTATATGTAAATATGAGGATTATGACAATTTTTATAAACACATTTTACATGACAATATACGGTACAGACTCGTTTATAATCACTTCAGTGCTTTACGAACTGTCAGAGATATTTTGTTTCGTTAACAACTTTTACATTTTGCAAATGAAAAATATTATCTTCATTAATTCGTTAGAGCTACATTACATTTAGAATTTTTTATTCACGTTTCGATAAAAAAAATTTCGCTAATGGTGTTCAGAACGCAAAAAACTAAAAGATCTGCATGAAAACCAAATTATTGGAGTCCGATCGAAGGCTAGTTTTTCGACCGAAACCGAAGCCGAACTTCGGTTTTTTCCTCACCTTCGGCCGAAGCCGAACTTCGGTTTTTTCCTCACCTTCGGCCGAAGCCGAAACCAAAGCTGTCCTGTAATGCTAAAAAAACGAGTGAAAATACTTATTATTGTAAACTGAACTGAATTGTGTTGAAGTTCAGAAGTATTTTTTCATTTCTTGTCTTTTCTATATTTTTTTTGTGAGAGTTGTGACTTGTGTGTGATTTAAATAAAATAATACTCAACTTGATTATATTTTAGTAAATACAAAATTCGGCTTCGGCGAAACCTTCGGCGTGATCTTGGCCGAATGTGATCGAAGCAAAAGCTTTGGACGGACTCTAGAAATTACAGATGTCCCGTTATAAATTTATTTTACGCGTGCCGATACTATAATCCTGTTCACGTATAATCGTTGCTTCACGATACAACAACGGTTAATCAAATTCAAATATTGGCGAGGTGTGAGTTGTCGGGAGTGTGTGTGACAGCAGCAGCAGGAATACCACACCACAGACACACAAAACACCACTTTCTACGACCAAGTCGTTTCGTAACCCAGTCGCACAAACTACATACATATTATCCTCTGTTATACCTATATTATTATAACAAACATATGTAGTCAAAGGAGAAAACGCTTATGTCGGATTTTTCGTAGCTTCAGAATGAGAACTACCATATTTTTATTCGCCAGATAGCGTTAGTGGCAAGTAAGGTATGTGTCAAACGTGTACATTTTTTATTCATCAGATCCGCTAGTAACAAATAAGGTATATGGCAAACGTTTAGAGATTAACGGCTTGTGGTTAATTATTCTTCATTTATCCATTATTAAGGAATAAATAAATATAAAAATGGTTTAACTAAATTCTCTTACTCACTAACTGGTATACTTTTACGTCCTCTCGTTCACGTACATAAAAACAATGCAAACTTAAGTAAGCGCCATCTTGGACAACTATTATACTAGTTCTAGTAGGTATCTTGGTTGTATTCCTTCCTTTCTCTTTACTTCCACCACGCTTTTCCTTAAGCCAGCTCCAGACGACATGGCCAAATTATGCCAATGTTAGCGAATGTATTGGCGATCAATGATGGGTATGCTTGGACATATTGTGTGATCATTTGAATATGTCCAGTATCCATACGACATGATTCTGTTTGGCCAACCTTGACCAAGCTTAGTAGATCGACAGCTAGGGACAATTTTTTGGTGTTATTTATTCAAGCCCTTTTTTTGTGAAGATGTTGAGGGAGGCATATTAGAGTGCCCTGAGTAAGGGATTTTGCTAGATAGCGGTCACAATAATTTATTATTTCTTCAAGGCTGAAATTGTTTGTATAGCTTGTCGGTGACCCAATAATGCCATTATAATATTTGCAGATCGATTGGTCAGTTTTTTGTTACATGTTGGTGGAGGTATGCATCCCTCCCATACCGCTATCTAGCAAAATCCCTTACTCAGGGCACTATAATATGCCTCCCTCAACATCTTCACAAAAATAAGGCCTTGAATAAATAACACCAAAAAATTGTCACTAGCTCTCGGTCTATAGTACACCCAATGTTTAGCGAATATACACCAACATTAAACAAAATGGATAACGAAAATGACGCAATTATTGCAAGTGCTTCAGAGGTAATAATAATGTCTTGTGCCCAGCTCTTGATATGTGATTTATGCAAGTCATAAATCACTAATATACACACACTGACAAACACCGCGTAGTGAAAACGGTCCCATCGGCTGGATGAAAACCAGTCATATTAAGTCGAAACCAGCGTTGGCCAATCCCTATGATGTGTTTTCGAAAAACTGCCCTCAAAGCGAATGTCTTCCAATGCAAATACCAACGTTGGTGACTTTTGTTAAATATCCACACGGCATGGCAATTGCCCCAAATGTCAACATTGGTCGACATTTGCCATGTCGATTGAATCCACTCCTACCTATAGCACCTAAAGAAGCTTTACTTCAAAAATTTTCAAATAGAGTGTATAAACTTAATTATTATGAAAGCGTTATAAGGTGTGTGTTCATTGTACATTTGTTGGAGCAAGAACATTTTACAATTTTTTCGAAAGTTTGTCAATGTGCGAACATGTGACGGTATTTCGTTCCAAAATAAATTTACAGCTGAATATGAAGAATGAACTTGCTCCAAGACTGCCTTTGCATGATGAGTTTATCATTTCGAGTATTACAATAATATGTTAATTTTATATTATCACCGATTCGACATAAGCAGTTTTGCATTCTGGTCACAGATCTACATATATTGTAATAAAAAACATAATTATGTATGCAATGAATATTATAAGTTAATACTTCTACGAAACCTACGTGTGGAAGTATTTCACAGTGTGAATTTATTAATAAACTAATTATAATATGCAGTTTTTAATGGAGATGGGCAAATGGAAAACGTAATATAGATGGCAGCAGGTATAATATAGCCACGTAACTTTTTCATAGAAAAACGCGCGAGAAATCAAGTTTTTCCCATTATGATAGCATGCAACCACTTCTTTTTAGTTCCGGATCCTTTGGAAATACAAAAACCTCTTTGAAACATTGGTAAACACAGCACATCGGCACTGTCAATGATTTGTTATTTTTCACAGACCGAAGTGGTTATGTAGCTGGCGCCCTTAGTAGTCAAGTTTCTCCATTCGTAGGTTCTTAATTATTGGTTTTACGAAACATTGAAAAATCTCAGTTGACAATGACATCGATTATGGGCTACTACTTATGAACATGTTTTTACACGACTGTGGCACGCCAAAGAGAGTATTATTTTTAGCAGTATGCCGATAGCCTAAACTGCAGTTATATCGACTCACAGTTTGAGAAGCGCTGTTGTATAGAGCGTTCCGTATTCTTTGTCTAAGTGGTATTTCATTGTCCCTGATGCAGCGTTCAGCCGGCAACCGCGGTACGGAATACAATTGGGTTTAATTTCCTAGACCAGGTGTTTCTTGCTGGTTAAAATTACTGATTAGCGGCTGCTATAGGGATGTTAAAAAAACAGTGAATTGGTTTATTAGATGCATGCGATAGAGAAAATCGTGGGTTTAAGAAGGAATCGGTTTTGAATATGAAACGGATTCACATCCCTCATAACTCAGTGCTCCCCAGTGATTGCAGGTAACTTACAGCTGTCTCGATGCAGGGGACCGAGGTGCCAACAATAATTATGAGAACTAGTGAAATGTGAGGCTCAGGTTGCTATTTATCGTTGGTTAGGAATTTTTTGTGATTTTAAATTAAAAATTCAACGTTGATAAATGCATCTTGTACCGTTTATAGAGAGCATCTTTTATTTCAATAAATGGGTAAACCAGATCCATATTGACTAACTTCTATGTTAGAGTTATTATACGATACATTTTTATTATAGAATCCATTTTTACGTATCTGTATCTCATCGGTTACACCAAGGGTTCCCAATCTTTTTTTTTTTACTGCGACTCCCTATACAGGTTGCAATTTTTTTGCGGCGTCTTTCAAAAAGAACATACCTGTGTGTAGCTCTAGCAGACAAGAAAATTACTTTATTATTCAACGAAAACTCCATGAAAGAATATAGAATCTTAATTATTAGGAATTTATTAGATTCTAATGCTAATAATTAGAAAACATAAAAAACTACAAACAATATACATTTAATGAGAAGGATGAACTTGCTTTTCTGAGCATAATTTCTCAAATCGGGGCTGAAGTTTTGAAATTTCTACTATCATTTCTTTTTATAAATTTATTTGTGACCTATACTTCGATTTGACCTGTGCCTATCGTCTCGCGACTCACCTAGGATAGCGCCGCAGGGCGTCGCGACGCACAGTTAGGGAACCTCTGGGTTACACTATTAATTTATCATATAAGACGTGAATAATAATAATAACTATGTATGCCATTTACGAGTCTTGTGAGTTTAATTAGAATAAGAACGAAAATAATTCTGCATTAATTGACAGAAGCCAGCCTTATTTAATTACTACTTGCAGACTCCTTTTTCGAGGTGTAACTTCTTTTGCGAGTTCGGATCGTTTAACCGAAAAACAAATCGAGTTCGGCCGTATTGCTTTGACCACTTACAAACTGACGTTCCAGATCGTTGACTAAAATCACTGTTTGCCGAGTATGTAAGTTTTGCGTAAGTTTCACTTCTGAACTGTGTAGTGTTATCAACACGGTCTTATAAGTAAACTAAAATTTAATGTGTAACTGTTGAGTATTGCGTGAGAAGTTATACTTCTTCCGAGTGTCGCGACACACATACTTTCATTTTTTGTATTTTTATGTAAGGCCGACCGCCAACTGCTGATGTCTGTACATGGAGGTAGAAAATAATAAGTTCAATATGTTTCGAATAACAAACAAGTATGACATTAATTGTTCGAAAGCGTGAAAAAACCAAGGTAGGCCGACCGTGGGATTAGAAGAATCCAGACATGCCGATTATATTATATTCATATATGGCGAACCTTTTTACATTTACGTGCCATTTTTTTTTTTTCAAAAAATGTTTAATGCGGCCATGACGTGCCTACAAGCACCTAAAGAAATATAATGGACAAAAAAAAATTATTCAAACATAGATGAAAAGAATTATTTCGGTAATGAATTGATTGGCATGAAACTTTCGTCGACTTGTCGTGTCGACATCATAATATAGTCGCTATTATATTATGTTTTTTAATGATAGTCAAATTTTTTCGACAGCATGATCTAACATATTTTATACCAATCAATGGTGTGCCGACAATATGGCACGCGTGCCATTGGTTCGCCATCCCTGATATAGAGTATAGACAACGACTATAACACAAATTTTGTGAGTTTCAGACCCTTTAATTAATGTTTGTTGATATAAGGAAAATATAATGCCTTAGTCGAGTTTTGGTACATTCAGAGTACACCACTGTTATTTAATTAAACCTTTCCACTTTTAATTAATTTAATGGTGTGTTTGTATAATGTATGCACGTATTTACTTACTTTTTGTTTCGTTTGTGACTGCATTGAAATAAGTAGAAAAATTATTTTTGTGTTTTATTTTACATTTCGTTATATTATGTATAGGTATAACAATTTTGTGACGGGAAATACAGTACAATAACGTAATACTTGAGTTACGACACGAGAATTACTTTATTTATTTTTATAAGACTTACTAGTGGTACCCGTCCGGCTTCGCTCGGGTGCTAAGAAAGCCCGGGTGCAATACACTATACTCACTCGCTTCGCTCGTTCGCTTGAATATTATAAATACACTACTTATTCGCTTCGCTCGCTCGCTTGAATATTATAATTATATTACTCACTCGCTTCGCTCGTTCGCTTGAATATTATAATTACGAACAAATATGATTACCATAAAAAAAGTTATAGTGAGTCAATCTTAAAAGATAGACATATGCTGTCGCGGACTTTTTTTTAGAACTTTTAAAGGAGAACAATTCCGTCATAAATGATTTTTGCGTAACTTTAACCGTTTACGCAGCGCACGCAACGGAAGCTCTGAAAAGGAATAATTTTTCCCGTTTTTTCAAACATTTTTCATTGATGCTCCGCTCCTATATTGGTCGTAGCGTGATATTATATAGCCTATAGTTTTCCTCAATAAATGGGTTATCTAACAAAAAAAAATTTTTCAAATCGGACTGGTAGTTCCTGAGATTAGCGCGTTCAACCAAACAAACAAACAAACGCTTCAGCTTTATAATATTAGTATAGATAAGTGTTTTGCGTAGATTTTAATTCTTTCTTCTACCCTCATATACATGCTGTTCCACTTAATGTTGTTCTACGTTGCGTAGAACAGGTACCCCAAGAAGGATTCTTAAGCAGATCTGATATTGAATCGCTATCTTGTTTCAAAATGGCACCCGTTTATTAATTTTAATATGCAATTCTGATAACTGAGTTTGTTGTTTACGCTTAAATCCGGGAGACCCGCAATATTATAAAGTACAAAAAATGTGAAATTTGTACACCAAACATCCCTTTTCCTAAAGACAACCCCGAACATCCGAAGATGTTAAAAGATATTAAAGAAAATATACGAAAATCGAGCATTAACCCCCCCCTATCTCCGAAACTACTGAGCCTAAAATTTTGAAAAAAATAGGGAATATATAGGATCTCACTCATAGCCTACAAGAAAACCTAAACGAAAATCCTTAGTCCTCAAATTTTCACGGGAAACGGAATAGTACGGAACCCTCTCTACGCGAGTCCGACTCTCGTCGTCTCAATGAGTCATTTTCCTGAGAGTAGTTCCTTCAATTATTCACGAGAGACAGCACTTGTGGTAGGTACAAACATTATTTATTCCCCGTCCTGTCATTTTAGTGGTTTAACTTAATTATTATTATTATTAAATTAATTAAATAATTAAGTTATACCACTAAAACGACACGACACTAATGGGGAATAAATAATGTTTGTACCTACCACAAGTGCTGCCTCTCGTGGAAAATTGAAAGAACTACTCTCAGGAAAATGGCTCATTAAAAAGAATATTTTTATTAATTTTAACGAGTCGCAAAATTCGTTGGAAGAATTAGTGTAGTAAGTAATGAAATCAGTGTAAAATTTCATGGCATTGTAATGTGCATATTGTGTGCACACAATCGATTTTGTATAATATAGAGACGCAGAATATTATTATATAAGTCGTAGAACAAACAGTGCGTGCCATCAGACCATTTTCGTTGCGAGTGGACTGACCACAGCTCGTAACTAAATTTTGTAATTTTAACGCTGGAACGACCAGCCATCTCTAATCATGATTGTAGATTAAAGAGTCAAATAAACCAGTCGAGATTTTATTATCGAAATAATACGATGTTCCATCCAAACAAATTTATTGACACCATTTGCCAAGTATTGATTGCACAGTGAAAATAGAACCTGCATATAGACACAGTGTGTAAAAAAATTAACAAGACGTACTATCTAGTACATACCTAATGAAGACAATGAAATCATATCTGCAATTATTGCCTCTAAAAGTACAAAATAATAGTATATTGTGTAACTAGTGTGCTAAATACATCTTTATGCGTCAGGCGAGCGGACACGAGCCTTGGCGAGTGTGCATATACTTTATTGAATTCAATACATTCATGATTTTAGACTTTAATTGAATTAATATCAAACACCTTAGATTCACTGACAGCATTATAGGTACAATGTTTATTTACTTCGTTGCCATAGTAACCATATTTCATTATAGCATCGAAAAGAGGTACATAATTTAAAAATTTGGAATGCTTAGTAGCTTTTTTTCTGTAATTTTGAAATGAGTTTAATCTATTATGTGAGTGAATCTCCATAAGATCGGAAGTAAAAGTACAGTTATTTTAAATTACAATAACTTTTAAACGGCTTAGTAAATCGGGTTGAAATTTTCACAGTAGCTTAAACATTAAGTGAGGAACATTCTACTAAGTTTTCGTTCGTTTTGTAGCATTTTGATATGCCTCCGTAATATCCCTAAGAACCGACTTACAGACAAGAAAAACACTAGAAGCATGCGTGTGTTGATGTATAGGGGAAAAAGATTCTTGAGACATTGATGTCTGTTGTTCATTTTTGCGCTACAAATAAAATGAATATATATTATTATTTCTTTGGGAATATTCGAATAGCAGCTGTGGAATATTTTGCAATCTGCGGCACAAAAATTATATATCAATCGTTGCCATTGATTAATGGTATTTTATTCAACCAATCTTAATTTTTTTCCATGAATATATTTTGCTAAATCGCAAGCTGATATTCAAAAATATGTATATTTAAGATTTAGTATATTTTTTTCAAAATCGCATTACCTATGAAAACAACCGAAAGCAACGTAATTATGTAACGTTTTTCGACATGCTCTCTATAAAGTGGGTGCTATTTATCCACGGTTTCGCTCGCGTTAATGTTGGTTTTGCCTGATTATGGCAGAATAAATTATCCTATACTTTAAGTTAGGGTGTCGCTAGACAGCGTACCAAATGCCATCAAAATCGGTCCAGCCGTTCTCAAACGATGCTGATGCAACAGCAAAAATGTGGGATTTGTTTCTTATTTGTATTAAGTTTATTCAATTTGATCAGAGCTTTTTAGCAAATCCGACATTAAAACAATAAAGCTGAGTAGGTAGTCAACACTCAACATGTCTGAGACCTGAGTGACGATGAGCTCCGCTGAACTTGCCTATTGCTTTACTTTCCGTGATCGGCGATGCGTTTCTGTTTCTTCTTGCGTTTTATAATCTATATGCAAGTGTTTGACAATAAACTCGTTTTTGAATAGACATGCATTTGTACAATCGGCAAGCCACTGTATTTTGTACAAAACCATGCATTAATAATTAACCAGTCTAAATAACAATCAGTTACAGGTGAATAAATAATAGGTGGTAATCAAAGACTTGAAAGGGTTTTTTGACCCTCGTTTTGTCTATGCCTTGGCTGAATTATACAAGGAAATCAAAATAAGGCGCCTTTCAAACTTCCGACGACGGCGGGAGATAGCGACACGCGACAGAGACGTCACTGCATATTTCTTGTCACGTGTCGTTGATTTCAGTCGTGTCGCGGTCGCAAGTTTTGAAAGGCTACTGTTGCTTTATTACTGCATCTGTTTAAGACTCTTGTAACAGCTATTTAAATAATTTTTAGAGCTGGATTCAAATCAGGGCTATAGGTACCTACTATTTTTTTACTCATCAGATAGCGCTAGTGGCAAATAAGGTACCTATGTGTCATCGTTTAGAGATTAACGGTTTGTGTTTCGTCATTCTTCATTTATCCATTATCTTTACATAATATAAAATGAAGTCGCTTTCCGCGTCTGTCTGTCTGTCTGTTTAACCGCTAACTCCTCTTAAACCACGCAACGGATTTTTATGCGGTTTTCACCATCAGTTAGATAATTTTTCACGGAAGGTTTATATATATAACGAACGAGCGAAGCGAGTGAGTAATGTAATTCCTAAACCACGCAACGGATTTTGATGCGGTTTTCACCATCAGTTAGATAATTTTTCACGGAAGGTTTATACAGGGTGATTCATAATATGTGCGCAGGACTTCAGGATGTGATAGCTCGTTCAAAAATATGAAAAAAAGTTCCTATTAACATGGGTCCGCAAAAGCACCTTTTTCGAGATACAGGGTGTTAAAGTTGAAGAAAAAAATTTCGTTTTTTGCTTATATCTGAAGAACGGTTTGAGGTACAAAGTTAAGCTGCCGCACACATTTTCTACCTTAAAATTGCTTTGTTTTTTTTTTACGAAAATTTTTTTTTTGTTACCAGTGGTGGAGATTTTGAAGGATTGAAGGGTATTTTTCCCCCTAACTTCTACGCCACTTTAAAAAAATTAATTTGGAAACGCGTTTTGGAACCGCCGGGATATTCTACACAAAAAAGGTACTCTTGTCTTGAAGCACTACAGTCAATCGTTTTCGAGAAAAAGAGCATTTTAGGATTAAAAACATGATTTTTTTAAGCACCTACGTACTTGATTTTATAAGTTGACAAAATGTCAAAAAAAATTACACAAACAAAACAGACCACCTTCAAAATCTCCACCACTGGTAACAAAAAATTTTTCGTAAAAAAAAAACAAAGCAATTTTAAGGTAGAAAATGTGTGCGGCAGCTTAACTTTGTACCTCAAAGCGTTCTTCAGATATAAGCAAAAAACGAAATTTTTTCTTCAACTTTAACACCCTGTATCTCGAAAACGGTGCTTTTGCGGACCCATGTTAATAGGAACTTTTTTTCATATTTTTGAACGAGCTATCACATCCTGAAGTCCTGCGCACATATTATGAATCAGCCTGTATATATATTTAGTTAAGGAATAAACAAATACCAAATTGCGATTTAGCCGTTAATGAATCAGGATAGACTTGTTAGTTGCGTTCATCATGGGACGGAAAATATAAACAGTACTGACAGTTGAATGACATACATACCTCAGTTGTTACTGGCCCTATCAAGTGGCAGAAAAAAAGTTTGATAGCTGCTACATAATAAAAATGCGTTGAAAAATTCTATGCAAGTACTCCTATGGTTGCTATTAGATAAAATTAATTAATTAATCAGGAGGAAAACAAAAATTATAGATGTAAAACAAAAAATTAAATATTTACATGAAATGGGCATGGCCATATAGTAAGAATGGGCTAATGATTAATGGACAAAAATATTGACGGAATGGTATCCAAGGATGCAGGTAAAAGGAAGCAAGAAAGACAAGAAAAATAAGGTGAACATTGTTGGTATCGTACTGCAGTAGACAGAAAGACGTGGACAATTATTGTGGCGGTGAATTTGTGGGGGACCAGAAGTCAGAACCTGCCTTTCGCATCTAACTGAGAATGATACAGAATATGGATTGCAAATGGGTGCAGCGCAAAGCACGCGCCAGCAAGGCGTGCAGCAATCATGGACATACAGTATATCTATAAGTATATCACAGGTAATAATATATAGGACAATAACAACATGTAAATAGTGACCGGCGTGCCACCGTTCCTGGAATCACGATTCTGACTTTGATATAATCTACATAATATCGATATCCATGCATTATTATTATTATTACACATACTCGTGTATACAGCTTATACTACTGTGTAGGATTGCCTATATCAATTGCTTATTTGCTCTATTATTTATGTCTCTGCGTATACGTATTAATTTAATACATATACATAACTCTGTCATGACCGTGTTATTACTTATCTATACATAATTTATTGTAATGATTAATCAATGATGTGCTGCCTATATATAGTATTAGTATACGGTGCGATGAAAACGAAATCTATCAATGAACTAGCTTTTACCCGCAGCTTTTCTCGCATGGACGGTGATTTTACCGGCAGATTGATTTGCGGTAATGCCCGTTTTTATGAGAACCCTATTTTCAGAGGAGGATTTAAATTTCTGGCTTCTATATATATAGGCTCTAATGCGAATGCCTTTCTTGTGAGTTATATTTGCTTACGTATCGAACTTTTTTATTACTGAGCCTACGATGTCCGTTCGTCCGTCTGTCTGTCTGTCAGTCAGTCACAAGTAGGGGTCGCCAAATTCTTGAAAATTTCAAGATCTTGTCTTGATCTTGTCTTGATTTCAAGACAAGATCAAGACAAGAAGTAATTTTAGATTTCAAGACAAGACAAGAAATGTTATGTCAATACCAAGATTTCTTGTCAAGAAAACAAGAAATCTTGAAATATCTTGACTAACAATGAAAACGCTAAAACGTATATTTATATTTGTGAAAAAGATAACAATATATTTTAACATAACATAACGTATTATTTTAATTTATTGAACACATTTTTTGCTAGACCGATTCACAAAAATGTAAATTAAAAACAATAAATGAAAAAACTCGGGTTGCAGTGCCAAACCCTGCCGACAATAATATAGTGTATTTGCTAATAAGGTGTTGTGGCTTTATTATGTGAACTTAAGTTTGTTTTTGGACCAAATCAAAAAATTTAACCCCTTAATACATCCCTTAAAATAATATTATTTTTCTTAATTTCAATATTATTATCAATGCAACCTCTGTACCAAATTAAATACACCCGTCAGCAAATAAATCACTATCCGCGAACTAGTGTTTTCATAAAATTTGTAAGTCCGGTCCTGTTGTGCCGATTTTGTTAAAATTTTAGCAACACATTTTAATCTCTACCAAAAGGTTAATTCCAATTTTGAAACAATTCTGAGATTTTTTTCGGTATTTTTGGGCCCAAAAACTTTTTTTAACTCCTAAAAACTACCCTTAAAATGGCCCGATCGGGCCCATTTTAAATAGGCTTCGTGCGGTGATGGGTTCCAATGTGTGTACCAAATTTCGTTTAAATCGATTTAGTATGTCGAGATTATCGTGTACACACACACACACACACATATATAAGCCATGAATTAAGGCACATAAGACTTCTTATGGAGTCAACGCCTAGCCGATTTCTTGGCTTTGTTATTGTTAAAGCTGGTCTTGAAAATAGCCTTTCCGCAGGTACCTACAAATGTAAGATGTTGCTGGCGTTCTGAGAAAATCCTTGGCCATTTTCGATAACGACGGGTAGATATTTTCGTTTCTTCTCCACCAATCAAGTATATTCTCAGAATTTTCTGTCCTAGGCTCATTTAAGTATTTTTCAATTTCATACTTCCAAGATACTGAGTTATTTGCGTCAGAAAACAAATAAAGATCGGGGAACCACCAGATTGCCGTGTTAGCACGCAACGCAATAAAATGTTCGCCGGCGAGGAATCACCATGTACGGTGTCACCGGTTTATCAAGAAATTTCAAGATCTTGAAATTTCTTGAGTCAAGACAAGACATAAGATGTCAAGAAAACGTCAAGACAAGATTTTTTAAGATTTCTTGATTTTTTTTCAAGACAAGACAAGAAGTTATTGTCAAGACAAGAATTCTTGTCTTGTCGACCCCTAGTCACAAGGCTCAATTTCACAAACGGTAAGAGATAGCTAGTTGACATTTTCACAGCCAATGTGTTGTTCTGGCATGAATTCTGGCAAATAATAATTGGAATTAAATAATGAATTAATTTTAATAAATTAATGTTTTTAATTTATACATACATGGATGTACAGGGTGGTGATTTTTTCGATGCTGACCGTTGGTGTATCTTGTGAATAATTTTTTTGAAATCATGAATGCTTAACTGAAAAACATTTGAAACAATGATAATAGTGCAGACTGACGAGCATCGAAATCTTCTATGCATCTGTTTTCTCTAGAATTGAACGCTATACCTTGTTTCTGCTGTGATATTTCAATAATTTTTAACAAACGTTTCAAAAACCATAAACAATGGTTTCAAGAATTTTGCAAGTTTACGCCTTTTTCTTTTTAGCTTGTATCTAAATTTTCCGCCTCCTGAAACTTACCGCCTTAGCCTACTTCGTCTATATTGGTTTTGCACCTGCCTATTTTAACTCGAGCGTGGCCAATTAAAAAGTACACTATAGTTTTGAGGTTGTATATCAATTTGATAGTGTACCGAGTTTAATTAAAATTGGTACAGACGTTTTCGAGTGATAATAAAACAAACAGATTTCTTAGAATAGAGTGAAGAGTAACTTAATCTCAAGCCTGGTTAACAAATATATATAATGGGATATAAAAATAACGTGTTAACTCACGGCTTTTACTGTACGTGCTTTTTTTTATTTAAATAAATTTTGTTATTCATTGATGTTTCTGTATTAGTGCAAAGTGGGCAGGTTTATGTAAATAGCCAATCCATAAACATAAAGTACATAATAATACGAAATAAATGTTCATATCTCTGCAAGAATCCAGACAATCGTAACTCATTTTCAGTTTAAATTGCATATTATGCCTTGTCAAATTTAACTACATATGTAGAATAATCTAAATCCATTTGACTTGCATACAATATTCTATGTGAATGTGTCCCTCGAAGTGAAAAATAAAACTTAAAAATTATAATCATTACCTGTGACCACGAATCTTTTTACAAGCTTTTATTTAAATTGCAATGTATGTTAGTTAGTTAGTTAGTTAGTTAGTTAGTTAGTTAGTTAGTTAGTTAGTTAGTTAGTTAGTTAGTTAGTTAGTTAGTTAGTTAGTTAGTTAGTTAGTTAGTTAGTGTGTTTGTTTAGGTCAAAACTTGCAACTCAATTTTAAACGACTTCCACGTATAGCGATCGATTTGAAATTTTGTACACATATGTATTCCCGATGACAATACACGAATAAATCATTTTTAGAAATAAATTCAACCCCTGATGGGTTCAAACAGGGATGTAGGTTTTTTTTACTAATCAAACCCCAGGCCAAATCGTTGAAACTAGAACCTTAAAATTTGGGCAGTTGGTTCCTTTTCTGACGTAAGCATCCACTAAGAAAAGATTTTTCGAAATTCAACCCCTACGGGTATCAAAGGGGGGCAAAATTTTGAAATACTAAAATGAACAAAATAAAATATTTGTAAAAAAACTTTTTAGAGGCAAGCTTTTATTGAAATGTACTAAAAAGGAGAAAATAATATTTAATAATTATAAACCAAAATTATTAAATATTATTTTTTCCTTTTTAGTACATTTCAATGAAAGCTTGTCTCTAAAAAGTTTTTTTTTACTAATATTTTATTCAATATCATTCCATAATTTCTTGGTCCAACTATAGTAAGGTTCGGAAATAATAGAGAGTGAGTCATGCGCTTATACTTCACTATTTATTATTATAAGAATAAGTGTATAATATGCGTATAACTATAATGTATAATATGTATAAGTGCATGAGTCACTTTCTATTATTTGCGAACCGTACTATAAAATACGACAAAATGTGACGTAATTCAAACATGAAACTCATTTTTGACAGAAAAGAACAATCACTAAAAATTCAAAAATCAAAAGACTGTCGTAGATTCTCGGTCATGATCGGACCAGTACGTAATTTGACGCATTTTTATTAGACTAGACCAACATGTGACATGCCGACTGACGGATTATAGACGCTCGAGTGTGACATAAACTATTTTACTGCTGGTGCATAATTGTATGTATTTTCATGAACTGTTCAGAGGCTCTCAACCTGTGGTACTCGTACCACTGCACTGGTGGTACGTAAAGGTGGATCTTTCAATATATGTTGCGTTTCTCTATAGGTATTTCATAAAATGGCCGGTTACGTCAAATGGCCGCGACATATAGACTTTGTCGATGAATTTGTCATAATATTGAATTGTAGAGGTATAGGAGACGCACACGTTACAGAGCTGCATAGCACTGTAAATATGTAATGTTCATAACTATATAGAAAACAAGCGAGCTGACGTATGTAGTGCTGTGTGCCAATGGACTTGTGTGTTTACTGTGGACTGGTGTGTGAAGCCGGGGGACCGACACCGGCACACCGGGGCTCTTGTCAGGGATGCGTCGACCGCACGCGTGTCATTCACATCGCCAACACGGAGGGCATAGCCCGAGACCGATGACTTATGCTGCATGCACCATCAGAACGTTATTTGAATTGTCCAACTAGTAATGATATAATAATCCTTCCATTGCAGTGAGATTACTGCGGAGTTTTTAGCGATATGAGAGAGTAGTCATTTGTGATAACGACTTCTCCAAAGGCTTAAACGAAACGACGAATTCATTTATTTTGCTCTAAATCGATTGACCTGAAGGCAGACGTGTCCAACATCGTCAGATAGCGATCTCTTGTGGAAGCCCTATGCCTCACTTAGGAGTGAATTTGCTTGATTGACTCGATTACCAACTAGATATAGATGTTTGGAAGCCAGATTTATCTCATCCTTGGTTATTACTGAAAGTAAACTACGTTTTGACCTTGAGAATAGAGTCCGGTGCACTCTTTGCGCAGGCGCCTCTTAACTTACGCTCACAAATACATACACCGGCATTAATATTACATACCTACTGACTTCGTAAGCGTTCTGTGCTTCGGCTCTGCTGTTACAACTGACTGCCACCCAACCAAATTACAGAGAAAATAGATGAATAGCTCCTACGAAGTAAGAGGTCTATTGGTCATCGACGTGTTTTGTTTGTTTCGTCACTTAAGACAATTGACAGCTAGGTTTGATTGTAAACAATGGTTTTATTCCCACGGAAAACGCACACACAAAATATTATTGATTTGCTGTCTATTAGTTTTATTTAAATTAGCAGACATCAATGATTAAGGATTTGATCATCTTTGCATTACAATTATTGTAAGATTAACTAGAGATTATTGTAATTAGCGCGTAGGAGATTGTTTCTATGTAAATCATTCCGGTCCTTCAGGGACGGCTTAATAGTAAAATATTGGTTTTATGAACGTATCTAGAGATTGAATTTGAGAGGATGTGGGATGTTGTTTTTTTATGTTTACAAATTCTATGGCTCGTTTTTTACAGATCCCTAGTTTCCAGGTTCTAAATCTAACAACTGTTTCGAAGTATAAACAGGATTTTTAATGTATTAAAAATAATAATTTGATGATAAGTTAATACTTATAAGATATAACCGCGGCAGACGGCGGTAAGGAGTATTGTTTTGTAAAACGAATTGTTTCTTTAATTTTCTGACAAGCACTTAGAAACATAAGAAAAATCTATAAATGACAACCATACAGAAATTCTTTTTATTGCGAAACATTTTTCCCTCAATAAACTTCGTGTTTATGACTTTATTATTATTAACTGAAATTCGAGTTATGGACGTGCTTGAGGGAATAGGGAGTTCATCAACCCTTCAGGAACCTTCTAAGTCCTAAGTATAAATAAAAGTGCTTATAACAAGTTCACTTCATCGATCAACAATATTGTTATTTTAGGCAAGAGCTTCTCTCGTATGTTATCTATTATCGACAGAAGAAATTACAAGTTACGTATATAGACACTTGTATACGCGGTGTTCTAGAAGTAAATGCCGAGAATTTTGAGGGCATATTCATTGTGAAATTTCGAATCGAAAAGCCCTTAACCGTTTCCCTCTTTATACTTAGTAGGTATGACTACCAACTGCCAAGTTATGGCTAAAATAAAAAACCTAAAAATTACTGACGTGTGTAGTATAAGGGCCTCCGGGGACATTATTTTTTTAAGAGGCCTGGAAATGAAAAGCCGCCCCGGATCTCAGTTGTGTTAGTCTGCCACTGCTTCTGCAGGACATTCTAGGTAGTCTGTTCATTGTTATTTAAATTTCTACGTAAAATTTTGTGAATTTGTTGAAAAAAAAACCTTGCTTACTTTTTGTACTTGCATAATCAACTGAGAATTTACTCTTCCAAAATTAAAAGTTGTCTGACAGACCGCGGATTTTTTGTACTTTATAGTTGGATTATTATAGCGCCTCCAGATTTCTTTGATAGTATAAAAACAGATAGTCTCTATATAAGCTCTAAAAAAGCAATTTTTGTTCCGTGGACGTGCCACTTTAGACGCCAGTTACACTTAGCTGCTGAGACATCATATTGTCCAGACGCTCACAGAGCAACAGCAGTCGTCTGGACGACACTACGTTTTGATTAAAAACCTGCACAGCATTTGTTCTGACAACAGCGTGTTTGTAATGCAACGTTAGCAAGTCTTATTATCCTTCTCTGACGTTAACTAAAGGCTGTTCATTTAAAATAAACCCTTAGGATGATATCTAATACCAATTTAGGTGAGATTTTCAATTCGACTGCCGATAATTTCATTGTTAGTTTTAGCTTTAGCCTTTAGTTGAAATCAAGTATGTAAGACTTCTGATATTTGTAAGGAATTATAATAGTATTTGTACGCGATGTGTTATTTTGTATTTATTTATTTATTTGTACTTCTATAAATGAGATTTATTCCCCAAGTTTCTTATAGGTATTGTACGCATTCATATACAAAAAAAATTGATGAATCCAAATCTTATCTAAAGAAACAACTAAATAAATACAAAACAATATAATCTCATACAAAATCTATCATCCTTTACAAGTATAGGATAGGACAATTTAAATTTACATAGCGTGTATAATTTGATAAAACCACCTATCTATAAAATTAGAAATTAAATCCAGGAATGTTACGGAAGTGATTCTAGTAGAAGATCGAGTCATATTCAACGACTAACGAGGTAACGTTTTTTGGCAGTGAAGTGGCCCGATTTGGATCGCATTATAAATATCTCGCACATGCGATTTAAATCGTGTCCGACCAATGTCGTAACCGATCAAGTCAGTCAAGACGCTTTGTGCGCGATATTTATCTTTGGTTCTCAAGCAGCATCAGCGCAAGACTGTGGAGACAAAAAATCCGACCAGAGTAGAGCCGAATGAAACCGATAGACACGAAATAGATTAATACGGTCAGGCCGATTATAGTCGATCTGATCTGGTGGACACTCGGATTTAGATTTCTGTCAAAACCGACGTTAATGCGAGTGAAATCTCGGGGCGAAAGTTGAGCTATATTAAGCAAGTATGATGATTTCTATTAGAGATGTTGCGTCTTTACTTATGTATGAAAGCTCCCATATAAATCATCCCGTATTATAAAAAGGCAGACCTAATCTTTGCGAGCTGGTTAAGTGAATTACGTACGCCATATTTCATAATAAATCAACACTCAACTTACACATACAAAGTAATGTCTAACTAAGGAGGTAGCAACTTCTTTTTCTTTGAATAATCCACGCGTTTCACGTAGTTAGGCAGTGTTTACACCGACAGATTTAGTATAATAATTTTATATGTATATCCATATTATAAGAGTCTACCTTCAAATGCACTTTTTATATATGATAATTTTATTACTTCCCACCTCTACTATGGTAGGGAAGTAATGGATTCAGTCCGAAAACAATATTTCGAGATTTTAACAGATTTTCACGTTTTGAGACCCTAGCAATCGTTTAAAATCATTTTCCGACTGATGTCTGTCTGTCTGTGTGTGTGTATGTGTGTGTGTGTGTGTGTGTGTATGTGTGTGTGTATGTGGTCAATTTTTCGCCTTCGATATCTTAAGAACGGAACAACATACGGGCATGCCGATTGTTCTATTGTGTTTATCAGCCTTTAACTTAGATCTGATTAGATTTTGAGTCAAATCGGTTCAGTGGATCCTGAGATATTCAAAAAAACGTTCGCAATGTCACGTATTAACATAGGTAAAAAAAAATATAAATGAATTATAGATGTTATAATATGAAAAAAATGTAAATATTTTTTTTTCTCTAAAATGTATAGTTTTCGAGAAAAAAAATATTTTACTAAAAAAAATAAAAATTGTACGTAAATCAAGGTAACCATGATTTTTACTTCCCACCTCTACTATGGTAGGGAAGTAATGGATTCAGTCCGAAAACAATATTTCGAGATTTTAACAGATTTTCACGTTTTGAGACCCTAGCAATCGTTTAAGATCATTTTCTGACTGATGTCTGTATGTGTGTGTGTATGTGTGTATGTGTGTGTGTGTGTATGTGGTCAATTTTTCGCCTTCGATATCTTAAGAACGGAACAACATACGGGCATGCCGATTGTTCTATTGTGTTTATCAGCCTTTAACTTAGATCTGATTAGATTTTGAGTCAAATCGGTTCAGTGGATCCTGAGATATTCAAAAAAACGTCCTCAATGTCACGTATTAACATAGGTAAAAAAAAATATAAATGAATTCTAGATGTTATAATATGAAAAAAATGTAAATATTTTTTTTCTCTAAAATGTATAGTTTTCGAGAAAAAAAATATTTTACTAAAAAAAATAAAAATTGTACGTAAATCAAGGTAACCATGATTTTTGCTATATTAAGCTAGCCATCAATAGATCACCAAACAAAAAAGAGGGCCATGCTTTTTTCAAAGAATAAAAATTAAATTGTGTTTTAAAGACCACCAACAGCTAAGGTTATTTGGGCCTAGTCAAAGAATAAAAAAAAAGAGTGTTTATTTTTTGCAAATATTTACTAGGTGGGAAGTATAGGACTGGTCATCAGTCGAATTTTTGCTATATTAAGTTAGCCATCAGTAGATCACCAAACAAAAAAGAGGGCCATGCTTTCTTCAAAGAATAAAAAACTCGGGTCGCAGTGCCAAAACCCTGCCGACAATATATTTCATCAATACACCCAATTAAATACACCCTTCCATATCTAAGTAAATCCGTATCAACAAACTAGTGTTTTCATAAAATTTGAAAGTCCGGTCCTGTCGGGCCGATTTTATTAAAATTTTAGCAGCACGTTTTAATCTTTACTAAAGAGTTAAATTTCAATTTTGAAACGATTCTGACAAATTTTTCGGTATTTTTGGGCCCAAAAACTTTTTGGAACCCCTAAATACAACCCTGAAAATGGTCCGATCGGGCCCATTTTAAATAGGCTTCTTGCGGTGATGGGTTCCAATGTCTGTACCAAATTTCGTTTCAATCGATTAAGTCTGTCGAGAGTTATCGTGTACACACATATATATATAAATATATATATAAATATATAAATATATAAATATATATATATATTTATATATATATATATATATATATATATATACATACATATATATATAAACATTTTCAAAAATGGTGCCAAAGTGTTCAGGAGGCTATGAAACGTCGAGAAATTTTGGTCCGACCCCTAGGTCCCGCCATCCGACCGACGCCAATAGTGTATGTGCCATATTATGGCAAATACACTAAGAATTAAATTGTGTTTTAAAGACCACCAACAGCTAAGGTTAATTGGGCCTAGTCAAAGAATAAAAAAAAAGAGTGTTTATTTTTTGCAAATATTTACTAGGTGGGAAGTATAGGACTGGTCATCAGTCGAATTTTTTTTTTGTGATTCAGTTTTCTGTTTTAATTCTTCTGCACGATCGCGCTAGATAAGTAACAAGTTGCAGTATTTCAACAGTGAGACCATGAATTCTTAGTACATAACAAAATTAACGGTATTTTTCGTTGTAAACGCGCTTTCAGCAATGATGGAACACGTTTAAAAATAATTTATTTTTAACGGCCTATATTCAAACAGCGTCATTATCATCTCTGCACTGTGTTTTTATACGATTTAACCTCGGAACAATTTTTCTGCATTCTAAATATATTAACTTTTTATGAGAGTGCAGGCCGTTTATCGTTTGCGTTATATATTTAACACTAACGGAGTAACCCATGGTTGAAGTGAAACTTCTTTAACCGTGATGAGAGTAATCTCGTTCAACAGCGCATAACGAAGAACGACTCCGTCAAGAGTTAAAAAAATGAGCTACGAGTTAGTGATGGGCGAGTACGAGATATTTTTACAATCGAAACAATTGTAATGATCGTTCATAATAACAATCTAGTTCACAATCGACTCGGAGTTTGATTTTACAATCGAAATATTCGATTGTTCAAGTCGATTATTTGCCACATAGGTTATAGCAATAGCAGCGAATGAGAATACATATAATAGCGATTCAAGATTATATGCTAGTCGACTGACGTTCACGCGATTCGTTGATTGTTCACTGGTCAGTCGGTACTCGGTGATATCTTTACTATTGAATTCGTATTACGCTATTACTGCACAATCGACCATCGACTCGACCACAGTTGTTGAGTGATGAACGATTGTATATTATGTGGCTCTCGACAGTGTACAATTCAGTATTGTGCGACTCTGTCTCGGTGAACAATGAAACAACAACAATCGAGTCCAAGTGACAACCATCGAGAGTCATCGAGATGTTTGAACAATCGATTAAAACATCTCGTATTGCGCATCACTTGAGTGCGAGTGGGGAATGGGAACCGATTAGCTTGCTGGTAGTGTAGATACGAATGCGTTTCATTTAAATGTTTTCTCATGGTCACAAAATATTTGCCCATAAAGTTGCACTTTAGACGCTTGATATATTTACGCGCTTTCAGTTTTTTTCTTGGTTTTTAGACAGTACTATAGTTGATAATATTTACGCATCTCGGATCTCCTGTCTATCGCGCCGAACTTGAGAGTAGCCGAGCGCGTAGCTCCTCTATTACAATCCTCCCGCAATTCACAGGTACTAATTCGAGAATTAGTTACAATATCAATTGGATTATCAATTTATTAAAAAGAGTGTGTGTGTACTTATATGTCCGCACGTCAGAAGTTATACTTCTTTGGCGTAACAAAACAAAAATAAAATTTTATCCCGCGTGCCAGTACTAAACGTTTGTAAAAAAGACCATAAAATAATAAAATAAAGATATTTAATACATTTTTAATTTATTAAATATATTTATATCTAATTATTTATATAAAAAAAAGTATGTTAGTGTTGAGAACCTATTGCGTATGACGCGGCGATGCTATTCATTACGCTATGTACATCTTACTTAGCAGTGCTATATAATAGGGTATTATAATCATGAACTTCCGACTAACTTCATGGTGTTAAATTTTCGTGACGCGATGCGCGCGCATCGTAAAAATTCACTCTCAACATTTTTCCGTAACGCGCCAAAAGAAGTATAACTTCAAAAATAATAAATTTTAAATATGAACTGGTATGTACTGGACCTAAATAACGTTAGCCGTTGGTGATCCTAAAGAAATCTAGCGCGCCTAAAGAAATTTCACTACAACAAAAATAGAAATTGGATATGAATTTTGAGGTTAAACCGTATGCGTAAAGGAGTATATGACTGTACTCTCTATATTCTGCGAGCTTTTCCTGCCAACTTACTCATACTAACCAGAAGGTCATTACTGATCTCTTTTTTTTAAATCTAACAAAATAGCATCCTTCCATCCGCATGATTGATGATATTGTGCATGCATAATTTAAGTTAACGCCGCGTATTAAAAAGTTTCACTGAACTTGCCATAACTCATAATATTTTGTACAGCGTGTAATATATTTTAATCAATTTTTATAGTAATATAAGATGATTGAAATTTATTTGCCTTATACATTATATTTTATAACATTCAGACCCTACGTTTCACAGTATTGAAACCAAATGAATGGGGCTATAAAAATAAAAAAAAATTATATATGACTGTTTTCTATTAGAAATCATTACCACAAACACAATGACGTTTATTTCGTTTAAATATACGTTGAGTATTTACGGAGATATAATATTTAAGTTAGACGAAGCTCATTCTAATGATTTAATAAAAAAAGTCGTTTGTGGACTCATTGCGCAATAGTAGATTGTGTATCTAGATGTGTAATGGACTATAATACGACGAGTGATGGCAGTATGTAATAACGAGCAATAGCGAGTTTTTACAGTCACACGAGTCATAATACCATTGCGCACGAGATATATATGCGGTATTTTTTGCCATACGCACTACAAAATACCTACTTTCCACTTTATTTTCAAAAAATTTTGAGTTCATTTGCGTCGCCATCTTTACTTTTACAATATGTCGTGAAGGTCGTGAGTAAGTTATGGCAGGTTTATGCAAGCGGATAGAGCGAATAAACAGAAGTTGCTATGGCAACCGTTTACTTATACGTGTAGAATGAAGTTTTTGGCCATACCTAATAAATTATTTTGTTATTAACTCTCACGTGCATAGGTGTAGCTAGAGGGGGGCCGGGAGGGCTCGACACACCCCAGACTACCGTCTGGCTTACCCTATAAAAATAAGGAATAATGCAAAAATAAAACGTTTTTCGATATGTTCTTAACAAAAACTGATCAGACAGACTGTGACCCGACTCACCCCAGTTTCAAATCCCAGCTACCCCAATGGTTTTGTTATATGCAAATCGCTTTTATTTGCAGCTTCGCATAAACATCGATCTAATTTAGAAATTTTAATAAAATCGGTCTAGCAATTTTCTGGTGAACTACGATCAGAAAAAAAATCTAGAAAGACGTTTTACCGTCTAGACAAAATATCCGAAAAACGAAAAAATTATAGATAGCTGATATCCTTTTTTTCTTAATTGTACTATATAGTGTGTCCACAGATTCATCCTCAACATGGGGAGCTCCGTTGTTATGGGAGACAGAGATTTGGTTAAATGAGACAAAATGTGCAGAATCTCCAGTACTACTACCCTGCGTAGTCAAACTTTCCATAGTTTGCTTGGTTCGCGACCGACAGTTGAAAAACGAGATTTACCCATTTTCGTTTTTTGTTTATAACTCGCTTATTAAGTAAGTTAGAAAAAAAATATTTTCACTTTATTAATTCCCTTTTTTATGAAGATTTCAAATCTTCGTTCTGGATACTGATCGAAGTACATTTCTGCAGCTCTGGTCGAATTTTTGTGACATAGAGTGTAACAAGATAGCATATCAAATTTTTCATTGTTACAAAATGGTTCCATGATAACAAAAGTAAATTTAATAAATCACTTAGTAAACTGACAAATTAGCAACAAACTACACTTTGACAGCTAAAACAAAACAGCCGTTTACTAAGCCAACGCGAATTTCAACTGTTTGCTAAGCCTTCTGTTGTTTTATCAATTAATTTAGCATAGCCTACTATTAAAAATCAGTGTTTTACGTATAACTCTGTTATTTTTGAAAATAAATCCATCAACCCTGATATCAAATTAAAGAGCAAAAAAAATCTCTTTCGCATGGCCATCTTTGACGTGTATTTAAAAAAACAAAGTTAATACAAGTATCTCTAAAACTATAAACGTAAATAAAAATATGAAAAGAAATTTGAAATCTTCATAAAAAAGGGCCTTAAGAAAGTGAAAATATTTTTTTTCGAACTTAATAAGCGAGTTATAAACAAAAAACAAAAATCGGTAAATCTCGTTTTTCAACTGTCGGTCGCGAACCAAGCAAAATATGGAAAGTTTGACTACGCAGGGTAGTAGTACCTACTGGAGATTCTGCACATTTTGTCTCATTTAACCAAATCTCTATCTCCCATAACAACGGAGATTCCCATGCTGAGGATGAGTCTGTGGACACATTGTATTGTCAAATGTAACAAAGTTCTTGTGTTTATAATTGTGTTCTCAGCTGTGAGATTTCATATCCGGTTCCGACCGAATGCCTTCTGGCAGTTCACAGCCTCCACGAGTCCACTGTTTTAAGATCCTGTTGACGTGTTGGGGGAGGTTATATGTTGTACTCAAAGGGGAAAATACAAGTTTTAATTGACAATTTCCATTGCTTAAAGTGATTAGACAATTTCCTCTACTGGTGAACGTTTAACTGCAGCATAACATTGCACATTCATTATTACGTATGTGAGGTAGTTGTAATCAGGGTTGATAAAAATCGTGAAAAAATCCAAAATTGTTTTTTTCTTTCTTTTATTTTTTTACAAAGCGTTGAATTATATTGCGTCGCGCCTCTTTTATTTGAGGATTTCTGCATTTGAAAGCATGAATATTTTTGAAAACAGCATTCGTTAGCAGATGGGAATTGAACTTGATGTTCTTATTGTTATACTTATTCTTCACGCGGGAGGGAAATCATCCCCTCAAATTTCCATTTAGACTGTTAATCCGTAGGCGTCTGTTATACTATCGGAAGTGGATCGTATCCGCGCCATATAGTATTCCGCTATTAATTGGTTTCATAAAAAAATTGAACGCTAACCTAGTAATTAGATTTTTTTTTACCCGACTACGACGAAGCCAAAAGGAGGCTATTGTTTTTTTTAAAAGCATTTAAATGTAAAAAAAGGGACTAAAGTTCCAAGATGCTATTTGGTGTTCATATTTAGTAGATTGCTTTCCTTCAAAAATAATTACATAAACATAGCAGATTTCCTCAATAAAATATGAATATTTTAACCCACATAAAAATAATATTTATGTATTTAAAATAAAGCTCTCCGACATTCCGGGTGTGACCCACGAAAAAAACAGTGTAAATCTTCTCTGTAGATACTTCCTCCTCTGCGGTTATGTTGAAGATAAATCCTTGAAAACAGCGCTATATAGCGAGTTTTAAGAGTGCTTCAACAATTAGGTATATATTACAGTGTAAAATTTGTAAACCGCGCTATAAGCGATACACGGAGCGAGGGATTATTGTATTTTAACAAAAGAGAGTATATGTATGTCATTAAGACCACACGGTGGAAGTAAAACTTATTAACTACTTTTCCTATACCCAACCAGTACCAACCGAACGCATTGTGAAATTCATAAATAAGTGCATAAGTAATTAATTGTAATATAATATTGCAAAAACGGGAAAAATTATTCCTTTTGAGCTTCCGTTGCGTGCGGTGCGTAAACGGTCATGTATGACGGAATTGTTCCTGGAAGGTTTATATATATAGCGAACGAGCGAAGCGAGTGAGTAATGTAATTCCTAAACCGCGCAACGGATTTTGATGCGGTTTTCACTATCAGTTAGATAATTTTTCACGGAAGGTTTATATATATAGCGAACGAGCGAAGCGAGTGAGTAATGTAATTATAATATTCAAGCGAACGACCGAAGCGAGTGAGTAGTGTATTTATAATATTCAAGCGAACGAGCGAAGCGAGTGAGTAGTATATTGCACCCGGGCGTAGCCGGACGGGGCCGCTAGTCATAAATAACGATTTAAATTTTAAATCATCTCAGCCCTGTTACATACAGTTAAGTATAGTACAGGACTACCCATTATAGGTGAAGTTAGGTATGCATATTTTGTACGCATTAGCGAACTGGTAGCATTTATGAGGACGGTAATAATGTGTAATGTAATGATAATAGGCGGTCACCGGACCGACATCGTGTGGGCGATCTGGGATTGCAGGTGCACGGCGAGTCGCGTGCGGAGAGGGGGGCACAGTCTTTCGCACTGTGTCTGTGTGTCTGTCTGCTGCGAATGCGTTATAGTTTTGTGTTGTGTCGGTGAGCGGCACGTAATAACTGCGTTAAGGCGTAGCACCCACGCTTGCTTACCGTTGAGAGATGACAATTGTGTTGTTAATGTTGCAAAATGTGTCGAATGAAGACTTTTTTGACGGATGGACTCGAATAGGCATAATATTTGTGTTACTGTATGAAAATGGCCGTTTTTGGCAAAGTTCGGAAAATTCCGATTTCGATTTTTGCCTGACATGCAGTCAGGTGTCCTTAGTCCGCGTTAAGCGTGTATCACACTACCGGCTGCCAGTCGTAGCCGTCGACGGCTGCGGCTAGGAACCTTCTGTAGCTCTCTACCAATCAGCGCACAGCCGTCAACGATCACGGCTACGGCTGGAAAATAGAACTGTTTCTATTTCATTGGCTACGGCTCCCAGCCGTAGCCAATCAGGACACGATAAGATGACAGCTGATGTTTTAAGACGCATTCACGTCAAAAAGTTTGGTTACGTTTGGTTTATTTCATTATTTTTTGCGGCATTCGAGTGTTGTTGGGATATAAATTATAATAATACACGCACTCGGAATATCGCGTCGATATTTTGACATTTATCTCGTCAATGTTTGTAAACAACTCCTTTGGTGGGGGGTAAGCAGTCGTTTCGCACCAAACTACAGTGTGATTGAGAATCGTACGGGTGGAAGCCGTACGAATGAGAATCGTACGGCTGGCAGCCGATAGTGTGATTCCTGCTAGGCTAAGGCAGAAATATTTGTTAAATGAATGCATAATGAATGCAAACATTATATGAAACACCTGTTGTAAAGAACAATGACGTCACACAATGCTGTAATCAGGAAAAATTCATTAGTTCAAACCTATATCACCGTAGGGATTTTAACCCTAAACTTTCCACTATCGCGGCGGACTGTTGATGGCAACATACTCGTAGACTACGAGTATGTTGCCATCAACATTACAAGGCTATATTTTAATTACGGTTTCCAGGCAACGACGAGTCGTAGTTCCCTGGAAACCGTAATTTGCTAATTAAAGTAAATTAATGTAAGAAAAAAGACACTTGAAAATTCTACAATATTTAACACTCGACGCGTTTCGGGCTATCAACCCATCTTCAGGAGTACTCCTGAAGATGGGTGGATAGCCCGAAACGCGTCGAGTGTTAATAAATATTGTAGAATTTTCAAATGTCTTTTCTTATATTTAATCATGTTCTACCATGTGCCTAGTGAGGAATCAATTCAAGTAATAGTAAATTAATGTGGCAAGGGAATCAGGTTAGCTTACTCTAAGTCTAAATGAACTGTATTACCCAAACTCGTGTGTGTAATCTGAAAATGTGTAAACTCATAGCTTTGACTGTATTGTAGAAACCGTAATCAGTGGTATAGCGGTGGTACTTGACAAGGGGTCTCGGTCGGCAGTGAACACACTTGGTCTCGTTGTGTGTTCTGTTGTGACCTACTTAGATCCATCCCGCCGATGATTCGCTCGGCTCTGACCTCATTGCGCGCCGACTACCACATGCATATTATATTGCCGTAGTCTCTACTCGTGTCTCTCTGTATGTAGGTATGTGCGTTTGTATGTCCTACTCAACTGTATGCATGTTGTGATAGCGAGACCTAAATATTGTACTGCACAGTCCATAATTCATGACGTCATCAGTTACCGGTCAATGGAAAGATATTGATGAAATTATCGATCCATCAAACCCATTAAATTATTTAAAGTCTAAAAGCAATTTTGAAGACAACTGAGTGTAATGGTTAGCGTGTTAGCGCCTTTGGATTCGAATCCCACTTCCGCTCATGAATGTTTTGTGATGTCGTTTAATTTAATTTGATGTAATTAGACGCCAATAACAATATAGTTGTGGAGCGTCTGTAAGCACTTTTAAAATGTTGATGACGCTACTATACAGGGTGTCCAAGTTGACGTTGGCTAACATGGGTAACTTTGTTATTAGTGGAGATAGAAAGTCGGTTAAATGGGCAAAGTAGTGCAGAATTATGTGCTCATTAACGTCCCGTCGAAAAAACAAATGAATTTTGACACACTATGGATATATTTAGAAAATAGTGAAAATTGCCGTTTTGAAAACTGGCCATAACTTTTTTATTTATGAAGATATCTGAAAATTTCTTTAACCATTTTTTGATAACTTTTTATGATCTTTTCAGTGGCGTGGGTTTAATTTTTTTATATCCACTACATAATGAGATATTGACATGAACTTTGGTTTTTCTTATGCTAGCTATTATTACCAGATTGTCTTATTGTATTGTATTATTTTTTAAAAACGTGTTTGAATATCAATTGTGAATATGGACAAATCACTTTTAATTGATCTTGTACGTGAAAAGCCTCCTATTTGGGACCAAAGAGACAAAAGATACCACAACAGGGACGTGAAAGGTCTTTTGTGGAGAGATATTGGCGAAAAAATGAATCTTTCAGGTATGATTTGAAAATATAATTTATTTATTAATTAATCTATGAGTAGTCCATAAAATGAAAGTAAATTAACTCTGATCGGTTTCAACGCATTGTTGAAGTTTGTTTGTTTTGTTTGTTGTTTATAATAGGGCTCGGTATTTTTCAAATTAAAGTATTCGAATATTCACTTAAACTTCTATTCGAATAGTTAAAATTAATTAAAATTTAGCTGTTTTTTGGATTTTTGACAAAGATCCTGAAGTCTGTCGAGTCACGGCCCTCACAAGTTTCCCAACAATTAAATTTAAATCTAACAATACTGGGCAGTCATAACAGATAGCATAACTGTTAAATGATTAAAAAAAATTACATTATATTTCTGAAAAAATTGTTATCTCTATCGCTAATCTATAAAATCATAAATCGCATATTGAAATCAAAACGTAAACACAGCCGATACTCATGACAGGGGTCAGGACTCAGGGACGCCAAAAACAAAGAACAACTGTTGTATAAATGTATAATAAATGTTATTGTTGAACAACGATAAAAAATAATAAATTAAGTGTGGCAAGGGAATCAGGTTAGCTTACTCTAAGTCTAAATGAACTGTATTACCCAAACTCGTGTGTGTAATCTGAAAATGTGTAAACTCATAGCTTTGACTGTATTGTAGAAACCGTAATCAGTGGTATAGCGGTGGTACTTGACAAGGGGTCTCGGTCGGCAGTGAACACACTTGGTCTCGTTGTGTGTTCTGTTGTGACCTACTTAGATCCATCCCGCCGATGATTCGCTCGGCTCTGACCTCATTGCGCGCCGACTACCACATGCATATTATATTGCCGTAGTCTCTACTCGTGTCTCTCTGTATGTAGGTATGTGCGTTTGTATGTCCTACTCAACTGTATGCATGTTGTGATAGCGAGACCTAAATATTGTACTGCACAGTCCATAATTCATGACGTCATCAGTTACCGGTCAATGGAAAGATATTGATGAAATTATCGATCCATCAAACCCATTAAATTATTTAAAGTCTAAAAGCAATTTTGAAGACAACTGAGTGTAATGGTTAGCGTGTTAGCGCCTTTGGATTCGAATCCCACTTCCGCTCATGAATGTTTTGTGATGTCGTTTAATTTAATTTGATGTAATTAGACGCCAATAACAATATAGTTGTGGAGCGTCTGTAAGCACTTTTAAAATGTTGATGACGCTACTATAGACAAAAAATTTAATTAAATAACAATATATGAGTTAGGTATTTGTGGACAACAATATAATAATTATTAATTAATTCAACAATGAATTTTTAATCCACAAGGCATCCACTAGGTAGTGAATAGTATTTCTTAACATATCAGTCAGCATATTATGCCATCATGATTGTTAAACGTCAAACGATTGTTATAAGATATATAAGGAAAAAATCAGAAGCCACTGTCAGGACTTGAACCTGAAATTCCCAGTTTCCGGCTGGTTGAGTTGCCATTGAAATAGGTATATATGGGAAGGAACAGATTTCACTTTCGGGGCACTGTGTGAGTAAATGGCAACTCAACCAGCCGGAAACTGGGAATTTCAGGTTCAAGTCCTGACAGTGGCTTCTGATTTTTTCCTTATGTATCTTATAACAATCGTTTGACGTTTAACAATCATGATGGCATAATATGCTGACTGATATGTTAAGAAATACTATTCACTACCTAGTGGATGCCTTGTGGATTAAAAATTCATTGTTGAATTAATTAATAATTATTAAAAAATTTAATAGTGATTTTTGACTGGTTTTGGGTTGGCGCAGAGCTAAGTAATCTTAATCTACATTATAAACGTGAAAATCTGTATGTATGTTTGTTACTCAATCTCGCCTCAACGGGTTTAAATGAAATTTTGCATGTTAGTAATTTATGATCCCGATTAACACATAGGCTAATTTTTATCCCAGTCGATTTTGTCTAGTCCCGAGGAATGAAACGAAACATAATTTTGTTTGTTACTCCATGACGCTTAAAGGTCAATTTATATTATCCGGTCAGACACGGCGCGGGAACGTAGCGTTTTCGGCAAGACAATATAATAGTATAAGCTCAATTTTATTCTCTCCGCCTATATACCTATTGTAATGCATTTTTTAAGGCGTTCCTAGAGTTGCTCTAATAAGAGTTAAGACAAAGACGTATTTAGCTAAAACAATGGAAGGTAGTGTAGGGAAAATACGCGCGTACTTCCAAAAACTTTGGAAATGTAACAAAAAATATTACGCGTTTCATTTTTTTGCACCGACAGCAGTCAGCAGCTGAGACAAATATACGTTACTTAAGACTTGATCATGTGAATGATGCTTTGAATGACGTAAAATCAAATTTTGGCTAAAAACATGGCGACGATCGAACGAACCAATCAGTAATCGATACCCCTTTACTAAAGAAACTCTAGGCGCTCCTATGCCCACGCGGGCGGAGTCGCTAATTTTTTATAATCATAAAATTATTACTCGCGACCCTTTATTAGTTGTGTCCTTTATGGTAAATTGGTGCAGTTTTATTTTTCTGTAGATTATTTCTCAGAAAGGATGCAATTAATTATTTTGAGCGTATTTATAATATGCTGTCTGCTGTGGACTGAATCGTGGAACTTTATGTTATTAACTAATTATAAGTCGGTGCGGAGTAAAATGCTAGATTTATATAAAAAATATAAAATCGGACGTTTGGCGTACACAAATATAATTTGTATTATGTTTATATATTATTAGCATTTTTTTATTCATACAGATTATTTAACGTTCAATTATATTTTAACTGTATTATTTGCAACCTTGTTAAGGCCATATCATATTAAAAATATAGGATTTTATTTTATTGGAAGGCATCAGGTTGCTCTCAACATTCAAATGGAGAATACGTCTTGTTTGACTATACAGCTTTGTTATCAGAAATACATAATTTTGAAATATAGGTAATACATATTTTTAATTCTTATATTATAGTCAAAGCATCGTGGCTTTTATTCAAGTTTTGTGCAATATTAGTGTACTTCATAGCATATTGTAACCTGGTGGCATCGAGAAATAAAATACAGATGAAAATTTTTATTATTAATGACAATTATACTGACCATAGTATAAATAATACGATAGTGTGAGTGAGGGTTACCTAGTACGAAGAACAAATAGTTAGTTGTCATTAAAAATTGCGATTAACCATTTACGCAGCGGTAATGAGAGTTGTCTGCAAAAACTTTCCACAGCCTAGGATCAACTGGATTTTCAATTTATTATTGAAAATAATAAATTGGAAATATATCTACTTAGCCTTAAAATTTTAATTATTATTAAGTATAGATTCCGTGCGAATAAAAATCATTTACCATCTAGATTTAATAATAATTAGTGAGTAATGGATGTTTCTATAATTTATTTTAACAGGCAAACATCGTCAGATAAGCAGTTTTAATTTTAAATTAAATAATTATTATTGATGTGATGTTTATATTTGGCTGTGATGCAACACAAACAAAAATAATTAGAAGAGAGAGTTTTGAACTTGAGCTGTGTAGTGCAGTGTAAACAATTAAAGAAGCTATCAACTTTATCACCTACACACCTTTAATAGCCAAGTTGTTGGTAATTTAATCATTTTAAAAGTCATTTAAATGATACGTTTATATTTAAAATTAGTCTGTACTTAAATGATCTAAATGTTCCACGTTGTTAGTTGTTTCAAGTGTTAAGTGTCGTGTACAATATATAAAAAAAACAATAATGTTCAGGACTTGATTTACCCGAGGGTAAAATAACCAATCACGTGCTCCCGTTTAGAGTGTGGCGATCACAACGGAGTTCTTTCCCGATTTATACAGTGGCGCGGGTGGCGGGGAACTGTTGAGTCCATTGGGTGGCGGGCCACCGTTGGCCTTATCTCCGCCCCCGCCGCCGCCTGCGCCCCCTTTGCAGAGCGCTGCTAACAATCACGGCAACGATTCACTCTCATCACCTCATTCGATTAACAATAACAGCATCAATAGTATTTACCTTTCTCCTCGATTAGAAGATATTTCAAATAACGCGAATTCCGATCAATCATTGAACAGTCCGTCGTACACTGAATTCCGGAACAATATTGGAAGTGGTTTTCGCAGTTCCGGAGCTAGTTTCAGCGGTGGTAGTGACAGTGGCTATCGAAGTTTTTCGAGGAACGGAAATACGCCGAGAAGAACTAGTTCAACCGAAGAACAACAACGACTCTTCACCTACATGCCGAGTGACATAGCTGGAACTGTACTTGCACCGACCAGCAACATCGAGAATGCAGGGTATGATTGAACTTTCAATTATTTTATTCTATTTTATTTCAAATTCATCATAACGAGTTCATATAAAGATAGCAGAAAAAAACAAACATCCATACATAACATACCTACAGCCTTGTCTCCTCCCAGGGGGGAAATTGGAATGTGGTTGCTATCGCAAATTGCATTCCAATCTTCTTTGGGAATTAACGCTCCCAGGGACCCGAGCTCGTACCAGTCGGTATGTGTTTGCCGGCTGGCAGATTCTAATACACAAATGGATTATTTGTTGTGTTGAAGACGCTAATGACCTGAGTTGTTGACGCGTCTATAATCTACAATTAATTAATTACAGCCTTGCCAAACAATATATTAGCAATCCATTTGACTTTGCCGTAAGTCAGGGTAAAAAGACAAATATTAAGGACGCAGTTTTGATTCGAACTTTGTTCATGAATCTCTTGAAGAAGGGCAGAACCTTTGGTGTGATGACACGGAGTATTAAAATGAACCACAAAACACAACACTTTTTTCACGTTTCGCTAATCATGTTAGCATAATCAGGAGGTGATTAAATTTTTTAATCTATAAAATGCTAACATGGTTAGCGAAACGTGCGTCGAGAAAAAAGTGTTAGTATTTTGTGGTTATTTTTATTTAATACTCGAACTTGGTTCAAAAAACTTACAAGCTATGAAAAAACATTACATGGAGAACATAAAAAATCTGATTATTTTATTTCGTAAATAAAGCATGCGGAACATAATCTTTAATTAGTAATTTTATATCTACATTTTTGTGTATAAAAATACTTATTTTGTTTTCATTTTATATTATTATTAGAATTTGCTCTGATGATGATGAGTTCCATATCCCCTAGAGGACGTTGGAGACCACTTCATTCCATTTAGCCCTGTCCTGGACAGTACGGATGAGGCTATTGAAGTTTAATCCCGTCCACTTTGTGATGTTATCTAGCCACGATATTCTTTTTCTACCTCTGGGTCTTTTCCCATTAGTACAACTTGCTGTAGGTTATATTTTTGTGACCGCATTATATGACCAAAGTATGAGCACTGTCTTTTTTTTGCATCATTTTATCATTAGTCACATAATCTCTACAGACAAAATAAATAGTGTAGAAGAAGTCTAGAGTTATAAACAGTAGATAATAATAAGCCATCAATCCCACTGCTGGGCAAAGGCCTCCCCCTTCGATATCCACTCCTGTCTGTCCTCTGCAATCCTGTGCCACAACTTACCAGTGAACTTATTTATTTCGTCCCTCCAGCGTCGTCGTTTTCGCCCCACTTTTCTTTTGTAGTTTAACGATTCCCATTCTGTAGTTAATTTGCCCATCGATTGTTATGTAGACGTGAGAGATGTCCAGCTCACTTCCATTTATTATTTTTAATAATTTGTGTTACATCGGGGATACAAAGTGTAGATGGTAGAATTAATAATAATGTAAAAATATAAAATCACGCAAAAAATAATTCACAGAAAAAAAAGCATTTATCAGAACGGAAAGTCGTAAGTTTTGTTTTCTTAAACTACATAACATTTTTTATTTCGTATATAGGTAAATTCGCTTTATTGCTTCTTGTTTCTACCAATGAAGTTCTACCAATTTTTTATTTCGTTGGGAATATGATTGAATAGTGAATATCTTGCTACAACCGTATATTATTTAGACATCGTAACATTATTGTTGTAAAATGTTTTATTATTACAACCCTGTATCAATTACAAAACAGGCAAGCCTGTGTCCTGTGAGAGAGCCTGCAGGTAATTGATTCGTTTATCTATGCAATTTAGCAATGCTGCTAAATATAGTCTATTAGCAGTTGGTAATTTCAATTTGTATATATGATGTTGTTCGAACGATTAAGTACTGCTCATGAAGATATTGCATTATTGTCAGTTCTATGCATTTAGTATTTACTGTTGCAACCGTATGTATTATAAGCTGTGGGTTGCACTTTAGTTGATTACTTGGTCATGTGACATGTTTACATAACCCAACCCAGATAATAAACGCTGTGATTACCATTTAGGAACGCATTAGCTAAATAGGGTGTATAGCTTGTAACAAATTGAACACCACCAGCGGGACTCGAAACCAACACCTTCGAAATTGATATTATTTTTGCTCCATTTTTTTTAAATGGCGTGCGCGCTCCTACTGTGTAGGTACTATAGTGACTAAACTCTAGAGAACACCGTATAGCAATTTATTATCTGACTTCACCCCGCGAAAAACGCCATCGCACGAACACCCTCTCCCCTCCTCGCGGTCGTTTTTTTTTAACATTGGAAATGTTTATGTTCGTATATGGGGGCAGAGTTACGAGTTTTCGTTCAAGGCCAAAAGACAACGGTGTCGCGATCAAGTGAGGAGCAATCATGCAAAATTGAACAAGTGCAATTTTTTCGAAATGTGTTTTATATCATGTCTAGTTAATTGACAGGTATTTGCGACGATCTGCGGTGTTATTTTTGAGCAAATGTTAATAAATACTGTAGAAAATCCATTTAAAAGTTAAGTAATCAAGCAAAAGTGAACGCGTATATAACAGAAGAATAGTAGGGTTATTCCTGACAAAACTAAACAGTGCATTGATAAATATTGTGTGTATAATAAACAGTTAATTATGTTTCATATATGCTGTTATCATTTCCAATGTCCTCGATGGTTGCAAGGATTGCGAAATCTGTGAATTTTTTTTTGAGAACTCCCCCCTGCGCTACACTCCCTTTTCATTTCGCAAAAAAACACTACATCGCACCCCCGCAGGAAACTCGTCCCCTGCAATCGTTGCAAAGCCAAAAGTACACAACTTGCTAAGTTTGATTAATAAATTGTTACACCATGTTCTCTAGAAGCTTTTGTACCAACTATACTGATGATGTAACGAATGCTGATTTTTAACATTCGCGAATTCGAATAGTTGTCGCAGACATAGAAAGTTGTGATGACAAAAAATCTAACGGCATTATTAAAGTTAGACGGAGGTCTAACTTTAATAATGCCGTTAGATTTTTCCATCATTCCAATGATTTACTGAAAATTCATTTATGGAGTCATTTATTGTCGTGTTGAAAATTTACAGTTGAATATTTGTGAATAATTGAAAAATCGGTCTTAGAGGTGCTTCTGTTATATTCTATGATTGATCGAATTTAGAAATGATAGAGTAATTTTATTATATTGTGGAATGTGGATTGTAGAGAATCTCTCCAACACCACATATCATATTATTATATATGCATACTAAAAGCTAAAAATAGCAACTACTTACATTATTTTTATAGATTGAGATTGTTTTTAGAATTATATTGGATTTGATTATGTCTATAATAATGTTACAGTGTAATTTGACTGTGTTTTATAATGTAAGGTAAAGTTTAACAATATTTACTCATTTTAAATTTACTTCGGGGAGAGCGAATCAGATTGATTATAATGAATCTTAATAATTGGTCGTTTGCAATTTACCGTAACGTAGGCGGTTTTCCACCAAACGGACTAGTCGAGTTTCTGTTTTGTTCCTGTTTTTTGAAACACAGAAAACAAAAAACAAAACTCGGACAGATTTGAAAGTCTGTTTCTACCAAGCAGACAAAGTATCGTCGGAGTTTCGTTTTAGTTTTCAGTTCTTTTTCACCAAACGAACTAGTGCGTTGCTTTCAATTTTGAGGTTTGAAGACGAGTTTTGGAAATGTTTAAAGATGATTTTTTTATCATGGTTGGTGGTTGGTTTGTACTGCGTTCTATGGAGCAGAAGTAAGTAGATACAAAATTTGCAATTATGTAGGTACTCCGATATTTTAATAATAATGAATTCATTATTATTAAAAGTGATGTCTGAATTTGCTTTCCTTATTGTTTTTATGTTTTTTTAGGAGAAGAAAGCGTCGCCATCATAGATATTGGGTTAAACCTGGTTTATCTAGAAGAGCAAATGATGGTGTCACACAATTAATTTACCTATTGCTTATTTTTATAAATGTAATATTCCACACTATACACAAAGAGAGCTGAAAAGAAACTAGGTGCGCATTAAAAACGCAACTTGCTGTTTCCTCTAGACAGACTCCAGTTCGTAAACACGTCAAACTCTTTGATCTTACCGCTTCCGAACGGGACTCGAAAAACAAAACAGCAACAGTCGCAAAAACCTCGAGTCTTCGAAAAGTTTGTGCAAAGTTGCAGTTTTGTTTTTTTCGACACCAGTTTTTGTTGTGTTTTTGTTTTGTCCGTTTGGTGGAAAACCGCCTTAAAACACTAGGGGTTATATAGTTTACCAGTTAATTAACGATATAAAATATAATTTTCTGTATATCGTACAACCCTAGTATTGAAACTATTATATAAGTACAACTTACACATAACCTCGAATCGACACAAACCACCGAAATACGTGATTCAATCTTTCAACCTTAATTGCCGTTCGCAATTTGTTTTTAAATCAAGTGTATTGTTGTGTCAATAATAATATTAACAGTTGCAACCAATTAACTATGTTAAGTTACACAATTAATGACCAAGATACTGTGAAGAATGTTAATCTTTTCGATATTTTTTTTATTGTTGTGAATTTCGGCATTTACAAATTATTTTTTTTTTACTAATTCATCTTGTTTCGCGAAACCTTGGAATTTTTCCGTGCAAGCTGCAACTGCAACCCACTAGGAAACGCTAATACAAAAACTTAAAAAGTAATCGTTATGAAATGAGGTGAGAGGCTAGAGAACAGCCGTTGTGTGTAGGTGTTTCCATAGCTTCTCTATTACAAACCCTCAGTTCCCAGGTTCTAATCCGAGAACTTAAAAGTATATTGAAAAGGTGCAAACCCTAGCTGTGTTGGTGACTTAAAACAATAAATAAGAACTTAAGTAGGCTCATACGTTTCCCATTTACTATTTTGTTGGCAGGGTTTGTTTTGTTTTTTGAATAAAGAAAGTAAATAAGTATATTTATTATCTATACACTGTTATTGTTGTGAAACTGGCTGCGAAAATCGAATTTGATTCCCAGCATTTTTGATCATTTGATTTACATATTATCATGTGCGATTGTCTTTATGTAATTCAACATTGTTCTTATCTGATATTTGTCATTTCTTAGTCTCATGTTTCTGGTATGTTGTTTGCACCTTGACCAATGATAAAAGTTTCGCAGTTCGGTTAGACGCTGTCAACACCAACGTGATTTTTATAATGTGCTAACTAGAGTAGTCGCCAAATCAGTATATAATATTGGATGTCACTCACTTTATTGTACTTATTTAAAGAGAACTGTTATAATCGTGTTGGTATCCAAACGTAACAGTTGTGAAAACTCCGTACCTTTTTAGTGTATTTGCCATATGGCACATACACTATTGGCGTCGATCGGATGGTGGGACCTAGGGGTCGGACCAAAATTTCTCGACGTTTCATAGCCTCCTGAACACTTTGGCACCATTTTTGGAAATGTCTGTTTATATATGTATTTATATATATATTTATATATTTGGATATATATATATATATATGTGTGCGGGCTATAACTTTCGAAAGAGTTAATTGATTTTGACGAAATTTGGTAGGCACGTTGAAATCCATCACCGCACGAAGCCTATTTAAAATGGGCCCAATCGGACCATTTTAAGGGTGGTTTTTAGGGGTTGGAAAATGTTTTTGGGCCCAAAAATGCCGAAAAAATTCTCAGAATCGTTTCAAAATTGAAATTTAACCCTTTAGTAACGACTAAAATGTACTGCTAAAATTTTAATAAAATCGGCCCGACAGGACCGGACTTACAAATTTTGTGAAAACACTAGTTTGCGGATAGTGCTTTACTTACTAAAGGGTGTATTTAATTTAGTACCGAGGTTGCATTGATAAAAATATTGAAATTAAGAAAAAAAATATTATTTTAAGGGATGTATTAAGGGGTTAAATTTTTTATTTTGTCCAAAAACAAACATAATAAAGCCACAATGGTATTTGCAAATACACTATATTGTCGGCAGGGTTTTGGCACTGCGACCCGAGTTTTTTTGTCAAGGTATTACATAATTTCTTTTCTCCTTTTCAACCTCTTGGGATAAGGGCTTCACTCAGGGTATCACTCTCTCTCTCATTTTTTGGGGCTAATTGCAGGCGGCAGTCAGGGGGGCGTCACATCAACATCAACCCTTTAATAATGATACATTTTATAATTTTACTGTCTCAGCTTATTATAAAATTAATTCGAAGGATAGGACGCCTAGCGATTGAGCTGGCCTTCTGAATTTCGTTATTTTTTTCTTTTTTTATTAGAGAAAAAAAAATTGTGCTTCAATCTTAAGATTATTAGCACTAATTACAAAAAAAACTTTTTAACAAAAAAACCTCCTTCAAAAAGCCACTAAAAAGAGGAAAATAATGAAATTTTGAGGTCTGCGCCAATTTAATAAAATATGAAGTCGGTTAAAAAGAAGATATTAATATCACTATAGGTACTATACTTTTTAACCGACTTCTAATTTTATTAAATTGGCGCAGACCTCAAAATTTCATTATTTTCCCCTTTTTAGTGTCTTCTTGAAGGAGGTTTTTTTTTTGTTAAAAAGTTTTTTATTTTTTACTTTTTAGTGTCAAAAAGTGACATTTACCTTAAAGGAATCACACACCGTTACTCACTTTTATTAAACCGACTTTCTTACGCTGTCTGATGTGTCAAAAAGTGACATTTACCTTAAGGAATCACACGCCGTTACTCACTTTTATTAAAATCAGCCGAACTACTGAACCGATTTTGATAAAATTTTTATCGGATCAATCTGAAAGTATATCCTTTCAAATAAAAAAATAATTTTCTAAATCGGTTTATAAATGACGGAGTTCTGAAGTAACAAACATAAAAAAAAATACAACCGAATTGAGAACCACCTCCTTTTTTGAAGCCGGTTAAATATACATCATATTATATTAATATGAAGATTGGTAAATCGATTGCAATTTTTTTTTGCTATTTCACATTTTATTCTATAATAAATATATAAATAGATATAAATAAATAATAAATAGATGGGAATATCGAAAAATGTGTCGATATATCGTGGTGCGGAAACATAAGGGTTTCTTAGAAATTGTATATGCTCTAAAGTGCTTTGTTTTTGATTTCATAGTAGGTAATCATATTTTTGAAACATTTGTATAGAATTTTTAACTGTAATTTATGTGCAAAATTATACCATTCAATTGATAAAAGAATGATATCGATTTATTTATAATTATAAATACGAAATTACAAGAAAAATTACATTGAACCAGTTAAAATTAGTTTATAAAATTATATATAGATCATATCATCGTTCGGCTGTGTAGACACTACTGTAAAATAACAAAAATACAAATATTTGTATTATTGTAGAAAATATGATTGTTATTTGCATATGATTTTGTTGATTGCGTTTTGAATTTGTTTGTGTTAATACTTGCACAAGAGAAAACAATATTTTAATAATATTATAGAAAACTAGTTTCGCCCACGTATATGGTTTATTATCCCCCCGCGAGAAATTCTACCCCTGCGAAGCGAAGTCTTATAATAATATTAGGATTCCGCCCTATACGCTATAAAAGGCAAAAGAATTTCAGTTACGTTTTGTTACTATCCCACAGGAATTATAACCCCTTCTCCCTCCGCGAGAAATTTATCAAAATAAAATACAGTCTATATCACTCAGTGAGTAGCTTTCTATTAGTGAAAGAATTTTTAGAATCGGTTCAGTAGTTCCAGAGATAAGAACCAACTTCACCCCTCGCATCTAATATATACCTAAACTACTATATTCAATGCAACATTTTAAAATTTATTCACACATTTTAATTTTATGTTTGCATAATAATGCGAGTAATATTTTACTTGTTTTTTTTTTATTAGTCTCCATTAAAATATAAAATAAATGACTCCCGCCCAATAGGCGTTTAAAAGATTTACAACGGCGGGGCACAGAGACAAATCTCATACAAAATATTTTCACAAAATTATGATAAAAAAATCGGGTCACAACTCACAGTGCCGGCAAATTAGTGTATGTAAATTTAAGTTATAAATAAAATAAAAATGAACCCCTTAATATTTTTTGTTTGGATTTTTTTTCAACTTTTTCCCAAAATCTCAAAAAGGTTTAGAATTAAATTTTTTTGTTAGGTATTTAATTTTCTTTTTTTTTTGGCAAAACATGGAACGCTGCAACAGATTTTATATGTACATAATTGTAAATTTATTTTGAAATAAAACTTTTATTTATTTATTTATACCCCTTAATACATCCCTTAAAATGATTAACTTTTTCATAATTTCAATATTCGGCATGATTTTATATCAATCCAACATCCGCACAAAATTATATACACCCTTCAGTAAGTAATTCAATATCCGCAAACTAGTCTTTTCATAAAACGCCGGCCCTGTCTGTCTTATAGTAAACCCCCACCAAGGTGAAAAAAACAAACTGCGTGATGAAGTCTTTTCAAAGAAGCTTTAATGAACTTACGTAGCAATTTCAATGTGTCAAACTATAAAACCGCTGATAAGCGAATTCGCGATAGGATTACTATTATTTTGATAAAATTTTAGAGGCACGTTTCAATTTTCACTAAAGAAGTAAATTTCGATTTTGAAACAAATCCAATAATTTTCAATCTCTAAATGCAACCCTAAAAATTGTTTGGCTGCGGTCATTTTAAATAGAAGACTTAATAGAATAGAATAGAATAGAATAGAATTTTATTGTTTGTGTTTAACCATAAATATGGTGTACAAAAGGTCAGAAATAAACGTTAATAATAAGGCACATAAAATTACATAGGTTAAAATTGTAAAATACGATCATTTAAGAAATTATACGTACTATATTTTTGCCTTCTTTTTTGTCCTGATGATCCTCTGGTTGAATACCGCTGCTTTATCTATACAGACTACTGGATTGATCGATAGAGAATGGTAGACTGATATCATCTGTACCTTTTCCCATACATCGCGCAGGGGAGAGAATATACCGAGTGTCCCAGGAGAACAGCCTACATAGAATAGATATAAATATAAATAAATTGTAACGGAATCTCCGCTTGCCTTCCTGCCTGTTTTCATGCGGGTGTTCAAGACAAGTATTTACTATAATATCTAGACGGGAAAACTCGTTTCCAGAATTTAAAATCGACGTTCACGTAAGCGAAGGATGGTGAAAACTAGTATTGTAAATACATATTTGTCTACATGGCTCTTATGTACATATTTGTAATCTGTCAATATTCCTTTTTACTATTTATTTAGGTTTCGGTTGATTTGTGCCAAAAAAATGTTGAAGAAATTGATGATTCGACTAATTTGTCCAGCTTGCACGACAGCAAATTGTTAAAATTATTTTGTTTTTATTATTTATATTGTCATTTATTACACGAAAACGGATAATTTTATATATATAATGAATACTTATGTTGCATCAGATTTAAATTATTGTTTGCAGATATTATGTCACAAAATACCCATCGTTTAATCTAAAAAAATGTATTTATGTGTTGTATTTTGTAATCACGGCTTGTTAAAAAAAACTAATACCGCGATGAGTTTATTAAATTTTTTGTTTTTTCAACAAAGAATTTCGAGGAATATTTTTTTAAGCGATTCAGTAATAGCACAGGGATGAAAGTTTATGATATTTCTGTTTAATTTTTCAGTTTTTAGGGTTCCGTACATCCGATGAAAAAACGGAATCCTTATAGGATCACTCTCGTGTCTGTCTGTCTGTTTGTAGGTCCGTCTGTCACAGTTATTTTCTCCGAATCTACTGGACGAAAAAAGTAGAAATTTGGTGAACCAATCACGGACGTATAGCGTAAATAAACGAATTCTGATTTTGGGGGACAAATTAGAAAATTACAAAAAAAAATTTTTTTTCAAGTGGTTCATGTGACATATCAAATGGAAGGGGGCTCGTTGTGAGGAATACAAATATATATTTTTTTATAATTTTAAAATGCATAGTTTGAAACGAAAATCGAGCATTAAACCCCCCCCCCCCCATCTCCGAAACTACTGAGCATAAAATTTTGAATAAAAATAAGGAATATATAGGGCATCACTCATAGTTCACAGGAAAACCTAAACGAAAATCTTAAGTCTTTAAATTCCCACGGGAAACGGAATAGTACGGAACCCTCTCCACGCGAGTACGACTCCCACTTGACAGCTTTTTTTTTTTTTGAGGTAGTATATTAATTTCGATGGGCGTGTTTGTGGCCCATGAGCTGGAAAAATATACTTATACGTCTAATTTAGTCCTTTTGATATCTATAAATTATGTTTTGCGTCAAAAATGAGAATGTTCAAAAATAGGAAATTGCAAGGATTTTTCTGTTTAGCTGAAACACCTTGTAGACTATGTGTTAAATTACAAGTATATATCTTATTATTCATAAGCACGCTGGAATTATTCTGGAATGGATTAGTAATAGATTAGACCCGTTATCGAATCTACATAAATTGGTTTTTGTACCGAAACGGTTGTCATTTACCGTTAGAAATTATAATACACGTTTCTAAACTCAATAATGATGTAAGCTTTCGTCATTAGTTCTAATAAATTAAATTCATCAGCTACTCAAAATTGAGTTTTTGCGCGATCACAGAACTTCCCTAGGTATACCTATACTCCGTGTATGTGAAAGTAAAAAAAAAGTAGGGCTTGAGATTTGAGAATAACCGAGTTTGTAGCGATGCCGTTGTTTATAAAATTATATGGCGTTTCCCTGACTCCTCTATTACAAGCCCCCAGTTCCCAGGTTCTAATCCGAGAACTGGTAAAAGTTATCGATTTTCAATTTGTCATAAAAAATTAATTAATTAATTGAAAATGTGAATTGGCATAGGTCCAAAAACTCTAGCTGTTAATCGCCTATTAGTTTGATACTCAAATCTTCAACAAAGTTTTATGAAATACTAATTAAATACAAAAAAAACGATTAGTGACTAGTTTCATTGTTAACATTATATTACCTATTATGTAATTTTTTAATTTCATCTAAAATTTACCAATAATTCTAAGCTATCGAGCGTCTATAATGTACAATCTACCAGTAGGTTAATTGTTTCTTTGATATATCGAACAGAAAATATGTTTGATACATGAATGTTTGATTGAATTTTGAAGAAAAGTGCTTTTTGCAATATGTTGACCGAGTACGTAATTTTCTTTTTCTCCATAGGGACACCGGCTCATATTGATGTATTTATAAGAAGCGACGTTATTATAGTTTATATATACAGAGTGGCACATCTCAAACAATGCAGTGAAATATCTCGTAAATGGTACAAACCATAAAAAAATGTTTTATACAAAAGTTATAGAGTGTCAAGAGAGACAGAAGACTGTGATATCAGAATTAACATAGGCGGTGCTGTGAAGGTCAGGCGAAGGTCAGCTTCGATTTTTTAATTGTAACAGTGCATTTTTATTCCAGAATACGATACAGTATTTAATAGTGAACAGTAAATTATTAAGGTATATATCAGCTAAAATTAATAAATATTGAGATATTTAGAAATTAAATAACGGCCAAAATGAACGACAATTAGATAAATTATGGCATAGCAGATAGTCATGAGATTACGCACCGGCCTTCTTGGCTTGAATTCAGTTCATAAAAGAACCGAATTGACAAGTTAAATTTGTTATTTAATTTCTAAATATCTCAATATTTATTAACTTTAGCTTAATAATTTACTGTTCACTATTAAATACTGTATCCCTATTCTGGAATAAAAATGCACTGTTACAATTAAAAAATTGAAGCTGACCTTCACAGCACCTCCTATGTCACAGTCTTCTGTCCCCCTTGACACTCTATAACTTTTTTATAAAACATTTTTTTATGATTTTTACCGCTTACGAGATATCTCACTGCATTGTTTAAGATGTACCACGTGTCTCAGAACGATCGCCTACGGACAGTTCAGCGAAATAGAGAAAAACGTTCTGAACAGAAAAGTCCTTAGACATTTTTTTATTTGATGTACCGTTAATGATATATCACCATAAGTTGAGCGGAATACATAAGAATATTAATAAACCACGCCTACTCTCCCACTTATTGTTGATAATTAATTAATATCTCATTAACGGTACATCGGATCAAAAAATGTCTAAGGATTTTTTGTTCAGAATTATTTTCTTTATTTCACTGTACTGTCCGTAGGCGTTCGATCTGGGACACCCTGTATAAATTTATATGTAGGTACTGACAATATAATATTACCTAAGTTAGCATGAAATACTATAAAATTGCTTTTAAAACTCCGAGAAAGTCCCATATCATTTATTTATAAAAAATAAATATACGCCACTAAAAATACAGTATTGGCTTCAGTGTAATTCTTGATATATTAATTGAAATTTTAAAATGAATATACGAACATTTGGAAAATTCTACACATTTATTAATCTTAACGATCGTTTCGGGTTTTTAACCCATCATCAGGAGAGTTGAAACTAAAGTTTTTAGTTTGAACTGTCCTGATGATGGACTAGAAAGTAGAAACCCGAAACGATCGTTGAAATTAATAAATGTGTAGAATTTTTTAAGTGTTTGTGTATTTATTTTATTCTACCAATTAGTGCTTAGCGATAATTCTATTGATTTCATGAAATTTTAACGCTTTGAAATTTATTTTGATGGAAAATTGTGCACGTTCATCGCAAATGTGGCAAAGCCAGTCCGTTGACTTTGTCATGTTTTTAGAAATAGAAGTACCTGAATGACACTTTGATATGACGATAGGAAATTGAGAAGCCGGGACGAAGGGCTACACTCATCCAGCACTAGTGGATGATGACGTTACATTTTATATACTGCGCATGTCTACCTCTACATTATGTGTACCTATATATCGCGCCATTCTGTAATTGAAAATATACTATCAGATTTCACTTTTAGCCTTCGAACTCTCAACAACTGTAAACCTTGAGATGTTTTGAAGAAACAACCAGCCAATGCATCTCTTTGTATGATATTATTTATAAATTATATACCAAACATACCTCTTCATCTAATGTTACAGTTTTTCAGTATTTTATTGTAAAAATATTTGCTGGGTATATTATATTAATTTTATTAAAGAATTTTTTAAATTTTAGTTTTTAACAAATGATATTTTTGTTTCAGGTAAGAGTTTGTGCTATTTTGCGGGAAAGATTTACTGAGTAAGTAGTTTTTTCGTAATAACATTTCAATTGGAGGGAGAGGGGGTTGTTTGAAAATGAAATTGGGATGCGTTTATGTATTACAAGCTCCGGATTCTCAGGTTAAAATCTGAGAACTGCAGGTAATCACACTATTTACAATCAATATTTTTGATGAAATTGAAATTTGTAATTATTTTCATCTAGAGACATAATACGTCAAGAGCTAATTTTTAAATGATGTAACAAATAAAACATACTATATAAGAACCTTTCGAGTAAAAAGGGATAATTTTGAATCAAGAAGCTATAAATTAAATTTATATATGTTTTGTCACTGGCCGATTTATAACGTACATTGTAAATCAATATATTAATTATTCTAAGTAGTTGACGCGTCCTAAATCTGAAAGCTACCTGTCCATTTATTTGGCAGTAAGTCAACAATTTGATGTGCAATTCGAAATTTCTGTGCAACGCTACTGATAAAATAATGAGGAACGCCATTAAGTAAATACAAGAAATAGGTTGCCAATTGCCACTTTAAAGCTTAAAAAGCTATTAGTTATTTAGATTTAATACATTGACAAATGTAATGAGAGACCTAGATAGTAAAAATAAAGAAAAAAAATTTTGGAGCATACAAGTAATTCAAGAATTACAAGGCGCGATATTCATGTAAGTATTGTATGTAAACGGTTTTACCGAACATAGGGAAAATAACACTAAGAAGATCAATTTTGTAGTAGGCTATGGCCATAAGACCTAATGTAAATATGTATTGGATTACATAGAAAAAATAGTGCAGTGAATTTTTTAATCAATTTTTTATAGCAACGGTTGACTATTAAGCGAAACTCGGAACCTGCTAAATAAAAAAAGTCATGAGGCGTCGTAAGATACCCGACAGAAGCTATGTTTCTTACGCATTGTATATAAAACCGAATTTATCAAAGATATAAACAATACAATTAAAAAGTTATTATTTGACCGCCATTTTGAAATCTGACGCCATTTTATTTTTTTGTGTCTTATTAAACTCTCAAATATCAATTTTCAAAAGGATCGGATAATTTTTACAAAGAAGTATATACCTATGGCCGCCATTTTAAAATATGACGTCATTTTATTTTTTTGCGTTCTATAAAACTCGTCAATATCTATTTTCAAAAAGATCGGATAATTTTTACACAAAAAGTACATATTGCCGCCATTTTGAAATCTGACGTCATTTTATTTTTTTGTGTCCTATGAAACTCTCAAATACCGATTTTCAAAAGAATCGGATAATTTTTACAAAAAAGTACATATGACCGCCATTTTTAAATCTGACGTCATTTTATTGTTTTGTGTTCTATGAAACTCTCAAATATCAATTTTCGAAAGGATCGGATAATTTTTACAAAAATGTGCATACGGCCGCCAATTTTAAACCTGACGTCATTTTATTTTTTTGCGTCTGAAACTCTGAAATATCAAATTTCAAAAGGATCGTATAAATTTTAGAAAGGAGTACAATATATTTCCGCCATTTTGAAATCTGACGTCATTTTATTTTTTTGTGTCCTATGAAACTCTCAAATATCAATTTTCAAAAGGATCGGATAATTTTTACAAAAAAGTACATAAGGCCGCCATTTTTAAATCTGACGCCATTTTATTTTTTTGTGTCCTATGAGACTCTCAATATCAATTTTCAAAAGGATCGGATAATTTTTACAAAAAAGTACATACGGCCGCCATTTCGAAATCTGATGTAATTTTATTTTTTTGTGTCCTATGAAACTCTCAAATACCGATTTTCAAAAGAATCGGATAATTTTTACAAAAAAGTACATTTGGCCGCCATTTTTAAATCTGACGTCATTTTATTTTTTTGTGTTCTATGAAACCCTCAAATATCAATTTTCAAAAGGATCGGATAATTTTTACAAAAATGTACATACGGCCGCCATTTTGAAATCTGACGTCATTTTATTTTTTTGTGTCCTATAAAACTCGCAAATGTCAATTTTTCGAAAGGATCGGATAATTTTTACAAAAAATTATATATAATGGCCGCCATTTTGAAATCTGACGTCAGTTTATTTTTTTGTGTCCTATGAAACTCTCAAATATCAATTTTCAAAAGGATCTGATAATTCTTACAAAAAAGTACATATGGCCGCCATTTTGAAATCTGGCACCATTTAATTTTTTTGTGTCCTATAAAACTCTCACATATTAATTTTCAAAAGAATCGGATAATTTTTACAAAAAAGTACATATGGCCGCCATTTTGAAATCTGACGCCATTTTATTTTTTTGTGTCCTATAAAACTCTCAAATTTTAATTTTCAAAAGGATCGGATAATTTTTACAAAAGTGACGTTACACTACTTCGTGACATGACGTTTCACTTTTTATTATTTAGGTCCCCATCTGAAACGTGCGTTAAGAAGCATAGCTTCAAATAAAAATAGGTAAAAAAACTTTTAAGTTAAACGGTTTTATAAATGTTTTAAAAAGAAAAAAATAATATTTAATTTAGGTTCATAAATATAAAAGCGTGGGTCGTAAACTCTATGATAATTTATTACAGTCACGACCCACGATTTTCTACTTATGAACCTAAATTAAATTTTATTTTTTTCATTTTAGTACATTTATAAAACCGTTTAACTTAAAAGTTTTTTATCTATTTTTATTTTTAATTTTTTAGTATGCTTTATTTCCTTAGTCTGATTTTATAACATTTATCCGATCCACTGAAACGTTACCGGAGAAAGACCTTTTGCCTGTAAAAATTCAAAAGTACGATATACACCCGGACGAAATCCGGGCCGGTCAGCTAGTTACCATAAATTCAATTGTCACCGGAGCTACACATGTGTGCAAAATTTCAACTCAATCGGATCATAGGAAGTGGGTGAAAATTCAAAAGTACGATTTGCACCCGGACGAAATCCGGGCCGGTCAGCTAGTTATCATAATATTGTATTGTCACCGGAGCTACACATGTGTGCAAAATTTCAACTCAATCGGATCACGGGAAGTGGGTGAAAATTCAAAAGTACGATTTACACCCGGACAAAAGCCGGGCCGGTCAGCTAGTTATCATAATATTGTATTGTCACCGGAGCTACACATGTGTGCAAAATTTCAACTCAATCGGATCATAGGAAGTGAGTGAAAGTTCAAAAGTACGATTTACACCCGGACAAACCGGGCCGGTCAGTTAGTTAACATAATATTGTTTTGTCACCGGAGCTACACATGTGTGCAAAATTTCAACTCAGTCGGTCGCAAGATTTGCAACAAATATACGGGATCAAGCTAAATAAAACCACCGTTTAAAAAACAAAGCATCTACTACCTACTTACTTTTGCGTGATGCCAGAACATTCGTTTTTATTTGAGAATCAGTTCGGTTGCTTTTGCGTGATGCCAGAATATTTTTAAACTCGCAGTCGCATAAGAAGTTATTTACTTGAAAAAAAATCATGTATATCGGATCAGTGGTTCTCGAGTTATAAGTGTACAAAGGGACATACAGACAGAGAAAGTCAAATTGTTCGGGAAGGTATGAACGTCGAGAAATTTTGGTCCGATCCCTAGGTCTCGCCATCCGATCGACGTCAATAATTAGTTACACGTCATTTTAACTCAGTAGGCCAGGGTTTTTAAACTTAAATTCAAACATCAGCAGTCAAAAAATTGAATAACTATATTAAAATAATGCAATATAAGACAGAGCATACGCTATCTTCCAATATCCATATCACACTGTGCAACAGACAAGGACAACCGAAACAAGTTCGCGATTTATTAGATAAAGTCGCATTTATTTCGTTTAATAATCATATAAATCTGTATAAAAAAACTGTTTTGACACAATATTATACATGAAATCTATCTAAAATTTTCTGCTCTTTCGTTTAAGACAGGTTTCGAATCGATCTGACTTAAATTGAGCAAACTATAAGCAAAAAACACCGTTTTTTCTAATTTGCTCCCCTCTGGGGCCAAAATTCAAAAATCGGGCGACGTTAGGATCAAATAGACCCCGAGAGGAATCGAACAAAAAAAAGTTTTTGAAAATTGGTTCATCCGTTTGGGCTGTACGCGTGACACAAAATAGCGTGACAGATTCACAGATTCACAGACAAAGCGAGTGTATATAGGCGCTTCTAGCTTCGCTAAGATCGCGCCTAAAAACCGAAGAAAATTTTAGTAGAAAAATCACATTCATAATCTAATCAATTGGCCCTTTTTAACGATACCTCACAAGAATAGGTTCAAAAAAAAGATGTTTTTACCCTCGTTTCGATATATGCCCCCTCCCCCTTAAATAACAGTTTTAATTTTTTGTTATTCTCTCCGTCTTTGGGCCGCGGTATTATATATTATGTGTGAATTTCAAGTATCTGTCTCATTTCATTTAGAAGTTAGAGGCCTATAACAGACAGACAGACATCGTTGGCACAACAATAGCTGGTTCCTTTCTGATACGGAACACTAAAAAGGTATCTTACGTTCGATTCTGCGAACGTCGCGATTGACAGTAACTATAGTTAAGATTTTCTTGCATTTTCTAAATTCAACATCTCGGAAAAGCACATTTTTGTTGGGCGCGCTAGTTTAACTTCCAGTTGGCCAAGATCTACGATCACAAAAGTTGAAATAGAAATTTAGCCAAAGAGTGAACTTAAGATATTCTTACGTTTACTTTTTCTTATACTTACTAAGAATTCATGTTTATTTCAAGAATCGGTTATTCCGAATCAAATTGGGAACGAAACGAAGCGGACGAACTAATATGCTTTTGCAGGCTTGTAATATATTTTTTTGTATAGTTTCCAGTATTTAAACGTTAAAAATCATATTTTGCTATGTGCAATATAAAACAACTTAACAGTTTTTTAAGACTTCCTTAAGTTCGGTTTTAATGTTGCAAAGCTGATAACATTAAGCGATTCCATCAACTTATTAAGAAACTTTGACTTCAAAACCGTTCAACGTTTGAAAGTTCTTTATAGGCGTAATTAAGAAACACCCACTCGTTTTTTATTTGTAAAATCATTCAAGACTAAATTTAATATACCAGTTGTTTCAAAAGTAGATTGCAGCTTTGTGAGATTTTTAAATGTTCAAAAAGAGTGACACATACAGATTGGTCATTTTCATCTTAACTCTTTTGTCTGTTTGTTTGTAGAACGACTGAACCAATTGTGATGAAACTACACTATCAATTGGTACGCAAACTGTATAGAATAGTATTTTTTATCCGACTGTTTCTGTCCGAACTGATTTTAACGCGAGCAGCAGGAAAAGATTAATGGCCGGTTTATCGTACATTTTAATCGCGATGTTATTTTGATCGTGCACGCTGTTAAATTTTGACAGCTACTTGTTTATTGGTTGCTGCGTTTCGCTACCATAGCAACCCGTCACTTAATCGTGTGATTAAAATAACATCGTGATTAAAATGTACGATAAACTGGCCATAAGTATTGAATAAAAATCGTTTTTTGAAAATGGTATTATCAGTTAACACACCTGTCAAATACCAATTCCATTTTCGACGTAATTATTGGCGCGACGCATTTTTGTAAGTGGAGAGACATCAGACAATGGAGTGCCGTCCAGGAGCGCCCACCTGGCAGATAGAGAGAGGGTCGCGGTAAGGGCACGACGGCATGTCATCTGTCAGTCATATGCAATTTGTCAATTTGTCGTCGGGTCTGTGGGCGACTAGATCAAAGTTAGCCGAAGACTGCACACGTACAAGGACATTGTGCCAGTCAAAATATGCATTCGTTAATGTCAGCGGGAGCGAAAGGTGGGGAGGACAGAGCTGTATCCCGACGTAATTTGCATAAACAGACTGCACATATTGTAAAAGATAGAGATCACTGTATCCGGACGGAGTTGTTTTTTAGATTCCTTGGGATTGCTATTTAGTTGGCGGCGTTGGCGCATAGCTTGCTTTTTAGGATTTCGTACCCCTGAGGATGGGATCCTTAATTATTCTTACTACTCAATCTGTCTCAGCCTTACCAGTTGACAGTCTACTAAATTAAAAAATATCGGTCTATAACCACTCTTTAAACATTTAAGTACGAACAGACAGACTAAGATTCTGACCAGGTATATCATTCAAAATGTCCAAAAAAAATACTGTTTGTATCGTTACATAAGACTGAAGTGAATGCTTCTTACTGACACCAAATTAGTTGAATGACAAAGAAGAGCGTGGCCTTGCGTTGCACTACTCTATACTGGTACGGGATACATAATTACCAGTACCCCGCGTCTACTTCTCGCATCATCGCTTTGCGCAAACGCGTCCGGAGTCGCATAAGAAGTATTCATTTCAAAAAAAAAACTGGCTATTGAAAACTAAATTACAGTAAACAGAGGTCCCATGACAAATTTATATTATTATTGATACTAAAATTGTTTAAGTACTGTATTGGATCCGTCAGATAGGTGGAGCTTCAAAAACATGGCGCAGACGGAGGGAAATTTCATATACGGGGTATACTTTTGCGTGTAATTTTATGATTTTCAAAGTGATAAAAAATGATAAATATAAGTGCAATTTGTGATTGGGCCGGTACGAATCCTAAACAAAGGAATTTCGTTGAAGGAGAACGGATTCTCAAAGCCGGGCATATTATCAAATGTCGGAAATATAACGAGAAAAATGCATGCAAAATGAACTGTCAAAAGTAGTAATCTTTACGACATATTGCTTAAAAACATCAAAATTAAAAGAAAATCTCCACGAAATTAATCATGCGCGTTCAATGCGCTTTTAAGGCTGGGTTAGGTGAATAATCATGTAAACACATAACTGCAACATAATAAGTTATATTGTAATAAGTAGCTAAGTTACTAACCTCAAAATATTTGTATACGAAGTTAATCCTATAAATTTGTTAATCATCAGGGATTCAACTATTTTATTGCAGTATGATAACAAGTACATCTTATTATTACTATAAAATATTTTTTTAATTCATAAATACAGTTTTTCCACATTTCATTAGAAAATAATTCTCTGTAAAGTATGTTTTACAAGGCAATAACTGACAGTGTTTATTGCCATGATATTAGAAAACGTCGCGAATTTCATTTTCGATAAACTTTTTGTTTATTTTACTTGTTTTATTTTTGTAATAAACAATTTCATGATTAATTTGCACTGTTAGCATGTAAAATTTTCCCTCGTTTGAGTACAATTTTCTGCCACCAGATGTCAGATGCTCATTTGACGGACCCCAATAGAAATCCATTATTTATCAGATAATTATTTTTAAAATTGTGCTTGAACTGTTCGGTTATTGGGATACTTGACTTAATAAACAGACAGTCACGGCATTTGACTGTGCTTGTATTTTGTTTAGTTGAATTTGCATATTATAAACGTACGTCGTACCTATTATTTTATATTATTCGAAGATGCAGCAATTATTGCAACTCATTAGATTATATTAGGTTCATTTGGAGCGGACCAGACGTAGCATGGCACGGCTATGAGTCATATTGGTAGCAATTTTATTGCACAGAGGTCAAACCTAATTTCGACCGATTTAATGCAAATGCAGTACCAATTGGCCAATTTCAGAATAGAACCAAATATGGATTTAATTTATTATATGTGTTGACTGCACGGTTGTGTGTTAGTTTACTGATGCAACGATGTGTTCAATTCTAAAAAAAGTAGTTACTGACATTTTAAATAAATTCATATTAAAAAAAATTCATATGAATTGTAGAATTATAACTTACCTAAATATTTTGCTGGCGCAGTGGTGGATTAAATACAGGATAGCACAAATTAATGATGTTCTCGATTTGAAACATATTATGTAACTCGCGTTAAATGAAATTAAAATACATAAAATTGCTTCCAATGGAAACATTTTAAACTCAAAAAGCGTTCTTTCATTACATCGCAGATATTCAATTTAAGCTCCCTGAGTAACTCGGCATTCATCCAGCCTGTAGTCATTCTCCAAGCTCCAGCTGCTGCCTTTGACAAATTGACAGTGAAGTTTTGCGGACTTCGTGTGGAATTTTCACGGACACACTCCATTTTTTCCTCGCTTACTTATACGGGGGGACCGATTAACTTTTTTTTACAGATGCATCTCATTTGCTTAAATTTGGCATCCATTTTTCAATACTCAATTAAGTTTCTCTAAACCATTTTCTCTCATATCGCTCCTAGCGCCAAACGGTGTTACTACGCAGCTTACAGTAATCCAGCCGGATGTGGTGAAGCAAAACTTGAGTTTTTCTTTCCATATTGGTACCAATTTTATCGTTTAAACCACGTCCATAATTGTCGCAAAACTTAAACGCAGAAGAAAATACAAGACTACTCAAGGCGCAACGCAGCACGCAATTGACGTTCGTCAGCTGTCTATAATAAACGTGCGTTTTGTCTGCATTGAGTTAGAGCTACCTCTGATTGGCTGGCGTAACACATACGTCTTGAACGCAACGCAAAAGTTGGCTCGATATGCGTTTTACATTTAGCATGAGGCGCTGCGATCACTTGCGAGTTGCGACGCCGTCAGTCTTACGTTCTTCGTTTTACGACAATTATATGCGGGGCTTTAGATAAGGCGTCATTTGTGCGCACAAACAAATTTTGGAGGTCGGACGGGTCTATGTTTTCAGGCAAGGGGTGGTCCTATTAATATGATCATTTAGTTGTTCGTCGCCTGTCGAGACGCGCCATTGTCCATCCCTTGTAAAGACAACATAGATCCGTCCGACCCGAAACTCCTTCATTCACAGAAATGACGCTATTATGATACTATCTTCGCTAAACAGTACTACTCTATACATGCGTTTCAAATCGGAAACATCATTATTCATTAGTGAAGTTGTGTTAGCCCTGTATTACATTTTTTAATGGTGCTTTATTCCAACTACGTTTATTTAAACGAATCGTTTGAAACGACAGGTGGGCGGTAGTTGTTTGGACGGTGTAGCGTCGCGGTGCACTTTTCCGTTTTCAATGCTTTTTATACATGCAAATAACACGTCGGGTTATTACACGAGTTCCTAGAATTTCATTTCCCTTTCGTTTCATCAATAGCAGTTATATTATATGTTCAGCAACTGTACAAGGTGTCTTCCGACTTTAAGCCCTAACCTATTCCTGAAATGAGTTTGATTTGGATCTATCTAGGACATCTTAAACAAAAATCATCTCTGGAACAAGAACCGGAAGTCCCGAAACAGAAAGTCTTGCCTGTATTTTACAGTACCTTAATAAATAATTAATTTATTAAAACGCAATCGTGTAATTCTGATGGGGTGTAAAGCCTTTAGTAGTAATATTCAAATACAATCAAACTAGGATGTATTTTTCGATGTCCAATAATTTTAACATATTTTGATAATGTAACGAATGAGAATTTCGAAACATAGAATAGTTCGAAGAGTTTAAATCTTTTTAAAAGACACTCAACATTTGAAATTATTAGAATTTAATTAATATATTTAATACAAATGTATAAAATAGTAACGAGACCTCTGTCTGTAATTTCGTTGTTTTTTTATTGTCATTTTTAATGCGATGACAAGAAAATGTGTTTCGGAAATTTTTATTTGTATGTCTGTTTGTATATATATGTGCCAGTATCACCAGAAAACGGTGTAGTCGATTTTAATGCAACTTGGTAAACTATCAACTAGTATAATAGCTTAACGTCTGTGTAAAAATTATAATTCAATAAATTGACCTACAATTTAAACAGACTAATGTATGTAAATACTCAACGTTTCGACCAATGTGGTGGTTCTTTTAAAGATATTATATCTTCTTTGTAGATCTTGAAAAAGGGCCACCACATTAGTCGAATCGTCGAGTATTCAAATATATTATAATTTTGTCTTTTATAATTGGTTGTCAATTTTTTGAACTATAAGCTAGTATTCAAACTTAAAATATATAGCAGCGGGGTGTCATGGAACTCCGTAACCGTAAACGAAACTGTTGGATATCTGAAATAATTTTATATCCGTGTCCATAACCGAAACCGATAAAAGACTCCTAATATAACCAGATATAAACTTACAAAAATATCTCAAACGTATCAATTTTAAAATCGTTACCGGTAATTTAAATTCTGAAAACAGGAATTTCAAAAGCGTAGTGTGTATTTTTGTGGTGATTTTAAAATTAAAATTTTATTAGTAACCACTGCAATTATATGGTAAATCGATTTTCTTCTTTTCTTCGGCCGATAAAATTGAAAAACGCAATAAACAATTTACACTATTTATTTGATTGATATTTAGATTGATTTGATTCTATATCTTTATGTTGGTAATTCTTTATATATGCAATTTATTTTGATTGAATTTGCGTTCAGTTATCGCGACTGCAGTTTTGTAGTTTGATGGTTTTTATACAATCAACTGAACAATGTGGCTATTTCGATGTATTATAGGTAGAAGAAAACTTCTTTGTTTATGATGGATTTCTGAAATTAAGTTTCCGCGTGATTGTTAAACAAATCACGCACATTAGAGCGAATCATGGTTTACGCATCTTGTGTAGGGTAGAATTGAAAGAGGGGGAAGGGAGAAGCATGAGAGGAGGGTGGAGAGAGAGAGAGAGAGAAAGAGAGATTGTGATTATAGACGCTCGGCAACAGTGTCAGTTTTGGAAAATTTTATTCGCCTCGACAAAAAAGAGCAGTTTTCTTTTGACTACCTCACGGAAGGATCGGCAACCTTTCTAAAGCATAATGAATCCAAAACCGTCCCTGGGAAGCCTAAACGAATAGTACATTAAAAATCCTATATTATGAATTATTGTATCGAACGTGCAACTTCCTATAATAACACCATTTTAGAGACGTCCGCGTCGCTTATAAATTGCAAGGCCTTTGACTATTTATGTCGACATCGCTCAGACAAACGTGACGATCCGTTCATTAGCAACAGCGTTTATTTAATCGTTGCTTTATCTGGCTATGTTTAATGACAAAATAAAATCATCACAATCATGAAATATATATTTAAAAGCAATTAGCCGCATAATGACATCTGGCTCTCATTGTGTGTTGAATGAACGTGTTTTAAAAATAACACATGCATTTCTACGTATAATATTACTTATATTATTGCATGTAGGTATTATTAATGTAAGCATAATATAATATTAGCTTTGTTCCAACCACTCTGAATACCGTAATATTACCGTCACGCTCATGCGCAGTGGATAGAACGCGTTCCAACTGAACTTGTGATCGTTTGTGGATGATTCTTAAAGCGTTCCAACCGATTTTGTGATAGTTTGTGAACGGTTTCTGAACGGTCATTTCGGTACATGCTCTAGACATGAAACCAAAATGAAACTGTAAAACTGACATCAGACATGCGCATTAAGCACTTCGTTACGTTTGTCTCTGTTTAATACCAACTTGAGACAGTTGTTTATTCATTTGTAATTTTTTTTATTTTTGTTTTGTCTCGTCTCTAATCAAATATCTCTTTATTCTTCATTTGAGATTTGTTTTGTATTGTTTGTTTTTGCAAAATTATTAGTTTAAATATTTATATTTGAATTCTTAGTTAATAAAATTTAATTATATTTATATTCGTGCAATTCTAAAAATTTTGTATAAATAAATGTTAGACGAACAATGCAATTTTTAACAAACGCTCAAAAACATCACGACTATAAATTAATAATTTGCATATTTTTTATTTCCAAAAAAAATGTAGCTAGCATATTTTACCAAAAAATGTTTTTAACAGTTAAAACATTTAGTACCTACGTTTATTTATTTATATTATTCTTACGACTAGCCTTATTCATTTTCAAAATGTTTTTAACAACAAAAAAAGCCTGAAATTAGAAATGTACATTTGACAAATGACAATTAATATATTTTGATCATATGCATGGTCATGGAGGCCATAATTTGATGCACAAAACGGTCACAAAAGCGTTCCAACCAATGTCTACGTTTGTACCGTCACATAACTGTGCAAGTTTTACGCATGCGCACAAAACCGATAAAAACAGTTTCGTTACCGTTTCAGAACGATCCATTTATAGCAGGTTGGAACATCTATTGTGTATACTATACATGTTACGGTAAAATATACCAATTAATGTGCGCATTACCCAGTAAATGCTCACAAAACCCAAGTTAATAATCAATAGTAATAATATATAAAATAATAAACCCCTGCCTCTAATTCCATTTTCTTGCGTGTTTTTCCGGAATTTCGTGTGATATCTAGTCGGAAAACGTGTTATTTACAGAATTTGTGTTTGTCCATTTGCATCAGCATCACTCGAAACCGTCTGAACCGATTGTGATAAAACCTGGTGCACTCAAATTAAAGTAAATGGTACTTTTTATTCATCTACGATCAGATTAATGTCCTGTTTATCGTACATTTTAATCACGGTATTTTTTTAATCACACTGTTGATTGCTACGTGTTCATTGGTTGCTGCGTTTTCTTACTATAACAACCCTTCATTTAACAGTGTGATTAAAATATCACCGTGATTAAAATGTACGATAAACCGGCCATAAGACAATCAAATTATTACTACCCAACAAACTTAAAGTACAAGATATTTTACACGCACTATACTAAGTTTAAGATAGGATTTCCGTAAAAATGAACAAACGAATCTTTGAGCAAAGTCGACGTTTGAATCGCGACTAAAAGCAAGTCACTTATAAATTAATAAAATAAAAGTGAATCCGTAACCTAAGTTTTTACTGCACTAATCTCAGGTGTCGCCTATAAAAATAGCTTTAATTTTATGTTTAAATAATACGCAACTTTTAATGAATTTTCAAGAAGCCACATTATTTATGGCTGAGACGTGCTTAGGTACCTGCACTTTACAAACCTGTTGAGAATAGTGCATTACAATTGCAAAATATTATGTAGGAACACACGCAGCCATTTTGTTTTATTAGCACGTAGAAACAATCTGAGAATCGATTTTTAACGCCACTAAATTGTAGGTTAGGTCAAAATTTTCAGTTTACAATGATGAATGTGCATGTATTAAAAGGAAAAAAACGAAACCCTTATAAGATCATCCGCTAGTCCTTTCTGTGGGAACGAGCACTATTTGACGTTACGCGCTTTTTGATTTCATTTATTCATAATATGTTATAGTATGTGTATCTAGGGCGTAATGAAGTATGTTTTCGACGAGTTGTGACAGTGTGTATCTAGGGCGCAATGCTATTTAGACTCGTGTGACTGTTAAACTTGGTGACATTATGTTAAACGAGCGCAGCTAGTTAAACAGTCACACGAGTCAAAATAGCATTTCGTCTATTTTTTTTTGTCCTACACCCTATAAAGTAGCGACTTTTTTCTTCATTTCCAGTATTTTCAACATTTTTGACGTTTCCCTTGTGTAGCAAACAAGCTACTGTATACAGCATGTCCCAAAAAGAATGGAGCATAGAGTAACAGCTGATTCCTTACAAAAAAATATTATGATAGACCCCAACTTGTCTATTCCGAAAGTTGATATTAAAAGAGATACAGGGTGTCAAAGTTTAATTTTTATTTTTGATTTTCTTTAATAACTTTTCAAATAATTTATTTTCAAATAATCGATTACTTTAAGTGCAAATATCTTGAAAAAGGTTACTCCTAGCCACTTTTACAAAGTATACCTTTTTTACGTAAAAATTACGGAAAAATCAATTTTTTAATTCAAAAAAACAGTACGAGTGCGTACAAAAAAGTTATGACTATTTAAATGAGTGAAAAGGTGTGTAAGTGGCGCCCCCTACCAAGGTCAGATTTGAATTTCTCATGTCAAAAAATCCTCATATACCAAATTTCATTAAAATGCCTAAATTATTTGAAAAGTTATTTAAGAAAATCAAAAATAAAAATTAAACTTTGACACACTGTATCTGTTTTAATATCAACTTCTGGAATAGACAAGTTGGGGTCTATCGCAATATTTTTTTGTAAGGAATCAGCTGTTACTTTATGCCCCATTCTTTTTGGGACACCCTGTATAACTGTACATATTATGTATAAGTATGGCCTTCTAAGGTGACTGTGCGGACTGCGGATAGAGCGGCTGCCGTGTTATCTGTATTGTGTGCCGTTCATAAGAGCACAGGTTCGCGCCCAGCTGCAGAAATATGAATTTTCCTTTATATTAAAAATAATAAATTAATAAAAATTAAATTATTATTGAAGTTTACTTTAGCACCTGGCGGACGGTAAAATTACATTACCGCCCGGCTCTCGTCAGCAGCTTGTAATGGGTAATTGATTTCAAGCATGTATACCACATGCTTGAAATCAATTTTATATATATATATATTATTATATTTGTTCGCAACGTTCCTAACGAGCTGCAAACAACGAACACTTTGTGAATCGACACATCAAAGAGAATTTGTTTGTTTTCGTGTTTTTTTTCTTTTAGTTTTTGGCAACCAGTTTATCAATTATCAGCATAAAGACAATTGAAACGCCTTCATTAGTTTGTATATAGATTGAACAGCTGTTTGAAATTTCAAAGGAGATGGGAAAATGATGTATTGAAATAATTTTTACATTGGGGGAGCTATAACAATACATTATTATTATAGGGAAATTTACTTAAGCATTTTTGTGAATGTAATATGAAAATATATTGATTATATAACTGAGTGCAGATATCTTCAACTTCTTCTGAATGGCTTCAACTGAAGTGTGGCGTTCCACAAGGAAGTATCCTTGGGCCACTCTTTTTCTTTATTCACATAAATGATCTACCATCGGTAATAAACACTAAATGTATATTATATTCTGACGACATTACACTGTTTTTAGAAAACAGGAGAACATCAAAAATAAATATATAATAATAAATATATAAATTTCATGGGGTCTACATAGACAAAGATCTTTCTTGGAATTCCCATATCGAAAATGAAAGAACTTTTAATTAGTAAATGTTATTATAACAATCACAATTTCTTAAATTATCGTATTTAACAATTTTAACCTATGTAATGTTATGTGCTTTATTATTAACTTTTAATTACTGACCTTTTGTACACCATATTTATGGTTAAACGCATATTAACATTCTATTCTATAAGTTAATTTTGCCATTAAGACAAGATGAAAACGTCTACGATCACACTTGTAGATCGTATATTAAAGATCATTAATATTAGTTGGTAATTGTTTCTAGGAAATATTCTGGTTAAAATAGTTTGCTAGACTTAAGCCGTTTTGTTGTCGACGATTCGAAATGACAAATTATGTTCATCAACCAAGAACAAAAAATACATCGTTATTATTGATGCCATTTGTAGAATGCTGCAAATATAGTTTTAACAAATCTTATCAACTACTTACGACAACATAATTTGATAAAAACTTTTCAAAAGTGGCTTCTTAAATCACTACAAATAAAAGTCCAATACGAAAACAATTTGGTCGTGTGTTGTTTTACAGAATAATTAGATAATTGAAACAATACAAATTAAATGAATTTAAAGTTTTAATCAAAATATCATATTAGGTATGCAAATGTAATTTTGGAAAATATTTATCTATAACGATATTGTTCTAGAAAAATAAGCTTCTACGCGGTTTTGCTTTACAAATTAAATGATCTTGAAGATGATTTTTATTTATGAAATTTCTGATTTAGTTCATTACCAATTTGTTTGCTCAGTTTCAAACTTGACCTTTGCTTCTTTGAACTATGATAACGTTGATTGGTTTAAATAAAATAAAACACTTTTTTTATAATGCAATTTTTAACGAATTAGTCAATGTATTTGAATACAACCTTATATTTAAAATTCTTCACGTCTTCGGTAGTATTCGGTCGTGTTACGATTACTTTCAAATAATACCTTGTCTATCGATTGTAGCCCACTATTACTAAAAACCATGCAATGTCACGTTTCTTCTTACGCCTATTTATTAGAAATGTTATAATTTTACTACCGGCATAGATTATGCGCAGTAGCAACACTTTGTAGCTTAGAGAGAAAAAAAAAGATAACAGTAAAATAAAATTCTAAGTATAAGGTTTTTATTGAAATAAAATACAATTCAAATGAACAGAAAATAATCATATAAACAAAACCGTTCTCCAAATAAAAAAAAAGAATCGAAATAATTATTATAAGTAATTGTCAATGTTGCCAACAATGAGATCTACTGGTCCGCGCGCAGAACTATTACCCGGTCAGCTCCCGTTAATAATAGTTCTGTAGTTCTTACTAGATACAGTTCCACCCGGTCAACTCCCGTCAGTGTCAGCTGTACCTAGCAGACTAACCTCTTTTCACTATTTTGGTCCTTTTTTATACTCACAATTTGACATTGTACTTGCATTGACATTAACTTATTATGAGCGTGCCGAGCGCATTACATAATTTGGTCGTTTACAGAGTGTTCACAAAAAGACAAGATAAAAAAAAAATATTTTACTCTATAAAAAAAGCCGTTATAGCAACGTTAAAAAAAGCGTGACATACCCAGACCCGAAGCGGGTTAAAAATAGCCAACATAGAGTAGTATCCCACTTCTGCAGTTTTTAGTTTGCGCCCTACTTAAAATTTCTGATGCCCGATCTAAAATTTAGTTCTAGCTACGGCCCTGGATGTACTATGATAAAGGTATAAAAATATAGCATATAACATTCACTATACAGACGATATTTCTGACACAAACCATAATAATTATTTTTGGTTTTTCACAAATAAATAACAGTCGTCTCACTTGTAATCAGTCAACTTCTGCTTCATTGACGTTGTGACTACATTGAACTCAGTACCTATAAGCTAGAACTTTAAAAACGTGTCAGAATGATTAAAGTAGTTATCGCGATTATAGATCAAATAAATAGATCAAGTCGATGTAATATACACAAATAATATTAAACTTATAATATTTAGTATTTGGCCTGTGAATACTATTTTTATACGTGCAGCTTATTATTTATAGGAGCAAAGTATGTTAAAAATACAACAGTTTAAGGTTTTTGTATACATGTTTTCTTCAGCGTCGGCCTTAGTGCTTTTCAAAACATCAATTTGTCTTACATACCTACATGTTGGTTAAACAGATCACCAACATTGCAAATATGAGCATTCGTAACATCTACATATGTATAAGTTCCTAAAACGTCTGTCTGTATTTCCACGCTCTTCAGAAGGCCTCCGTTGACCTAGGAAACTGAAACTTTGCACTGCATTTACAATATAGGGCACGAGACAGAACCTATAGAGTATAGACTATAACGGAGCCGGATTTTCGATTTTGCTTTATAGCAAATTATTTGCTAATGAGATGTAAAGAAACTGTGTTTATGAATTAAAAAAAACTCGGGTCGCAGTGCCAAACCCTGCCGACAATATAGTGTATTTGCTAATACAGGCCATGTGGCTTTAATACGTGAACTTAAGTTTGTTTTTGGACAAAATAAAAAATTTAACCCCTTAATACATCCCTTAAAATAATATTTTTTTCTTAATTTCAATATTATTATCAATGCAACCTCTGTACCACATTAAATACACCCTTCCATAAGTAAATCCGTATCAACAAACTAGTGTTTTCATAAAATTTGAAAGTCCGGTCCTGTCGGGCCGATTTTATTAAAATTTTAGCAGCACGTTTTAATCTTTACTAAAGAGTTAAATTTCAATTTTGAAACGATTCTGACAATTTTTTCGGTATTTTTGGGCCCAAAAACTTTTTGGAACCCCTAAATACAACCCTGAAAATGGTCTGATCGGGCCCATTTTAAATAGGCTTCTTGCGGTGATGGGTTCCAATGTGTGTACCAAATTTCGTTTCAATCGATTAAGTCTGTCGAGAGTTATCGTGTACACACATATACAGTGTGTCCACAGACTTATCCTCAACATGGGGATCTCCGTTGTTATGGGAGATAGAGATTTGGTTAAATGAGACAAAATGTGCAGAATCTCCAGTACTACTACCCTGCGTAGTCAAACTTTCCATATTTTGCTTGGTTCGCGACCGACAGTTGAAAAACGAGATTTACCCATTTTCGTTTTTTGTTTATAACTCGCTTATTAAGTAAGTTAGAAAAAAAATATTTTCACTTTCTCAAGGCCCTTTTTTATGAAGATTTCAAATCTCTTTTCAAATTTTTATTTACTTTTATAGTTTTAGAGATACTTGTATTAACTTTGTTTTTTTAAATACACGTCAAAGATGGCCATGACACCATTCGAAAGAGATTTTTTTTCTCTTTAATTTGATATGAGGGTTGATGGATTTATTTTCAAAAATAACAGAGTTATACGTAAAACACTGATTTTTAATAGTAGGCTATGCTAAACTAATTGATAAAACAACAGAAGGCTTAGCAAACAGTTGAAATTCGCGTTGGCTTAGTAAACGGCTGTTTTGTTTTAGCTGTCAAAGTGTAGTTTGTTGCTAATTTGTAAGTTTACTAAGTGATTTATTAAATTTACTTTTGTTATCATGGAACCATTTTGTAACAATGAAAAATTTGATATGTTATCTTGTTACATTCTATGTCACAAAAATTCGACCAGAGCTGCAGAAATGTACTTCGATCAGTATCCAGAACGAAGACAACCTCATTCGTCTATTTACAGAAACTTACGAGTAAATTTAATAAACTATGAATCATTTAAAAAGCCGTTTACTAAGTCAACGCGAATAAGTGAAGAAGACAAAACTACTGTTTTACGATCAATTGTTGAAAATCGCTAATTTTTCATTGTTACAAAATGGTTCCATGATAACAAAAGTAAATTTAATAAATTACTTAGTAAACTGACAAATTAGCAACAAACTACACTTTGACAGCTAAAACAAAACAGCCGTTTACTAAGCCAACGCGAATTTCAACTGTTTGCTAAGCCTTCTGTTGTTTTATCAATTAATTTAGCATAGCCTACTATTAAAAATCAGTGTTTTACGTATAACTCTGTTATTTTTGAAAATAAATCCATCAACCCTCATATCAAATTAAAGAGAAAAAAAATCTCTTTCGAATGGTGTCATGGCCATCTTTGACGTGTATTTAAAAAAACAAAGTTAATACAAGTATCTCTAAAACTATAAAAGTAAATAAAAATTTGAAAAGAGATTTGAAATCTTCATAAAAAAGGGCCTTGAGAAAGTGAAAATATTTTTTTTCTAACTTACTTAATAAGCGAGTTATAAACAAAAAACGAAAATGGGTAAATCTCGTTTTTCAAGCGAACCAAGCAAAATATGGAAAGTTTGACTACGCAGGGTAGTAGCACTGGAGATTCTGCACATTTTGTCTCATTTAACCAAATCTCTATCTCCCATAACAACGGAGATCCCCATGTTGAGGATAAGTCTGTGGACACACTGTATATATAAATATATATATATATATATATAAATATATATATATATATATATATAAATATATACATACATATATATATAAACATTTTCAAAAATGGTGCCAAATTGTTCAGGAGGCTATGAAACGTCGAGAAATTTTGGTCCGACCCCTAGGTCCCGCCATCCGACCGACGCCAATAGTGTATGTGCCATATTATGGCAAATACACTAAAAAATATTTTATATTAATAAGATGTATACCTACTCATTATCATTCTGAACTACAATAGTTAAATCACAGATGACTGACAAATTTAGCAGTAATGATATGTATACAAATATTTTGAGGCTAGAAACTTACTTATTACAATATAACAATATGTTGCAGTTATGTGTTTACATTATTCACCTAACCCAGCCTTAAAGGAGCATTGAACGGATGATTAAATTCGTAGAGATTGTCTTTTAATTGTTTGTAAGTAATATGCCGTAAAGCTCACTACTTTTGACAGCACATTTTTTATCTTTATTTTTCGCACATTTTATAATATGTTCGGCTTTGAGAATCCGTTCTCCTTCAACGAAATTCCTTTGTTTAGGATTCGTACCGACCCTATGCCAAATTGCACTTATATTTATCATTTTTTATAACTTTGAAAATCTCAAGACTGTACGCAAAACTCTATCCTGTGTTTGAAATTTTCCCCTAACTCCACCATGTTTTGCTGCACCCATCTGTCAGATCCCAATAGCCTAAACATGTTTCATGCAAGTATCCTATTTTCTAGACGACCTTTAAAACGGGATGCAGATGGCTTCTTCACGTCATTGGCATAATATAGTGCGTTTCGTTTTAAACATATTATGTTGTAAAAAGGTGTAATCCGCATAAAATTCGCTTACGTAAGCGCGTTACATTAACGTGTTACTGTTAATAGGGTATCATGTTTACTGTTTGATAGGTGATAGATTGAATAGGTGGGTGCCGAGGCGCACGACGAGTCATTGGCCGACGGTGGTGACCATGGAAACGACGCCTCTTCTTCTATAGGTAACCCCTTATACCCACGTACAAAGCTTGCTATGCTGGTAGGTTTGCTGTACGTGCATATATTGCGCCGCTTTGCGGGGAGTCCCGGCCTGAACGAGTCAAATAATCCTGGATTAAAAATACATTAGTGGAAAACAGGGCGCTTGTTTGTTCTTCATCTCTACTGTTGCATGTCTTTATATAACGAGCTTTTGTGAATTTACTTGTAGAGACCATTTTTTTCTTCGTTTTAGATTGCAGCTGAGCAAATTTGAAATTAATCACTACCGGATTGTATAAATCGTACAGACCTTTTTTCTTCGTTAAACTGAAGAAGCCAGAAACAAATTATTCCGGTTTCGTAACTATCCTTTGCACTGACTGGATTTTACAAAATAATCTTCGTAGGAATAAATTATAATTTAAAAAAACTAAAAAACACGCTTTAATGAACTAAAAAGTAAAAAATAATTCATTTTATTGTAAAAAAGCGTGGGGTAGTATGAAAATATGGTATAAAGCACCCCATGCTTGTTTACAATAAAATTAATTATTTTTTACTTTTTAATTCAATAAAGCGTGTTTTTTAGTTTTTTTAAATTATAATTTATTTTTATAGTCCTGGAGATCCTGGTCAGGGTAATGGGACAAACTTATGGAATTATTGTATTGTCATCGGTCCTTGATAAGTGTGCAAAGTTTCAGTTCAATCTGAAGTTTTGAAGTGGGTGAAAATCGCGTTCAAAGAATCCGTTACTTAGATACAAACAAACATACATACAGGTGGAACTAATATAAAAGCGTGTTAAAAAAAGAAATTATTTTGATTTTAAAAGTGAATTTTGACGTGTATGTTATAATTCTGTTCTTCCTCAAATAAAATGAACCTGAGGAAGCAGTGTTTTTTTCCCGATACGAGTATTTTACCATTACGTTAGATCCAAAAAAATAATTTTTTTCACGAGGGCCCACGACTGTTCGGAACCTGGTTTAGATATCGGGGAGGTACAATGCCTGAAAGCAGCGGGAAGTTTTCCTGTCACCAAATTTATTCATCTATCTATATAGGTATATATCTATTTATCGCTTCTTGGTACAACTAGTTAAGCCGATTCTGATGCTTTTGTAAAGTAATGGAGCCTTTCTGGGAAAATCAATCAATTTGCAAGGGTAACATTCAATAAAGTCTAAATAAGGATAAATTACATTCGCCGATGTCAGAGTTGGTTATCAAGATACCGGTTGTATTGAACTTTCAGTTTCAATACATTTTATCATCGCCTGATTTTTTAACATTTCGTTTTTGTGTCCGTAAAATTATTAGTCGTATATATTATAGCTATTATGAGCATAGAGAAGACTTATCCAGAAATTTATTTAGGCTGAGGGACAAGTTCTCGTATTTATTATGGAAGTCTGGCTTGCCTAAGTGCTGTGTATACAGTAGTGGTTCCCAACCTTTTCTGCGATCAAAAATGATGCTGTTGACCCAAAATATTTGCAAAAATTAGCCTGGCGACCCGACGATATTTCAGTTTATAAAGAAAAAACGCAGTAACGCATCAACATTTCAAAGTACTATTTGATTTATGTCGACATATCATATTTTGGACAAGACATTAGTGGGAGCAACTTGTAATAGTTAACGTTGTGGGTTCGAATCCCACTTCCGCTCATTAATGTTTTGTGATGTTTAATTAGACGTTAATTACCTTAGTTGTCGAGCGTTAGTGAAACTGAAAAATGTATAGATACTAAAATTGCATGTTTGACAATGTGACTTATTACATAAGTTTTTTCAAGTGTTTGTTTATAACCAAATATTTCTTTTGATAAACTGTACGTGACCCATCCGAAATTTTCGCTCGACCGAAAATTGGGTCGTGGGACATGATGTAATGTACTTCCCTAAATCATATAGTTCTTACAGAGTAAAGATGTCTCTAAAATATGTACCTAACGGAAAAATATTTTTTCACATTTTGTAAATTGATACCTATGTTTTCAGTTTTCACGGCCGTTGTTTTGGTATTTGCATTTCAGTCGACTCGCCACACCATTTTGCGCGTAATATTGCGTTGGCGATAAAATAATGGATATTATAGTCGACATCGAAATTGTGTGTTTAATTTGTCAACATTGAAACGTGACAAATGTTCCTATTTCTGTTATGCATATTTATAGATTAATTTGATCAATTTACATTGTAGTATTGTACGTATTAAATATTTTAATATTAATAATAATTAAATTTAATAACTTTACAAGTGACAGTCAATTGATCAATTTTCTAATGAGAACTCGTTTGGAATTATTTGTTTCGTAAAGGATATCAAAACAATTTCAATCTAATCTAACTAATATTATAAATGTGAAAGTTTGGATGTATGGATGTATGTATGGATGGATGTATGGATGTTTGTTACTCAATCACGCCAGAACGGCTGAACGGATCTGGATGAAATTTGGCACAGAGATAGATTATAGTCTGGAATAGCACATAGGCTACTTTTTATCCCGGAAAAATGTACGGTTCCCGTGGGATAGTTTTGTTTTTGTTTTTCACTAAGCAAGGGATCGACATGATTTTATGCATAGTGGTAGTTTAGGGGTCAGAGAATTTTATAGGCTACTTTTTATTCCGGAAAAATGTGCGGTTCCCGTGGGATAGATTTCTTTTGTTTTATCTCTGGAACTACTAAACCGATTCTAAAAATTCTTTCACAAAAATAAGCAGAATTCGAATATCTAAAAATCCAAAATGGCGTCCATAAGAAAAACCAAAGTTCATGTCAATATCTCATTATGTAGTGGATATAAAAAAATAAACCTACGCCACTGAAAAGATCATAAAAAGTTATCAAAAAATGGTTGAAGAAATTTTCAGATATCTTCATAAATAAAAAAGTTATGGCCAGTTTTCAAAAACGGCAATTTTCACTATTTTCAAAATAAATCCATAGTGTGTCAAAATTCAATTGTTTTTTCGACGGGACGTTAATGAGCACATAATTCTGCACTACTTTGCCCATTTAACCGACTTTCTATCTCCGCACTAATAACAAAGTTACCCATGTTAGCCAACGTCAACTTGGACACCCTGTAGATACTAAAATTGCATGTTTGACAATGTAACTTATTACATAAGTTTTTTCAAGTGCTTGTTTATAACCAAACATTTCTTTTGACAAACTGTACGTGACCCATCCGAAATTTTCGCGCGACCGAAAATTGGGTCGTGTGACATGATGTATTGTACTTAGTGGTGTGCCGGATATCCGTATCCGTATCCGCGGATATCCGAGGGAAAAGAAAGATCCGTATCCGTATCCGTTAGTTTTTTGGCGGATCTTTTACGGATCTTTTACCTTATCAATTTTCAATTCATAGATAAAATTTTATATATATAGGTGATTAGGTAATAATGAAAAACAGTTAAATTCCATTCAGATTATTTTTTATTTTTTAATATCGTGGTCAATAACTTTTTCCCATAACAGATATAGTCTCTTTCCAAAGGTCGATGTGCAATATTTAGTATTTACCGTCGCGTACTCTAAGAAAGTTAAGATCCGTATCCGTATTCGCGGATCTTGAGACCAAATATCCGTATTCAGATCCGTATCCGCGGATATACATTTTTAACGATCCGGCACATCACATTTGTACTTCCCTAAATCATATAGTTCTTACAGAGTAAAGATGTCTCTAAAATATGTACCTAACGGAAAAATATTTTTTCACATTTTGTAAATTGATACCTATGTTTTCAGTTTTCACGGCCGTTGTTTTGGTATTTGCATTTCAGTCGACTCGCCACACCATTTTGCGCGTAATATTGCGTTGGCGATAAAATAATGGATATTATAGTCGACATCGAAATTGTGTGTTTAATTTGTCAACATTGAAACGTGACAAATGTTCCTATTTCTGTTATGCATATTTATAGATTAATTTGATCAATTTACATTGTAGTATTGTACGTATTAAATATTTTAATATTAATAATAATTAAATTTAATAACTTTACAAGTGACAGTCAATTGATCAATTTTCTAATGAGAACTCGTTTGGAATTATTTGTTTCGTAAAGGATATCAAAACAATTTCAATCTAATCTAACTAATATTATAAATGTGAAAGTTTGGATGTATGGATGTATGTATGGATGGATGTATGGATGTTTGTTACTCAATCACGCCAGAACGGCTGAACGGATCTGGATGAAATTTGGCACAGAGATAGATTATAGTCTGGAATAGCACATAGGCTACTTTTTATCCCGGAAAAATGTACGGTTCCCGTGGGATAGTTTTGTTTTTGTTTTTCACTAAGCAAGGGATCGACATGATTTTATGCATAGTGGTAGTTTAGGGGTCAGAGAATTTTATAGGCTACTTTTTATTCCGGAAAAATGTGCGGTTCCCGTGGGATAGATTTCTTTTGTTTTATCTCTGGAACTACTAAACCGATTCTAAAAATTCTTTCACTAAAAGAAAGCTACTCAGGGGAGGAATTCTCGCGGAGGATAACAAATTAGGGGAGAAGATTTTCGCGGGGGGGTAACAAATTAGGGGGGTGATTCTCGCGGGGGATAACAAATTAGGGGGGTGATTCTCGCGGGGGTATAACAAATTAGGGGGGTGATTCTCGCGGGGGGATAACAAATTAGTTGGGGAGATTCTCGCGGGGGATAACAAATTGGGGGAGGGAGATTCTCGCGGGGGAATAACAAATGTAATGTATTATTAATATTCGAGCGAAGGAGCGAAGCGAATGAGTAATGTATTAATAAAATTCGAGCGAAGCGAGTGAGTAATGTATTAAAAAAAATTGAGCGAAAGAGCGAAGCGAGTGAGTAATGTATTAATAAAATTCGAGCGAACGTGCGAAGAAGGAATTAATAATATTCAAACGAACGAGCGAAGCGAGTGAGTAATGTAGGTATTAATAAAATTTTAAAAAACAGTTTTTTGACGTTATAAAACAGTGTCGTATGGTGGAGTAGGCTTTGGAAAAAACAAATAATAATAATAAATTATAAATCTTAAAATACGTGGGCGAAGCCACGGGTAACGGCTAGTTTATTCATAAAAGTCAAATTACTTAAACTTGGAAAATGTTTCTTTTAAATTTAAACTTTTTGTAATGAAACACATCCTAATAGAATGCCGAAAATACAAAACCCAAAAATGTATTATACCTATATATCTACATATTACTATTTAAACTACTTACCCATATTTGTGTGACACATATTTTTTAACACATTGTATAGTTTGGTGTTAGTGACAATTTGTTGAAACACTTTTTTTTCTTCAATTAAAAAAAGAAAACTTGGACAGCAAAAAAAGGCAGTAACAGATATCAAAGTAACTATTATTCTCAGTAAAAGAACCGAATGCTGCCAATACTCAAAAGTAATCTTAATTGACATCACTACTAACTAAATTTAGAGGAACTGGTTTCAAGGTCATTACCACGTTAAACATCAAAGGGACTCCTCAAAACGTTGTTCTCTTTAATAGAAACTTACTCATTCTTAAGTCGGGAGTTCAGACGTCAATTGCAGCAGCCTTAAATATATTATCCTTTGCTTTGACGCGCCTTTAATAGACTTGTCCGTATAAATACTAACAAATATATACAGTCGACTCTTGTTAATTCAAACCTGCGATAATTCGAACCTCTCTATAATTCAAAGTTATCACGAGTTCCCTACAAAATCTCTTTATATTTCGAACTAAATCAATACATTTTTATGCACTTGGTAATTCGTACGAAAAAATCATTGCTATATAACAAAACGACGCGTTAATTCGAATTCATCGGCGTCCAACATTCGACAATTCAAAGTTGCAGAGAGAAAGAGGCGGAAAGATTGTAAGTACATACATACATTTTGCGACAAGTTCAAACTTAACGTTTGTTTGTTGAGCCTTTGTTTCGAACCATTTGATATTTCAAACACTCGATAATTCGTAATATTTTAAGAGTCCCTCGAGTTTCGAATTAACGAGAGTCGACTGTACCTACTTAACAAGTTTGAAAATTGTGTAAACGGGTTTAAATGGTTCAAAATTTACATCACTTAAAATTTGAAGTGTTTTATTATTAAGGCTTCTACGTTAACTGGCTAAAAAGCGTCGATCGTGGAGAATTTAATTAGGCTGGCGATGTCTCCCGCGATCTGATGAAGTAGGCGGGACGCTGTGTCATTGTCACTGTCATGCGAAGACGCCGGAAGTCCGCTGGGACGCCAATATTGGAGGTAATTTGTCTCCTTCCTAACACATACGTTCATTAATGTAATGAAGTTATAGCGTTTTTTTTCTATATACTTTGATAGTACCTATACAGGGATACAAGATGTTACAACAGCTATTTCAGTGTTAACTATTTCTAACTTATTTATGTGTAAACATGTTTACTATTTATTTATTGCAATATTTTATTTGTATCCATATTCCGATTACTTATGGGTTTCCATAAAACGCAATCTGCCACTGTACAGGGTGAGTTACTAAGAATGTCTCGGGCGATATCTCATTTATTATGAACATTAGAAAAAAAAGTTTTAATTAAAAGTTGGATTGGATTATTCCAATCCAACTTTTATTTAAAACAGGGTGTGCTACTTAAAAAAATTGTCTTAAGATGGTTTAAAGTTATGCATTTTTCATCTATTGCAACTAATACCCTGTATAATTAAATTTAACTCTGAGGTATCTGGAGGGTAGCACATGCTATGGACTAATACATGACACAAAAATTGACTCAACTTTAAAAATGTGGTTGGTGTGTATTATAGTAATGTAGAATTTTGCAGAAAAAGTTGAATATTTTGGCAACGTCGCAAACAAATTTTAAAAACGGCACAATTTTATGTGGGCTTCCAAATGGACAATGAGATGGTCTGAAAATATACAGGGTGTTCTATTTATAAAAATACAAGTCAGTTGTACCATGACTAACATCGTACACCCTGTATAGCTAAAAATAATTTTAAAGTATAGTGCTCTTATTCCAATCCAACTTTTATTAAAAACTGTTTTTCTAATGCTCATAATAAATGAGATATCGCCCGAGACATTCTTAGTAACTCACTCTGTATATAAAACAGTAATCTTCCTTTAATTCGCCACTCGATTAACTGACGTAAATACATTGTACCTAATCCGCCGTTTTTAAACTAGTTGAAGGTATAATTCAAAATTATTTAAATCGCCGGTTATAATATGTATCTATGTCTTATTCTGTAGTCCGCCGCTTACGTCAATGTTAAAGTAAATTATAGAGCGAGACAGATGACATAGTGTAAGTGCTAGTGATGTAACGAATACTATTCGCATTCCGTTTCCCGTGGGAATTTAAGAACATTTTCGTTTAGGTTTTCCTGTAAGTTTACAGGAGTTTCGATGATGGGGGGGGGGTCAAACCAGACAGACAACCACGAGAGTGTTCCTATAAGGGTTCCGTTTTTTCATTCTGCGGTACGGAACCCTAAAAACATTACTTTTAATATTCCAATTTTGTAGTTAGGTTTGAGGTGTTTTTTTAATAATAATAAGCTGTTTAGTTTAAGCTTCCAAGATGAATAATAATTCGTAACTGGAAATCACATTTGATATTTAAAATGTAATATGTGAACTTGTTTTGGTAATTTTTTTGTAATTTCATTTCTTTTGACAAGGTAATATGTTTTTGTACTACGTTTTAAACTGATTTGTTTATTTCTCTGCCTGCTCATATTTTGAGTTCAATGATTCCAACTTACAGTATTAAAAGCTAGCGGCAACTTTTTGATGTCTGTGTGTTTAATTAGACATTTACTCGCGTGAAAAATTAAACTTGAAACTAATTTTTCGAACGGGGGGTTGTTGTATATAAAATACCTACATCAAACTTTAATTTACATGTTATTTTCACGTGAATAATTTATTCAATGAAATACATACCAAACTTGAAGTGTTCAGTGTGGCAGACACGAACAGCTTTCAAGTTACGTGGAAAGTGAAATGACTGTTAACCAGTTTTTTTCTTCATCTACCTCCAGGGTTGATGTGTTCATGTGAGCGTCCTAAAAAAAAAATGTAATTCCTTTAAGGCTAGGCTTCAAGTGTCTCGTTCTGTGAATTCTGTCAAGAGATGGCAACACCATAGATTCGATATGGCATTCACGCAATCACTTCACGATTTCTAATTTTCAATTTAAGAGTCACAATCCATAAGTTTCCTCAAGATGGCTGTACATTTGATTTGACGTCTGTACTTCTTTGTAATATAAAATAGTAACGGGACCTTTGTAATTTCATTTTCTTGTTGTTTTTTTTGTATTTTATGTGTTATCTACATGGGAAAAGTGCTTTCAATACTAATAATATAACGAGGAAAAGTTTGTTTGTTTATTTGCGGCGGTTAATCTCAGGAATCACTGAACTAATTTGAATTTTTTTGTGCCCGAGAGCATAGGCTATATGTTATTACGTTACGACAAAAAGAGGATGAGCAATGAGCGAAAATGTAAAACAAGTCGGGGATCCCGCACACGATTTTTGAGCTAAACTTGTACACTGACTGAACTATAAACGATACAGTAAAGTGAAATATGAGAAATTTGTTGCTCTTGATTTTTTCGCTGCCAAACTAAAATCTACCCGTGCGAACCGGGCCGGAAAGTTAGTATAAAAACAATCGGTTTTTTCATGTCTTTATTGTCGACGTTTCAACCAATATTAATATTGTTTAATTAATAGATCCTAATATGAATTTAGTTCAAGAAGTAGAAACTGTTCATAAATGTTATTATTCGACTGTAAATCTTGAAAATAAGAGCTGTTTTATTTGCTTACTCTATTTGTAATCGTTTGTTTTGATTATCATATCTTCACAAGTTTTGATTACCTTGAAAAGTGCACTCTGAAATGTTATGCATGAAAATACAGTATTATTCATTTTTCCATGCATCCTTTTTTACTGCCGCGACGTAAAAGTGAAAGTTCTCGGGATACGTTCGAGATTATACGGGAAACGAGACGTGAATCGCTCATAAAACGTCATTTTATTGGACGAAACAGCTTCGTATAGCCGCGGTTACATTGACGGACTGTCCAATTTCGTAATTATTAACTTCCCATTGGAAGTTATTGTAATGGGTCCGAAAATCGAAATCAAAAAGGAAAAAAAATTTTTATGTTTCAAGGTCACTACACTATTTTTACACTACTTTTAGAAAGATGTCTGTGTGTGTGTGTGTGTGTGTGTGTGTGTGTGTGTGTGTGTGTGTGTACGTATGTACGTACGTACGTACGTACGTATGTATGTGTCCATTTCTTTCTAAGACGAAATCTCGAGAACGAAAAATGATATCGACTACGTTGGGGTGCCAATCGACGCGTATTAACGTATATATGATCTGAAAGGAATTTTTTTAAAATCGGTTCAGCCGTTCTTTTTTCTTAACCAAATAACCTCCAAAAAAGTAGATTTTACACAATATCTCGCGAATAAAAAATTATATCGACTTCGTAAGGGTGTCAATCGAGGCGTGTTAACGTCATTTTGATTCGACATAAATTTTATAAAAATCGGTTCAGCCGTTTTTTTTTTTTTTTTTTTAATTATTGATGTTTTAATGATTAAAATGATTACTTTTCTGTGTAATATCTAATTTAATTATTATTATTAAATATTTATCAAACTGGGAAGTTCGTCGTGTGAACCTCAAGGGTCGCACTTTAGTCCTAATAAACGACCCACCTCACGGCTTGTTTTATTTACCCATTAGTATTTGCTGGCAGCTTTGTTCGCGCGAACGTCGTTTTTCCCCGAAGATTTGTTTCGCGTTAATGCTGGTCTTGACGTGAACCCTATTTTAAGTGTAGCCGGGAAAAAATATTCTTTAGGTTCTTTAAGTTTGAGTATTAAGATAAGTTTCATCATCATATCTATCTAGCCGTTTTAGAGTGATGTCTTTACAAATATAGACAAAAGGGCTTGAGAATAACCGAGCGGGTAACAATGCCGATGTTTATCTGACGTTTCCATTGCTCTTCTCTTACAAGGAAAGGGCTTGAGAATAGCCGAGTGTGTAGTAATGCTGTTGTTTACATGGCGTTGCTATGGTTCCTCTATTACAAGTCTCCAGTTCCCGGGTTCTAGCCCGAGAGCTGGTAAAAGTGTCAATTGGATCTTCAGTTTATTATTAAAAAAAAATAATGAATTGAAAATATGAATTGGTGCTAGGCCCAAATAACTTTAGCTGTTAATGGTCTTTAAAAAACACACTTTTACAAGGAAATCCCTCCAGTTCCCAGGTTCTAATCCGAGAACTGATAAAAGTATAAATTGGATTCTCATTTTGTTACTGAAAAAATTATAAATTGAAAACATGAATTAAGTGCTAGGTCCAAATAATCTTGGCTGTTGGTGGCAACAGACAAAAAAATCTGGAAACACGTTTTTTCGTTTAGATATACAAATTACTCGAAAAACCCACAGAAAACATTGCAGACAGAGGTCCCGTTGAAAAGATAACATTTAAAATTTTGAGCACATAATAGTAAATTTCAGTCTAATGAAGAATCATGAAATACCAATTGGTACTAGGGTCAGTCAACCCTCGCTTTAAAATAAAACAAAAGAAAAAAAGGGTATGTGCCTCACCCACATAAGCGCACGATTTACATTTTTGCTTTTCCCCTCTCAGCTTTTTTAAAATTAATAATTAATTATATTATTAATAAAATACATGGATATATATTACACTATTTTGAAACGCTTAAAAAATTGATTATTAAAATTATAAAATCTATAAGAAAACGAATTTTTTCTGGGATGAGATCTACTAGATCAGGGGTCGGCAACCTTTTGAGACGGAAGAGCCAAAAGTTACAATTTACAAAATTTCCCAGTTTTTAAAGAGCCACTAACATTTTTATTTCATTATTATGGTATTTGATTAGGATTATAACTAAACAAACAGAACAGTGTTGCCACATTTAAAAAATGTCAGCTGTCCGTATACTCTCTACTATACCCATTCTCACTGTTCTCTGTTGAGTGTTTTTATCCTGTTTAAAGTTTTTTTTGCAGTATAATATTTTTTATGAGTTTTGAAAATAAAATAATATAATTATTAATATTTGCGCATGGAACTGGAGAGCCGCATCTTGACATAATAAGAGCCGCATGCGGCTCGCGAGCCGCAGGTTGCCGACCCCTGAGCTAGATCGATTTTTTTGTCCCCCAAATTTCAGTAAATTTCATCCAAATTGTTAGAGTTGTTTTATCCCCGTCAGCGTCACATTACAGCGTTTCGTTAATTTTTGAGTCGGTAATTTTTGACTCGACGCAATTCCAATTCACTACCTTCGCTAAAGAACTATAACTTCAATGAAATTCTTTGAAATACATTATTTGGAAACGGTTTTAAATATTTTTCGTACGTGTTCCCGATGTTTAAGTTTTTCGGATCAATTCGACTGCAGTTTAACCTCGGCCTAATACATGCATGGTACGTCACAGCGTCGAGACGCGATGCGAACTGCAGAACAGCCGGGACGCCGTTTTACTGTTTGTTGTGATTAGATAGGTTTACATTATCGGACATTGATCACGGATACCTTGACTATGAGTGTTCTGACCGCGTTTGTTTCTACTGATCAGAAACTGGATTAATTTATATACATTGCAAAAAAAACATAAGTATACATGATAATATACAATGTGTCGATTTGAAAAGCATGTATCTATCTATATTTTTAATAATATGTAAATTGGGCTTGATAATAGGCTATTCTCAAGCCCAATTTACAAATTATTATTTTGGTTATTCTGAATAGCCAAAATATTAGGGTACAATGTTAAATTTATATTAGAAATCGTGTCCATCGTGATTATAATAAAATTAAGAAAAATATTAATTTTCATAAATATTGTTATTTTTATGTACTTGAAAAAGTCTAAATATATAGACGAAACGTCGTACATTTAATTAAATAAATCCAATATTTTGTCCACTATCCTGCGATTTTTCTTAATTTTAGTACAATGTTAAACATTAATATGGGGCAAATTTTATTTACTGCATTGCAGCAGGTAACGATTGGACTGGTGACTCTTTAAGTTGGTAGACAGACCGAAGTAGTATCAAAAGTATAAGTAGTAGGTACTCTAGCCGAGTGGGTTATATAGGCAGCTGCTGTCCTAAGGCCGAATGGCTTACGTAAAATTTTTGTTAAATAGTGACGATTTAATCATTCAAACAATTTAATGATACAATTCTTCATTTTTTATTGCTTTTAAAAGGAACTGTCTATACCCTATAACATGTAGATTATGCCAAGTTTTTCATAGCTTTTTTCATAATATTTTCTGATACTGCAAAACCGCTAAACGTTACTCTGAATTATCGCATGATTTCATGTTGCGACTAAAATTCGACCGAAGCTTCGGCTTCGTCCATAAATTAAACCTTCGACAAAATTGTATTCGACCAAAATCAAGCCGAAGGTTTTGCCGAAGCCGAATGTCGATTTAACTTAAAAATAATAATAACAAAATGGCGTTTCTATAGCTCCTCTGTTACAAGCTTCCAGCTCCCAGGTTTTAATCTGAGAACTGATAAAACTGTAAATTTAATTAATATTTCAATTTGTTATAAAAAAATAATAAATTAAATATATGAATTTGTTATTGGGTCCAAATAACTCTAGCTGTTGGTGACCTTAAAAAACAAAAACAAAATGGAGTTTAAGAATTTAATACATAAAGGCCCAAAAAAAATTGTACATACGCGATTTCGCCTTGTGGTCACAGATATAGTATGATAGTTTCCCCATCCTAGACCGGGGCTATGGACTCGCTCGAGGGTCAGAGACCCGAGTAGGCAGCGGCGCGCGCGGGGCCCCGACTCAAGGCCATCTGCCGCGCGCTCCGTGTGACGCGTCGTGCGGTCGGTTCCACTGTCGATCGCTGCTGCTGTCGCTGCCGCCGCTTGCTGCACCACGCGGTCCACCCCCAGTGTTTACATATACAATCGCAACCTATATATTGTCTATATCTACAATGTAGAAATGGTACAGTAAGTTTTTTTGATCTACACTTTTAATGCTACGTAACAAATTGCCGGTCTTTTTTGTTCCACTTTTCGAAAGGTTTTAAACGCTTTAAAATTGAATTTTTCCGTATTTATAATTCGGTTTCAGCTGCTAGTTATAAAACTAAATTTTTACGGAAGCGATAATAAAAATTGAGCGATTACACATGTTATTGTTTGTTTAAATTATTCTCATATGCTACAAAATACATCATTAAATATTGGCTTATATGCAACCTAGTATGAAACCTTGAAACTGAGATAGATAGATATTGTAAATTATAGACGCTCGACAACAGAGGTTCAATAGGTTTTTTTTTTAGTTTTATATGGGCATACCTTCAGGGTGGTCCCACATAAATTTTTAACCAACTTAAAAACAGAGGTTATCAATTCGACAAACTGAGCTATATTGTTGACAGTTCACGTTTTAGAAATTACAGGTCGTCACAATATTTATTGCGTTATGTTATTGTTCTGTGGTTCATAATATAGTCCGTAGAACGGACGATTATTCAGTACTAAGTAACCTACTACCTACTTGGTACCTAAGCAACGACGAATAGTAACTAACTACTATAAATTGTACCTAAAAGTAACGAATAGTTACAAGTATCGAGAAGTAACGAAAACTTGCATCTCTATCTGAAACAGCCTATGTTATGAAGTATATGGGTGCAATTTTTATACCTATAACTCTCATTTTGTATTTATCTGAATACTTTTGCTGTGTGGTTGGTTTTCCCTGCAGTGTGATGATTTAGTCAAACCTGGTTCGCTTTCATTATTCTCAAACCTGAGTCATTCACAAGGAATGTCACGCGATTTACTTTATCTGACGAAAACCACGGCCTATCTGAATATCTCACGCGCTACAAAAAATATGATTGCATTCTAAAAAAAATAAACAATTAACAATCCAGATAAAATAACAAACAAAACGCGCATTCGCTATTCTCTTTATATTTTTAATTGCTAGATTTAGGAATAACAGATATAAATATACAAATATAAAGAAAACAATTTTTTATTTATCTACTGAATTTTTAACATTTAAGGAAGTATATTCGGATATTAATTATCGGACATTTTTATTGTCTGGCTATTATCGAGAGTTCGGAATGCTTTCAGAATCAAGTACCTGTCGTCATCTCTATAGCGGGGTCGCGCTAATCTGGCAGGGTACGTTGCACGCGAATATCGTAATTAGGCTTGCCAGATGGCCGGGAAATCCGGGAATGTCCCGGAATTTTGCATCTTGGCCCGTGTCTAGTAATTAGACTTTATTGTCCCGGATTCCGAACACCTACTAGTTTTAACATTGGAAATGTTTATGTTCGTATATGGGGGCAGAGTTACGAGTTTTCGTTCAAGGTCAAAAGACAACGGTATCGCGATCAAGTGAGGAGCAATCATGCAAAATTGAACAAGTGCAATTTTTTCGAAATGTGTTTTATATCATGTCTAGTTAATTGAGAGGTATTTGCGACGATCTGCGGTGTTATTTTTGAGCAAATGTTAATAAATACTGTAGAAAAATCCATTTAAAAGTTAAGTAATCAAGCAAAAGTGAACGCGTATATAACAGAAGAATAATAGGGTTATTCCTGACAAAACTAAACAGTGCATTGATAAATATTGTGTGTATAATAAACAGTTAATTATGTTTCATATATGCTGTTATCATTTCCAATGTCCTCGATGGTTGCAAGGATTGCGAAATCTGTGAATTTTTTTCACAAAGTTATGAGTATAACTAAAGTTATCAATATGACACGCAAAGTTTACCTAATCAATCCATAAGGAGATGCTTAATTTTTGTTTTAAGTTTATTTATGTTTCATATTAACTAGCGTTAATTATTTACCAGAGTTTAATTTAATTAATAAGAAAAAATGTGTTAATGTTTTTTACGTTATATGATATAAATGTATATTGATTGTTTACCAAAGTTTGTATTAATCAATAAGTAAAAGCGAGATGCTCAATTTTGGTTATGTTTTTTTAATATTACAGAAATACATAATATGTATTGAGATTTGAGGTAAAGATTATAGATAACTTTTGTCTGAATTAAAAGTTAATAAGAGTAAATACTTGAAAATAACTTCTTTTCCCTTTAAAAAATACAACAAGTAAACACATTATCGAGGCTTAAAATTAAATACCAAATTATAAGTGTATTTGCCATAGAATATGGCACATACACTAGTGGCGTCGGTCGGATGGCGGGACCTAGGGGTCGGACCAAAATTTCTCGACGTTTCATACCCTCCTGAACAATTTGCCACCATTTTTGAAAAGTGTGTGTGTGTGTGTGTGTGTGTGTACACGATAACTCTCGACAGACTTAATCGATTTAAACGAAATTTGGTACACACATTGGAACCCATTACCGCAAGAAGCCTATTTAAAATGGGCCGGATCGGACCATTTTCAGGGTTGTATTTAGGGGTTCCAAAAAGTTTTTGGGCCCAAAAATACCAAAAAAATTGTCAAAATCGTTTCAAAATTGAAATTTAACTCTTTAGTAAAGATTAAAATGATTAAAATAAAATCGGCCCGACAGGACCGGACTTTCAAATTTTATGAAAACACTAGTTTGTTGATATGGATTTACTTATGGAATGGTGTATTTAATTTGGTGCAGATGTTGTACTGATAAAATCCATGTCTAATATCGAAATTTAGAAAAAATTAATTATTTTAAGGGATGTATTAAGGGGTTAAATTTTTATTTTGTCAGAAAACAAACTAAAGTTCACATAATAATGCCACAATGCCTTTATTAGCAAATACACTATATTGTCGGCAGGGTTTGGCACTGCGACCCGAGTTTTTTTTTCATATATTTATAATTACTGCCCTACCCCTACTCCGTTACCCTAGAATTGTCCCGGAAATGATAACCCTGTATCTGGCAACCCTAATCGTAATATAGTAGAGTACCACCGTAAACCTGCTGTAGATCGACAGTTTTTGTACTAGAATAGTAATACGATTATCCGGTATACTTATACAACTTTGATAAAGACGACAAACGGGCACGCCGAATTACAAGAGGTTCCGGATTAGACGGGGGCCGGATTATAGCACAATCCTGCTGTATTAAAAAAAATTAAAATGCATAGAATTTGCGATTCAAACTTTATCCTAAAAGGACAGAGCCCCGGCAGTAAGGTGTCTGCCAGCTCGTCGAAACAGCCGCCTTGACCTTCTCTGATCGAGCCGGAAATCTCATTTCGTGTTGTTGAAGCAGATACGCTCTATCAACTATTCGTCGGCAATATAACAACAGCAAAGTCATACGTTCTTTCATAATACGAGTAATACCTATGTGTCTAAACAAATAAATGCCCGTTGCAGCGTTGATGAGTTTCAGCACTAATTAGCCGAATAGACGGACTAATTAAGATTATAAATAAAGGATTAATTACATTCATAACACATTATAACGAGCAGTCATTCAGGGTTGGACGGTTTTAAAAAATAAATTCCGTTTGTCATATTAAATTTGTGTCAATTTAACAGCCTCTAGAGTTACGTGGGACCAATCCATATAGTTTCATTTCATTATTGAAAATCTAGTTGATACTTTCACTAGGTCTCAGATAGAGCCTGGGGGTTTGTAACAGACAGACCCCAAATAAACAACGGCTTCCCTATGACTTTGATTGTTGATTACAGTAATTTCATGTTAACAACCCCTGACATATAGTGTATGTTGGATTTGGATTTAGACTGGAGCGTAGAGATGGGGAGTCTGATGTGTCTGCATATCTGTTCCGTAAAGACCACCCCGTAGTCGAGCACTTTTTGAAAGTTCATGGGTGATCTTAAAAAAAATCCCATCCTTTTACTTAGGTGTTGTGTATTTGTTCACTTGACCGAACACACCGTCACAGTCTGCATTCACTGACTGTGAACGACTGAAAATGCTCGAGGTTAGAACGTGACATATGGACTCCCTTAAATAGGTAGCCTGCACGTGTCTTAATATAGTAATTGTTTAATTATTGACGTTCATTGTAATAAATTCGGTCACTGACGGATAACGGACTTAGTATTCGAAAAACTCCTGTTCTTCGCAAATTTTGCACGTTATTAATATCGAAATTTGGTTTTAGGTAGAATTATTTTTACTCAAGCTGTCAATATTCTTTTGTAAGCTAATAATTGCAAGGAATCGTTTTTGGATTTTAAAATTGTAATATTTTTTAATTAAATAGTAGGTAAATTAAAAACTATTTTAAATTTTGAAATCCAAAAGCGATCTTTTATTCCAAAGACTTTTTGCTCTCTTGATTAGATTTTTTCCGTGCTAGCTGTAGGTATTTGGGTCTATTTACATTAAAATATATGTATTTATACCGCAAATAAGAGTTCGTGTGCTGCAATAATTTGATAGTGTCTAATGGGGTTGTTGAAAGATCTTGTGTTGTACGTACAAGATGTTTCTGAAAAGTTTCATCAAACCTGCAGCGTACATTCTATCATACGATGGACAAGTGTCTAGTGTTGCCGTCTAGACAAGACAAGACTTTCAAAGTCTTGTCTTGTCTTGAAATATCAAGACTAAGGCTAAGCCTTGTGTTTTCCAATATCAAGACTCTAATTATTTTCAAGAGTCTAGATTAGTAATAGTACGTAAAGTAAACCTTTACATACTACTACTTAGTTTATCTAGACTCTTGAAAATTCTCTAGAGTTTTGGCAAGAGTCTTGATCTAGATAAAGCAAGTCTTGTCTTGTCTTGAAAATTTTGCAAGTCTTGTCTTGAAAATCTAGACAAGACAAGAGTTTAGAAAGTCTAGATCTGTCCGAAAAAGCTACTTTTCCATGTTATTAATACAGTTTTGAATGATTGATGAATCATATTATGTGCAATGAACGATTCATAACCAAAATAAAGTGTCAATGTGTAGGGTAATAAAAAACAGGAATTTGTAGAGCAAAAACCATTAATACCATTAATTTCGAGTATTAAAATCTGGAACAATAACTTGTGCTTACTGTGTACCTTATCAACACTTTATTATTGCAACTCAAATCGCAAATTCTGAAGTCCGCAAAGCGCACTTAATCAATTCGATCCGGAACGAAATGGAATAATCTAAGTTTAAGAAAACATAAGAATAGACGGAGACTCGCCCAGTGCAACGGATCGATTTGGCAGTGAACTCGAGTTTCGATGCAATGCGTGGACTTCGTTTATTGTCTTTTTTAAAAGTTCTCAATGTTCTGAACTGATTCAAATGTGCTTAACTTAAGCTGGGCACATGATCATAGAAAAAAAAAAATCCGTATGTAGGCTAAGGTTGCAACTTTAAAACAGATATACAGGGCTGACATAAAAGATATTCCCGATTTGAAACACGTGTAACTCCGTTTAATAAAATTCTGATACATAAATTTGGTACCAATGGAAATAGAAACTAAAAAAATATATTTTTTAACATTGGAAATGTTTATGTTCGTATATGGGGGCAGAGTTACGAGTTTTCGTTCAAGGCCAAAAGACAACGGTGTCGCGATCAAGTGAGGAGCAATCATGCAAAATTGAACAAGTGCAATTTTTTCGAAATGTGTTTTATATCATGTCTAGTTAATTGAGAGGTATTTGCGACGATCTGCGGTGTTATTTTTGAGCAAATGTTAATAATTAATACTGTAGAAAAATCAATTTAAAAGTTAAGTAATCAAGCAAAAGTGAACGCGTATATAACAGAAGAGTAATAGGGTTATTCCTGACAAAACTAAACAGTGCATTGATAAATATTGTGTGTATAATAAACAGTTAATTATGTTTCATATATGCTTTTATCATTTCCAATGTCCTCGATGGTTGCCAGGATTGCGAAATCTGTGAATTTTTTTATTACATCACGGCGGTTGGTTGACTTTTTCTTACAGATCATAGATGCATTCAATAGGACATGGTACGGTGCCGCGCGAACCTGCGGCCACGTGTGCTGTGCGTTTTCGACAATCGTGCGTTCGAGATACATCAGTTGTGGATTTCAGCGAGTATGTGGGCTTGGTTACTGCATCTGACGACCTATAAGCGACTGAATCGCACAATCGTCATACAAAAAGTAGCATGTGGCCCTAAGATCTTTTTCATGATTATGGTCAATAGAACACGTTTCCAAATCCGTTAGGTTGACTTCAAAATATGCATTCAATTTCAATCTATTGATTTGAAAGTGCAAGCATCTTATGTTCAGTCATGCATCTTCAAATAGATTATCTTCTTCATGTTTCCAAAGTTAAGACGAGACGTTTGAGAACAACCCGTTAGGCTGGCTGTGTTAAAAATAATCGTTCAATTTCAATCTAATGATTTGAAAGTACAAGCATGTCGCATGCATTGTTTGGCCATGTGAGCACTACACACACACTGTAGTACAGGGGCCCTGCACCAGACTATACTACATAGAGTGGCGGCAACGGAGGCGGCGACTGTCGTTATTGATCGCGTCAGCTGTGGCGGCGACACCGTCACTGCCGGGGGCACATGTTGTACGACATTATATTATACACGGCAAACTCACTTCTGACAGTGCACACAGAGTGTACCGAACTTAGTCGAACCGAACCGAGCGAAGCGTTCGATTGCGATATGCGGTTGCATCTTGCAGGTCGCATCTTACCCTTGTTTGAAGCTTTTAGAAATGGAAAATTATTCGGATCGATACATCAGAAAATTGTAACGGAACATCTGTCTGTAATTTCGTTTTCTTGCTAGAGTTTTTGTGTGATATTACATAGAGGAGAAAAGTACGGGTGTCCATAAGGCGGTTTTTTGGCCTCAAAAAATTTACAGCTGAGCAACGCTTCTGTCTTTACGGATCATGTCATTCACGATGTACTTTATCAGATATCTAAAAGACATCGCGGAAACCCAAAATTGGAGCAGTTTTTGGAGGTTTGACAGAAGCGTTACTTCGCTACAAATTTTTGTTTCTAGAATTTCGTCTGTCTGTATCGGTATCACTGGAGAACGACTGGACCGATTAATAAAATTGTTACAGGAGCTCAATATACAGGGTGTTTATTAAACATACGGCAAAAATTCAAGGGTTTATTCCTTGGACTATTCTAAGAATATTTTGTCCTTTGATGATTTTTGAAAAGCCGCTTTGTTTTGAAGATACAGGGCGTTAAAAGTTTTTCTACGAAAACAATATTTTCTTACATAAATACAGTAAAGCTTCTTAATCTACAAGAAATGCTGAAAATTCGACTATCGCCAGGTCTGCTAGGCTGCTTAAATTCAATCTTCTCCTCATTGGCTGTCGAACTCTTTCAAAAACACCATAAAACAAGTCACGATCGAAACGTAATTAACAAAACAAAACCAAGCGGCTTTTCGAAAATCATGAAAGGACAAAATATTCTTAAAATTACCGAAGGAATCACCCCTTAAATTTCTGTATAGTGTTAGTCGAAAACGGCTGAACAAAATTTGCGACCTAAAGTATAGGGTATTTTTTCCGGCTATACTCGCGGGTTAAGATAGTGAAAACCGACATTAACGCGAGTTGATCTACGAGAAAAATCAACAGAATCAAAAATTTGACATCAAATAGACTATAGTCTTTTCTTAAAAGAATGCTCGTTAGGTGCGACATTCCCCTACTCTTTGAACCACAAGCAGAACTACTATATAATATAACCTCATAGCAGAATAAACTAGCGTTGGGCGAATACGAGATGTTTTTACAATCGAAACAATCGCAATCGTTCATAATAACAATCGAGTCCACAATCGACTCGGAGTTTGATTTTACAATCGAAATGTTCGATTGCTCAAGTCGATTATTTGCCAGCGAATGAGAATACATATAATCGCGATTCAAGGTTATATGCTGGTCGAATGAAGTCTGACGTTTACGCTACTCGCTCATCGTTGATTCACTGTTCAGTTGGTCTTAGAGCACTCGATTACTGCACAATCGACCATACATCGACTCGACCACAGTTGTTGAGTGATGAACGATTACTTATATATTATGTGGCTCTCGACAGTGTACATCGTCTGTACGATTCAGTACTATGCGACTAGGTCGCGGTGAACTATGAAACAACAACAATCGAGTCCAAGTGAAACCATCGAGAGTCATCGAGATGTTTGAACAATCGAGACAATCGACTAAAATATCTCGTAATCGCCCATCCGCCCATCACTAGAAGAAACAGCTATAACATCCACTATACGGTGTACACATCTCACAGTTCTTTTTTCCTCAGATATGTGCAGCATAGATAAGGGGTAGCCTCGTTAAGATTCCTTGCAGAAAAAGTGATTTTTATAGTAAGTACATACCGTTCTACTTTAAGTGAGTCGACTGTTTTTGACCACCAACTGCCGCAGTTATCTGGGCCTAGAATATTTTTAATTTTATCATTATTTTCCTACATTAATTTAAATGTCAGATTTAGCTGGACCAAGTACCGATTGCATATTTTTAATAATAAGTTGAAAATTAAATTCATATTAATAACAACATCGGCCATTCTTAAGCCTGAATAAAATTTTTACTTCCCACCTCTACTATGGTAGGGAAGTAATGGATTTAGTCCGAAAAAAACATTTCGAGATTTTAACAGATTTTCACGTTTTGAGACGCTAGCAATCGTTAAAGATCATTTTCTGACTGATGTCTGTATGTGTGTGTGTGTGTGTGGTCAATTTTTCGCCTTCGATATCTTAAGAACGGAACAACATACGGGCATGCCGATTGTTCTATTGTGTTTATCAGCCTTTAACTTAGATCTGATTAGATTCTGAGTCAAATCGGTTCAGTGAATCCTAAGATATTAAAAAAAACGTTCTCAATGTCACGTGTTAACATAGGTAAAAAGAAATATAAATGAATTCTAGATGTTATAATATGAAAAAAATGTAAATATTTTTTTCTCTAAAATGTATAGTTTTCGAGAAAAAAAATATTTTACTAAAAAAAATAAAAATTGTACGTAAATCAAGGTAACCATGATTTTTGCTATATTAAGTAAGCCATCAGTAGGTCACCAAACAAAAAAGAGGGCCATGCTTTTTTCAAAGAATAAAAATTACATTGTGTTTTAAAGACCACCAACAGCTAAGGTTATTTGGGCCTAGTCAAAGAATAAAAAAAAAAGTGTTTATTTTTTGCAAATATTTACTAGGTGGGAAGTATAGGACTGGTCATCAGTCGAATTTTTTAAAGATTTAAACCTGGGAGGTGAAGATTTATAATGGATGAGCCGTGGTTTAAGACATATTTTACTTCGATACAACTTTTATTAATTTCATGATCGTATCAGATTGTCATAATATAGCCGCATCCTGTTCTGAACCAATTGTCGGCTTCAGCATTTCGTCTCTATCGATGCTTTGGCAAAACTATTTTCAACTTTTTTTGACGCCGCTAAACAAAGTGTCAGTATTAAATTGCCATATCGAGTTTTTGTTTTATCGATGTGAGTTTCCTGTCTGACTGATCATTGATTGTCCAACTACTAAACAAATTTGGTATGTATACAGGTGTTCCAAACATTACATCCCAGGCCTGTGTCTCGATTATTTTTGAAGATAATTCGTAAATGGGGTGAAATTCTGTACAATATGTCGGTAAATCATCGACGATATCTCTGTATGGACACAACAATCAACTTTTTTTTCTTAAACAGGACTGTAGATATTTTTTTAACTGTCGTGATAGCACTTTTATCTCTTTTCAACTATAATAAAATATCTGTGTTGTATTATAAATGCAATTAAACTTTATAATATACAATACAACAATACACGTACCTATAACTTGACATTAAAATCATAATATCCTGCCTAGTAGTGTATGTAAATTTTAATTGCGTTTATCTCGAAAATTTTATATGTTACTATAATATTTTATTACATGGTTAAAAAGAGAATAAGACGCTCTATCAAAATAGCTAAAACAAGCCGTGAGGTGGGTCGTTTATTAGGACTAAAGTGCGACCCTTGAGGTCCACACGACGAACTTCCCAGTTTGATAAATATTTAATAATAATAATTAAATTAGATATTACACAGAAAAGTAATCATTTTAATCATTAAAACATCAATAATTAAAAAAAAAAAAAAAAAAAAAAAAAAAAACGGCTGAACCGATTTTTATAAAATTTATGTCGGATCAAAATGACGTTAACACGCCTCGATTGACACCCTTACGAAGTCGATATAATTTTTTATTCGCGAGATATTGTGTAAAATCTACTTTTTTGGAGGTTATTTGGTTAAGAAAAAAGAACGGCTGAACCGATTTTAAAAAAATTCCTTTCAGATCATATTTACGTTAATACGCGTCGATTGGCACCCCAACGTAGTCGATATCATTTTTCGTTCTCGAGATTTCGTCTTAGAAAGAAATTGACACATACATACGTACGTACGTACGTACGTACGTACGTACGTACATACGTACACACACACACACACACACACACACACACACACACAGACATCTTTCTAAAAGTAGTGTAAAAATAGTGTAGTGACCTTGAAACATAAAAATTTTTTTTCCTTTTTGATTTCGATTTTCGGACCCATTACAATAACTTCCATTGGGAAGTTAAAAATAAACCATGGTCCTATAAAAAAGTTGACCGTTGCCTAGCTCTTGCCCATACAGAGAAATGGATCATGATTTACCGCCATATTGTAGAAAATTTCATCCAATTTACGAATATAGGTATTATAGGCTTTGATGAAATTATCTTCAAAAATAATCGAGAGACAGGCTTGCGGAGTCATGTCTGGGACAGCCTGTATAATACGTATGTGCTAATTATTTGTATTGTATTTTTTTAATGTTGGACCACCAACTGTTAAGGTTTTACTGATCTTTTATATTGATTGATTTGATCGATGTATAATGCGGAAATGTAACTAATTTTTCCATTCAATGTATTGTATTTTACATACTTACTAAAGTATAATATATAATTCATTCAGATGATCCTGAGAAACAGTTTAGCCGTTGATATCGTAGGGATGTTAACAAGGTAGTTTTATCGGAGGCGGAATCGGAGATCTCATAGTGACCTCGGCGGAGTCACAAAATCAATATAATTTTTAATTGACATAAAAAAATTAAATAATACATTTTAATTTTTATCGACGATTATAAATTATAAAATAATTTTTAAGAAAGAATTACTCGCAGGACACTTGACGCCGGCCGACTGCCGAGCACTCTTCGTTGTACTTCACCGGTCTGCAAAGTTCCGCTAAATCTCCGTTTTGAATTTATCGGAACTGCGGAGTCGGATTCGGACAGTAAAATTAGAACCGAAGGTTCCGACATTTCGGATTTGGAGTCGGAGCTCCATAACATTCCTAGTTGATGTTTAAAATGGAATATGCGCATATTTTAACTATAAAATAGAAAATACTCGTACCTGTTCGTCACTACTATCCAACGGTGAGCCCTGGCGTCATGAAATTGACACAGTTTAATTGCTTGGCAAATCCGGATGAATGTGACTAAATTTTAAGCTCCCTTCTTGATTAAAAGTTGAACTTGAACCAACTTGGCGCGATCTGCGTTTTACGTTTAGCGTGAGGCGCTGAGATTTCTTGCGACGCCTCTTGCATCAGTCTTGCGTTATACGACAATTATAGATGGGGCTTTATGTTAGAACTTAAGAGTAAATGCTGAGTAGGTATCGATTCTTTTGCCTTTGGTTTTTGTTCTTAAAGCCGCGTCCTCATTATGCCGATATATGCCAAATGGCAAAGCCAAGGGTGATATGGATGTTTTGTCGGCTCGGGCCAGTTGGCAAAATAGTACCAGATGGCATGCCAACCCGAACCCAACGAGTGTTGGTCCAAATCAAAGGAAGTCCAAGTGTAGTGGGGACGTGCCAATTGGGTTTTTAAATGAATTTTTTTTTTTACTTAAATGCGGAAGGACCACATAAAGTTTTATAGCAAAACTGTTTTTTTTAATTTTTTTGCTTACTAATTAAAAAGTTATATTTAAATAAAAATTAATTTTTAAACTCAGTTCCGATAACGCGCCGAAAGAATCCGAACGCGTGTGACGTCATTATGTTATCTATGGTCTTTGTATCCATGGTTACCAAGTTAAAAATTTATTATTTTTGATAGTATGTGTAATACATATACACAAATACCAACAAATGCAGACACATTTTAACATAACGACGTCACAAACATTCCTGGCGCGTTTTGAAGTCACGTGATATTTTTTAAATTTTTATACATTTTAATTAATTTTTAGTAATTTATCTATAGCTTTAAAAAAATTTTTCTTTTCGATTTTCAATATTATTTATGTTAAATTATTAGAAAAAATTAAAAAATTAATAATTTTTTTTAAACTTAAATACCTAATTGGCCTCCGGCCCGGCGGCATCAGTAGTCAGTTCATTCCCGACCGTCGTAGCAAGCACTTATTTATTTAATATACATATATTGTGGTCCTCGTCGGTATACATTGCCCCTGAATGCCATTTCCAATATGGACGCAGTGAATTGTGTGTGGCAGCGGCAACTGGCTTTGCCATTTGGCCTTGCCACTTGGCATATATCCGCATAATGAGGACACGGCTGCACCTAAGTTATATTTACTAAAATTATTGTATTACATCGACAATTTTTAATTTTTATGTTATTTGTACGTTTTTTTTTATTAATTTACGATTTCTTTTTTGTTTCAGGTAAGGAATGAACATTTTTAAGGTGCTTTTTTGAGTAAGTAGCTTAAATTTCTGTAAAGAAAAATATTTTTAAATAGTGAAATATTATTATCATTATTTACCTAAGAACCGTCACGATTGGATATTTATGAATCAATTTTTAAGTGAATTTAGCCATAACGAAATTTGAGATTAGAACCTGGTAGCTGAGGGTTGTAATAAAGTATAAGTGAGCCATGGAAACTCTGCATAAATTGCGAAATCTGTACGTTCTCAGCTATTCTTTTTCCGGTTTATAATTTTATTTGCTTATAATTTATGTTATCTACCATATTATCTGTTTGGTACTTTATTTGTAAGTAAAAAAAAGTAACCGTTCATTAATCGGTTATGCATTCGAGTCAAGCAGTTAGGGTTGCCAGACGTCGATTTTCTTAGGACGTCCTGAATTTTGGCTTATATAAGTAGCAGAACATTTTTATTTATTGTAGATTATAGACGCGTCGACAACTTAGGTCATTAGCGTCTTGATTACATAAAATAACAACTCACTTAAAACTAAATTACATCACAAAACAACCATGAGCGGAGGCGGGATTCGAACCCGCGACAGTCTGATCCAGAGCCCGCGACGCTAACCACTGGACCACACTGTCCTCCTTAAAACTAAATAACATCACAAAACATCCATGAGCGCAAGTGGGATTCGAACCAACGTCAGTTTAGTCTAGAGGCTGGTACCAAGTATACTATCCACAAGGTTACACTGCCCTCTAGTAGCAGAACATATTAAACAAAAATAAAGTTCTCGTTTGTCTTGATTTATGTTTCTAATACCCTGATTTTTTTCACGTATTTGATTATGTCCTTTTCGTTAAAATAGATATGGCGACCATACAATGAACCGCGGTGTTCCTAAGATGTCGACTATTTTTTTAAAGTTCGGTCGGATAAATCATAATTTAAATGAACCAATCAGTTTTATTCGGTTGCATACGTTATTTACTTTTAAATAATTTCATTGTTTATTTCGTACACACGTTGGGAAACAAAGGAGTGATTACGTCAGTGTTTAAACATGTCCGCTAGAATATCTATATGAAAGCCGCTGGAATACTTGTATAGATATAGGAGAATGGCTAAACTGGTTGGTGAACGACGTTTTACACCGTTTCTTGGAATCATATCGTTTTTTTTTGTCTTCCTTTTTGAAACTGAAACGTTGGCTAAATTATAATTTCGATAATAAAATTAACTGCATTGTCGACGCTTTCTATAACAACTTGTTTTGTAAGCAAATTTTTCGAAAGTCTCGGATTAATAATATTGTCTGGAGTTTTATAGATTCATGAAATTAATCTGATGTAAAATTACTAGGAATTTTTTTACATACGTACCAGATACCTATACTATAAAAAGGCAACTGAAATAACTGTTTATTTTGTTTCTTGTCTATTTTGTATAAAGCTCAAATTGAAGAGCTACCATACCCCAATTTTATTTTTTTGTGAACTTGAGAAGGTACTGTTTTTCTTATCACCCTTTAATGTCGCAAACATTTCATTTCCGTCTATTCAAAAATATTTTGTTCCAAAAATATTGATACATGATTTCTAATTTAACGATCAAGTAAAAACTATTTAACATTTTTACATTGAGCGATTATATAGTAATGAAGAAAGTCTTTAAATTACAAAAAAAAATGAATTCAAGATTTCGACGGATTTAGACGTCTGTCCGTCGATTTATGAATATAAACGAAATCGTTGAAGCCATTTCCGAGAAAATCGCAATTTTAGTTCATCTACAAACTACCTTTATTTGGGGAAGCAGGGGGTAAATAAAAAAAAATCCTGAAGAATCACCCAGAAATCTCAAGTTTAAAATTTGGTCTCGATCAGTTGTGTGTCAGCTCCTGTACATTTTACGGACGAACGGGCATCGTTTTCGGTCTGCAGGGACCATGAAACGTCGAAATCCTATTTTTTCGCCGTTACAAAACTTTTTCATTCCTATTGGGATCCGTCAAATGAGCATATGACATCTGGTGGCAGAAAATTGTACTCAAAATGAGGGAGAATTTTACATGCTAACAGTGCAAATTATTCATAAAATTATTTATTACAAAAATAAAACAAGTAAAATAAACAAAAAGTTTATCGAAAATGGAATTCGCGACGTTTTCTAATATCATGGCAATAAACACTGTCAGTTATTGCCTTGTAAAACTTACTTTACAGAGAATTATTTTCTAATGAAATGTGGAAAAACTGTATTTATGAATTAAAAAAATATTTTATATTAATAATAAGATGTACTTATTATCATACTGCACTACAATAGTTGAATCCCTGATGATTGACAAATTTATAGGATTAACTTTGTATACAAATATTTTGAGGTTAGTAACTTACCTACTTATTACAATATAACTTATTATGTTGCAGTTATGTGTTTACATGATTATTCACCTAACCCAGCCTTAAAAGCGCATTGAACGCGCATGATTAATTTCGTGGAGATTTTCTTTTAATTTTGATGTTTTTAAGCAATATGTCGTAAAGATTACTACTTTTGACAGTTCATTTTGCATGCATTTTTCTCGTTATATTTCCGACATTTGATAATATGCCCGGCTTTGAGAATCCGTTCTCCTTCAACGAAATTCCTTTGTTTAGGATTCGTACCGGCCCAATCACAAATTGCACTTATATTTATCATTTCATATCACTTTGAAAATCATAAAATTACACGCAAACGTATACCCCGTATATGAAATTTCCCTCCATGTTTTTTAAGCTCCACCAATCTGACGGATCCCAATGGTCACTCGGAAATGAAAATGAGGTTTGACAGTTAAATGTATTTTAGGGAAAACATGATTAGTCAGACTAAAATATCAAGGGAAATGGTGGATCTCTAATTGAGCAAAAAATTAAACTCCTGGTCTTGTTAACCATTAACAGACTGACACCATGTTCTCTTTCCCGTTCGAGTCCAATACGGTGTTAGTTTTTTCCAATATCCGTTTAAGAAACGTAATTTCTTGGAATATTCAAAATGAAATTTGATGCGAATGTATTAGACTACACCTGATATACAAGGCTATCCATAAATTGATATTCGTAATGAAAACCACGTATAATCGTCGAAATACAAATGAGTTTAATAAAAACGGAAAATACCATGAATTCGGAAAAAATAATTTACTTAGGTGTTTACTTAACATGTGAACGTGTGACGAATTTTTTGAAGCTGATAACTGAATAATTTGCTATAACTTGTTAGCTTAACTGTGTTTAAAAACATCTTTTTTTATTCGTATTGCTAGCGGCACGGTCCGGCTTCGCCCGGATGCTATAGTCAGCATGAATTCAAGTTGATTGAAATCAAGTTTTATGTCAATTTCATTTTTAGAAAAATCGGTGTAAAATAAGATATTAGATATACCTAATATTTTAATCTTAAATAGATTCCTATAAATAAATATAAACAAATAAACATTAATTTATAAAATCATGGATTCAATTCAATTTGCGCCCGGACGAAGCCTGGTCGGACAGCTAGTCTCATAGTTTAGCCAGCGTTTACACCAAATTAGCTCAGAAATCTCGTACGGGATCCCCGACTTGTTTTGCATTTTTGCTCCCTACTCATCCCCTTTTAGTTATACCGTAATAATATATCCTGTCACTCAGGAAAAAGTAACTAGTTCATATTTAAACAAAACTAACGACGTGAAAATTTCAATTATTTTAGCAAATTAAATTTTAATCAAATAGGTAGTTATTTTTGAATAAACCTGTTGGTATTATTTATAGACTGACATATCGGTATTTCAGAAGACCTCCCAGTTCGTTATAGAAACTGTCAAACAGTTGTTGAACAATCTTCTGCACCGATGTCCAAATTCGGGCTGCTTTTTTTTTAAAAACAGAAGCCTTGCAAAAATGTTTGAAGGTTATACTTCAAGTGTCCATAAGCTTCCCTACGTAATGACAGTAAGTTCGATCGATATTTTTTGGTATTTGAAAATCTGAACAAATAATTTTAGAAATATTCTCAACCAAAATTAAATGTCATGTGAATGTCAGCCTTCACTTTCTGTCGATTTTTATAAGCCCCTAAATATTTTGCCGAATCGTAGCGGTGACGCCTAGAAACAAACCTTTAAAGTAGTATATAAATATATCAAATAAATAAAATATTTATGACGTCAAGTCACCAACTACAGTATCTATAACCTAGTGATATAATGTCGGTTTTCACATAAATCTTATCTTAACCTGATTTAGCAGAAATAAACAATAGCCTATACTTTAAGTGTGGATACCAAGTTTCATCGAAATCGGTCCAGCCATTCTCGAGTAATGCTGGTACAAACAAACGGACAGATAGACAGACATTCTGGAAACACGTTTTCCCAAATACCCGAAAAAACCGAAAGAAAACCGAAAAACAAACAGTGGTTTCGTCACAATTTTGTATATTAGTTTTAATAAGTATCAAATCTAGGGTATATTGTCCTTTTTTAATGAAACTTTTGGACTATTGCTTGGTTTGTGGTACCTACGAGCACGAGACTTTTAAGATCTAGCTTTAAAATGGAATTTAAAATTTTCAATGTGTATATTTAGTGTTTGAATAAATAAATCAGTCTGTATTTTGTGCAGAGATGCGTAAAAAATGGAAAATATGAAGCATATAATATCAAAAATATAATGTCATGTAGAGATACAAAGGAAGCAGTCAAAGTGCTCTGCGTAGGCATTAAACTTTTCCGAAACGGTTTAGTTTGGGAAATTGCTTTTCGTGCCGAACGAAAAGTTTTTCTTTTTCATCAAATAGAATTGATTGATTCTATTGCCTATACAAATATGAAAAATAATATTCGGTTATTGCGAATTGATAGAATTCACTTACAATGTTTACATAATATGTGTTTGATTTTTCATGTAGGCGCAAAAACATTGTACTTATACGGTAGCAATGAAATTAATATCTTCATGGCCATTTTTGGATGAAACATCAAACTGTAAGTCTTCAAATTGCAAATGGAGATGTATTTTCCACTTTCCAAATCTCTTATACCGAGTGTTACAAAAGTAACGGCCGTCTTCTTGACGATCTGTTCAGTAAGCTAAAAGTAATCGAAAATTCAGAGTGACGAAATTTCCTTACAGTTTCATTTACAAAAATGCAATGTTTTAAATTTCATTGAAATTATAACAATGTGAGTAATTTTATAAGATGTGTTCAAATATGCTCTGGTATTAATGCAGCTCTTGCGCGATTTAACAGGTAAACATTGACCCTCTGTAACATGTCTTTGTTTATTAAAGACGGTCAATAACATTTTTTTCCCAGAGCACACATTATACATATTTAAAAGAAAAAGTAAAACTTCCCATGTCAATAAATCTATAAGGAAAGCCAATCGGAAATCATAATGTTGTCACTGGATTTTCGATTAATTTTAGCTTGCTGAACCGATCTTCGGGAGGGTATTTTCACAGGTTCATCAACGCATAGCCGAAACTGCTAAACCTATAATGCACTTATTAAATTAATGTAGAATAAAGATGTATAAATTGCTATACAGAATAAATCCTAAGTAATTACGAAATCTCGGAATTCCGGCATGGAAGTTCTACTTACCACCACCAGATAGTGCGTCTCTCCAAAGTCCAACGACGCCATTTGTGAGGTGATATCGTTTAATTAAATAAAAATGACGGACAACTGTCGTACGTTGCTGGAAGCTATGTGTATGCGAGCCACCATTTCATATAATACATTCTTCGTGCAAGAACCAGGCTTGCATACGTAATCCAAAGAATGAAGATGCATCTCCGATATAATAAACTAGCATTACCCGCGGCTTTGCTCACCTTTTGGTAAAATCTGGAGTTTTACTTAACCCACCATACCTCCATATTTGCCGGGCCTGATAATAAGCAAATGTGGAGTACCTGGGTATATGTCAGATTTACATAAAAAAAAGTAAAATCTCTTGATGGAACTTAGTTGAGATCGTTGAAAGCTTGATGGATATTGAATTGGTTGTTTGGTACCAAATCTAGGGACTTTTTTTTAGTAGGCTGATAGACAAATTTTGTAAAAGCATCTAACAAGCAGATTCCACAGTGAGTTTCAAATGCTTTGCAAATATGGATGCCAACATCGTAAGCACGTACATTAAATGTATGTGTAATAACGACCCATTCCCGGTGCGTTTCTTTGACGCAGAGCGTCGGGACGCCTGCATAGCCCGACGTGACGTCGTCTTCTACACGCTTTAATAATATACGACGTGATGTGCTTTGTCGTACAGGGGAGAAGCATGGGGTTGCACCATCGTGCCAACTGCATACCACATTTTAGCATTATTTAGTTTAATGCTGTTTCCTAACAGTTTTAAAGAAAAAGTATAACGAATTCTTTTAAAAGGTTATTCAGTAAAAATGTATTTTTTTCTTATTTAAACATTTATTTTCAAGATTATTTAAACATTTTTAAAATTATTTTTCATTTGTCTCCAAATTTGTCCAAGATAAGGAATCTATACTAGGCTTGCGCCAAACAATTCCAAAGACGGAACGAACATGGAACGTTTCCGAGAAACTTGACCCGTGTTCGGCATGTCCGAGGAACGGTCTAGTTTCACTGACACCTTTGCGTTGAAGGAAAGAAATGATAATGTCCGCAGATTGCGGACCGATCTTGTTCCACAGCTGTAAACGGGTAGGAATATATTTCCTAGTGTAAAACGGCAAGTCTACTCGAACATACCAGACGCTCGATGTAGTGCATATGCACTCTCTATCGGGAACGACAGATCTCGTGATGAAATCGGATTATATGCCGGAGTATGGACATGGTAAGATGCGTTCTAAGGAAAAATAGGTAACATCCTCGAATCTCGATACATGTCCGGAACCACCCAAACCCATGTCTAATCTATTCAAAACTATTCTTTACCGGCGGCTCGCCGGCGTTGTTAATTTCGACATAGTAACGTAATCGTACAACCAAATAAAATTACAGCTAGTACTTTTTAGATGTTGACAGTGAGTAGTTGCAACAAAATCGGTCCAACCGTTCTTGAGTGATGCTGACATAAACAGATAACAATTCTTGAAACAGGTTTTCCAGTCTTACGTTTCATACAATATATAAAAAAAACCTCCAAAAAGGTATATGCAGACAGAGGTCCAGTTACTATTTTATTTATTGGTATTGATTATGAACTGTAAAATAATATAGGACTTGATTGTTTACCATGTGGTGACTATATATGGATGTTGAATTATTTAGATAAATTTGACGCATCAAGCCTGTCAAATGAGATATTAATCGAGATATACGTAAAATAATTCAAAGGCTCTTTTGAATTATTTCACGTATGTCTGATGAAAGTTCTATTCATAGAGTTTTTAATTCCTATAATGTGTTGTATAAAATCGATGCAAAAAAAGTTATGCACAGTGGCCAGTTTTTTAAATTTAGCACCAATATGCGTCGGCCCAGATACATAAAAAAAAATTAAAACGGGAGAACTGCAGTGTTATGTGAAGATTAAAGGATATTAATTTGTGATGGAAGTAACAATTGCGCGGACAACAACAATATAAATATATTTTTGACAGAAGTCATTTTTATAACTTTTATCTAAGTGGACACTTTAATCTTTTTAAGCGCAAAATGTGAGTCAAGTTTTCTTTTTTTTTTTGTTTAGGGCAGTGAATAATATTGTCAAAGTGATGCATGAACAGAAAGAAAAACCGATCTATCATCTTAAAAGATAGTCTTCGTGGTCTAAATGTAGTCTATGAACAGTAAATGAAGTATTGATGGCAATAAATTATTTATTTTTGCCATTATATTATGACAAAAATAAATTATACATTACTGTTTGTAATTTTTTTTGTGTTTTATGGGAATTATGTAATATCTGTCTACCAGCATCACTCAGAATTGCTGAACTGATTTTGATGAAATTTGGTACATTCAATTATTGATATCTAAACTTAAAGTACACCTACCCTGTAAATATTCAGATGATGGTATTTAAAACGAGATTCAGTGTATGTAAAAAATGAAACATTTTTATAATAATATGTATTGTTACAACTTACCGTTTTGGATATTGGGTATTATTCCCGGCTACGCTTGGGTTAAGATATATGATTCCCATCAGAATGAGCATTACCGCATAAGAATGTGAGAACAGAAGCGTTTACGCGAGCAAAGATGCGGGCCAAAGCTATTATTAACTGACTTCAAAAAAGGAGGTGGTTCTCAATTCGGTTGTATTTTGTTATGTTTGTTACCTCAGAACTCCGTCATTTATAAACCGATTTGGAAAATTCTTTTTTTATTGGATAGGGTATACCTCGAAGTTGGTCCCATATAAATTTTAATTAAATCAGTTCAGTAGTTCGGCTGATTTTAATAAAAGTGAATACCGGCGTGTGATTCCTTTAAGGTAAATGCCACTTTTTGACACATCACACAGCGTAAGAAATCGGTTTAATAAAAGTGAGTAACGACGTGTGAAAAAACTTCTTAACAAAAAAATACCTCCTTCAAAAAAGCCACTAAAGAGACGAAAATAATAAAATATGAAGTCGGTTAAAAAGTAGATATTAATTAAATCGGCACTTCTTTAACCGACTTCATATTTTATTAAATTGGCGCCGTCCTCAAAATTTTATTATTTTCCTCTTTTTAGTGGCTTTTTTGAAGGAGTTTGTTTTTTTTTAAGTTTTTTTTATAAAAAATATATTTTAATGTGTATGGAGAATGAGATACAGCTGACGTGGACTGTAAAGTTTGAAATATTAAATTATTTCATACAATCAAACTTTAAACGTACATATCTATATATTTTTTATGTTTCCTCTATTATAAGTCCGCAGTTCCCGGGTTCTAGCCCGAGAGCTGGCAAAAGTGTCAATTGGATTTCCAATTTATTATTAAAAAAAAAAAAATAATGAATTGAAAATATGAATTGGTGCTAGGCCCAAATAACCTTAGCTGTTGGTGGTCTTTAAAACACAATTTAAAATTTTATATATTTTTTTTCATGGTCAACTATTTCTAACAAGTTCAAAACTTTCACAATAGTCTTTTTTTCTGGGTTATGAAAATATATAGTAACGATTTTATTTGTAATAATACCTAAGTATAGAAAGTTTTTCAATTAAAGTTTTTATAGAAAACTACAAAGCACTTTAAAAAAGTTTCCAAGTTTTCAAAAGAACCGATGTGTCAATATGAAACACAATTAAATAATAAAAGAGTAGCTTGTGGATAACAATAAATGTTAGTTTATTGCGGTTTATTGTAATAATTACAAGCCCCCAGTTCCCAGGTTCTTGCCCGAGAGCTGGTAAAAGTGTCAATTGGATTTTTAATTTATTATTAAAAAATAATAAATTGAAAATATGAATTGGTGCTAGGCTCAAGTAACCTTGCTGTTGGTGGTCTAAAAAAATTGTAACCTCTTCCAACAACGAATTAAAGACTTTCATTACTGAATTAGTTTCTAGACAACTAAGTTGCCATTAGTGTTACAAGGCAATATAAGAAAAAATTTAAATTTTAAATACCACCGCCGGGGTCCGGGACTCCAAACCGAAACTCAACCAGCGTGACTCTGAGTTTGCATTAAACATTTTTTTTTATAGCCTTGTAAAGCTGATGGCAATGTAGTTGTCTGAAAACTGTAATTCACAAATGAAAGCGAATTCCTATTGTTGAAAGGGGTTATAAACACGTACCTATTATTATAAACTAATATTAACATTTATAAAACTCGATAGAATATATTGTGTGTTAATTTGTTTATAATTTATAGACAATTAATCACATGCTAAAACTGTATTTCTTAAATAGATTGTGATACACAAATTGTTCGGAATCGATTTATGACAGTACTCTGCAGAAGTTAGATCACAAAGACTTTATTCACGACACAGCCAAGTCAGCAGTCTTAAACTGGTGATATACTTAGTAACGTGTTTTTCTCCGCTATTTTTGAACCCCCTATACCTAAAGTGACCAAATCCTGAATATCAAAAAGCGGGACAAGGTCTACAAAAACCCGGCGCAGGCAACCGTTGGATTCCATGCCCAAAAAATCCTTAAACCCGCTAGAAACCCCCAAAAACTCGTTAGAAACCCCCAAAAACTCGCTAGAAACCCCCAAAAACTCGTTAGAAACCCTCAAAAACTCACTAGAAACCCTCAAAAACTCGCTAGAAACCCCCAAAAACTCGCTAGAAACCCCCAAAAACTCGCTAGAAACCCCTAAAAACTCACTAGAAACCTCCAAAAACTCGCTAGAAACCCCCAAAAACTTGCTAGAAGCCCCCAAAACTCGCAAAAAACCCCCAAAAACTCGCTAAAAACCCCCAAAAACTCGCTAGAAACCCCCAAAAACTCGCTAGAAATCCCCAAAAACCTGCTAGAAACCCCCAAAAACTCGCTAGAAATCCCCAAAAACTCGCTGAAACCCCCAAAAACTCGCTAAAAACCCCCAAAAGCTCGCTAATATTTTTATTTTAAATATTATTTGTTTTTTAAGGTAGGTATTAATTATATAATTATTGATAAATAAAATACTTTGAGTGGGTAAAAATATCTAATGACAAAAAATAAACATTCTTAATGCACGTGATTTAATGAAAACGGGACAAAAACGGGACGCTTGTTGAATCGGGACTCGTGGCTCAAAATCGGGACTGTCCCGCCTAAATCGGGACGGATGGTCACTTTACCTATACCCCATCTTCACACATCATAAAATTTTCGTAACACACCCCTCCACTCGTGTTACATAGCATTATAATTTCCTTCAGAAGAGGCGCTAAATTTAACTCTAAAAGCGTAATATACTAAATCACTATATTTTTTTAATTTCTCAATATAATGTGACGAAACATTACATCAATACCCCTACTACCGCCGAAACACAGGCAGTGTTGTTACTACCCCTTGTAACATAATAGTAACACTACCTCATGTGAGAAACGGTACGTAATATTTGAACGTTCCCAAATTAAATTACATTTCAAATATAATAATTTTTTTATCGAAAACTGTAGCTAATTGCATATGATAGGTACCCCCACTTGACCTGCTGAGAAAAAAGTCTCTTGGACTAGGTGTAAGCTTTATAACTAGGCTTTTCAAGTCGATAGCATATGGATATGTGGTTCCTGAGAAAATCTGAAGTCGCGGATAAGGGTTCCGTTGTTACCATTTTGATAAATCGTAACAACTGAACTGTAGACGTATAGAGTGGAGTAAATATTAAATGTGTTGCAAGACCACCGTTGTAATTTTGTTGGTAGACTTGTGCACTGTCTGCGGGACAAGGGGAATGTCCCTCGATCCAGTTGGTATCTTCTATCATCCAGACTGCGCCAGAAAACACATATGTGCTACAGAGCAGATGAAAAGTGTAATCCCAGTGTACTCCAGTGTATACAATATCCTAATGGACTGGAACGAAGTGTATTACAAATACACATCTTACAAGGAGTGGAGTAACAAAACGAGACAACTCCACTTTCATTTTTTCGGAATTTACTCAAACGTTTTTCATTTTGTGGCTTGTTAAAAACTTTAGCTAGTGTACATGTAACGATCCTTGCTAGACAAGGGACCTCTGCGAAATTCTTTCAGGAGATGGACCTGCGAACAACATCTCTCTGATTGAAACCTCGTTTCAGATAACACACATGGGAAGAAAATGATCGTAGGTTCTTCCCCAAGGTTTACTAAGGACATAATTAAACTCATCAGGCCGACCCTCAGGAAGGTGATATGAAATGGAGAATGAAATAGCTACTCATACCGTGTTCGAACGTGAGGCTCTATAGCCTACAGGAGGACATCCAACTTTGGTTACATAGATGAGGACGGAATCATTCCATAGGATAATCTAGTGGCCAATCTTCTTGAGCTCATAAGAAGATCCAGATTATTTGCCGACTAGATCCACTAAAAATAGGGAAAGTACAAAAATCTTTAAAGAATGTGGTACACTTTTTGGGCAAATGTAGAATCACCCTTATTTGTTTTAATCTTTTGTAACGAGCAATAGTAATAAGTAATAGAAAACGTTGCGCTGTCAGCTTTATTCTACCCTCCTTGGCTAACTAAAAAATGTTGAGGTTGCCATCCGTAATGTTTACGTATCTCGTTAAGAGTACCGGAAACTCACTGATTTTTTTCATACCTATTGGGAAAATCACAAGGGTCTGAAAATTATAGTAACAATACGTTATTAATATTTCGTTGTTTCTAATTCCCGCATTTGAAAAATATGCCTCCGTGATCCTTTGAATTCGACAGACTCTGGCCATCCCTATTATAATAGCTACGTAAACATATTTTGAAATATGTCGACTTATGTGTATTCGAAAGATTGAACCGTTTCCGAAAGAGAGAAACATGAAAGCGATGTTTCTGGTACATTTGACGTCGTCCTGCAAGCAGTAATGGAGGGCTCCGCGGTTGCCTGTCACCGCGAACAGCTGTCTGCTGCAGATATGAACAGAACTAAAGTTTTACCTACAACCATCTCACCGAGTGACTCCGCATAACATGCCTACCACCTTACCTGCTCTACTGTGTCGTATGCTATACAGAATGATCCGTTTTTAATCTAGAATTTAGTAAATTAAAAAGAATGGATCGGATAGTAACTCTGTCGAATGCTGGATAAATTTTGTAGCCAGATAGATGGTTGATATCTTTTGACGCAAGTATCCGGATAAAATAAGTCTGATAATGCAGGATATTTTATTCTTACCGGAGGCATATCGATGAACTTAAACTGCATGTATTATTCAGAATTAGTTTTCGGATGTGTTGAAGGGCCCTCAAACATAACCTTTAGTATCCATCAAACAACTTCAAAGCGGAAGTAAACAGCTGTTGAATAACTCAGGCTTATTATTCGGGCAATAGATTCAATAGATTCTTTATAGGTATATTTAAAAAAATATTCAAATGTGAAAAAAGCGTATTATCCTGTTTTTTAATGATGATTTTTTTAAATTATTTTTTTCGAATTAAATCGGATTGGAAAAATTCACTACTAACAAATTTTTTAATAAGGTTTTGGAAATAAAATAAATAAAGAACTATATCCAAAATTACGCAAATTATTTTTATAAAGCTATACTGTGAATACCTAAATAGCTTTCATATTACACGAGTGATTTGAAAAATGTTGTCATTAAGCCCACTAAAAATATTTCCTTCGTCTTTGAAATGTTCATTAGAAAAATCGTCTGTATAATTTATGTTTATACATAGGTAATCGGGGTTCTTGTGTAATAGATCTGCCTCGACAGATGTATGCAACGTCGCTGTTAAATTTGTTTGTCACGTTGCTGTCGTTTTATAAAACATCCTAGCTGTGGACTGTAAAAATCCTGTGCTTTTGAATTTATATTGTGAGATATCGTCGGACAATTTTTCAACTATGCCATTTTGTTGTCACAGCAGCGATTCAAAAATATACAACCAAGAGCCATAGTCGGGACCGATGTTAAATTTAACATAAATCACATTTATTGATGTACGAACATCTTTACAGACCCCCCCCCAATTTCTGCTATAGTAACTATGGGAAATGTCACGGAAATGAGTCGCGGAAGTGGCGTTTGTGGCGGGCAGTTCGAACAGTCCCTATCGTATCTTATGCTATATATTCTAACGTCTTTGGTCAGCTTTATCTAAACTTCAGACAGTGTTGTTGCATATTTGTCCTGTGAAAAAAAAAAGTTTTTTGAGGTTATGTGTAACTGCCAACGTATTTTAATTTCAATGTTCATACACGGTGACTCGGTAAGCGGTATCTACTTTAAGAGATGTGTGTACATTCAAATTCGAATACGATGACAGTTACACATGACCTCAAAAAATGCATACTTACTTATTTTTGGGAGTACCGGGGAGTGGGGACACTGCTTTTTATATCATCGGAATCGATTCGATGATACTCGTACGTGCTGGTCAATTGTTCCGTGTTTTGGATTGGTGCGGTGCGCGTCCTGCTAAAAAGATTCGAAAAAGAACTAAACAATCGGAACTAGGTATGTCTGAATTTTATTTGTAAATAAAAAAAAAAAAATATAGTGTGGGCTGGTGTACGTAATTATTGTTGCATCAACTAAAAAAGAACAGTATAGAATTTTATCTCGTGGATTGCCAGCATCTGGAGTCATCATTTATTATAGTAATGTAGGAATGAAAAAAATAATTATTTAATAAACTGTTCATCAATAAAGCAATAATAATTGTGTAACTATAGTACTTGATTGTTATATTATTATTAATGTTTGTATGATAATTTACATTAACATAAATTTGATGGTTTGCTGTTCATGCTAAGTTGAACATTAAAATCCTTGACAAGTTCAATTACTGCGTGTTTACAGACTGTCCAAATAAATTGGACACGCCACCTACCTGATTGACAATTAATTTCGCATTTTGTCCATATACATAATTTTAATTACTTTAGGAGAAACGGAGTACAGGCAAAATAATAACAATATTTGTTCTTTTTATTCATCTCCTGAAGTCAGGACCGTGCGAAGGGAAAATTAACCCTGGGTCGTAGTGTTGATTTGGCTTTCTCAAGACCTTTAAAAAAATGGTATGTCACTCGTTGGTCGTATCACTTATAAGTAGTTTTTGAGATATTAGTCTCGAAAGCAAACTTTCTCTAAGAAAATCGCAAAAATATTGCTCATTTAGGATGACTTACTGCAATTATTATTATAAACAAAGTTCAACCTTGACTTCGACCCAATGTTCGTGCAATTTTAGATTAGCGAACGACACATTCGGAATGGCCGAACATCAAACCACTGTACTCACTACCACAATATGTTTTATCAGAACATGTTTTCATGACTCGCGATATTCAGTACACAGCACCTACAACCATAAATATCCTACAACTATCATATTATATTGTCTGTTTTGGTAAGACATGAAATTTGATTCCATGGTCAAAATTAATATAATTTATTCTAATATCGTGTGATCCACAAAATTGTGATTTTTTTAAAGCGTTAATTGTAAATATAAAAACTTAAAACTGTTTGATAATAATATGTTTTCAGTTACAGGAAGTTTGAATTACACTAAGATAGTATGGTTCGATTTAGAAAAAAACTTTTTTTACTTTCGAGCGGTCATAAGGGTGAAAAGTCTTATAATTGCGAAAAAATCGAAATCGAAATTTCGACTGATTTCATTATGTGCAGACCTGACTGATCGTTCAACTGATTTTCAAATTTCAAACTTAACGTGCAGATTTCTTTCTCTCAGTGTATTTTTTCAAATAAATATTCAATATCTACCTACACGTTATTTTTTTTCAACATTGATAAAAAAATTCATGACAGCTATAGATATAAGCGTTTTTCAGGAAGTAAATTTTCAATTTTATCGGAGATTTGAGTTTATTGCATCAGGCAATTTATTAAAAAAAGATTATGCGCCAATAGTTAGTTCCATCTCAGTCACCTGTTCTAACTCATTAAAAATTAACTTAGTGTTGCTGTTTGATTACTATTCTGCTACCCACAATCACATCATACCACCCAAGACAGCAACACTGTCCAACAACTTGCACATTTAACGGCGTATTTTTGTTCTTTAAACTAAGTATTGACTATTGGGTGTTGTTTCTGCCATTATGAGAATGAATTTCATCAGTGAATTAAAAGTTTGTTTTCTATGATGTGAGATTAAGATTTTAATGTTTAATAAATTCATTAACTGTATGTTTTTGTGCAAAAACATAATTAAAATCACAATATATTATTATAAATATGTAATTAATACGCCGGCGTAGTTGAATATTTCAAGTGGCGTTGTTTTTGTCAGATCTTGCCGGAAGTCAACATGTGTTGTGTAAAGCAACAATTTTGCACATTGTTTAGAAAAAATTGTACATAACAGATGCTAAGCAAATTGTGCTTATTAAGGCTAGAAGTGGGTTTACATCGACATTTATGATCACATTAATAAAAGAACATGCGACATGTTTCCCAAATAAATGAAATTTACTATTATTATTATTAAATTTATTTACTGCAAGCATTTTTTACAAAAAAATCACGAAAATCGGTAATGTGGTCTACATTGAACGAAAGTAATATCAGCGTTGCTTTACGTAAGATAGTTTTTGGTATAAAAATAAAAATTTAATGGTTCGGAACACTAATATGCAAGTAATTCGAATTGCACTTCGTCGGTTTTTAATTTAATAACGATTTATTAAAATTCACTCGAAAATGAAGGAGACTATGCAGTGATTGGACAGAGTAAATCTGCGAGTTGATTAGATATTAATTAATCAAAGTGTTGATTAGCGCTTGTAAAAAAATGTCGTGATATGTTTACTTTGACGTTGTAAACCGAGCTCGAGTGTCACAGCTGCGCTTGCGCGTACATCGTCCGCCTTCGGGACATTTAAATGAAATACAATTATCTTTCGTCCACTAATTACAGAGCACTGTCATAGAGGCTCATAATGCCACAGTCGACCGCGAACACTTCACTATACTTATTACTTAAAGAGCTGATACAGTGTATGTACGCTGTTCGAATAGGACACTTTGTCATGGCCTTCTGCGACTTGAGGCCGAAGCTAACTAAATTTATGTTTTTCTAAACTGCATATTGCATACCTATTTGCCATCTCTTGATGATAAAAATGTGATTTGAACCCTGATCAGTATGGATCGAGGAACGTAAGAATCCAGATTCTATCTTTAGTGGTCAATAGGTCAATAGGAATGTGCGCTAATGACCTCTGTTGTCGAGCGTCTATAATCTACAATAGGAATGTGCGACAGAATATTCGTACGATATTAGTTATGTAGACGTACAATATAGTTATGAATATAACTGTCGCTGCTTTTCGACGAGAACTGGTCTAGTTGACTACAATCACATTTGTATGCAGTCATACAATGTAGTTTTGAACATAATGTCGCTGCTTTTCGATGAGTACTGGTCTGGTCGATCGCTTCGATTGGACGTGGATGTGACATAACGCTCGACTAGCGTAAACGCACGAATAAAAACAATGCTAATAAAGTTTCACTTTAAAAATATGACATGTTAACAGTTTTGTATTTTGAGAAGTATTTTTACCGAATCCAGTTAAAACTTTTCTTATTTTAATTGGTGCCGACCGGACCATTTTATTGAGGTTTTAGGTGATTTCCCTTGCAAGTCCAGATACGGCTGGTATCAGATCATTACCAAATCTTTATTCCAAATTCCAAAGTAAAGGTTTACGGATTGTTTTAGCACTCTACACACGGTGTGTTTTGTTTTGAACCAAATGCCGAATAATCTTATCCCAGCCTATTAAAGGCTAAAGTAATAATAGTAATTGTCGAGACGGTCCCTTAAATAAGGTCAATGTCAATTACCTTTCCAATTTAGGTGTCAAAGCCTATATCTTAATTTCTAATCAATTCTGTACTCGTAGATTTGGCTATTTATATTTTATTAAGTTTATGGACATAACAGGAACGGTAAACTTAATAGAAGAGAGAGAGAGCAGATTATAGATGCTCGACAACTGAGATAATTATAGCGTCGGTCAGTTTAAGGTATTTGATAATACAACTAGTCTATTCATTTCCAAGATTCCAACAGTGTCACTTATCTAGAGTTTACAACAAAATAAATAGGTAAATACGGTCCAGTACATTCGAAAAATTTGAAATTCTCCCGACCGACCAATCACAACTCAAGAAATAAAGGGACACCAGCTGATCACGCACACAGCTGTCACTATCTTGAAAATGAATAGCTATAGTTGTCTATTATAACAAATATATAGAGAAGCGTAGATATTTTAAACATCTTATTATAATCTCAATTTGATGAGATCTTGGATTTAGTGAATCTCGGCAAAAATGCGACTTCTATTATTCAATCCCACCACTAGTTAAAATAATCAATTCACTCGGTTCATATCCATTTTTTAATAAATTCAATACGGTTCTTGGATTAAAATAAATTGTTATTGATTAATAACTCTTTTATTTATCTTCGTACGACGTTTCGTCTCTTTCGAGACTTTATCAAGTACTGTAACAAAAATATAAACGAATACATCAAGTCAATAGTTGTCTATCAATACGGTTCATGGGTTCTTGGATTAAAATAAATTGTTATTGATTAATAAACTCTTTTATTTATCTTCGTACGACGTTTCGTCTCTTTCGAGACTTTATCAAGTACTGTAACAAAAATATAAACGAATACATCAAGTCAATAGTTGTCTATCAATACGGTTCATGGGTTCTTGGATTAAAATAAATTGTTATTGATTAATAACTCTTTTATTTATCTTCGTACGATTTTTCGTCTCTTTCGAAACTTTATCAAGTACTGTAACAAAAATATAAACGAATACATCAAGTCAATAGTTGTCTATCAATACGGTTCATGGGTTCTTGGATTAAAATAAATTGTTATTGATTAATAACTCTTTTATTTATCTTCGTACGACGTTTCGTCTCTTTCGAGACTTTATCAAGTACTGTAACAAAAATATAAACGAATACATCAAGTCAATAGTTGTATGTATTCGTTTATATTTTTGTTACAGTACTTGATAAAGTCTCGAAAGAGACGAAACGTCGTACGAAGATAAATAAAAGAGTTATTAATCAATAACAATTTATTTTAATCCAAGAACCCATGAACCGTATTGAAGTTAAAATAATATTTTGTCCGTTACCTACGTGACTTTGACTTATTTCACAGTTTTAGCTATTATGAAATAAAGATCAAGCGAGAATCTCTAATCATTCTCAGGTCAGTTTATAAGATTTTAACTGTACTGTGATCTGTCTCTGTAACCGTTCTTTTGTGTTTTCTGTTACGTGCGTTAGACTATCTAAACGCACGAATTATTTGCGAAACACACGCGAAATATTGTGTTTTCACCAAAAGGCGTTCGAAGTCAAACACTAGACAGAATACATTTCGTCTCTTTTTAATGCGTGCGATTTAAATGAATAAGAAATATAAAAAACTGAGTTTTCTAGTTTAACCTGATGGTGGAATCGGTCGAAATTATTAATACAAACTATTTTATACAGCTGGACTGTTGGGTGTATATACACAGTATTATTAAGTTGGTAGTTCAGGTTAATGTTTTGAAATATATAATTTTTTTTGTTACCAGCACACGACCACTTAACATTATTATAGTTAAAAAATAGTTTTTACCTGTCATTTAGCAGAATTTTTTAATGGGTTTTAAAAATGCGCTCTAACTATTAAAATAATTTTCGGTATAATTTTAATTCTAAAATAATCTAATATTTGGCTGTAATATGGTATAGAATAGAATAGAAATAATCTTTATTGAAAACCTTGTATGGCGAGTCGTTCATTGTTTCTCAGATTTTAGAGTTTCAAATTGACGTATATTTCATTCTGCATAAAAAATTTGTTAATAAAAAATTCCATAAAAGTACCCTATTATATAAATGTTATCAACCAGTACGTAAATTGATTTAAAATTAGTTGTAGAATACTTTTTAAGAAATTTGTACAGAAAGTTAAAGCTATACAGATTTCTAGGACACAGCTAATTTTGAAATTAATACCGTCTTGCTATAAAAAAAACATTATTTACCGTATCTTATAAATTTAGTATTCTCTACCGGAAGTTACCCGGTGTACTCTTCATCTCAAATCCTTGCCCCTCGCCTAAAAAGGCTGACAGCTCTCACGACGCTATTTTTAAAGCTAAAGGGTTCGGGTAAACGCCAAATGAAGAACCAACAATCACACTACAGATCCTTCAGGCGAAAAATTAAAAAACATTTTCCTGGAAAGACTTACAACTTTTTCAAAGCTACGTAATCTTTCACACGGAGCAAAAACTTTTTTTCAAAAAATTCGCCTGTAGAGGAATTGTAGTGTAATTCTTGGTCCTTCATTTAGCGTTTACCCGAACCCTTTAGCTTTGAAAATAGCGTCGGGAGAGCTGTAACCGCTTTAGGCGAGAAGAAAAGATTTTAGATGAAGAGTGCAGGGGGTAACTTCCGGTAGAGATTACTCTTAAAAAAATATCAGATTTTAAGAGATTTTGCGGACCTATAATATTGTTGAAGGATTTTCAGTGTATAATAATATGTAGTACTATACAAAATAAACTTCATGTCAAAAGAGCACAAGGTTCTTCTGGTGACTAAATCATCACTTGAAAAAGTACAGAATTAACTATTAGTTCGTAAGAAGTAAAAAAGTTTTTCCGATGTTTACTGTCCTTGTCCACGGGAACAACGTTATTTAGATATCTTTATTATAGAAATATGTAATTAATTTTTGTTTGAAGCCCCTAGGGGGCTAACCTCATGACTATACCATCAGAGTACACTGTACATACATTGGAATTACTACTTTATAATATCATCTTTGTACAATGTAAATAACAAGTACAGGTCTCTATGTATGAAACACCTGCATAACGTTAGATGTTGTAGATTGATTAGTTGATTGTCTTCTGTTTGTGGTAGCCTTGATGTTCGCGATTTGCGTTTGTTTATAAACACTCCAATATAGCCTATCGGAAGTCGTCATAATCGCAGACAAGACCTGTGCTATGTTTTATATGGACTTGTCCGTATAATCCCGATAAAATTGAGGGTAGCTTTATGCCGCTAATAATTGATCGCTTGTTTTATCGGAATTTAATTCACGATAAAATATATTAGGTCAATGGACACAGCGTATAGATAAACTGGTTAAGAAGTTTTAAATATCTGTAGTTTGTTTCTGCGAAAGGTTGCAGTAAAAAACCAAGTTCGGAATCTGTTATCTTTATACTGTGCCAACTTTTGTTTCATTATGTCATATTATTGTCGGGAATCGAAACCAAAATAATCTTTTTAATTTACACTCAAATCCTAAGAATAATTGCTAAAACAAATGTGAAAGATTTCTGGCAGATTATCATGTACCAACAGTACCCGTAAGTTACGCGATACCCACGACTAACGAAGATCGCGTAACTTGGGGGATACAGTTATTGAAATGTGGGAAGAGTATTTCGTGGTGTGAAGCGGGAGGAGAAAATAAAAACCTGCGTAACCCGCGTAAGTCGGGATAGGGATAAATTCGAGGTGTTACTGTATTGAACTGCATCTTAGCCAAAGTAAGAATGGCTGGGTAATGGATTACATCAAAAACGTAAATTTTAATTCATTGTGATGGTTCCATTAGATAAAAAAACCGGTCAAGTGCGAGTTAGACACGCGCGCAGAGGGTTCCGTACAACTAACTTCATATTGTAAAAATTACAAAATATTTATATTATAAAAAATCACGTGTCGTCAGTTGGATTTAAACCCGACTTTTTGAGGTGACATGCGAACGCCTTATCCATTCCATTGCGCTATAAGACACTGTAGTAGCACAGCAGAAACAAGGTATACTTTAGTAGTATAAGCGTTCAATTCTAGAGAAAACAACAAGAGATACATACAAAATATACCTACGAGTATATATCCATGTACCTATGTGGAGCCTCCTAGGGATTATACTTTTTGATTTTTATTATTTTCCAGAATTCATGCCACAACAACACAGTCTGTGAAAATTTCAACTAGCTACCTCTTACCGTTTGTGAGATAGATGAACAGACGAATGGACATACATCAAGGGCTCAGTAATAGGGTTCCGTTCGGAGATACGGAACCCTCAAAAAGGAGATATTGCGACATTATTGTCCAGAATGATTGAGAATACCCATAAAAAAAGAACTCTAATCAAGCTAACCCTCGCGGGAATAGAACTGTTCTTCAAATTACAAGCCTGTAATTAAAGTTGGTGGTTGTAAATTGCTTTTAACGATTTATATGGTCTGTAATTTCAAAAATTATGTCGCGGTTTTATAGAAATTTTGTGTGAAATATATAAAATATCTTTTGGCTGAAATAATATTTAAATGTGTTTTACTGGCAGCACAAGGCCACTAAAAGTAAAAAGACGAGACAAAAGATCTGATGCATTGTACAGAAATGCAATCTTTGAAAGCTGTTTGGATATAAATAATTTTAATATTTTTGTTACGTTTCTTTCTTTTTCTTTTCGTGAATCTGTAAGAAGAAGGTTTCTTCGGCTCTGTCTATAATGTTTGTTTTGTTTTTTATTTGTACTGTATAACACACTGCGACCGCTGTATTAAATATAGGCTCATTTAAATTGTTCATTAGTGAAAAAGCAATTTCATACCATGCCTTATAATCGAGTCACTGTAAGACTGTCGTTATGCAACAGTTACACGTTGGCGCCGACTTTTTAGTTAGCCGACTGTTTAGTTGTATAAGCGTTAACTGCAACTGTTAAATCGGATGATTAAAAATAGTTTGTGAATCATTCAGTTGGGTCTGTGTGTGCTGACCGTCGATGAACCGAGTGAATAATAATTGCGCAATTAAAAATTGTTTGTCGACGCCAGTCTAAAACTCGTCGAATAAACGCTAATGAGTTGTCGAGCATCTACAATCTACAAGTCTTTCGCTCTATAATTCGAAAATATGTTATCTGTCTTTTTTGTTTACATACCTACGAATATACCATCATTTATTTATTAATATGGTCACGAGATAATAATAATAAAGAGTTTTTCAATAGGGACATAACAATTTTGTTTTATAATACGGAACATAACCTACAAACTTTTTTATGATCTGTCAAAGTCAAAACGTCAGTCAAAGCTTACATTTTTATCATGGTGAAGTTCACGGACGAGCAATGTTTGGAAATCGTTAAAACTTACTACCGAAATTCTGAGTCGGTAGTCGCAACTTTGGTAATCGTTTAATCTCGAGAAATGGTTCAGTCGAATGGCCACCTCGCTCATGCGATTTGACGCCATTGGATTTTTTCTTATGGGGTTACCTTAAGTCGAAGGTTTATGCCAACATTCCAACAACGTTAGAGGAGCTCAGGAACAATATCGAACGCGAAATTGCCAACATTCCAGCTGATATGTGTGAAAGAGTGATTGAAAATTGGATCCAAAGAATCGATCGCTGCCGTCGTGCTCGTGGTGGTCATATGAACGACGTCGAATTCCATACATAATTGTAACATGTGTACTACACCTGGAATAAATTTCAGCCCGATATCTCAATTATTCTGTGTTTTATTTAAATACAAAATTGTTATGTCCTTATTGAAAAACCCTTTAGTTATCTACTGGTATTTATGCCTATCTTTGCCAGATAGCTAGTGCTCATTTAAAAAAAAGGCCGGAGTCGGGGAACGCCCGACAGAAACTAATTACCATTTGATATAAAAACATTAAAAATAAATAAATAAATAGAGAAAATAGAAAAAAATATAAATAAATATCTTGAAATAATTAAAAAAATTTATAATGTTGCTGGGACGTATTGCGTATGAAGCGGCCGTTCTAACCACTACGCCATTCAGACTTTAAAGTAAGCTGCTATATTTATGGTATAACAAGTTGGGACGGTTTAATTCACACCAATAGGGTATATATTATAATGGAAGCGGTGACGGTAACGATCACGATTTTTCTCGGTTTACTCCCCTGCGGCCAAGCGCACAACGTCCGTAAACTTCGCTTCAAAAATGCATGTGTATGTTTCACACACGGCGGAAATTACACTCCTTACAATATACCCGCGACTGGTACGGAAACGACATCTATATGAATCGGGGTACAAAGTGCTCTTGCCGTGGCATCTAACGGAATTTTTCTAAAATTCTTAGTTCAACAACTAACTGCAGTGGGGCACGCGCATCATTTAACACTTTGCGTAAACTCGCCCAGAGTCGCATAAAGAAATATAACTTCTAGTAATAAAATACCCTCATTTGACTATGAAAGAGAAGAAAATGTTTGACTACTGGGAAATTTATGTTTTTAGAAATGGTTTTTTAAGACCCTTTCAAGATCATGCCCTGCTGCCCCTCCTGATATAAATAGAGCCTGAATACATTTTTAGATCAAAGTACCAACAGCCGAGTGAATCTGCTGGTGTTTTTATATGCTGTGGTAAAGTGTTTTTTAAAGTGAAACTTCTATAGGGAGGGTAAATTCGTGAGACGATAAAACGAAAAAGCGACATGATAGAGATTGATTGTGAAACAAAGAGATAGAGTACAATCAACAACTGACGCACTATTTATGAACTACACAACGCGTTTGGTTGGCAACTTGGCACTGCCATCTATGGTTGGGTATACAAAGTAGTCACTTCTACCGTGTGGTCTTAACTCGCAGATGCTATCTTTTTACAAACTTTTATTTAACTTGCAATGTATGTTTGTTCGTGGGTTTGTTTGTTTAGATCAAAACTTGCAGGTCAATTTTGAACAACTTCCACGTATCCGATCGATTTGAAATTTTGTACACATATGTATACATGAATACATGAATAAATCGTTTTTAGAAATAAATTCAACCCCTAAGGGGTTCAAACGGAGATGTAGGGTTTTTTTGACTAATCAACGCCCAGGCCAAATCGCTGAAGCTAGAAACTTGAAATTTGGACAGTTGGTTCCTTTTCTGACGTAAGCATCCACTAAGAAAGGATTTTTCGAAATTCAGCCCCTATACGGGTGTCAAAGGGGGGGTAAAATTTTGAAAGACTAAAATGAACAAAATAAATATTAGTAAAAAAAACTTTTTAGAGACAAGCTTTTATTTAAATGCACTATTTAAATAAAAGCTTGTCTCTAAAAAGTTTTTTTTACTAATATTTATTTTAGATAGTATTAGGGTAGAGAATGGTTACGTTCCACAGTACTTGCGTCGTACTGACAGTAATACATACATATTATAAATAAGTATATTATATCCGCTACATTATGTGTGTTTTACATACGTTTGCTGTATATTTATATTTTTTTTTTTCAACTTAATTACGTTATTTCCTGTAGGCAAAAGTATTAAGCATTATACATACAGACTGTTCGAATAAAATCGAAGAGTTTATTATTTCCGACACAGTTGTTTCACATTTCCAGTGAGAAAGAAGAAAATTGACGAATGCTCAGCAGAGTTTCTTAAAATTTTTCATTTACGGACAACTTAGAAGGGATGGCGCACCATTTCACATCTACATGGCAATTTTTTTCAAAAAAATATAATGTGACCATGACGTGCCAACAATCACTTCAAGAAATTTAGTGGACAAAAAAAATTATTCAAGCTTTAAGATGAAAAAAAAATAATTATTTCGATAATGCATTGGGTGCCATGAAACTTTCGTCGACTTGTCATGTCGTTCTCATAATATATTATGTTATTTGAATGATAGTCAAATTTTTTCGAAAGCATCTAACATATTTTTAATTATTTCGATTGTATACCAATCAATGCCGTGCTGACAATATTCTGTCGCGTGCCATTAAGAAATATATATTTCAAGCTTTCTCAATATCATTGTGTATACGAACGCGTGAGTAAAACACATAACCTAGCTTTAAACGATATGTTTTTAATATAATTTTTGATAAATATTTTTGATTCAAACATAACTTTAAAGTGTACGTAAAATAGTAGTTTTTTAGAAGCTATAGAACGTATCTATCAGTGTAATACTTACGTACGAATGATCTTCAGAAAAAAATCGATGAGTTTGTCGGTATTTGAGAAACTAAGTACTATATTTAAAAGAGAAAAAAAATTTGCACGTACATATACATCTTTATTGTTTCATTTTAAATACTTTTGAAAATTTTGTCAATATAACCCTATTAAAATCTGGGCTCTAAAAATTAAAATGTACAACTGTCAAGATGTTTCATTGTTTATTGTTTGCATAGCCTATCCACGACATGCGTACATATTTGCATTTCTCTCACACTCATGTATCGTGAACGCCAATGGATTTTCTCTGTTTACGTTTCTCTTCACCCCACTGCCCCCTCGTCATTTTTACTATTATCGCTTGAAATCACCCCTTTTAAAGAAATTTCACCAAAAAAAAAAATAGCGATAACATATCTGTGGACTAAAGGCCTCAGTTTAAAAAAAAATTATGTCAATCGGTTGAGCAGGGGTTGCTGGCGGATTGTCTAAAGAAATAGGGCTTGTGTTTTAAATATATAGATTATTATCATTAAATTAATTAAATAATTAAGTTATAGGTACCACTAAAATAAATAAATAAATAAATAATGTTTGTACCTACCACAAGTGCTGCCTCTCGTGGATAATTGAAAGAACTACTGTCAGGAAAATGGCTCATTAATATTAAATTTCTAACTCAGCAACGTTTCGTTGTACCCATGACAACTTCATAGAGTTTAAAAAAGTTTCAAGGATTTAGGGACATAATATAGTAGATAATAAATAATATCCTCAAAGCAACTTCGTCGAAGGTTTATTTCTTAATTGATTTTTAGGCCACCAATTGCCCGGGTTATCTGGGCCCAGTACCAATTCCCATTTTTAATTCCATTACTTTTAACTAGGTCCCGTCGTCCAATTCGCTGGAATTTTTTTAGATTAATTAACAGCAGCTATTCAAATATCATTTACAATTTCTTGAGTATAAAATGTATTTTGTAAAACAAAATGTTTCTTTCTTTCTCCTTGTTTTAAGAATATTTCTGTATATTTACATTTATTATTAATAATAGTTGGAGCGTTTTCAAAAATGTACTCGTAAAATTGCTAAATCTCTTTCATAAAGAGCACGTGTTATGATGCGTTTTTCTCTATTTGTTGTTAAAATGGAATATTAAGGTGCATTTTCATGTGACGCTCGACGCTGGCTTCTAGCGTCAAATGTGGTCACGTGACATAAACGCCATATTGAAAAAAATGTAGCGTCAAAGCTAAACATTGTTTAGCTTTTACGCTGGCGTCATTAGTTGTCTCTGGTCATTAATGATACGAGTTTTCTACAGCTAGGTACTGAGTTGTGTATCAAGTATCAACACACAGGCTTGCTAAAGAATTGCTTTATGTCGCTACTAGGGGGTTGATTCTACGAATTTAACCCATTGATTTTATTACTTCGAAAGTACCTATTTATTAAGGAAAATACTATCACCTGATGGTTTTTCGATGGTTAATTAAAATTCCCGTCTCACTTAGAACAAAACAATTTTTTTTTATTGAATACTAAAAACATTAAAATTTCTCAAGATACAATTTATTTTTTTCTCATATTCTAGTAGTGCATATAATTACCTATAAAAAAGTAAGCATAGTTATATTTTTAATTTTTATTCCTTATAATTCGCCGGTTATTTAAGTCAAAAATATGGGAATTTCATTTTTGATAATCGTATTCAGACATTGTCTTTTCTGTTAATAAATTTACAAAGAGCTTATTTATTAATTATTATAACAAATTCACCAGGGTTTTGATTTATGGATGTCTTTATTTGACGCTCTCTTTACAAGTTTACAACTGTCAAAACCTTGCTGTCTGTTGACGCTAAAATTTGACGCTGGAACTTGACGCTACAGTTTTTCAAGATGGCGTTTATGTCACGTGACCACATTTGACGCTAGACGCCAGCGTCTAGCGTCACATGAAAATGCACCTTTATGCACATAATAATATTCTGTTTTGTAAACAAACTTGTTCGAGTTATCTTCAAACATCATCAATAGGTAGTTGATTTTAAAAGTTACTGATTCGTGAACGATTTTTCGTAATGAGAAAATTCTTTTGGATTGAAAATAAAATACAGTAGACATTCTACAACGAGAATTTAAACTCTATAACTCGAACTAAATATGACTTATATCTCGAAGTCAGCGACGTGCACACTTTACAGCCTCGGTAAGTCAAAATTTATTCTGTTAGGCTCCTAACTTATAATTAAATTCTCGATAAGTTGAAAAATTTATAACTCGGAATTTTCATCAATCCCTTGTAATTCGAATTATGGAGTTTCTACTAAAAATAATTATCAATTAACAAAAAAAAAAACAGAGATAGTATTTCCAACTGCTGCTGAGTTATTTTTGACATGTTATATAGCTAAGGAATTTCCACCCTGATCAGTATGGAGAGGAACGTAGGAATCCTTGTTGCTTTCGTTGGTCTTTCAATGCATATTTGATATGCCCCTCAACTGAATACAGTATAATTGTAGCACAATATAGTTTTGAATATAACGTCACTGCTTCTCTATGACTACTGCCCTGGTCGACTTTATACAATATTTGTTATTCGCTTTTTAATAACTTTTTGAATACATTAAATTCGCATATCTTCTGATTGAGTAAGCCGATTGCGATGCAATAAAAACTAAATGTTACTCCAAGTTGAGCCCTATGATTTTGTAAAAACTCCATCCGAATTGGGTCAGTCGTTTTTACGTGATGCGTGCACAAACACAAACAAAAGGTTTACAGTTTTATTATATGTACAGAATAGATAGATGTATTGTCAGCACTGAGTAAAAAAGTAATAGAGGCGCTATACCGTACACAACTGCTTACATAAATAGGGTTGCCAGCAGTGGCGGCTCGTGGGGTAGTGCCACAGTGCCATGGCACTACCCCCAATTTTTCAATTTTCTCTAAAAATATTTTTTGCTAATATGTATCTATTTTTATTAATATTTTTTTTTTAATCAATCTATTAAATTATTGATTGTCTGGACAGCAGAGTTCAACCTAAATCGCACAAATTTCCTAAAACATTCACCACGCGATCAACAACACTTATCCTGTGCCATTTAATAATAGACACAAGTGAAACAAAGCATACCTTACGGTCCTTATATGAGAGCAAGAGAGATGGAACTACGTACTCATGATTTCCGTATGCAGTAATGCTAAATCCAAACGAAATTTGTGCCAAGCACCTAAGTGGCGATATTCTGTATGGTCAATGTTGGAATTTACAGCACTGTAAAATTTCTGTCTCACTTTACCCTTATGTACTGTAAAATTTGTTGATGTGAAGAACTGTTTAATTAAAAACAGAAAAGTGGTGATCCTGATGATAATGAAAGAAGACAGCTTTGAAATGGCTTAAGGATCCAAATTTGTTAGAAAGTGATCCAAAATTTGTTAGAAAGTGACAAAAATTTACAGTTTATAATCATAAGTTCATAATAATTTGTAACAGATCTGATTACGCATTGCTCAGATTGTTGTTTCGGTTAAATGTTATTGTTGATAACAAATTTGTTGTATTATTTAATTTTTTGCTTTCTCAACATTTTTTTTAGTTTGTGTTGCTTTGTAGTGTGTGACTACTGAATGTGTCGTCTTAATTTCATTTTAGCTTGTTTTGTATATCTATTGAAGGCAAATTATTGATAACTATATTCGCCGTTATGACCACAAAGTGAATTTTTTAAAAAACTTTTTAGTGCATTCTCTTTAGACTTTATAGAAAAAACTTAAATTTCAAATAAAAGAATAAGAAAAACTGAACGTTGTTTTTCAATACTTAAAAGAATTAAACATTTTTAAGAAATAGAGACTTAGCTATCGGCGGAAAAAATTTTGTTTATGGAATTGAAAATTTTAATAATAAAGTAATTAAAAAATTTACAAGCAAGAAGGAAAGAAGGATGGACTTTCAGTTATGTAACTTTCAGTTATGTAATATGTGTTGCGTAAAATATATTTTTTATTTTATTATTTTGCGAGAAATGTGTAGAGACCTTGAACTTTATTAAACTGTTTTTTTCGAATTTCTATTGTTGCACTTTGTGCCCAGTGTGTACTTGTTTAGTAAGCTATTTTCTATGTTTTATTTCTTTTCTATTTTGGCCGTCGTTTTGGCACCACCTGTCTAAACAGGCACGAGCCGCCACTGGTTGCCAGGTGTCCGGCCAAATATATACTAGTCCGGCCTGTCCGGCTTTTGTTAGGCTTTTTAGCGATGAAGTAGAAAACGCACATGTATTGGTTGATTTATCTATATCTATAAAAACATAGGGATATACACACGTTTAAGGTTAAACTGAAACTGGCTGTAATTGATTATTAAAAGGTTAATCTCGCAAAAAACTGATTGTAATTGATTATTAATAAACGATTGAAAATACCCAACTGACTCTATTTCTATTTAAAATAGGATAGTCCGGCTTTTAGGACGAAATGTTCGACTAAATATAACGCCGCGTCCGGCTGTTATGGCAAAATGTCCGGCTAAATGTAACGCCTAGTCCGATTTTTTTATTTTTGGACCTGGCAACCCTATATACAAAGTTGAAGCCAGATCTGCACAGGGTGCAACAAACATGGCGGCCAAACAGGGGATGGATATGAGAATATTATTCTATTCTTCTTCTTACATATAAAATGAATGAACTGAAAAAATGGCGACTGGCTTCACTTTTGAATGTTTGTAGCGTCTCCATAACCTCTTTAATCATTGATTGTCAGTTAGTTCGCCATATTATTTATGTATTTAGTATTCAGTGGTCCTCCGATGTTTGGTTGCAGTACGCAATTCATGTCACATATAGGTACACGAATTTTATCCAGTGTGCATTTTTAGTTGTATTAACATAACATAAACATAAAACGTATTGTTATATTATTATTATGACCATTAAATATTTACATATTATGTAGTTGTAGGTAGCTTACAGCGGATTAGAATAATATAATGTTTTTTTTTTGCGTTCAAACTGATAAAAACAACATCATAAAACTTGTTCGGATTTAATGACATAAATAAAAAACTAAAACAAAACTTAAAATACACCATTAAATCAAATAAATGAAAAATGAACTAGTGCTGGGTTGCAGAAAGAATTATCAAAAATCTGATTTGACAATGATTTTAGATTATGATCATATAATTAGAGTTTATCATGCACTAATGACGTGAAATTCTGTCTAAATAGATGTGTACACAGTTTTAAAAAAGTATCGTTTCAATCAACTATTTTTTGAGCAGAATCGATTTAAAATTCTACAATGCTTTTCTTATGGAGAAATATAATATATTAGCCTTTCTGATGCCTTCAATAAATTCAACATTCGGCTTCGATAAAACTTTCGGCCTGATTTTGGCCGAATGTTTTGCCGAAGGTTTAAATTTTTACCGAAGCTTCGGTCAGACTCCATAATCACCAATGGAGAAACGTACTTGCTACTCTACTAATGACATACTGAAACTGTGTGCAATTTTTATTGTGGAATTTGTGGGGCGAGTCTTAATACGGGGAAAGTGCAAGGAATTCCGAATAATCTCGATTGATAATATGAATTTGGGGTATTTTAGAAATTTGCCATGGCAGTACCGGATTGATGCACAGAAAAATTGATTTTTAGGATGGATTTTGAATGCATCTGTCCCGTTATATTGTATTTAATGGCAACAATCACCATCAACACCATCTGATCCTGGGGGGCCTCCAAATCTCGAGAAGTCCTTCTTAATAAAATCCCAAACAAGGCCAAAATATGTTTAGTAAGTAAGAGGCAGTTTGGAGGTGGAGGCTCCGTACGTATACAAAATATAAACGTATACCTAGGTAGGTCGTTTATTATAAATATTTGATTTTTTTTGTCAGCCATTACATCAATATTATTCATTTTTTACGAAATTTACACTACAAATACATCAATTTCTAAGCAGACCGGGGGTCTCATTTGGTTCTGCCGACCCGGGCCTCCGCCACACACAGTACTATAAGGCTTTCCTGCTGTGATAATATCTTTGAGACAGTTCAAATGGCTTATTAAAATTCTCCAAATTTGGAGAGTGTGTGCAATGTGTGTGGGCATTTTCAAATACCGCCATTGACAACCCTGCACGAGATATGAAAACGGAATGAAATTTGACTACGTTTATAATGGTTATAATAATTGATACGAACGTAAATAATATAAGTCGAGTAGATATTTCAAATCAAATATGTATTTAAATATGGTAATTTAACGAAACACCAGATACTGTAACCTAATATACGTTTCTCGAATGCAGATACGAAATTCTGAGGAATATGTGTCACAATTTGATAAGTTTACCTACATTGTTGATGTGCATATAATATTTATTATTATTATGTAGAGGTATTTTTAAACCGTCTCGAATTACATCACCGCAGACCAGTTCAGACAACGGTGTGATAAAATATTTATGATAAAAGCATGCGCGACAAATCTAGACGTGCCATAGTCGCTGTTGACACTTATTCTACAGTCCGTTGAAAATTCTATGGTTGAATCTTTGGCATACCGTTTGATAAATATTCATTTGTGCGAGTGATTTTCGAAATTTTTGTTGACAAGAAAATAATTATGCTACGGTTGTGTATTCAAGGTAGGCAAAAATATTAATTCCAAAATGTTCGACATTAATTATAAAGTACCTGTACAATTTTTTTATTGTTTTATTTTTTAGGAATGTATAAAGTTTAGGTAAAACTGAGTTAAAGAAATGATTTTGTTCAGTATGTTTATATTCAGTTAAGTGTATTCTCTACCGGAAGTTACCCCCTGCACTCTTCAATTCAAATCATTTCCCCTGGCCTAAGAACGGTTACCGCTTTCCCGACGCTATTATTTTTAAAGTCAAGAGATTCGGGTAAATACCAAATGAAGGACCAAGAATCACACTACAAATCCTACAGGCTTTGAAAAAAGTTTTAGCTACGCGTAAAAGTTTAAGTAATTTTTTAGATTTTTTTTTCAATTTTTTGCCGGTAGGATTCTCTGTCCTTCATTTGGCGTTTGCCCGAACCCTTTAGCTTTAAAAATAGCGTCGGGAGAGCGGTAACAGTTATTTAGGCGATGGGAAAGGATCTGAGATGAGTTCAGGGAGTAACTTCCGCTATAGAGAATACTCTTAAATAACAATATATGAGTTAGGTAATTGTGGACAACAATATAATAATTATTAATTAATTCAACAATGAATTTTTAATCCACAAGGCATCCACTAGGTAGTGAATAGTATTTCTTAACATATCAGTCAGCATATTATGCCATCATGATTGTTAAGCGTCAAACGATTGTTATAAGATATATAAGGAAAAAATCAGAAGCCACTGTCAGGACTTGAACCCGAAATTCCCAGTTTCCGGCTGGTTGAGTTGCCATTTACTCACACAGTGCCCCGAAAGTGAAATCTGTTCCTTCCCATATATACCATGAGATGTGATTTAGTATATATCGGAAGGAACAGATTTCACTTTCGGGGCACTGTGTGAGTAAATGGCAACTCAACCAGCCGGAAACTGGGAATTTCGGGTTCAAGTCCTGACAGTCCTGACGCTTAACAATCATGATGGCATAATATGCTGACTGATATGTTAAGAAATACTATTCACTACCTAGTGGATGCCTTGTGGATTAAAAATTCATTGTTGAATTGAGAATACTCTTAATCGTATTAAATGTTAATTTGTTTTGTTATTGACATATCTTCAGCTGATGTTTTTTTTTTTTTTGAACAAAATCCATCTATTTCATTAAAAGCTATCAAATGCCAAAGTTATCTGGGTGGTGTCAGCTCGCTACGTCGCTTCTTTACCAATTTATGTAAGAGTATCTCTACCCAAACGCCGCCGGGACGGACAGCTAGTCTACGATATATAAGTATGCGTTTAATACCATAACAAACTCCACTCATACAATTATTTTCAAAATTTAACTTCTGTTAATAGCAAGTACAAGTAAAGTAATGATTGGAATTTAGAGTAAGGTTTTTGTGAACACGAGAGCTGGGCAGATAGCCTTACACTTGTCGATGTTTATCCGGAATTTTTAAAGGAAAACAAAATCTCAAGTACTGAAATTACCTTCTCGCGGGAAGAGGAAAAATTCTTGTGTTGTATGTGCTTCCATCAGGATGTAAACCTAGTGATTTCCGAATTCGATCCTGTTCTACACTTATAATAGTAGTTACGATGATGATATAAAACAACTGCAATTTAAACTTTAGGCACTAACGGATATCACAATCTGGTTCTAGTATCAGTTAATTATTTTTAATAATCATAATTTTAGTAATTTTCATTTAATAATGATGAATAATCAGTTATTTAATACATGTACCTATATAAAAAAATTATATAAGTACATATATTTTTCAATGAACTTTTTTTATTCAAGGCAGACGGTTGTCTAGCATTGTCTACTTTGGCGAGCCGCCACTGGTTAAAACAATTTCGTTGCATTTTACTGTCGATTAAACAGATTTTAGGCGAACAGGCTGTGTTTAAAATTTAAATATACCATGAATCAAAATGATTAAAACACTTTAATATGCTTAAAATATGCAGTAACATGATGTGCATTATTTGTTAACAAAATTTTCAGTTTTAATTGGCACCTTACAAACACTCTATGTGAGAAGTGAGATTCCCATGTCACTCGGTATTAGGGTTTCCAGAAGGCCGGGGTTTCAGGGAAAATCCCGGAATTCGTCAGTTTGTCCCATGTCGAGGAATTTAAGTCCTCGACCCCAGAATTTAACGAAATCCTAGGATTCGTGCTAACGATCGCGAGCATCGACAGTTACATTAAATTACAGATTCGAATAAATTGCGAACAGTCTCAAGTCTTCATGGTTTCCGGGCTTGTAGGCCGTGGTCCGGTGGTATTTCTACCTGACGTTTCGTCTACAACTGCGGTAGACATTCTCAAAGGCGATGTGGCAGTTGTAGACGAAACGTCAGGTAGAAATACCACCGGACCACGGCCTACAAGCCCGGAAACCATGAAGACTTGTAACAATGCCGGCCGTGAAAGCTTGCACACTTGGATGCGAACAGTCTGTTCGACGTTTTATCCTTTTTGAATAGCCCCAGTGGCATGTACTCTACTAAAATTAAAGTCTAATGATAAACACAAAAAATAGCTAAGATAACATAAAAGTCGATTAACTTTGATTTTTGCTTTTTTCCTTAATAATCGCCACAAAAATATCCCGGAAATCTTGCTTTTCGAACTGTTGCGCAACCCTACTCGACATACACCAGTCCAATTGAATTAGTCAAATTCTTGTCACACTCTACCACATTTCCGTGTTCTTCCCTTTACAGTTTACAATCTTTTATAACACTGGTGTGTAGTCTAGGGATGTTACGGAGTTTCGAATCCGACTCCAGTTCCGATACTATCACAACGGAGATTTAGCGAAACTTAGCAGACGTCGACGAACGACGAACAGGCTCGATCTCCATCAAGTGTCATGCGAGTTATTTGTAATTTAATCTTACAAATACAAACTTTGTAAGTTTTGCTTTTCCAATTTTCATTATTTAATCTAACTTTATTAGTGTATTTGCCATATGGCACATACACTATTGGCGTCGGTCGGATGGCGGGACCTAGGGGTCGGACCAAAATTTCTCGACGTTTCATAGCCTCCTGAACACTTTGGCACCATTTTTGGAAATGTCTATTTATATATGTATATATATATATATATTTAGATATATATATGTGTACGGGCAATAACTTTCGAAAGAGTTAATTGATTTTGACGAAATTTGGTAGGCACGTTGAAATCTATCACCGCACGAAGCCTATTTAAAATGGGCCCAATCGGACTATTTTAAGGGTAGTTTTTAGGGGTTGAAAAATGTTTTTGGGCCCAAAAATGCCGAAAAAATTCTCAGAATCGTTTCAAAATTGAAATTTAACCCTTTAGTAACGATTATAATGTACTGCTAAAATTTTAATAAAATCGGCCCGACAGGACCGGACTTACAAATTTTATGAAAACACTAGTTTGCGGATAGTGCTTTACTTACTGACGGGTGTATTTAATTTGGTACCGAGGTTGCATTGATAAAAATATTGAAATTAAGAAAAAAAATATTATTTTAAGGGATGTATTAAGGAGTTAAATTTTTTATTTTGCCCAAAAACACACTTAAGTTCACATAATAAAGCCACAATATTAGCAAATACACTATATTGTCGGCAGGGTTTTGGCACTGCGACCCGAGTTTTTTTTTTCTTATTTTCGAAATAAACATAGTTTTCTACAAATTTCACATTTGATTTTGTGACCTTCGACTCCGAATCACCTCCGACTCCGCGGAGGTCACTATTAGCTCCGCCTCCGATAAAACCACCTCCGTAGCATCCGTAGTGTGGTCGTCCGCTAATGGATCAATTCTGAAATGTGTACGAAACAATCTGCACCGTTGTTGTTACCAAGTGGCAAGTTTGTCTTCACGAGCTTCCGAGTTGAAGTCGCCATTTTTCCATAGTGTTTCTCTTGGCGGCGCAAATATGAAACAAATTTCCCAAAACTTAAAACTTTAGTTTTGCTAACAAATTATGCACACTATTTTGTATAAATTAATAGGCACTTAAAAATGTTTCTTGAATCGCGGTGCACAGTACGTTGTGGATGTTTCTCTTAAAACTTGCGCCATCATGGTTACGATAGACAATAGATAAATACATGCAAATATTGTCTTTATAGTAATAAATTATAATATAGATAGTGCGAGAGAAGATGACAGAAAAGTACATTTATGTACTTTAATAAATGAAAGCAATATTTCTATTCCAAGGTTTCGTTATATTATAATATGAATTTTTTTATCAGCGGTAAATAAATATCTTCAAAAAAACTTATAGGGTGTTTCGAAATTAAATTTGGAGAAGGCAGCAAACTGCATAATTATTTATCAAAAAAGATCGGAAAATTTCGGGTTCGAATAACACTCATAAACGACAATTTTCGTATCATTTCCACTTCAAATATAATAAGTTATTTATTCTTAAAAGAGTAATAGGATACGCTTTTTCTTTTCGCAGAACAGTTTGCTGACGCCATCTTTTTAAATTATGAATAACTTTTTTCACATGCATTTTTAGTTTCAAATAATTCAAGACAAGTGTTGCCGTATATTAATAAGGTTGGGATTATGTAATTAAAATTATCTTTACCAAATACACCAATATAAATAAACAAAATCGTAATTTTGTCTGTAACTATTGAACGTTTTTTTTGGACGAAATTCCTACAATAGATGGATGTACAACCTACCTAGACGAGCGAAGCGGCGACTAAAGACGAGTCAATAAGTAAATAAAAATCTTTTTAACCAAAAAAAAACCTCCTTCAAAAAGGCACTAAAAGAAGGAAAATAATGAAATTTTGAGGTCTGTGCCAATTAAAATATGAAGTTGGTTAAAAAGAAGATATTGATCACTATACTAGGTATACTTTCTAACCGACTTCATATTTTAATTGGCACAGACCTCAAAATTTCATTATTTTCCTCTTTTTAGTGCCTTTTTGAAGGAGGTTTTTTTTTTGTTAAAATTTTTTTTATTTTATACTTTTTAGTGTCAAAAAGTAATATTTACCTTAAAGAATCACACGCCGTTACTTACTTTTATTAAAATCAGCCGAACTACTGAACCGATTTTGATGAAATTTCTATGGGACCAATCTGAAAGTATATCCTTTCAAATAAATAAAAATTTTTCAAAATCGGTTCATAAACGACGAAGTTATCCGCGAACACACATAAAACATAAAAAATATATACGGTCGAATTGAGAAACCTCCTTTTTTTGAAGTCGGTTAAATAAAAACTGACAACTTCTGAATCCATATTTCTCCAAAAGTCCAGGGTTTCGGCGAAGTCAGCCTACCTTAAAAAATTCCAGCGAATTGAACGACGGGACCATGCCAACTCTAAAAATACAAAAGAAAAAAAATGTTTTTACAAAACTCTTGCAAAAAAATAAATGAAAAGTATACCATTGTAATAAAAAAATCAACGTTATAGCACATATCTCTTCTGCGCATGAGCCGATTTTCCCTAAAACAATAGAGCTCTTCCTTTTTACATGTCAATCCTACCAAAATATGATTTCGATCCGCTCAGCCGTTTGGCCTATAATTGTGCTCACAGACCAACAGACGAACAGACTTTATATGTTTTTTGAACTCCGGTAACCTCGAAACGAAAAAATATTGTAAAATTGCGAAAAGTGAATTTTGACCCAAATTAGTACTGTTCCCCCACTTGTGGTCTGTGGAGTTGGAATGGTAAATTTGAACAATATGATAAGTGAATAATTTCATTAGAAACCTTGAAGGTTAACCGCATCCACTAAAATTTTGTGGCTCTGGAATTGGTCAGTTTTTAAGAATATTTCATCGACCTTACTCCACATTTTTAAAAATATAAATTTTAGGCGCGACCTCACCATAGCTGTAGTGCCTATACGCACTCGCTTTTTCTCACGGTGTTTTGTATCACGCGTTGCATGTATGATCAAAATACGTAACATTTTAAAAATAAAAAATATTTCCCTCTGTAGTTGGCTGTCTCGACTGTCGGGACACACTGTATGTATGTAATAAATGCTTATCTGTGCATATTTGCAACTTGAACTCAATTAATTGTACACGTTTAATTTCCATTCTCACTTTTCAAAAAAGATAACAATTAATTAAAATAATAACAACGCTTGTTTATGTAGATATTTGTAAATTGATCTGTTTCTAACGACACCAGTATTTTTATAAATAGAATTCACAATAATTATTCAGTTTGTTTTCAATACCTATACAGTCGAAACTAGTTAACTCAAAATTGAAGTTTAGTGAAAATCATTCGAGTTATCAAAAATAACTGAAACAAATAGTTATCAGAAAATGTTGTTCGCTTTTTGTTCAAAATGTTTTTTCCGCAAAACTTTGTTGTAAATCAGTGAAATTTTGGTGTGTATGGTAAAGTGAACTTTGAATACATATTTTAAAAACAAAATCGGTAACTAAATATGCTAACACATAATATTGTTTTCAACAAATACGAGATATCGAAATAAAAATGATTGGAATGACAGCGAACGAAAAATCTGCATACCTATCAAAATTTTAGGTATTTACATACAATGTGGGAACGTTTTTGGTCCGGGAATTTTTATGAAATTCGAGTTACCAAAAATTCTGCATAACGAGATTCGAGTTATGGAGTTTCGACTGTATACATCACTCCCCGCAATACAGAGATAATCTCAATAACAGTGCCCGCTCTCTCTCCACTTTACGATGAAGCTAGTGCCAGTGCAATAATAATAATGTGTGATGACCTTGTCGAGCCTCACACAGCACATTGGCCCCTGAGAATGATGTGATCATCAGTGCTGATCACGATGTTTTTTATTTTAAAGTTTTAAATCCATGTCCACAAGCGGGACTGTTTTCAGTACAGTCAACAATCAGTTTTTTTAAGTGTAACTTCTTAAGTGAACTCGGGCCGCTTAACGCGTTAAATATTTAACGCTAACGGTGTAACCATGCCAACTAAAAAACAAAATATATAATAGATATTATATTTTCATTAAATATCAATTTATAGCATTTGAATATAGATTTTGCGTAAGTTTCACTTCTATAGTGTGTATAGTCTAACTATACACCAGTGGGACCAGCTAAATGGCGTAGCTGGAATCAACGGCCCCCCAGCAGGTGGGGTAAATATTGGTTCTTAAGTAAGTGATTTCAATACAATTACGATTACCATAATTAAGGGTTTATTTTGGTTATTAATAAAACTATAATATTCAACGTGTTCCCGGGATGCTGTTGCCACGTTGTCGGTAGTTTTCGCTTGACGTTTCTGTTGTATATTTAGGTAATTTAGAATAAATCTCAACGCATTAACTATAATGGTTGGTTTATTAATAATCCATTTTATCAGTGTTCATACAATTATTACAATTCGGTACATAATATAGACACAATGAATAAATTATCTAATACTCTAACAGTTTCGACACTCGCATGTCGGTGTCATCTTCAGAAATGCTTCTGAAGAAGACACCGACATGTTCTCAAATTTGCAAAATATTCTTCATCGGTAATGAAATTTAAGTTGTCAGTTAAAATCATTTATTATTAATCCAGTCAAATTTCTGAAGATGACACCGACATGTTCTCAAATTTGTAAAATATTCTTCATCGGTAATGAAATTTAAGTTGTCAGTTAAAATCATTTATTATTAATCCAGTCAAATAGTACTTTTAAATTGCGTTAATTAGAAGTTTGATGAAATTTTAATGGTAGATAGGAGGTGCCACTAGAACACTCCAGCGAAGTTTCCCCCCTCGGATTCCGCAAGGGGTGGCCGCCATCTTGAATTTAAGGGATGAAATCATATATCTTGGTAAATACTGCTTGTACGTGAAAAATTACTATTACAAAAATTGTTAAAGAGGATGTATCCAACAACTTTAGTTTGGAAATTTATTTTAAATTTCTTATTATTCAAAAGTTATAAATTCTCAAAAATGACACTGTTGGGGGTGGAAACGGTTTCTTCGATTTTACAACAAAACGGTCAATCGGGGGCGAAAAATGGTTATGACAAAAGTTGTAGCTTTTGAGTTTCTCTACAATATAAATGTGTTCAACATTTCTTTTGCTTGCTTGGTACGAATATAGAGGGCGCCAAGAGTCGACCGGCGCCAGTATTTCTGAAAATGTTTGAATTTTGCACATAACAAATTAATTCAAGTCATCGTATTTTTGAGAATTTATAACTTTTGAATAATAAGACATTTCAAAAAAATTTTCAAACAGAAGTGGTTGGATACATCCTCCTTAATAATTTTTGTAATAGTAATTTTTCACGTACAGGCAGTATTTACTAAGATATATAATTTCATCCCTTAAATTCAAGATGGCGACCACCCCTTGCGGAATTCGAGGGGGGAAACTTGGCTGGAGTGTTCTAGTGGCACCCCCTATCTACCATTAAAATTTCATTTCATTTTTTGCGGACCGGGAAAGGTCAGCGGACGGGCGGTTGAGAACCGCTGCTCTAAACAACATATCAACTTTTCCAGACGAATGTAAGTTAGTTCATTTTACGAAACTGTAGAGGAAGTAAATTATAATTGATCTTAACCCTTCATGTACCTATGATTAGGGGCGGACTATTGCGTTTTCAATATTTTTTACTCTGCATTTTTTATGATTGAATATTTATATAAAATAATTGTTATGAATCTTACTAAAGGAGGGGGGTTCGTTAATGACTTTACTATCTAAAAGTGACGAACCTTAAGAATGTGGATCTATAATTATGGACAAAAAAATAAAACCGGTGTAGACAGACATTGTAAATATGGCAAGAATTATGAATGATTCGCGGTCCCATGCGCAAGACAACAACTGAAAAAAAAAATTAATGAACTCAGAACTCATTAGATAAATTCATATACCTACTACGTACATTTACGAACACCTACTGTATTTGAAATTACGAACAATTGTAGTAAATTATTCTTGAATTAACTAATTGAATTTTGCTTAAAGCAACGATTTAACGATACCAAAAATTTTCGCCCTTTAACGCGAGTTCAAATTCCCTCAGCGCTTAGCCAGGCGCTTGTTTATGTTGACCGTCGTGACGTCACGACCATACACAATTAATAATTAGGAAATTGTTTATTTAGAAACCATTTAACAGGATCAAAACTTTCTCTCACCCGTGTTTTCATCACTAGGTATACAGGGTGTTAATGAATACGTGTTACAGACTTAAAGGGCATGTAGGAAATGCAAAAATAGACGGAAAATTTCCTGTAGACATGGGTCGTTGGAGCTTTAGTTTTGGAGATACAGGGTGTTAAAGTTACTGTGAATTATCTTGAAAACCGTGTGTCCTACGACGAAAACGTAAGATGCCTTTTTTTTCTAAATAAAATGTCCCATTTTCATTAAAGGCAGTGGCGTAGAAATTATTAAATAAGAGAGGAGTAGCAACATACCCAGATCCGCCACTGGTTAAAATAATTTTTTGTTGGGAGTATCAAATCATGTACTTCAATTAGTACAACAACTGTCAAAAATTTCGAGTTATTCTGATCAGTCAATTTTTAAATATTCAAAATATATTAAATTTTTCGAAGAACTTTAACACCCTGTATCTCGAAAACTAAAGCTCCAACAACCCATGTCTACAGGAAATTTTCCGTCTATTTTTGCATTTCCTACATGCCCTTTAAGTTTATAACACATATTCATTAACACCCTGTATAGAAACGGCTATTTCCGTTACGTTTTATCTATATCCGTTTAAAATCACTGAAGAAGTTTTACTTCAAAATGTGGGACGGCCCCATTTTTTCAGTGCTCTCGGTTAAGCCATGCATATTATGGCGCCTGCTTCCACTGACCATAATGACGTCACTGACGCACACAGATAATAAAATGCATTATTTAATTGTGTTGCATAATAGTTACGGATGATGCGGTTATATTTACGGAAAGCGATATCGCAGAGAGTGGCTGCACTATTATTGCAATATGAATGGCCGTATGGCGACGGCACTCGCTGGCATAAATGCGGTAACACAATGTTGTAAGTCAGTAGTAACAATGTCACGATCATCTACATGTATGGACTGTGTCTAGCTATATGTGGGCTATGTTGGCACGCTTGGATGCACTCGTCAATTGTTATATTATTACACACATGGTACATTGTTGTGGAAAACAATTGAATGGAATGACAGTGTCACGGTGCCTGTGTTAATTTTTGTTGCTCAATTGAGATTGTGTTTTCAGTTTTAATTGTTCCGGTTGATCTTTTAAATGGTGTATATATTTATTGAGTTTAATTAATGGAAGCAGTCTGGAACCTTAAAAAATCGTTTTAAATTTGTGAATATCTTTTACTGGAGTACAGCAATAATAGTTTCTCAAAACCCATGTTTTTCCGTTCGTTTCTGAAATAATTATTGAAAACGTTTGTAATTTACTCCGAAACGTACGATATCACAAATACTTGTTCGCTTTTTATCTAATTACCTATAATAAAGTCAAAAAAATTTGTCAAATTTCAGTACGTCCGCCATTTTATTATTTACGCCGAATAACCGAAATCGGTAGGATCAGGTATTTTAGACGAAATTAAACCAAAACTTAGGAGTATTGCAATTCTGTAAATTGGTGGAAATGTTGTATGTACCAGTTTATAGATTTACAATATTTATTTCAAGGTCAAAAGAACATCTTCCTGAAATGACGGCCGACATTTTTAGACTTTTTATCTTGGACCTGAAGGTTGCACGCTTAGAATAATTTGTTATCAGCATAGTTTTACAGTATTTCTAATGCAAATCCCGTGTTCCCATGCTCTTATTTTAGAATTTAAGAATTGGTATAATTATATTACGAATATAATAAGTACATAGAAAACAAACCTGCGGAATATCTTGTATTAAAATACTGCTCTGTACCTAATACCTTATATACTTTTTATTAATTGTACCAATGTAGGTATAATATCTGTATTTGAAAATGAAGATACTCCTCTAAGTATCTAGCTATTTGTTTGGTAGCTTGTCCTAGATATACCTACTTTTATTTCTAGTATCCTCTGCAACTCTGCAGATAGAAAATATGAATAGGCCCAGATAATCCTGGCAGTTGGTTGCAGGTCTTTTTATAACACAATATAAATATCGTTATAAGATATTGAAAAATATTTCAGTACTAATTTAATGTTTTTCATTTTTCATTTTTATTGAAAAAATAAAAATTTAATTAATATTTCCTATTACTCCAAGCTAGGCGCGAACCAGCAATGTTATACCCGATAGCTTATTGCATATTTCCCCACGGCCATCTAGCTTGTGTCAGATCCTTTAGCAGACTGATATATAGCTATGTTTCATTTGGAATTTTGCACCTCAAATCGACAAGGCAGTGCCGCCTGAGAAGTTTTACTTCAAAAAACATTTTCATTTCTGTATGTCTCCGCCAACTTACGGATTATGAGTATCGTCGAAAGAATCATCACGTAATATTTTCAAATGTTTTGGTTTGTTGATGGTATACGGTCAGAGTTGTTCGTCTGACGCCATCGGTGCTAATAATAACTTCACGAGAGTCGAGCTTCGCTCTATGTATCATTCATTAAGGCTGAACGTTAAGCTTTCCCGCGCTTTTATCTCTTATGTCCGAACATTACATATTATACGTGTTTCATCACTACGTTTTATGTAACTATATAGGTACTGTCACAGGAAGCAAGTAATTCAAAACATTAAAAAACAGCATTGAATAGAGTAATAAATAAAGATTATCTTATTGACATTTTTGACAATAAATAATGTTTCGTTTCAGTGATAGTATTTTTACGATTTCCGTGATATCGTGTTTTTTTTATGACTTTACTGATATAAGTACATTCACTTCTTTTTTGATTTTCGAAACGAAGCTTATAGTTAAAATTACGATCGATAGAATTATATAAAATCAGGATAAAGTAGGCAATTTTGTGGGCAGTACTGGAGGGGGGATTGTTCAGGGCGCCAGAAGCGTCATATAGGCGGTTGCAATTCACTATCTAACTTTACTTCCTATCTTATAGTAAAGAAATGATTTAAAACTTGTAGTGCTGGTGATATGAGATTTCGGATCTGTATATTATAGATAATATATTAGGAGTCTTTTATCGATTTCGGTTATGGATACGGATATGAAATTATTTCGGATATCCAATAGTTTCGGTTACGGTTCTCCATAAAATCCCTGATATTAACACGTTGGCAATGCGCAGATCTTACTACAATTTAGTCTGAAAAACGAGATTCAATATGGACGACCTTACCCTGTATTGTTTATATCGGAACAAAGTCATTTGTGTTAAGGCTAAGCAGATAATAAACACTCGGTAATATTATCACAGTTGATAAAGTCGTACAAAACATTTATTAAGTACGATGGCAATAATGGCGTAGTGATTACCCAATTAATAAGATTCGTATTTTACGACTTTTTACGCATTTAAATTTTATTAGCTATAAAGTTTTTCCTAAATAAAATTAAGGAAAATCGCAGGATAGTGGACAAATATTTGATTTATTAAATTAAATGTACGACGTTTCGTTTATATATTTAAACTTTTTCAAGTACACAAAAATAACAATATTTATGAAAATTAATATTAATTACTAACCATAGCAATTAACATAAGATAGGGTACATAAGACAAAAACATGGTAACATGGTAACAAATTATGTTGACTAAAACTTTTTAACAATCAATAATAATAATAATACAAATTTTAGTATAATTTCATAACATAATTGTACTGACTACTTAAATTTTGAGTGTCTGTTCTATAATTGATTGAATTGTTTTTTCTAATAAAACACATTTCACTGATATTGCGTTTCTTCCAATTTGACTCTTTATCTAATATTTTAACTTCATTGAAAAGAAATTTATGCCCAGTGTCGAAATGATGAGATGACAACGCCGTCTTATTATCACTTAATAAGTTTATGTTTCTACAGTCCATTTTGTGCTGATAAATTCTATTTTTTAATAACTGTTTGGTTTGTCCCACATAACACTTATTACATTCACAAGGTATTTTATAAATAATATTAGATTGATGTGAGTTAGGCGTCTTATCTTTAAGTCTTGTGAATAACTTATTCAATTTATTTAAGTTATAAAACACCAACTTAATATTTGTGTTAGAAAATAATCTGTTGATCTTATAGGACAAGTTCTTCACAAATGGAAATCTAACGTAAAACTTGGTAGACTTAGTTCTTTCATCCACAGTATCCAACGTGTTATTTAGGTGATTTTGGTCCTCTATAAACTTATCAACGCATTGATGTATAAAGTTGACAGGGTAATTATTAGCTTTTAAGATATTTTCAACTTTCTTAAAATTGTCCTTATGGTAGTCTTGGTGACTTAATTTTGTTACCCTGTGTAACAAGCTTTTTATAACACTAATTTTCTGCTGTACTGGATGGTTTGATCGAAAATTCAGAAGCCTGCCTGAATGGGAAGGTTTCATATACCAATTCGTTTTTAATTCTCCCGAAGCTGAGCGTGTTACTAAGGTGTCCAAAAATGGAATTGATTTATCAACTTCTTTCTCCATAGTGAATTGAATCTTTTCATTAAACTGATTGAACCTTTGTAATAAATCATCAATTTTATTTTCGGGAACTGCAATGAAAGTATCATCCACGTAAACTTTTAGTATCGGAATTTTATATGGTAAAGTTTCCAGTACTTTGGAAACAACGTAATCCATCACGATGTTAGCTAAAACTGGACTTGCTGGGTTTCCCATTGCGCTGCCGTCAAGTTGAAGGTAGAAATTATTATTGTAGCTAAAATAACTTGTGTCAAAACAAAAACAAATAAGTTCAACGAGCAAATCAAAAGTTATGTTGACTTTCTTTGACCACGTGAGCCAATTTTCTTTAACAATTTTTAAGACCAATTCTTTAGGTATATTAGTGAAAAGGGAGGTTACATCTAATGACACCATGTTTTTGTCTTATGTACCCTATCTTATGTTAATTGCTATGGTTAGTAATTAATATTAATTTTCATAAATATTGTTATTTTTGTGTACTTGAAAAAGTTTAAATATATAAACGAAACGTCGTACATTTAATTTAATAAATCAAATATTTGTCCACTATCCTGCGATTTTCCTTAATTTTATTATAATCACGATGGACACGATTTCTAATATAAATTTTTCCTAAATATTACTAATAATAAGAAGTATTAGATATACCTTGTGTCCGTCTTGTGACTGCATTGTGTTGTTAGCACTGAAGTCACAAGACGGACACAAAGTATTTCTAATACTTCATAATATTCATATAGCTCCAAGTCGCTATATGAATATTATGAAGTATTAGAAATATTTTGTGTCCGTCTTGTGACTTCAGTGTTAACAACACATGCAGTCACAAGACGGACACAAGGTATTTCTAATAGTTCTTATTATTAGTAATATCCGAACACTCTAAAATTGTATCATACTAAATATTCCGATAACACTTCATTGATAATGACATCCCAATAGTCTAATCTTCTCAACGAATTTAAAAAATTACTGGTGGACCCGCGTATAAGAATGATCTTCCCAAGGCTGTATAGCTGCAATATAAAAAACAATCAAAACCGGCCAAGTAGAAGCCGCTAAGAGTTTTCAGACAAAAAAAAGCGCCTTGTGTTTTGAATATACGGATGTCCATAAAGCGTTTAAAATATTCATTGAAATAGTATATTGCATTACAAGGGACGAAACACAGCGTTTGCAATTAGAGCGAAGTTTGTTGCCCGCGTTGCAAACGCTGTGTTTCTTAACTTCGTTCCGAGTAAATGCATATTATTTTTATTAACACGCTTATATTAGCTTCACTTGTATGTTTGTAACCGACTTCTTTGAACTTGATTTTGACCAACTTTGAACGGTCAGATTTAGTTTAAACTTTGCACACTTATCAAGGACCCACTACAATACAATAATTCAATAAGTTTGTTCCATTATCCTGACCAGGATCTCCAGGACTAAAAAAAAAAAAAAGCAAAAAACTTCAGATTGAACTGAAACTTTGCACACTTATCAAGGACCGATTACAATACAATAATTCCATAAGTTTGTCCCATTATCCTGACCAGGATCTCCAGGACTAAAAAGCAAAAATAAATTATAATTTAAAAAAACTAAAAAACGCTTTGATGAACTAAAAAGTAGAAAATAATTAATTAATTTTATTGTAAAAAAGCGTGGGGTGCTTTGTATCATATTTTCATACAACCCCACGCTTCTTTACAATAAAATTAATTAATTATTTTCTACTTTTTAGTTCATCAAAGCGTGTTTTTTAGTTTTTTTAAATTATAATTTATTTACAACTCTCTTGACAATTCGATTTGAGGTACCTGCAATTTGGACGCGCAAACAAGCCTCAAAAACATTAGATCTGTCAGATCCATGTGAAATTTATGTGGGGTTATGTTTGTCATTTTAACGTTTTCGAGTATTATATGTGCGAATTGAAGTTAGCGCGACTTAATCGCTGTATCTTTCTCTTAACAACGTTAAAAAACAGAGGAAACCCACAACTGAAAATTTTCATCCCTAGGGTTGAAACTCTCAATTTCAACCCGCTAAACAGGTACCAAAAATCGAATTTTCAATAGAGGCCTTGTAAAAAATTAATTTATGTGAATTATGACCTAGCGATTTAGAAAATGTTTATAATTTGTGAGCATTTTTGCAATTTATTTTTTATATTTTTTGTAGTTAATGTTTTGACTGTTCACTTCAAAGTATTAATGAAGTAATAAATTCTATTATGTTCTGTTTGTGAGCGTGTAAATAGACACCAGAGGTGGCGCCGTCCAATGTCAGACTGTTTTTAACCTTTGAAGAAACGATTTTCTAAAAGTAGCGAGATTTTTTAGAATTTCGTTATCGAGACGAAAACGGAACCCTCTAGAAAATAACGATACGAGAATGGCCGTTTTTTGGTCGAGACGGTAGCACTACATTTAGTTCAGTAATAATTTAATATGAGTTACTTTTTTAGCAACGATGGAGAAGTCCTCCGTTTGTGCAAACAACAGACAATCTGCGAATGTACGTATATATAATGTATAGTAAACATTTATAAGGGAGGCGAGCGTCAAACCGTCAGTCAAACACAATTACACAGTGTAAATACGTATAGCGCCTTCACAATAGACATATCATATAAATCATTAATTTAGTCAGTACTTATACAGGCTGATTCAGAAATAGACGCGGAAAGAAATTCCACAAATCAAATAGGCTTAAGTTTTATTAGAAAAATTGTACCCGCCACTGACGAATTAAATTTCATAGTATGCATTCGTTAAGGACTTAAATACAAACCTTTATTACTGATTATGTAACTGCTATAACATTTTGATAAAATGCATAATTTTATTTTCATAATCAGTTCTTAATGGTTGTTTTGCCGTGACAGTCATAAAACAGTATCAGTATGGCATATTTTAAATATTGAAAAACATACATGGTTTATTATATGGTGAAGTTGGCGGATATTCTGGAGAATCACGCAGACGGTATGCTAACCCTTTTCCCAGACTGTGCAACATCAGTAAATTTGTGGATTCCATTGTTGAATAAAGTTTCCTAAGTTTTATGTAAGTACATATTATTATTTAATTGCATATTACTTTTTCTTTTATTTTTGCATTCCTTTTGAAATAATACAACGAAAGGTAAAAATACATTAAATTACTACAGGTCAGATTTTGTAAAATGTTTTCATCTCGGATTTTCGATAATAAACGGCGATAAATCGGTGTTAACCTATTTCGTGTTGTGCAGGTCATGATTGAGTGTATTTTTTACCCGACTGCGCCAGAAGGAGGGTAATGTTTTTCGAGTGTATATCTATCTATGTATGTATATTTCTTTATCACTATGTAGCCTAAACGGCTTGGCGGATTTTGAAAAATGAGGTGTCATTAGATTCGTCTGAATCCCCAGAGTGACATAAGGTATATGACGTCACAGAAAATTCAATATGGCGGACGCTAGACGCCATTTTGTCAGAATGCAAAAGTAATTTTCCTTCTAAATACATTGATATAGGTACCAAAATCAAAACAAAAGAAAGGTTTCGTTGACATTTCAAATAGGGTACATGACGTCACGGAAAATTCAATATGGCGGGCGCTAGACGCCATTTTGTCAGTACGCAAAAAATCGGTAAAACCTTGTGTGTGGGGTATCAAATGAAAAGGCTTGATGAGCAGATTCAACTAAAAGGAAGGAAATAAAAAATTTATTAAAAAATCAAAAAACCCGACTGCGTAAAAATCGAACATAAAAGGTGGAAACAAGATCAAATGATAACATGCAGTCGGAGGTATTTCTGTTCAATTTGTTACTCCGACTGCATGTTATCATTTGATCTTGTTTCCATCTTTTATGTTCGATTTTTACGCAGTCGGGTTTTTTGTTTTTTAAATAAATTTTTTTTCCTTGGTATTTCAATTCTTATTTTGGACAATAAAATTAGAAATTCTTTTGTTTTTATTACACAGCCAAACATCCAGCCTCTATTTCTGAATCATTCTGTGTAGTGCATAGCTCTGGGTATATTGTAACCCATTTATGTAGCTCCATCTCACAGCTAGTCTATTTGTCTATCCTAGATTTTAATACAGGGCATGACCAACCTTAAAACTGATGGATTTTCAATTCGTTCGTTCAGTTTACTTTAAATTATGAGTTGATACTAGGCCCATATTCATATAACTGCACTTGCGTTTTAAAATACGGAACCCTAAAAACCATCAAACATATTATTTTCTATGTGTAGAATGAAGTTAGTACGGCTGTAGAAAGTTAATTAAAAATTCCATTTTGGATAATCAGCCAAAAAAAACGAGGCTGATTATCCAAAATGGAATTTTTAATCATATTATTTTCCTTTGAATTAATCACCGCAAAAACTACTAACAGCAAAAACATTTTATAGCTATCGTATAATATGGTATACGGTAAGTTCATTTAAATCTGATAAAAATTTGTTTATGATAGCTGAATAATTCCACTTTAAATTAGGAATTAATGATTTTCGGATCTTTTCCTTTTTACTATTGGTCAGTACTAAGTAGCATCCGATTTTTTGTAACATGACACAGAGATAAATAATCCTTAAACAACATTTTTAACCGACTTCAAAAAAATGGAGGTGGTTCTCAATTCGGTTGTATTTTTTTTTTATGTTTGTTACCTCAGAACTCCGTCATTTATAAACCAATTTAAAAAATTATTTTTTTATTTGAAAGGATATATTTTCAGATTGGTCCCATAGAAATTTCATCAAAATCGGTTAAGTAGTGAGCTGATTTTAATAAAAGTGAGTAACGGCGTGTGATTCCTTAAGGTAAATGTCTCTTTTTTGTCACATCAGACAGTGTAAGAAAGTCGATTTAATAAAAGTGAGTAACGGCGTGTGATTCCTTTAAGGTAAATGTCACTTTTTGACACTAAAAAGTAAAAAATAAAAAACTAACAAAAAAAAACCTCCTTCAAAAAGCCTCTAAAAAGAGGAAAATAATGAAATTTTGAGGTCTGTGCCAATGGAATAAAATATAAAGTCGGTTAAAAAGAAGATATTAATCACTATACTATACTTTTTAACCGACTTCAAAATTTCATTATTTTCCTCTTTTCAATGGCTTGTTAAAGTAGTTTTTTTTTAAGTTTTTTTTTACATGCAGTGTCAACGACGATATAGCTAAAAATGAGTTAACTTACTTCCCGATACGACTCATTTATCCAGCGGCGCTTGTGGATTCGGGAGTATTAAGATTCTTGGAATTTTGTTCTCCAAACCTCTGTAGCATTATAATTAACGCCAATGAGTTTTCAGTATAGGGATTATTTCTTTGAGACGAATCTGGGGTTAACACTAGGATGCATAAGGTGAGTCTGCGGGACTCTCACTGTTACTAAAGTTTCGTATTGTCGTAACCGATTAAATTTTTATTGTGGTCCCAAGATATAAATGTTTTTTGCCGCTGGTGGCACCTAGAATTTATAGTAGCTAGGCGTACTATATTTCTATGATGTACAATTGTACCTACATGCTTATAAGTGATCTTATTTATTTTAAGTCATGCTCCATTATTAGTAGACAAGTGACAGTACAAGACGAATAGAGCTCGGTACATTTTGTATTAAAATATAATTGTTTGAATTCAAAATACATAATATACCTATCTATTTCAACTTGTATGTAATTTGTAAACTGTAAGTAATATTTTTTGCCATGCCCACTATAAAATAGCTGCTTTATAGTTTACATGCATTTATACGTATGCATGTAAAATGACTTTTGACAGGCCGGTATACGGAAACACTTTAGTGTGGGAAAACAAGCCATTTCCATAGCCTCGGCCTACTATAAAGGAGTAAAGTTAGCGACACCAAATGAACTGTAACTTCTTTTTGAAAATACTGAAAATGAAGTGAAAAGCAGCTATTTTATAGTGGGTATGGCAAAAAATACCATATATATCTCGTGCCTAATGATATGACTCGTGTGACTGTAAAAACTCGTTATCACTCGTTTTAACATTACTGTCACTACTCGTCAGAGTAATATGCCTCATTATTCAACTCGATATATTATTACACTCTACTATATTTGTATACTCTTTTGTCGAGCGTCTACAATTTACATCTATCTACATATAATAAGCTTGTATAATTATTATGCGTTCAAAATACTGCAAAATTGCACATCCGGTTCCGACTACGTGTAATCCGACAGCTCCGACTGTAAAATATTATGTTAATTCGTGTTTCAACATTCACCGTTTTTCTCTTTTTCCTTTAACTTCAGCGTAACCTTTAAACATATGTTTTTTCGAAGCTAACCACACCATCTTTCTTGAAAATGTATAAAAAAAATCATTGTTATCGATTGCAATTTTTTCCATAAGAACGGCTTATACAAAACATCGGTTCTTTGAGAAGATTATTTTTGAATAATTGTTTCGGACAATGCAAGAAACGTGTTTTATTGTCCGCCGTATAACTGTATAATGAATTTATGTGTTTATATATGCATTCGGTACCGTGGTTTTGTGTAAGAAGCCCAACTCGATAGGACCAACAGAACCAACCTATGGGAATGGATTAAAGCTGGTCGTGAGAATTTACTTCTTCAATTTATTTCTTGTTTGCTTTAGAAAGCTTACCAAAAAATAGATTTTTGAAAAGTAGCAGAAACTTTATCTTAAGGTAGTCATTGCGCGAAATCTATTTCGACGGAATTTCAAGACGGAGAGAACTACCTTAACCCGGGCATTGTCGGATAAAAATTAGACAATACTTTAAGTTTCACCAAAACAGGTCTAGCTTAAATGATACTGATACAAACAGACGGACAGAAATTCTGGAAACATTTTTCAGATTAAAAAAAAAAAACAGCGTTATAGAATAAAATGTACTAAAACTGGTTATATTTTTAGTGAGTATTAAAATATTGTAATGTTAAAGTTGTAGCGGAAGTGAGCTTTAAATTTTGCCAGCTAAATTTTTTTCTGCAACCCACGGTCCTCTGCTTTGTTTCTGCTTTGTTAGAACATTTTAGACTTACGACGCTAAATTGCTATTCGGTGTGGTCAATTTTAAGACTTAGTGCTGTGTCACTTTTTAATAAATTTGATATTACGTAAGTTAAAGCGAGACTTTATCATCTATAGAGCTTAAAAAGAGTGTCACAAATTCATATTGAATCACACACCATTAATCTTTTGTCAGTCCCGTGTGACAGGCTGCAGCGTCTCGGCGACTGCTGCTGCCACCGGCGAACAAATCTTTCATTGATATGTTAATTGCAGTAACACAATATATTATACGTGCATATTGTGTTGAAAACGTTTTGTGTGATTGGTCGTTGCATTGTACCTGTTGTCTTTAAAGCCGGCACATCTGCAGTCGTGCAATAATGGGTGCATCCCTTAACCAGGCCAGGTGACCCTTTGACTCCTCGAATGCATAGGTGAACGACATCTCGAAGGAAATAAACTGCTGCCATAAACATTCAGTTCAAGGTGGAGAAAAAGATTTGTTGAGTCATATAAACATTGTTAAACCATAGGTGTGTTTTGTTGGGGCAGTTCTGACGGTTTTGAACTGGTTCTATATCTATACTAATATAATAAAACTAAAGAGGTAGGATGGTTTTTACAATTTTTTCCCATATAAATAAAAACAAGAGTTTAAACAAGTATAACATGTAAATATAAATTATGAAACATTAAATGTCCTGGGTGGTTTTTTGGTACCAGCACTAATATAATTATGTAAACACCTGTATATAACAATCAGTTTAATAAATCTTTTTATATTATCTTAAAGCTATGGAGTTTGTTTGTTTGTGTGTATGTTTGAACGCGCTAATCTCAGGATCTACCAGTCCGATTTGAAGATTTTTTTGTTAGATAGTCCGTTTATTGAGGAAGGTTATAGGCTATACTAGTTTTGTTAAATTCAATCCCAAGGGGGGTAAAACGAAGGTGTAGGATTTCTTGACTGTCTACACCGGTCTACACTCATATTATAAATTGTAGGCAAGTACGCGAAGCGAGACGACTTTGCTTCGCAAGGGGATAATAAATCATAAATTCTTATCTCTGGAACTACTGAACCGATTCTAAAAATTCTTCACTAGTAGAAAGCTACACTATCTCTGAGTGATTTAGGCTATATTTTATTTTGATTCTCGCAAGGGGGGGGGGTGATAAATCATAAATTCTTATCTCTGGAACTACTGAACCGATTCTAAAAATTCTTTCATTAATAGAAAGGTACACTATCACTGAGTGATAATGCTATTTTATTATTTTATTTTTATAAATTTCTCACGGGGGGATTCCTGTGGGATAGTAACAAAACGTAACTCTGAAATTCTTTAGCATTTTAGCGTATATATAGGTGGAATCCTACTAATATTAAAACACCACCAGCCCGACTTCCCTTCGCAGGGGGAGAATGTCTCGCGGGGGGGGGATAATAAATTATAAATTCTTAGCACCCAGGCGAAGCCGGACGGGACTGCTAGTTATTTATAAAGCGTTTGTTGGCACTACAGAACTCTTCGGACTGTTAGCACTCTGTATTTGTTGACCAGATTCTCGAATTCTTCTAACTATTTGAATTCTGTTCTAGAAGTTCCAGGCGACTCGTTTCCATTTTGTTTGTCCGTCTGTTTGTTCGACCGTTCACTTGTTTGTACCAGAATCTAGATTCACTTAAAACTGCTCTACTGATTTTGATTACACTTATTTCTTTATCAACTGACAGCCAAACTTAAAGTATAGGCCATAGGGTATGTTTTTTTCTACATTATTGCGAGCAAAGCTGCTGTGGAAGCTATTCAACTGTATAATTCAGTATTTAAAAGCTGTCGCTTAAAATTTAAATACTGAAAAAGAAAAACGTTCTTAGACTTATACTTATCAGTGAATTCAAAATTAAAAAATTGTACATACCATTAAAAATTAAGATACAGAAATCTGCACCAGTAATCCTGTAATCTGTTAACACTAAAATGTTTTTATTATCATTACTTATTTGTCTACAATTAAACATATAATCGAACTGCAGCACACGATGGTGTGCCGCCGCCTGTAGGTGTTCCGTGCCAGGGTCTTCGCCTCGGGCTCCTCGGCTACATGTATGTCTTTCATAGCGTGTTACTGTGTTAGAGACGTTTATCGCGCGAGTTTCTCTCGTGTCGCATCATCAAGGAACCGGTCAGTCCGGTGCTCCGCCCTCGGCGGAACTCTAGATCAACACACACACACATACGTAACATAACAGTACCAATTATTGCGTTAACAGAAAATACTACAGTAATGTCACTATATTCCGGACCTGTGAAAAAACCGGACTTTAGAGAATAATCTAGTTTTTCGCAAATTATAAATAAAGGGTTAGGAAACTTCTGTCCTAAGTCTAAATATTGTAAAATATTCAGGACAAGCATTTCCGCAAATAGACATTTAGTTTTATTTTATAGTAATTATGTATTTACATGACGTTGTATTAAGAGCTTAAAATACCGGTTTTTTTTTGTCATATTTGAATAACTTGGGTTTTCCAAGTCAGATTTAGCTTGTAAGTTTGTTTATTGAATTATGATGTAGCAGGTATATTGTATAAGCACCTACTTTAATATGTAGTAATTTTCTAATTTCGTCTAGAAAAAATGCGAAGTTTATTTTGAAAAACTTTTTTAATGTACCTATGTTGAATTATTAAGACAAAAAAATGATTTTTTTTTCTGAATATGTTACTGAAGAAACAACTTGTTTGCTGCGTCTTGAGCTCGCAGTATCAAAAACATAGAGGCTCAGCGCCGGCCCGAGCAAACTTGGCGCCCTAGGCGAATGATATTGATGGCGCCAAAACTTTTCGCAACAAAATAAAATAAAGCGGCCCGATCATAGACAGATTAGCCGCGTCACATATTTGGGTGGGCTTGATTTTCGGTCGCATCGCACTTGACTCGCCGCAACCTTGGGTTTGCCGCCCCTTAAATTTGAGCGCCCTAGGCCGTCATCTTATTTGTCTATATGGACGGGCCCCGGCCCTGTAGAGGCTAGAAGTTTAGTATTTTTGATAGTTCAGTGAATTAAATTTTTGGTTATGGTCGAGTACACCTACCCCTCGATTTACGCGGTAGATTGGCTCTACTGTGTAAATCGAGATCATTTGAAATTGAAATTATGGATGGGCTCTACAAATTGTTAATAAAATATTATGATTTTTTTATACCTATAAATTGAAAAATATACTTCGTTTGTATTTAGGCATATTTTTTATGCAACAAACTCATTTAACTGAACATATTTCTGTTTGTAAAGATTTTTCTTGTTAGAATTATTTTTTACACAATTGTGTGCTATCTAAGTATCGTGCAAATCGAGGATTCTATTTATCAAATCGAATATAACAACGTTGAAAGAATCGAGAAAAACAAACCTAGTATGTCTAAATAATGTTATTGAACATTTTTAGGATAATAATTTTTGATATAAATGCAATGTTTTTTATTTTTATTTTTTTTTACAAAATAGTTTCCGCTAGCATTTGTCCGATAGACTGTAATGTACACACGTTTGCTAATAAATACACAGTGGCCCAGAGACTCGGCAACATCTGAACATATGTGTATAGAAAGTCAATTTATCTACAGGGACTTTGCGAAACAAATGCCTAACTCGTACCTCTATATTTAAAATACTGAAGTACCTATGCTATCTATGTTAGTGAATATTGAACATTTTTGCTTGTAAAATGGTTATTCGCCTGAAATTGTAAATCAAATAGAAAACAGCTGTCAATTCTTTCGAGGTAAACGCTGCAGAGTGTGAACGTGTCTCTAATAAACAAAGATGGAACTGCTTCAGCATGATAAATACATATTATTATTTATTTAGTACTTTGAAAGTAGATTTAAGATAGAAATACTTTTAGCACAGAATTTTAGCATGATTACGGATTTAAGTGCTAAAAGTACTTTAAAAGTATAGATTTATTGTTGAAAGTCGTATAAGAAACCGATAGCCCGAGAGCTAGTGACAATTTTTTGGTGTTATTTATTTAAGGCTTTATTTTTGTGAAGATGTTGAAGGAGGCATATTAAAGTGTCCTGAGTAAGGGATTTTGCTAGATAGCGGTATGGGAGGGGTGCAGACCGCCCCCAACGCATGTAACAAAAAAATGGTCACAATTTTTATTGTTTCTAGGCTGAAATTGTTTGTATAGTTTGTTGGTGATCCAATAATGCCATTATAATATTTGCAGATCGATTGGCCAGTATTAAAGGGGTGGCAGATCACCCTAAACGTGTCATGTAGCCGACGAAATTTATATTATTAGTTCAAGGTTCAAATTTTAATATGTTGTTACGGCGACTGTTTAAGCATATATTTCAATTTGCAGAGCAAAATGTCGGTACTAATCCCCTTGCAGAACGATATAAACACCTAGGCGAGCAAGTTTCCCTCTGAGAGAGGGGGTTAATACCGACATTTTGTTCTGCAAATTGAAATATATGCTTAAAACAGTCGCCATAACAACATATTAAAATTTGAACCTTGAACTAATAATATAAATTTCGTCGGCTACATGACACGTTTAGGGTGGTCTGCCACCCCTTTAATACTGACCAATCGATCTGCAAATATTATAATAGCATTATTGGATCACCAAGAAGCTATACAAACAATTTCAACTTTGAAACAATAATAATTGTGACCATTTTTTTGTTACATATTGGGGGCGGTCTGCACCCCTCTTATACCGCTATCTAGCAAAATCCCTTACTCAGGACACTTTAATATGCCTCCTTCAACATCTTCACAAAAATAAAGCCTTGAATAAATAACACCAAAAAATTGTCACTAGCTCTCGGTCTACGAGCATTTGGTTGCTAAATAGTTTTAAAGACGGAGCTTCTTTAGAATTATTCGCAGAAGTTTTTTTGGGTAGACATAATTGGAATCAATGTCGTTTTATATGTGCCACCCCAAACAGTAATGCCATAATTACCTACTCAGAAACTGACACAAGACAAAATACACTTTTTTTCTTGTTAGTTGCTGAATAGTCTGTTCTTTCGCGATGATCCTGTATATAGTGGTTACAGAGTGTATGTGAGACACGATTTACCGTTATGCTTACAGCATTTATGCCTGCATGTTTGTATTATATTATATGTACGTATATATATTGTATGAATGTTATATAGTTCTGAGAGCCGCGTTATTTATCAACGTAACAGTGTACAATGCTAAACGCAACAACATGCTTTGCCACTGGGGCATCGGCTACGTTTACATGCGACCTGCATCCTATAAACATTCTTTGGTCACAGCTGATGCAAAGACCAGGTAGCGGCGCCTCTATGCCAAACAACGTATTCAGTGCAGAGCTTTTGGTCCGAGCTTTTATTTTGATTAGCGCAGTGTTTACCCTGTCATGCTGTGCAAAGGATTTGATAGTTTAATTTGTGAATACTGCGGAAATAAAAATCAAAAATAGTTTACACAATGCAGTATGTCTTCTCTCAGAGTGTCCATTTTATCAGTTTGTATCATTTTCTGAGGAGTCAGGAAAACGGTAAATAGTGTAACGAATCTAGGCAGGCTGGTTGCAGCCTTGATTCGTTGGCTTAACATGGATCACGCAGCCTTGAGCGCGAAGAAATATTCTGGTTGACAACAATAAGAAAACCCGCCACCATGGATATAAAATGACCAGGAAAGTTCATATAAGCAAGAGCAAGAATGAAACACCAGAGTCACGTATACATTCTCAACGAGAGCAGACGTGAAAAGTGCAACGGGAAATAAATATACCACCAGCGAGTTAAAAGTTCTTCGAGTGACCTAGTGCAAATAATCTTCCAGTACCAAGTGACAAACAGTGTGGAAGATATTTGCGAGTGACAGACGATATCTTCGAGTGATTAAGTACAGATAATCTTCTGGTGCAAAGTGACAGACAGTGTGGAAGATATCTGCAGGTGGCAAATAAATACTACCACCACAGACATATAGTGGACCCAGTGAACAATATACGAACCACAGACATATGGTGGACACATAGTGGTCAAGCAGTGGTCGAGTAGTGACGAAGTGTTGGTCAACAAAAACTGACCAACGGTCAAGCAAAACTGACCAACGGAAAATAGACAAAAAGCGAACAGTGAATAAAGTGAGGAACAATAATTGTCCAAAGCATGTAAACGGTTGTCACTGTTGTGAAAGAATAGATAAATAAAATATTTACCAAAGTTACCAACGAGTTTTGTTACAATAGGTTCCTAAAATCAATTTTTCCAACAATGTTCCACGGCTTTTTACAAACCGGGAAAGTAGGTACAGAACTAAAATTTACTTTATTGTCCTCTCGAAGTCACCTCAGCCCAAATAGAATAGAAATAGAAATTAAAAAAAATTCGACTGATGACCAGTCCTATACTTCCCACCTAGTAAATATTTGCAAAAAATAAACACTCTTTTTTTTATTCTTTGACTAGGCCCAAATAACCTTAGCTGTTGGTGGTCTTTAAAACACAATTTAATTTTTATTCTTTGAAAAAAGCATGGCCCTCTTTTTTGTTTGGTGATCTATTGATGGCTAGCTTAATATAGCAAAAATCATGGTTACCTTGATTTACGTACAATTTTTATTTTTTTTAGTAAAATATTTTTTTTCTCGAAAACTATACATTTTAGAGAAAAAAAATATTTACATTTTTTTCATATTATAACATCTAGAATTCATTTATATTTTTTTTTACCTATGTTAATACGTGACATTGAGGACGTTTTTTTGAATATCTCAGGATCCACTGAACCGATTTGACTCAAAATCTAATCAGATCTAAGTTAAAGGCTGATAAACACAATAGAACAATCGGCATGCCCGTATGTTGTTCCGTTCTTAAGATATCGAAGGCGAAAAATTGACCACATACACACACACACACACATACACACACACATACAGACATCAGTCAGAAAATGATCTTAAACGATTGCTAGGGTCTCAAAACGTGAAAATCTGTTAAAATCTCGAAATATTGTTTTCGGACTGAATCCATTACTTCCCTACCATAGTAGAGGTGGGAAGTAAAAATCAATATAGACCTTTCATTTTCAGAATAAAGTTCTTTTGATGGTATTTTTATTCTTCTAAATCCTCTTCCCAATATTGTTTTTGAATTTTCGTAATTTTTTTCGATGTCTTAACTCCCCTAACATGTAGAGAAAATGATCCACCGATGGCTATATTCAAACCCAAAATAAACCGAAATTTCTACAATTCAAATTAGCCTTACGCAAAACAGTTACAAAGACTCCAAACATGGAACGTTTCTTTTTAAGGGGAATTGTTTCCAACAAACATCTGATTAACGATCTCGTTCCACTGTTTTATTGACACTTTTGTATAGAAGATAAGATTCTCGTCACTCGTGATTAAATCGGACTACTTGCCGAAGTATGGACATGTTAAGTTGCGTTCTAAGGAAAGATAGGAAACATGTCGGACAGAGAACATGTTTCATGGAGCTATGCATGTTCGAAACATAAATCGGAATTTAAACATGTAAACGCAGTATGCCGTATTATCGTCGTACATGAAATGTATTTCGATAATCATTCTGCGTGCAGTTCTTACACACGAGGTGCATGTTGTATGCGTGGCAAGCAATTGTAGACTTTATGCACGGGGAATTGAAGCTGCAGATCGGCTCACGCAATTCAGACCCGGTACACAATGTCCCGCTATCTTCTCTGTAATGCATTCTGACTGCCCAGAGGACTGAGGAGCAAGAAGTATGGAGAAGGTGTGGCGTTGTTTTACCGTCTGAACAAGCAGAAAAACGATGCACAAAAAATATACGACGATAGATTGAAGCTATGTAATTGCATCGAGGGATTGACAGATTTGTTTAGAATTTCAGAGCCAGACATACGAGAAGAAGACGAGTTTCTTTTAGGACATAATCACTGGAGTAAAAAGGTTGAAGGATTGGTTTAAAATCTAGAGTCGGGTAAAAAACTAAGGAGGCAAGCATAGGAACAGAAGAAGAGGTTCTTTTGGGACTTAATAACGGTTGACGTAAAATCTGCAGTCCGATAAAAAATTAAGAAGCAAGCACAAGAACAGAGGTTCTTTTAGGATTTCATCACTGGAATAAAACGGTTTACAAATTGGCTTAAAATCTGGAATCTGATAAAAAATAATTGAGACAAAGATAAGAACAGAAGAAAAGGTTCTTTTGGGACTTAATCACTGGAATAACAAATTGGTTTAAAATCTGGAGTCAGATTGAAAATTAAGGAGGCAAGCATCGGAACAGAAGAAGATTTTAAACCAATCTGTCAACCGTATTATTCCAGTGATCAAGTCCCAAAAGATTCTTTTAAGACTATCACTGGAATAATACGGTTGACAGATTGGTTTAAAATCTTGAAGCAGATATAAAATTAGGTTACCGAGATAGGGTCAGAAAATGTTTTTAAATAACTGGAAAGTTATACAGAAATCGATTAAAGCTTTCTAATTATGACAGGCGAGGACAAGATTTAGGCTTCAAGAAAAAAAATGTAGAAACCAAAAGTGTTCCTTTTATTAATTGGTTACATCTTGTGATTATATCAGGGGTCAGGGGATGATAAAATGATTCAAAATCTAGGACCCAGAGCTTATATTGCATGTTCTGAAATCTGTAGTCGTTATCGTGGGCCTATGTCAAAAGTTAGAAGGAAAAAAATGGTCTTATACACTAGATTTCTGGTACCACTTTGAAAGTAAATTTAAGAGAAAAATAGATACTTTTAGCACAGAATTTTACCATACGTGGTAATTCAGTGCTAAAAATGCTTCGAAAGTAGATTTCTGATTTGACGTTGAAAATCATACCAGCAATCTAGCATGAGCCATTTTAAATAAATTGGGTCTCATATCACAGGGAAGGATCCATAAGCAGTGGCTGACATATTAAGACCGACTAGGCCTAGGACGACCAATCTGAACCCGCTATCTAGCTCAAGCACGTGGGGGGGGGCGTGGCGCAGCGGCGTGCCTTGAGAAAACTATTTGGTCATAACTATCAAAGACTGAATTTGTAGTTCATATATCTCAGCTCAGTAAATAATGGAGCTGTGAAAAAAAGAGAAATATTTCCGTAAAGCTAATTAAATAATAATTCTCTGTACGTAAAATCAAAATCTCCAATTACTCAGACATAAAATTCTAGAGGCTTGAGTTGAACGCAATGCCGATTTTCGTACAATTTCGCAGAAAGGGGCGGCTAGTACTGAACGGCCTAGGGCGGCCAAGACTGCTAGTCCGCCTCTGTCCATAAGGTTGCATAAAAAGAAAATTGGTTGTGTTAATTATTGAAATCAAGGTACGTCATATCGGATACATATCATTGATATATATCGTGATATTTATTTGTTGATATATCGATCCGTTGGTTGACGCTACACAGAGAGAGGTGCGGAAACTGCCTAATCATTCAGTTTGCGGGGAATCTCATTGATTTGATTTGTGAATCCCCTTATTGTGCCAGCAATGCTGCACTTACGTTCATATTGACAAGCGTGGTGCACGTTCCAGGTGTTCTGTTAAGGTGCAATCCGATATTTTGATATTTATATAAATAATATTTGCGAACCCGATTGAAATAAGGTAATATGTAAAAATATTTTCATCAATAGCTATATTATGTATAATCTAATGTAATAATAATAATAATAATGTTTAATGTGTTGATCACGCCGACTTGATTTCCTGTCACGATTCGGCCATCGTTCAATCAGAAACGTGTAACGTGCGTTATTTATGTATGTTTGTTGTGTTGTCTATTTACCAATGCATTGCGTTGTTTAGTTATTAATAATAATCAATGTATTGTAAATAAATCTATAGGTTGTGGTCTACTGTGCCATTGTATTGATTATAGATAATATTATTGAAAATATCTACTTGGTGACCGGTGTATTAGAAATCCCGCTTGTTTTTATACTCACGTGCGATGAGGCAATCTCACTCTTTTTATTTTGTTATTATTGGTCATGCTTCCATCAACGTAAATTTTAACTCGGACTTCGAGGTTAGAGTTAACTTTTCTGCTGCCAACTGCGAAATATTGAAACATATTTTAAATGGATTTTTTGTAATCAGTGCAATTGATCTTTGTTTTTATTAACAAATAATACAAAAATTAATAGTGATAGTAATAATTATTTAGTAATGCACAAAGATGCTCTATGTTTAAATATTTCGTAGTTGGCACCACGAAAGTTAACTCTAACTATAAATTAATAAAAATAAGTAAAAAAACTTTTAAGTTAAACGGTTTTATAAATGTACTAAAAAGAAAAAAATAATATTTAATTTAGGTTCATAAGTATAAAAGCGTGGGTCGTAAACTCTATGATAATTTATTACAGTCAAATTAAATATTATTTTTTTCTTTTTAGTACAATAATTTATAAAACTGTTTAACTTAAAAGTTTTTTACCTATTTTTAATTGTTTAGTGTGCTTTATTTGCTTAGTCTGATTTTATTACATTTATCCGACCCACTGAAACGTTACTGGAGCAAGACCTTTTGCACGTGAAAATTCAAATATGCGATTTGCACCCGGACGGGAGCCGGGTCGGTCAACTAGTTACCATAATATTGTATTGTCACCGGAGCTACACATGTGTGCAAAATTTCAACTCAATCGGATAACGGGAACTGGGTGAAAAGTCAGTCGCAAGATTTGAAACAAATAAGATATAAACAAACAAATATACGGAGTCAAGTTAAATAAAACCGTTTAAAAACGTCGATGGAAACATGACAATTTGCGCCTTAAGTTGTTTTTAAGACAATTCCGGATGTTGAGAGTATTGTAATGATAGCATGTATTTTAAAACAAAATGCATTTTTGTACAAGATAGTAGTAACACTGATCAACAAAAAAACAAAAGCAACAAATTTTTTTATAGGTGCGTTATAGTTTTAATAATTATTTTTCCTGAACCCAAAAATTTAAGAAAACTAATCTTACTTTTTTGCCTGAACCGCATAAGTATACCTACTATGAAAACAATATACAAAATATTAACGGGAACTTTTTTTTTGTACAAAAACAAAAATTTACCACTTGAGTACACAAACACATGCTGTATATCACGGCAACAAAGGATGTGATTTTAAAACAAAACATGCAAATTATGTACCATACTTCAGACAAGTTTTGTAAGGGCACTCGTGACCAGACATACTCAAGTAGGAAAAAATAACCGCTGCAATTAATGGGCGCATTTCAGCGTCCATTTTACTTCCATGTTCCGTCAGGAAATGGAAGTACGACGATAAGGTCAAAAAAAACTCGGGTCGCAGTGCCAAACCCTGCCGACAATATAGTGTATTTGCTAATACAGGCATTGTGGCATTATTATGTGAACTTAAGTTTGTTTTTTGACAAAATAAAAAATTTAACCCCTTAATACATCCCTTAAAATAACTAAATTTTTCTAAATTTCAATATTAGACATGGATTTTATCAGTACACGCAATTAAATACACCCTTCCATAAGTAAATCCGTATCAACAAACTAGTGCTTTCATAAAATTTGAAAGTCCGGTCCTGTCGGGCCGATTTTATTAAAATTTTAGCAGCACATTTTAATCTTTACTAAAGAGTTAAATTTCAATTTTGAAACGATTCTGACAAATTTTTCGGTATTTTTGGGCCTAAAAACTTTTTGGAACCCCTAAATACAACCCTGAAAATGGTCCGATCGGGCCCATTTTAAATAGGCTTCTTGCGGTGATGGGTTCCAATGTGTGTACCAAATTTCGTTTTAATCGATTAAGTCTGTCGAGAGTTATCGTGTACACACACACACATATATATATATATATATATATATATATATATATATAAACATTTTTAAAAATGGTGCCAAAGTGTTCAGGAGGGTATGAAACGTCGAGAAATTTTGGTCCGACCCCTAGGTCCCGCCATCCGACCGACGCCAATAGTGTATGTGCCATATTATGGCAAATACACTAAAAATTGTGTCCGAAATAAGGCCAGGTTCTACCCCCAAAACGTAAATAAAAATGATTTTCCGCATCGTGGCTGTGTGTGTTTGTGTTTGTTTGTTTGTCTGTCTGTCTGTCTGTCTGTCTGTATTCGTGTCTGTCTATCTCTGTGTTTCTAGTGAATTTTCTTTCGTTCACAAATTATTCTTGTGTGCAAAAATACACCGATTTAATTAAATGATTTTTTTGCAAAATGTTTGTCTCAGTAAGAATTCCAGGCCTATTGATTTTGGTACCAATTTTTTTACCTATTTTAATACGTGACAGAACATTTTTTTAATATCTCAGGAACCACTGAATCGATTTGGCTCAGAATCTACTCAGATCTAAGTTAAGTGCTTACAAATACAATAAAAACGAACCACATGACCCTATGTCATTCCGTTTTTGAGATATCGAAGGAAAAAAAATTTCAAAACACACACACACACACATCAGTCGGAAAATGGTCCCAAATGATACCTATACTAGGGTGTCAAGACGTGAAGATCTATTAATATCCCGAAAAAAAATGTCCGGGCTGAATCCGATACTTCCCTGCCATAGTAGAGGTGGGAAGGAAAGATGAAATTATTCATTTTTATTATATTATGAAGTATTAGAAATACCTTGTATTATGTCCGTCTTGTGATTTAACACTACGCGTTTCAGCAGCGAGTTGCCATCTTCAGGTGTGGTTAATTATTTTTTTAAAAAACACACATTGAGTATTCATAACACTATATAATATTATGATGCTAAGCACTGTGTATTATGTCGTGGTTTGTTAATAATTCAGTACTTTACAAACCACGACATAATACACAGTGCTTAGCATCATAATATTATATAGTGTTATGAATACTCAATGTGTGTTTAAAAAAAAAATAATTAACCACACCTGAAGATGGCAACTCGTTGCTGAAATACGTAGTGTTAAATCACAAGAAGTCACAAGACAGACATAATACAAGATATTTCTAATACTTCATAATATTCATATAGTGACTTGGAGACCCAACACTCTAAAAATGTATCTTCTTCATTTTTGACGTTGCATCCATTTGTTTTTTATGACCGGTGTCGTTATGAACGATTTTCGCTGTATTGGCCAAATTTGGTTATGTGCGTGATTCAAAATTGCATGACTACAAAACAACCTAGATTCTAGACCGTAATATACTTGGTCGTGTCTTAAAAGTTGGTTTGTTAATTCATCAGTATATAAAAAAACTGCCCTAGTTTTTTTCATAATAATTGACACTCTTGTGAATGATGTTTTAAACATCCGTCATTTATTCTAAAATTGGATTTCGCTGGAAACAAGACTGAATGGAATAAAAAAATGTATAAAATGATAAAATCAGTTCAATCTTCACACATTTTTACGTTGAAATGAAACCATCCATTTGTACTTTGATATTATTTTCTGACATTGATGTATTTTTCAAATAACGCAGCTTTTACAGAAAAAAATATTTCTAGAAATTTTACATAAATTCTAGACTTCAAAACGATTTCAGAACCTCACAGACCACCTACTACCAGGTGGTCTATATTATGAACAAACCTTCGCTTCAGTGAGTGTGTGTGGGTCACCCAAGGTCCATTTTTCGCTGCATGCAAAATGTAGTACTTAATGATACACTCGTTCAATATAATTTCCAAAAACTTTTTTACTGTACAACATTAGCGACTACAATATTAATCTCCGTTTTGATACATTTTAACATTGCAATTTATACATGAATCTCTTGAAGAGGGATGGGCAGGGCCGGCGCTAGGATTTTCGGACCCCGGGTAAGCGTTCTCAGGTCCCTGTGCCCTCCAAAAAAAAATTTACTCCAAAATTTGTTTGTTTTTTTTTGGAAATAGTCAAAAAATTGTAATGCAAAAAATCGATACGCCTTTTTTGTTGGGAAAATGTTTTAATGCTCGCAGTTTTAAACATATAATAGATAAGCCCCGGGCCGGCCGGTCCCCTTTGGGGGCCCGAACCCGGGATACCTTTGCCCCACTCCCCCCACCCCTAACGCCGTACCTGGGGATGGAACCTTTGGTTTGAAGAACGCTGAATATTAAAAATAACAAATAAATGAATGCATTGACTGCTTCTATGACATCTCTGAATATTTAAATATGTAACCAATTATATTTTTCCATGACTGTTCATACCTGTATTTTTCAGTTTTTATGAATTAATAAAAATTTATTATTATTATTACGTATGCATTAGTAAATGAAAAAATCGTGTTAAACAATGTATATTATATTAAAAATAACCACAAAACAACAAACCATGACTAACACTTTTTTCTCGACGTTTCGCTAATCGTGTTAGCCTCATCAGGAGGTTCTATTAATTATAAAACAATTTCATAAACTATAAAGATGGATTTCAATATACATACTATACATAATCATTATCGATCACGTCCTGTCTTAACGCTACTTTTATTATTACTTGTTAAAAAAAACTAAATTTTTCATCATGGCCAACTTTATGTGTTGAATTGTGTGTATATTTTTTTTTTGTTTTTTGCATTTTTTACATGTTTGCCTTTTTGTTTCAGGTATGTACATTGACCTGCTGAGTGTGACGCGATATCGTCAATATAAACAAAAGGTAACCCATATTACCTGTTATAATCACCATAATTTTTGCTTCAATTAAATCAATTCTTTATTATTTAACTTTTCCGTAGTAAAGTGATCGTTTTAATGATCTAAATAAAATTTTAATTAGCATCTCCTTCTATATAAAAATTTAAACTGTATTTTATAAAAACTGTGGTTACGACGGTACCATACTTTATCGATAAAATAATTAAATTTCGTTAAAAATCGAATATTTCAAGAGTTATCGCGCGAACACCATATTTATATAAACTTTCACAGAAAAGGTGAAACGTTGAGATTTTATTGAAAATATAAAAAAAATAGTTTTTACTTTTCATTGTAAAATTTAATTAAATTTTAAAGACTTATTTTAATTGTAATTATAAATTCAACTATCTTATTACGATTTTTTTACAGTCGTGTTTTATATTTTTACGTCTTCCGCTTCCCATATTTGGCCGTGACTGTTAAGATTTTATAATAACATTATTCATACAAGTAAATCTTTTATAAAAAAGAAGTGTTTCTTGAACATTTAAACATTACTAAATTGTGTCCACATTAAAAGTGTAGTGTTGTATTTGAGATAAATTTTTGCAGTGTCAACAAATTTATCCCTTGGGAACTACTGAATCGATCGGGATAAAAAATGTAGCCTATGTGTTAATCCAGGTCATAAATTATCTGCATGCAGAATTTTATTCAAATCCGTTGCACCTTTGAGGTGTGAATGATTAACAAACACACAAACACATTTTCGCAGCTGTAAAGGAAAATTGATATGTAATTTTCGAATAAAAAAAAAATACAAATATGTGCCTACCTAAGTTTTATAATATTGATTTTAAGCAGAAATGTCGGATTTTCGAAAAAAAAATTGGCTGTCTGTCTATGTTTGTTTGCAAAATCTATATTTCGTATTTTAATACTCATTGAACCGTGGTCTATGCAACATTTCCGGACGAACAAAATCGGTGATTTTATTAGTGTTTAGAAATGGATGAATAATTCGGATAATTATGGATAATAATGGGGGGTCAAACAGGTTATGAAAAAATAAAAAAAATCAACCCTATCGAATGGGATGTCTAATGAAAGCTAGTGACCCATAGAAAACAAAAACTTTTTTTTTTTAATTATTTGGTTAAATTTGTTTAAAAAAAACTGCGCAAATTCCAAGTTTTCATGGTTTCCGGGCTTGTAGGCCGTGGTCCGGTGGTATTTCTACCTGACTGCGGTAGACATTCTCAAAAGCGATGTGGCAGCGGTCGAAGTGTCCTCCTTGGCGGCTCACAGGTTAGGAGGACACTTCGATCGCTGCCACATCACCTTTGAGAATGTCTACCGCAGTTGTAGACGAAACGTCAGGTAGAAATACCACCGGACCACGGCCTACAAGGCCGGAAACCATGAAGACTTGGAACAATGTCGGCCGTGAAAGCTTGCACACTGCGTAAATTGTTTGTCCCACCCCATTTATTCCTAAAGTATTAATCGGAAAAATCTGAAATAAATTTAGCAAGTGTATCAACGTCGACATTTATCAAAAAGTATAAGCAACATTGTAAAGTTTAATATTTCGAAGAAATTACACATTAACTGTTGGTAAATTGCTCACACAAATTCCAACAAATGAAAGCTTTACTAGTATTTTGTTTGTTTGTTTTAAGTACACCAACTACTAAGGTTATTTGGGCCTAGTAATTTACTTATTTTTAAAATACCTACCTAGGTATACTATATCACCAAAAAAAGAAGTGCCGTCTCTAAACATTACACGGGCCCTCAATTTATAATTGCTATTTGACTAAAAACATCCAAAATAAAAAATAGGTCGATTTGTTGTTAGGTTAATATTTGAAATGTTAAAATTGAACAATATGGATATTCTAGTTCCATCATATCTTCCTTGGATAGATTTTTTTCAATTTTTTTTCAATTAAACGCCAAATTAAACTGTTCTGTATAAAAGTGCATTGGTATATACGTCACTCATTGCGCGAGGCTTGACTCGCACTTGAACCGCTTTTTTTTATTGAGACTAAATAGAGACCTTCATTTAGCGAGAGCGGCGTCGGGAAATAATTTCGATTTCATTTACGCTATAACCCCTTATACATAATATATACACATACAGAAAGCGGGTTCAGGTGTATAATATACATATTATATAATACGGCATCTGTCTGCTGCTGAAAAGCGATCCGTTGACTGGGATGATGTGAGAGAAAGAGAGCAGAAGAGATGCTGTATGCATGCATGAATGTGTGTGTGTGTGTGTACAGGCGCGGCATCGCGACGCTGGATGCGCGCGGGCGTCGGTATAGTGACCTTGACCGCCAGCCATCACATCATAGACCTGCCCCACACTAATACACACTGCATACACATTCATGATAATGCCCCGTGTTTGTCTGTGGTGCTGTGCCCCCATCGTGACCTGCCCTCTATGTACGTAAGTATGGTATGTACTCTGTGATCCCGGCTGTTATTGTTCGTTGGCTTTGCCAGTTACCTGTCACTGCAGAGCCGTCGTATAATGAATGTTAATGAGATGGGTTGTCGAGCGTCTATAACATAATCAGTCAATCGTAGAAATATGAGTGTCTATAGTCCAGTGGTGTGTTAACTGTTACTTTGTTTAATGACGCCTCCTCTTTAGAGTTACTGCAAAGCTCACTGTGCCCTTTGCAAACGCGTAAATGAACAAGCAAGAAAGTTACATGTTTAGCAAGGAAAATTCAGATTCAGAATACCTACGAGTACAAGCAATGAGTCTATAAACGACATTTTTTTACTTCCCACCTCTACTATGGTAGGGAAGTAATGGATTTAGTCCGAAAAAAATATTTCGAGATTTTAACAGATCTTCACGTTTTGAGACCCTAGCAATCGTTTAAGATCATTTTCTGACTGATGTCTGTATGTGTGTGTGTATGTGGTCAATTTTTCGCCTTCGATATCGTAAAAACGGAACAACATACGGCCATGTCGATTGTTCTATTGTGTTTATCAGCCTTTAACTTAGATCTGATTAGATTTTGAGTCAAATCGGTTCAGTGAATCCTGAGATATTAAAAAAAACGTTCTCAATGTCACGTGTTAACATAGGTAAAAGAAATATAAATGAATTCTAGATGTTATAATATGAAAAAAATGTAAATATTTTTTTCTCTAAAATGTACAGTTTTCGAGAAAAAAAATATTTTACTAAAAAAAATAAAAATTGTACGTAAATCAAGGTAACCATGATTTTTGCTATATTAAGCTAGCCATCAGTAGATCACTAAACAAAAAAGAGGACCATGCTTTTTTTCAAAGAATAAAAAAAGAGTGTTTATTTTTTGCAAATGTTTACTGGGTGGGAAGTATAGGACTGGTCATCAGTCGAATTTTTAATCATGACATTGCAATGGAATGAGTTCCATCTAACTTCAAAAATGTCGTTGGATTTCTTTTCTAGCACTTACAACGGATTCACAATAAAGTTGGTTAAAGTAGACCAGACCTCTATTTTTATTTTCGAGCGACTGACATCTCCATAGCTCCAATATCACGACCTATTACTATAACCCATATATTTAATACGCATGTCCCATATTGATAGCGATTAGCGACGGTGCGATCAGTGTACAGGGAAGATAGGCGGCCTTGTTATAAAGGTTATTAAGCCTGCGCGTCGGGGCTGGTGACGAAAGCAGGTATTAAAATTTAAAAATTTGTATCCATAAATAGTAAACACCAACGTATTAAAATGAAATAAACGCAGTTGTGTTTGTGAGAATGATATTTGTAAAAGAAAAGTCACACTTATATTTTTTTACAGTCTCATAAAAATATAAATTAATTATTAACGATATTTAAAATACATAATGCTTGATAAAGAAATTATATGAGCTTGGGAATGGGGATCGTTCTCGAAAATTTTCGTAGATATATTTTAAGGAAGTATTTTAAATTGTTCTTTTTATTTTGTTATTTTTATTAATTTTGTTCTCTTTAAACGTAATAAATTATGGTACCTATTCAAAATCCTTTTCTAGAAAGAAACGCAGTATATACCTATATAAGATGTAGTACATTTTAAGAGTACTTTTTCACAATAACAGTTTATTAATTACCTCAGAAACGTTCTCTGAGAACGTCGTTACAATTAAATAGCGTGTATTTTTTGTATTTGCGTTTGGGTAATTAACATTCTTACATTCAACCCTTAGCCTTAATTTAGAATAACGACTTGGTGTTACTTTATATTCTATTATAGGTTTGAACAATTTCTCCGCTATTTAGTTTCCTGTGTAATCCAGTAAAACTGTCCAATAAATCGGTGGACATACATAAAAAAAATACTGATCAAATTGAGAACCTCCTCCTTTTTTGAAATCGGTTAAAATATGTAAGTTCCTAATGTATGGATCACGTGAGTCATTTTTATTTATTTTTTATTGTTCAGGGGTGTCTCCTGAGTACTTCACCATAAGTTGACGCGGTCTAAAAGTTAGTGCTTTGTGTTTTAAAGACCACCAACAGCTAAGGTTATTTGGGCCTAGCACCAATTCATATTTTCAATTCATTATATTTTTTTTAATAATAAATTGAAAATCCAATTGACACTTTTACTAGCTCTCGGGCTAGAACCCGGCAACTGGGGACTTGTAATAGAGGAACCATAGCAACGCCATGTCAACAACAGCCCTGCTACACGCTCGGCTATTCTCAAGCCCAAAAGTTAGTGCTGAAACCACCGCCCGCCATATTTGCGAAAAGTTCGATGCTAAATAGTAAATATCTCACAAACTGTTGATGCTACGACAAAAATGATAAAGGCCTCTTTTTGTGGAGCATTAAATTCCCTACAAATTTCTTAACGGGGTCATTTTCGTACAGCTAACCGTCAGAATAAAAATTGCACCATGTACAGTGTACACTTCTGACGCCCGCAGACAATTTTAGATTTTTGGAGGAACATGCCTATTATTACTATGTCAATAATTACAAACAGTAATAAATTAATATGTATAAGAATTTATTCCGTAATTGTATGTAAACGATACTTATGTCGGATTTATCGTACATTTTAATCACGCCGTTATGAATTCGCTGTTATTTCTATGGTTACTTCGTATGTTTTATGTGAAAAAATTTAACAGCAATCAACAAAACAGCGTGTTAAATGTACGATAAACCCGACATTAATGCGTATAATAATAACCGACATATTACATTAAAGACGCTCTGAAATTACATTTGCGATCCCTACTGTATGCAATCTAACAGCTTCAATTTAATATACCCTCAATATGGTCAACCCTGCGCACAAACGAAAAACGGCAAAACAACGCCGTTCCGAACTACGAGGACTTTCTTTTCTATACTCGCTGCCATTAGCTTAGCATACATGATTTATAGCTGAGCCAGGATTCGTTTTGTTTGTTAATAATAATTAACAGTCACGTTTTAATTAAACATTAATCAAGCTATATATTATATAAACACACGTTGCATACTGAACTTACTCAACTCCTCTATTTATTCATAAATTTATTACATTCATTCGGCTTTATTTTTTAACACTTTTTCGGAGGAACAATTTGGTTTACTTTCAGTGGAAAAAATCGGACCAGTTCGAATTCTGAATTTACAGCTATAGATAAAATGAATTACCTAGCTAACAACATTGACAGAACTTCCCAGAAGCTTATTGTTAATGTTTTCTAACGCTGTCTAGACAGACAGGTTATAGATTGTAGACGCTCGACAGCTGAGGCTACTTATTAATAGAGGTCGTAACTCACGAGTTTCCGAGGTGCTTATTTCAGAAACCACTGAATCGATTTTAATGAAACTTATTTGTCGTTAGTTGTAATCGTGAAGATTGCATGTCAACCAAATTTCATGTTTCTAAATTAATTTCCAAATACGAACGGCGGATTAGACAGCTATTCAGAGACACTCCACAGTAGTGATGGGACTCGAGTTGTGTTTCACTCGAGTGACTCGAGTGGTTTTTATTTGACTTGCACTCGAGTCAAATTTATTTTTACTCGGCTTTCGAGTGACTCAAATCGGCTAGATCCAGTCGATTGGCGAGTTGACTCGGAACACTGAAATGGCCTGTAGTGACTCGGGTGAGAAGTAGAAGTTAAGCCATGCTTAGTCGATGTATGACTAAAGTGACCAAATCCTGAATATCAAAAAGCGGGACAAGGTCTATAAAAACCCGGCGCAGGCAACCGTTGGGTTCCACGCCCAAAAAAGCCTTAAACGCGCTAGAAACCCCCAAAAACTCGCTAAAACCCCCCAAAAACTTGCTAGAAATCCCCAAAAACTCGCTAGAAACCCCCAAAAACACGCTAAGAAACCCCAAAAACTCGCTATAAACCCCCAAAAAATCGCTAGGAACCCCCAAAAACACACTAAAAACCCTTAAAAACTCGCTAGAAACCCCCAAAAACTCGCTAATATTTTTATTTTAAATATTATTTATTTTTTAAGGTAGCTATCAATTATATAATTATTGATAAATAAAATACTTTGAGTGGGTAAAAATATCTAATGACAAAAAATAAACATTCTTAATGCACGGGATTTAATGAAAACGGGACAAAAGCGGGACGCTTGTTGAATCGGGACTCGTAACTCAAAATCGGGACTGTCCCGCTTAAATCGGGACGGATGGTCACTTTATGTATGACATACAATATATGAATGTGGTTAGTAGTTACTCATTATTATGACTCATAATAATTTATGACCCGCCTGTATGTAAAAAAATGACTCGAGTTACATTGTCACTCGAGTGACTCGAATCAATCTTCACTCGAGTAAAGAAGAAATTGTCACTCGAGTCTTATCTTGACTCGAGTGACAATCGAGTGAGTCGTTTTTTACAGGCGAGTGACTCGAGTGAAAAAATCTCTCTCGAGTCTTATCTTTATTCGAGTGGCATTCGAGTGAGTCGTTTTTTACAGGCGAGTAACTCGAGTGAAAAACCTCACTCGAGTCCCATCACTACTCCACAGTGCTTGGAAATTGTGAGCTTCTAAGAAACTGCAGGGTCAAGTCATATATAAACAACAATTTCCCCGACGATCTCTGCAAGTCCTCAACCCCTTTTAATTTACAACCTGCCCCTTTATTTGTAAAGATGTATTGGAAATTGGATTCTAAATTATAGACGTTCGACAGCTCACGTCATCAGCGGGTCACAAATCGTCTGAAATAACCGAAGTATGCACTCAAAATTATTATTCAAGAACATTGAAAAAATCTTCCACGTGTAAAAACGAAATATTTATTTCAACGAGCGAGTTTAATGTTACTTTTCAACGTACAAATCATTCTAAAAATTATTACCAATAGTTGCAAGAACATTTGCTTCACCTATACCATAAAATGTTTATAACTCTATAGTGTTAAAAGCTTGGCTGACGTCATTGACCTTATGAATGATCGACAACTGCCAAGTTCGAAATATATATTTCTTTTCGACAGATATGAAGCTGAGAAAGTATAAACCATCTATAGAACAGTATTATCGAGAGGAAATGTTTTATAACTTTTCGCCTTTATATATTTCTTTTTCTTTATTGTTACCAACTGAAAAAACTGGTGGTAAAAAAAAATTGCCTGTCATGCTGAAGAGTGCGAGGAAAATCGTTCAATCAATTACTGACTGTCAAAACTAAACTTGCACCAGAACCGTATTACGAATGTTTTATTGTATCTCGACTATTTTATCCCAAAAATTAATATCACTTGAAATGATTATACGCTAGGCACTAGTTGGTAGAACATGATTAAAAAAATAGAAAAACACAGACTTGAAAAATTTTACAAATTTTGTTTATTTAAACACACGACGATCGTTTCGGACTATTGATCCATCTTCAAGGAGTACATGAAGTTATACTAATCTATGGAATACAAAAACCTTACCTATATAGACATTATAAACTGAATCTAATTACTAATTATCTGTATAGTACAAAATACCAGAATACTTGGCAAGAAATTACCGACAGATTTTATGTTCAGCCTGTTAATCAGTTTGAAGTTGTGGTTGTGCCGAATTGACACTAGGTTGATAAAAAATTAAAGTGCAACTCTGTAGAAGTGAGATATGAAAACTGATGGAAGTTTTTCGTACACAAAGAACAGCATCTGCCTCAACTCTGATAAAACAAATAACAAGGAAAAATGATAAAATCACGGAACATATATTTTTAATTTTCCTGTGTCTTGTTTAACCCTTCTGTGAGTGCGACGTGGATTACAATAGTAGATAATCCAGTTTTCAATAAAAAACCAACAAAATTCATGCATTAGCGTCGATTTTAAATCTAAATTCGGAACGTGGAAACAGGAAAACAACATAGAAAAAGATAGTTTTTTAAGGTAAATTCTTATCAAAATGCCAGAAGAATGTTGTTTAGAAGGAGAAATTGTACAAAAATACATAATAAGTATGTAAAGTTAAAAACAGTTTAAAAAATATTATTTCAATCGATCAGTTATTTTTTGGACTGCAGGGATACATTTAAATTTCTGCAATACTGTTCTTATGCAGAAATATATGTGGTCACAATCTAAAGACATCGTCAAACTAGATTTTCTGACAGTCCATTCTGCAACCAAGCGTAAGTTTCGTCTTGTAACAAACTCTGAACTCTGAAGGTGATTTCTTCTTGACATTTGAACCTAAATTTTTTTATCTCGTAAATACTTATTGACGATGGGATTCGAATTTATACGACCGAGTCGAATCGTCGTAATCGGTGCGTAAACTGGTGGTAAATATTCGAGTGTCTGTGATGGAGGATGAATGTTTGCTTGCGTCGTCGTAGGGGCGTTTCAGTCAACTAGGGCCGGGGGCAGAGGACCGACAGTATCGAGCGGCAGCGGACGACGTCGACATCGTTTTCGTTGCAAGGCCAGGCCGCCGCTGTGGGCCCGTAGCGTAGCGACGGCAGCTGTCTGCCGCGCGCGGCGGGTTCCATGCGGGATCGATATAACAGGCCAACAGGAGTGTGTGTATTTTGTATGGATGTATACAAAATGCTCTTTTTAGTGTATTTGCGTATATAGGTACATAGTTTACTGACAGATACACTATTGGCGTTGATCGGATGACGGGATGAGCGGTACAACTTAAAATTAAAATCTCAACATTTTACATTCGTTCGAAACAACTTAGCATAATTTTTCTCAATGTTTTATATAAGGGGTAAGTTCGGTTTTACGCTCAGATTGATCGGAGTGCTCTAATACGTTCGGATTTAACATTTATATGCTCTGAAAGATCTCTATCCTGCGTTCGGTTTTAAGATCTGGAGCAGATCGAGCGCGCTCGATTTGCTCCGAGGAAAGCGAGCGAGCAAGCAGATTCAACCATCTTCAGAGTATTCATTTTAAAAATGAGCGGAAACACTTGTTGTGAGAATGGATAAATTTCGAAGTTTATTTATATGAGGTAATTTTTCAATAGGTAAAAACACACGAATAATATTTATTCAAAGAATAGTAATAATCAATAAGTCTATATCGCACAGAATGATTAAATAAAATATTTATTATATCTATGGGTCGAAAAAATCAACAACCAGTACTACTATTAATTCTAAAATAAAGGAATAAAACGAAAAAAATTGTGATTCATGATTTATTATTGTAACAATGTTGAATTTAATCAAAATGAGGAGCAATAAAGAATATATTTCGGCTTTAGTAATAAGAATTTGAATTATTGGCGCCATTTTTTTCTGACGTTTGGAAAAATATGCTAGATTCCGTTCGGAATTGTTTAGATGGCTCGATTTGCTCGGTTGTCACGTGACCAAAAATCTGTTCGCTCGGCTCGATCAATCGAGCGTAAAACCGAACTTACCCAAGGTATAACTTTATAAAAAGACGTAACCAATTTAAATGAAATTACACATTGGATTCGGTTAACGCTCGGAACCTATTTTTTTAATAGGGCATAATATTTTAATAGGACATACATTGGGGATGGTTCTTATATAAATTTTATCGGTTCAGTAGTTCGACTGATTTTAATAAAAAGTGAGTAACGGAGTGTAACATCGTTAAGGTAAACGCCAGTTTTGACAGCGAAGTCGGTTAATAACATGCAAAGTAAAAAATAAAAATAAATAAAATTTTTTTTCAAAAACAGAACCTCATTCAAAAAAGCCACTAAAAAAAGAGGAAAATTATAAAATATTGCAGAAGTCGCCGCCAATTTAATAGAATATGAAGTCGGTTAAAAATAAGTATTAATTAAATTGGCACTTTTTAACCGACTTCATATTTTATTAAATTGGCGGCGACCTCAAAATTGTATTATTTTCCTCTTTTTTAGTGGCTTTTTAAAAGGAGGTTCTATTTTTTTTAAACATTTTTTATTTATTTTTTAAATGAGAGCAATCGAACAATTTTTAAAGCTTTAATAAATAAAACACACAAAAAACTGGCTATAGCTGTCCAACTTTATTTTTAAATAGTACCTACGTTTCGGTAGAGACCCTTTTCAAGCAAAAATAATCTATATCTATCTATTATTGCTTGAAAAGGGTCTCTTATAACAGATCGAAACGTAGTACTTAAAAATGAAGTTGGACAGCTATAGCCAGTTTTTGTGTGTTTTATTTATTAAAGTAATCCTTTTCGCTGTCGGTAGAAGCTATTAAGTGAATTTTTAGAGCTGTTTTTAGTTGCTTTTTTCAAAATTAAAATAATCTTTTTTGTGAGGGTTCAAATGTACTTTAAATATTATTAAGGGCCTAAATTTTTTTATCCGAAAACAAATGGAGTTCACTTAATGGCTTAATTAAATACCACAATACATTAAACACTGTTTTGTTGACAGGGTTTAGCACTCCGACCATTTTGATATTGTGCTAGTTCGACAGATTTTGATTCAGACTGTACACGACAACTGAACATCTGACGGGTTGTCATCGATGTATAAAACGGGCTGTTCTCAAATACACTGTGGTAAAAAGTTTATAATAACGGACAGTTTTTCCAAACACAAAGATAATTCCGCAAAATAATTATTATAAGGATATTGAATAAAAAGCATGATTTGGAACGTTCATCTTTATAAAATGCTGATTTTTTTAATAAATACAGCGGTTTAAAAGGGCATGGCATTTTAGCCGTGAGTTGTTTCCTAGATGATGCCGCGAAGCTAAGACTGACTGTTTTTTGGACGCTCTGCAACCCCTGAAAACTTATGCCCTCCTTCAAAGGGAAAAAAGTTAAGGTCGTGTTTCATAATTATTAATTCACAATTTTAGCAAGAAAAATATAGTTCAACATTTTTTATTTTAAGCAGAAAATCTGAGTGTAGAGTGGATTTATCTCCTGAATTTTTTTTTTAAGTACGATGCGGTATTTTTTATATTTTCGTCTAAACTTTAAATTTTAATCAGAAAATTACTTGCTAAAAGTATAATATATCAGTTGGATTTTCAGTTTTATTAAGTTTTTGATTAATCTAATTTTGATAAAAGATTTTGGAATAAAGTCTATTTTTGAGTTTTTAAAACTTACATTATCAGTTTTTTTATCGCTGATAGGCTTTCTAAATTTGATATTCATACGTACCCTTCTGTATCTCACGATTTAGAAACCAGCAATAAAAAATTTTGAACGCCCCTAATAAATTGCTAAACTAAAAAAAAACATGACGTGTTCCTACTACGTACCTGATTCAGTGAGTCGTTTTCTACCGGATTACTTATTTTGAAAAAAAGAGCCAAAATTTGTCTATTATTAAACTTCTTAGAGGTTGAGAGTCTCTTGTCTTTAAAAGCTTTCATTTAAAGTTTAAACAATAACTGCTTCTCTTATGAGTAAATGCTTTTGTTTCCATTACTCTTCAAGAGATATTACTGATTATATTTAATACCAAAATGTGAGTACCTTTTGTTTATAACTACTGGAAAACAAAATTAACTACGCTATACTATTGTAATAGAAAAGGAAATGACTTGCCTCCTCTGTACATGCCTATATTATATTGTTCTTTACAGAACGCCAGTGATTTTAAAACTTTCGATTATCGCAACTATTAAATAATTGGGTCATCCACATTTTTTTGTTGAAAATAAAAATTATGAAACAATTTTTTTGAAAATTTTCCGTAAGCTTTTTCTATAATAAAAAAATCCCAAAATAGTGAATTTTTCAATGGAATTTTAAACAAAATTATGCCGCTACCGAAATGACATAGAATAAATAATATTTAGCCTGTGGTTGGCTAACTATATCTACTGTCACGCCCACTGATCTGTCAAATTGAAAGCAAACCATACGGAAAATAATTTATATACATCTCTTTCTATAGATAAAGAAGTGTGACTGTCCTCTACGTCATCATACGGCGGTTTATTCTCATTGTTTAAAAATATATAATAATAATACTACGTTTAACGTCCGTTTCTCGACATTATGTCATAACAAACGCCATTCGCACTATTACTATTTTTACCACATCGCCTTGTTTTCTACATATTTTAAACTTCAACTTTTTTTTATTAATAGCAATGTGCGAATGGAGGAATTATAGGAAATTAGGATAAGGTTTAAAAAAATATATATATTTCTTTAATTCTTGTGTGGCCTTACACTATTATTGGTATAGCTACGATCTTCAAGCGATTTAATCGCAATATCGTGCTACATAAAGTAAACGGTACGCGTTTGCATCCTGCGAGTTGTTGTACCCTTTGATCATGAAAAATAGTATAGTAACAAAATGCTTGGAAATAATCTTGATGAAATTAAGCAAAATCGCAGGTAGTGAACAAAATAATTTGATTTATTAAATTAAATGTACGATTTTGCTTAATTTTATTATAATCACGATGGACACGATTTCTAATATTTATAAATAATCTTGATGTTTTAGCCGAACACCGGTTGAGATACACTGAAATACCGTGCATACACATACATACAGCATAATAATATTATGTACGTGTTTTAATGTAATCGCGCAAACGCTAATTAACTCCAGTTGTTAATTACCACCACTCGTACATCATCATCTACATTGTTGTGCAATAATCAGATTACTGATTGCGTTCACTTGTGCGCAGGCTCGGCTGTGCTCAACAAGGATGAAATTCACTTTCATTGACCTGCGTCCAGCTAGCTAAATATGTCATTGCTAATTGTAGGGATTTATTATATTAGTTGGGATATCTCTACTAATATTATAAATGCGAAAGTTTGTATGTGTGTGTGTGTATGTTTGTTACCACTCAGCTCCGGAACGACTGAACGGATTTTTATGGAATTTGGTATATAGTTACTTTAGGTCCTAGAAAAGAACATAGGGTACGTTTCATCCCGGAAAAATGTAAAGTTCCTGTGGAATAGGAACAAAACGTAAGTCGGCAATTTTCTTGCATTTTAGCGTATTGGCGGAATCGTACTAATGTTATAAATACCACCAGCCCGGGTCGCAGGGGTAGAATTTCTCGCGGGGGGATAATAAATCATACATTCATAGCACCCAGGCGAAGCCGGACCGGGCCGCTAGTTATTATATAAATGTTAAAATTTGTTTATAATATGTTTGTTACTCAATCACACCTCAACGACGCAACGAATGTGAATGAAATTTTGCGTGCAGGTAATTTATGACCCAGATTCTATAGTTCCCGAGGTATAAGGCGAAACTTAATTTTTTGTTCCTTCATCACGACAAAAAGGGACAACCGATTTGAATGAAATGTTACATATAATACATACAGAGAGTCGCTATGACGAGGAATACATAAGTCCAAATTATACTCTCTGGCTATATAATGAATTTTTTAAATGAGGGCGTAGCCGCTCGCAAAAGCTATGGATGATCATAAATTTAAAATGCCTCAACTTCTTGTAAAACGTTTCGACAATTTTATTAATTTATTATGACTTACCTTCTTCAATCATCCAAGGGCCGAATATCCTGACGTGAATTTTTTCCCAGATCTTCCAGACTGTGACAGCTTCGTACTTCGTACCCTCATTTAGCCCACGTTTTTTTTCTTAAAAGTACGTTGTAAAATGTTTTCTTTTGTGTTTTTATTATTTTAATACAGAACGAGGAGATACAAAATGTTCTTCAAGCACTCCTACTCCTGACGTCAATTGTTTATTTTTAATTATTTAGCAAACGTAGGACGAGTCGATGTGGGATTTGCAAACTTGTAGTTTTAGTCTCATTAAACTAGTAAAACTTCTCTCGGTTTCCATGTAAGTTGTTTAATTGGAAATCCCATATTCCGTTAGACCATCCTGCATTAAAGCTTCTCTGGAGTCTGGAGATTTGTATGCCTTTTTCTCATTGCTAGGGTTTACTGGATACTGATGAGAAATCGTATTAGATATCTAATATACCTACATACAGCGCGTTTAATTTCAATCAACATAATATTGACTTTACATGTTAAATTTCTCCATTTGATTTACATTGAATTCAAGTTAGTTTATCAAATAGTAGACTAATCTATTTTAAAACCATCACCATGCTTTTGGGAAGATTTCAGAGTTATCCCACTATTTTATTTAAATTGAATCCAATGTAAATCAAATGGAGAAATTTAACATTTAAAGTCAATATGTTGGTTGAAATCGATTGATATATAATTTACTAATGCGTGTTTGTGTCTTTTCCATGTCTTCTAGTAGCCACCCGTTGTCCTAATAAGCTGAAATTTTGCACGCAAAAAACCTAACGGAGCCGGATTTTAGAATTTCCCCGGGGGCAGAAATAGGAGGCATTTTTGAAACGCCTATATAAACTTCCATAAAGACTCCCTTGAGTCAACAACACGTCGATCGCGATCCCAATTTCAATTGGTCGCGGGAAGATTTTTCAAAATATTGTTTTCAATATTCCAAACAACACCTATTTGTAATTTCCTAATCATATAATAGACCTTATCCAGTTAGCGCAAGCGAGAAAGAGATAAATACAACGCAGTTAGCGCACGCGAGAGAGAGATAAATACAACGCAACTCGTTTTGAAGGAGACAGGGAAGCGGTGCGTGTTTCGTTCTGCGCAGCGTTGTGTCAGCGGAGAAAAGCTAGACGAAGTAATACCAACATTTGAGGCTTGAGCACTGTGGTACACAGCAAGTATGACTCATAATAATTAAGATCTGGACATGATCTGAACTCAAAATAATATCACTAACAATAATAATTTATTAACGGACGTATATATTGTGGCAGCTCACAGTTCACACCTATGCGCGCGCATCATGGTGTCTGTGACGTATCCGAAGCAACTCGCCGGGATAGGTTTATTGTTTTTTATATTATTACTAGCGACTCGGTCCGGCTTCGCCCGGGTGCTATGAATTTATGATTTGTAGCGGTCCCGCCCGGCTTCGATAATAAAAATTAAACACCCGCCCCTCCGCCATATGTACACGCGCTTCCACCATGCACGGTAATCTAGCGGTCCCGCCCGGATTGCCGGGTGCTAAAAATATAATATTAACCTACGTAAACCTTCCCGGTAGTGAGCACAACAACAGACAACTCACCAAAGTTTCAACGCTATCGAATGAATAGTGTAGGAACGCATACGAGACAAACATTAATTTTTATATACAGCGTGGGGCAGAATGGAAGGGCGTTTTTGAAATGAGAATAACTCAACTGTTTTTGAACTTAAAATTTTAATTACGAAAAATGAAAGCTCAGATGTTACAATTTAACAATGAAAAAGTGAAATTCTGCACCCATCTGTTGATTGTGTCACGTTTCGGAACTGAACCGTTACCGACCAATATTGAAGCGTTGGCGAAAGGGCCGCTGCACGACAATAACAGACTCGCCCGATTTTAGATACTCCTCAACTGCGAACGCACGATGCTCCCTTGTCCAGATAACCATTGTGACTAGCGAACGGTAAGCACTAAGCGATAGATATAGAAATCTGGGGATGTAGTACAAGCGAGTGGGGAGGTTGCTGTTGAGGGAGGGGGGGCGGTGAGGAAGCAAGTGTGTCGCATTCTATTGGTCGCTTCAGTTGTGCAAACGCTGACGAGCAAATGAGCATGCGCAAAGACGCGGACGACTGCATCTGGCGCAATTAAGCTTACGCAAAGACGCGGCCAATAGAACGTGGGCACATACATAGCATGGATATTTCCATAAGACAGTCATGCACCCTCCCCTGAATGGCTTCTCCCCTTGTACTACATCCCCGGATTTCTATATCTATGCACTAAGCACTCCTAAATCGAACGACGTCAACCCTGTATCCCCTCCCCTTCGAGTGTATTATCCTTTCCAAAAACGCCCTCCATTCCGCCCCAGCCTGTATATACCTAAATTATTTTATAATAATTTAATAGACTAAGTATTCTGATAATTTTTAACTGTTGATGTGATCACTGCCTTTTGTATAGCACTTGATATGGAAATTTAACTAAATTTTAGTAGAATATACATCCGTAATCATCTAAATTGTCATTGTCAAAAATTCCTAGAAACGATTATTAATCGATTTTAGTTGGATAGCGAATAAAAATGATATAATGTGTTCGATTTTTTTAAGGCCACCAACTGTCAAGGTTACCTATGCCAATTTATGTTTTCAATTCAATATTTCTCAATAACAAATTGAAATCTTGAGAACAGCCATAATATCGTATAGAGATTCCGTTATTTATATCTGAGAGCAGATGAAAGTATCAACTTAATTAATATTTGTCATTGACTTACACTACCTGAAAGTGCCTTAGCGGTTAAAAGTGGATGTGTGGCCAATCTCCATCTCTCTCAAACTAGTACCGTTAAGATGGGTCACCTATCCTCCTCACTCATATAAATCTTATGTGAATTCGAAAATAACTACAACGATATACAGGGCACGTCCAGTACTGTAAGTCAATGATATTTATAATGACCAGATATGTAATACTCCTAAATTGCTTGCGCTCGTAAGTGGAATTATCAGGCCGCAAGTGAGACAGCAAATGACTGTTTCTATCGTTGTCGAGAAATCCATCTCGTTGTGCGCAAGCGTTGCAACATTCGATTCACATTGTTTCCATAGCAATTTCGGAAATATTATCACTACTAACCTTGTTATTATCATAGATCAATTAATATTATAAATTGTTCAAGCGCATAAGACTCGACGTCTTGCGAGAGAGACAGACATATATATTATTTTTTTTTTTTTTTAATATATATAATTGGCTTCTACGCTTATTTGCGTAATTAGCCACGTCCTTTTTCCAAATATATATTATGTCTGCACCGTATAGGCTTTTCGTCCGACTCCAGACCCCGGCTAGCAATATAGGAGTATTACATGTATAATAATGACCTATAACGTGCGTTTGTTTGTAATGTAACACATGAATATAGTTGCAACGTTATTGTATTAGTAAAGTAACCATGGAAACGAAAAGCAATTAATGTAAAAACATTTCAATTGTATTATATTATTAAGATCTTTGCATTTCAAGATTAGATAAAACTACTTTACCGATCTTGGAAAACATTTTTGAACTAAACCTTATTAGGCGGCACTGCCTCGATGATTTGAAGGGTAAAATGCTGGCTCGATGAAACGAACATGGGTGACATAAATGGTGTGACGCGAATCATAACAACCCTAAATAAATCTATAATTAATGTAGTTATGACTCATTCTGATCCATTCATTTTATATTATTTATACATAAGAAATTTTACTTCGGTCGTGTGTGCCGCGACACTATGCCCTTTTTTATCAAAAAATAATTAAATATATGTAAATCATACATAATATTTGGTATACTAAGCCCATGTAGCCTTTATAGTTAAGTGGGTGACCTTCAACAAAAAAAATTATTACATTGAAAACTAAAACTGATATATCATCGCTTTTTAACAACTGGATGAAAATTCCAACAATCACAACGCAACATTTCTATGGAAACCATTTTCTGTGAATTTTTGGCACAGCTGGCTATGGTTCATGCTCTGTGGTTAAAAGGAACGCAAATCACTGTCAGTCCTGACCTGCAGGCGTTATTTCGGCGCCATACATATTGTTATAATATGATATAATCTAATGTGTATTGCAATCACGTTCGTAATATACACAGAAATACGCGTATTATAATAACAATATAACCGCACTAGATATAGGAATGTATAATCTATTTTACATATTAATTAATTATTTAATTATTCTTTATAGCACGCTATTAACGCTAATTCGGTATTTCATTATTTTGGTAATTGTTCTGAGAATTATTATTGATCGACAAAAGCACGTAATTCAAATATGGTGGTGGATTTGAGAATAGTAGGGATGTGCGGTCTATAGATCGATTTTGCAGAAGATCGATCTTTTTGCTTGCGATTCTCGATCTTTTGAATCGATCTTTATATCTCCGATTTTGTATAAGATCGATTTATCAGACTGAAGATCGGCTTTTCGATCTTTATAAATAAAAAACTTTTTATAACTACATTATGTTCTTTTTTTGTGTCATTTAATGTTATTGACATATAATTTCTTTTTTGATTTGTTTGTAATGTTACGAACCATATACAGGGTGTCCAAGTTGACGTTGGCTAACATGGGTAACTTTGTTATTAGTGGAAATAGAAAGTCGGTTAAATGGGCAAAGTAGTGCAGAATTATGTGCTCATTAACATCCCGTCGAAAAAACAATTGAATTTTGACACACTATGGATTTATTTAGAAAATAGTGAAAATTGCCGTTTTTGAAAACTAGCCATAACTTTTTTATTTATGAAGATATCTGAAAATTTCTTCAACCATTTTTTGATAACTTTTTATAATCTTTTCAGTGGCGTAGGTTTAATTTTTTTATATCCACTACATAATGAGATATTGACATGAACTTTGGTTTTTCTTATGGACGCCATTTTGGATTTTTAGATATTCGAATTCTGCTTATTTTCTGATTAATTTGGTGTATCACATGCCACATTTAAAAAAAATGCAATTAACGTCCCATATATGAGACATTAAAAACAACTGACAACCAAGTTATAATTAAGTAGTGCGAACATTTTAAGTGTAAAATTAATAATAAATCGTAGTTTGGCAGAACTGAAATATAATTTGACTGTCAGTTGTTTTTATAGTGCCTCTAATATGGGACGTTAATTGCATTTTTTTTAAATGTAGCATATGATACACCAAATTAATCAGAAAAATAAGCAGAATTCGAATATCTAAAAATCCAAAATGGCGTCCATAAGAAAAACCAAAGTTCATGTCAATATCTCATTATGTAGTGGATATAAAAAAATTAAATCTACGCCACTGAAAAGATCATGAAAAGTTATCAAAAAATGGTTAAATAAATTTTCAGATATCTTCATAAATAAAAAAGTTATGGCCAGTTTTCAAAAACGGCAATTTTCACTATTTTCTAAATAAATCCATAGTGTGTCAAAATTCATTTGTCTTTTCGACGGGACGTTAATGAGCACATAATTCAGCACTACTTTGCCCATTTAACCGACTTTCTATCTCCACTAACCATGTTAGCCAACGTCAACTTGGACGCCCTGTATAATAATTTTTAAATTATTAAGTTACAAGTTGTTTACCGAATAAATTTTTTACTGTTAGGTATTTCAGCACAGCTTAGGTTAAAAATTGAACATTACAAACATTAATATTTTTTAATTTTAGTGTAAAATTTTTAACCTAAATTAAAACACTGCAAAAGTAAAGTAATAATAAAAAAAAATGATTCATTTTTAATTAAAAGAATCGATCTGTTGAAAGGTCGATCTTTTTTTATACTACGATTTTTATGTTATCGATCTGAATCGATTCCAGAAGATCGATCTTATTGAGAGAATCGCACATCCCAAGAGAGTGTGTATAGCGACACCGTTTCAGTAATTAGCTATCGGTGGTCTTCAAAAATACTCAGTTGTGGATTACCGCAGTAGAGGAAATAGGGGCATTCTGAAACACCCTCACCCGTAACGTAATCAGCTGATTAGACAATGATTACGTTACTTCGTGAGAGTGAAGGAGTTCCAGAATGCCCATATTTCCTCTACTCACCGCATTGACCCATGTGGCCTCAGTATCGGAGGAGCTTCGAAAATCAAAAAGATCTAGATTGCCATATTTTGGACGTTTTGTTAATTAATAAAAAATATCAAATTTTTGCAGATAGATCTCGAATTCAGCAGTTTATCAAAATAGGTTGTGTCCTTTTTTAGACGCGATAGTTAAAGATTTGCTTGTGAATCTGTTGGTCACGATTTTTTATTCGCCCCAAACAACTGAACCTATTTCAAAAGAACTATTTTTAGGAAATATGTATACAGACAAGTAACACTACAGATTTCTTGAAAAAAACTACAGCGAATGGAAAGGCCCTTGAAGTCTGACCTTAATTAGATAATTAGGCGAGCATTTCGTTCGGTAATTTAGGATATCCTAAATTACCGATCGAATGACAAAAGTAATTCGCATTTGAAAGTTCCTTGGTTGTAGCATGTAAAAATATAAAGTAGTAGAGTAATTATTAACTCAGCCGCCGCGAATGTGGCAGTTTCGGGTTAGAGTCCCGACGGTGACATAGATTTGAAAAATAAATTTTTCCTATGTAACATCATGTTACGTCATTGTAAATAGGTGTTCGTGTTTCAAAACACTAATGCAAACGTAAGCACTAAGCATTCATTTGTAATAGTATTTTTTGAGCATTATTTAGCTGTCTGTACAAATAAAAAAAAGGGTGTGGGTCTCGGGACCCCCGACAGATGTGAAACATCAAAGAAAACGTTATTGAACTCGGTGGTATTCTCTATGTAGTAGTATATATTTTTCAAAAGCAGCAACTTAACTGTTATGCTGACGTAATCCTATATGCTGCACTGTAACACCGCGTGTGTTACAGTGCACGCCTGAGCCAAGAGAGAGAGAGAGAGGGGTGCCGCAGTGGTGGGGAGAACAGCAGCGAAGGAACGGACCAAACATTTCGATGCATATTTCCCCTCACGCGGCTGTTCACAGCCCGACATAGATGTTTCACATCAAAAATACAATTAACTCGAAAACTGCAATTTGGTCATATAGAAAGGTTTGTGTGATTGTTTCAGCCATGGCCTTCTACATGAGTAGTTCTATAATCCAGATTCCAGAGGGCTATATGGACAAATGCATTTATTTGAACAAATTGCTTTGCACGCGACTTAGTTCAGCGCATGCTCAATATTTTAATATCGAATAAAACAGCGTACACTGCAGACCGAATTCCCAAAAATGTTGCATAATTCATGTTCTCAGAAATTCATTGACTTCATACTGAACAAACCCCTGTGTATGGCCCGTTCAATATGGAGTGGCGCACTAGATGTCATGAGAATTCGAAAACTTAATAGTAGGGGCTATAAAATAACGTATTTTGATAATATTTTTACTTCCCACCTCTACTATGGTAGGGAAGTAATGGATTTAGTCCGAAAAAAATATTTCGAGATTTTAACAGATGTATGTGTGTGTGTATGTGGTCAATTTTTCGCCTTCGATATCTTAAGAACGGAACAACATACGGGCATGCCGATTGTTCTATTGTGTTTATCAGCCTTTAACTTAGATCTGATTAGATTTTGAGTCAAATCGGTTCAGTGGATCCTGAGATATTCAAAAAAACGTTCTCAATGTTACGTATTAACATAGGTAAAAGAAATATAAATGAATTCTAGATGTTATAATATGAAAAAAATGTAAATATTTTTTTTCTCTCAAATGTAGTTTTCGAGAAAAAAAATATTTTACTAAAAAAATAAAAATTGTAGGTACGTAAATCAAGGTAACCATGATTTTTGCTATATTAAGCTAGCCATCAGTAGATCACCAAACAAAAAAGAGGGCCATTCTTTTTTCAAAGAATAAAAATTAAATTGTGTTTTAAAGACCACCAACAGCTAAGGTTATTTGGGCCCAGTCAAAGAATATAAAGAAAAAAAAAGAGTGTTTATTTTTTGCAAATATTTACTAGGTGGGAAGTATAGGACTGGGCATCAGTCGAATTTTTTTTATGTTTTCCTCGAATCCAGACAATTTTCAACTCTTTGCAGTCCTTTGAAAACATTCATACAAATAAATAAAATCATAATTCCACAGCTTCATGCAGTTACAAGGTATTGTACAATAATACCGTTAATTTTTTTCCAAAAAGTATTTGTTATAATAAAAAAATATATATAAAAACTCTCGCATGTACTGGAACCAGTGTTTAATACTGATTCCAGTACACGAGAAGAAGTTAGGTTAAATAAATAAAATGTAATTTTGTCTGTGATTGCACAGTTAGCACGCCTAGACCGAACTCTTGCATTTTTGGAAAAATTGTTTGCTTATAACTCGATAACTACTCCATAAATTTCGAAAAAATTCTTATTAACCATTAGATTAAACTCTAACTTCAAATTTAAGATACAAATCATTATGTTAGGAAGTGCAGCAAAATCCCGTTATGTACGAATCGAGGTCGCGGGTACATCTAGTTATAAACAACTATTTTTACAAAAAAAGGAGGGGGTTCTCAGTTCGACTGTATTTTTTTGTATGTATGTTACACGATTTCTCCCGCATATTTTGTGAACCGATTTTGATGATTATTGTTTTATTTAATAGGGCATACCTCCGGAGCGCTCTCATATAAATTTTACTTAAATCGGCTCAGTAGTTCGACTGATTTTATTGAAAAGTTAGTAACGGGATGTAACACCGTTAAAGTAAATGTCAAATATCAAGACAGAAGTCGGTTAATAACGTGCAAACTACGTATTGTAAAGCCACTAAAAAGTAAAAAATAAAAAACTTTTAAACAAAAAAAAAACTCCTTCAAAAAAGCCACTTAAAAGAGGAAAATAATAAAATTTTGAGGTCTGCGCCAATTTAATAAAATATGAAGTTGGTTATTATTCCCGTTATTGAACTTTCGCACCTGAAAATCCCCCAATTGTATTTAGAACGTTTAAACAATTAACTAATTGCAGTATTATAACCGGATATCCTCTCATAACTCTTGAACTCCCCCCCCCCTTCAACAAAATTTTGCTTACGCCCTTGTACACAGCCCATTTGCATACAAATTTTGTGATAATGTGCCAGGCGCCAACAGACACATATGACCTTATAGAAGTTAAAGGCCTTAGTGAAAAAAAATAATTTATAAATAAAAAATTTATTAAAAAACAAAAAACCCGACTGCGTAAAAATCGAACTTAAAAGATGGAAACAAGATCAAATGATAACATGCAGTCGGAGGCATAGTAGTAACAAATTGAACAGAAATACCTCCGACTGCATGTTATCATTTGATCTTGTTTCCATCTTTTAAGTTCGATTTTTACGCCATCGGGTTTTTTGTTTTTTAATAAATTTTTTATTTCAAATGTTTTTAGTTAAAAATAAATCGAAAAATGTTGAGGGAAAACTAAAAATGATTTTTAAATACCTATTCAACGATACCCCACTTGACATAGTTTGTTGACTTTCATTTTCACAATATGGCGTCCTGTAGTCGCCATATTGAATTTTCACCAACGTCATGTCTTTAGTGACACTCGCCGGACTAAGGGGAATCGATTGACGTGTGAATCATAAAAATCGGCCCAGGCGTTTGGTCTGTATAGTGCTTCAAAGGAACATACATACATACATAGATTGTTAAACACATTACCACTCCTTTGCTTCGCAGTCGGGTAAAAATACGTCATTTTTCAACTATTTATTTTTCAAGCATTTTTAATGGAACAGCGAAACTGTCGATAGTCAATTTGAATTGTACCGACATTATTTGATAACGTGTCAATGATGTTTGGTCAAAAGGGCATCTCGTCACGAGATATTATATAGTTCATGCCGGCATGTTTCCGTGCGGCGTACCGCACAGCCGAACGCGTGCCCTGTTTTGCAAACCCATTTATTATAAGTTATAACCACTCTAATTATAAATGACAGCTCTTTTCCTTTCTGCTTGAAATGAGCCCGTGAAATTATTCTGTTTCTGTGAAATCTGCAGTTAATCGGATAAAAATTACATATCCCGAGCACTGACTGCCAACACGTAATTTAAATTCTATAGGTGTTTTAACCCTCCAGTGGACACACGGATTAAAAAAAAATCGGACAAGTGGGAGTTCGACTGGCGCGCCGAGGGTTCCGTACCATAAACCGTATTATTTACTTTTGAATTTCGAAAAATATAGTTGTTGGAAACATCGTAATAGTTTTCCTATAATGTGTACGCCTAATCGTATACCTTTTAATACAAAACTATGAACTAAGTTTTTTTTTAATTTTAGCTGTATAGGTACTATTTTTGAAAATAGAGGGTGTCAACCTAGAGCACCGCTCTCCCCCAAATTTACGGGGAAATATTTTTAGGTTATGACTATTGGAATAGATATACTTATGCGAGTTAGTAAACTTTCTGTGCCAAATTTCAGTTTGATATCTTTATTTAGTCCAGAGAAAATCGAATGTGACAGACATACAGATTACGGACGGACAAACTATAAGAGTTAGGTTTTTCCTTTTGAGGTACGGAACCTTAAAAAAATGAGCATAAAATTGTGAAAATAAACTATTGATTATACAAAAACCAACCATAGTAGATAATTGTATAAATAATAATTTATTTGCGGCTAGTGTACCGTATTTTATCATTTAAATAACAAAACTCTAATAATCTGTACTAATATTATAAAGCTGAAGAGTTTGTTTGTTTGTTTGGTTGAACGCGCTAATCTCAGGAACTACTGGTTCGAATTGAAAAATTATTTTTGTGTTGGATAGTCCATTTATCGAGGAAGGCTATAGGCTATATATTATCACGCTACAACCAATAGGAGCGAAGCATTAATGAAAAATGTTGCAAAAACGGGAAAAATTATTCCTTTTAAGAGCTTCCGTTGCGTGCGCTGCGTAAACGGTTAAAGTTACGCAAAAATCATGTATGACGGAATTGTTCCCGGAAGGTTTATATATATAGCGAACGAGTGAAGCGAGTGAGTAATGTAATTCCTAAACCACGCAACGGATTTTGATGCGGTTTTCACCATCAGTTAGATAATTTTTCACGGAAGGCTTATATATAATAGCGAACGAGCGAAGCGTGTAATTAATGTAATTATAATATTCAAGCGAACGAGCGAAGCGAGTGAGTAGTGTATTTATAATATTCAAGCAAACGAGCGAAGCAAGTGAGTAGCGTATTGCACCCGGACTTTCTTAGCACTCGGGTGAAGCCGGACGGATACCGCTAGTAATTTATATAAATTGTTGTCAATGTTGCAGAAACTACGGGGTGACCCACGTACCTGGTGGAAGGTTAAAAATGATTAGTTTTTATTAGACGCTACTGAACGAATTTGAATTCGATAGCTTATTTCTTCAAGAAGGTTTAAGTCTATATCTAGTAATCTACTAATCTAAGTACTATTATAGCTGCCCGCCCGGCTTCGTCCGGATGCAAATCATCAAGTTTATGCCAAAGCAGAGTGGGATTTAATATTATACCCAAGTGAATAACCCAGTAAGGAACGTATTATTTAATAATAAATTAGTGCACCCGGGCAAAGCCGGACGAGGCATCCAGATTTTTATAAACGGATTGTGACAAAATTACAGAAAGAAGTACTTAATGTAATCAAAATGCGCAGCACAAACTTAAATAAATCTTAAAGTTTGTAATTTGATACACTTATATATTGTGGTTTTTCATGGAAATCGCATAATTTAATATATTTTAGATGTGGTAACAACTTTTCGTGACAGCGTTTAATTTGTTTTTTTCATAAATAGAAGGCGCCGACATAAATTCAAAGAAAAGTGTATTATCTTCATAATTATTTTATCCTCTTTTGTTTTAATTTTTATTTAATTTACTTCTTTGAATTACTCTGAATGTTTTTCTTCAAATTTGTCGTATTTCATTGTATATACGTATTATCTATTCTGTCATTACTAGTAGAAAATCCCTACTAATTAAAAAAATGATAATTGTATGTCTGTTGCTCAATCATGCCCTAACAACTGAACGGATTTACTTGAAAAATTTGTGTATGTTGCAATCACTCGCGGGCATCGAAGATACTTACATGTTTTTTTTAATTCTCTCCGCTTATACAAATTAATTCTCTTAAGGCGTCCCTATGTCCACGCGAGCGGAGTCGCGGGCAAAAGCTTTATACCTATAAAAGACAACGTCTGTCTGCTATTTGCCTGTCTCAACGCGATTAACCAGGAAACTATTCAACCGATTTTCATGCGGTTTTTACGAATGCCGAGACAAAATATGTGGAAAGGTTTTAGGCTATATTTCATTATGCAATCGTAACAGAGGGCTGCTATTTCCGGACAACGCCGGGTAAATACGGCTAGTATTTAACAAATATTAGGTACTTCTTGTAAATTTTCATAAATAGTGGAAATAATGTATACAGACCTTTTGTTAGCAGAATATAATTTTTTCAAGAGTCGAATTGCAAAGATTTTCTCAGAAGTTTCAAGTAACAGATTTTTGCATTGTTTTCAGTGTGTAACAAAATATTATTATGATAATGCAATAATTAATATTGTACTATATTAGGTGTGTTATCTTGTGATTCTGGCTTAGTGTTGTTTGGTGTATTTTTGTAAGGTAAACGACCTTTGAACAAACATATTATCAGTTATCGGTCACAGAGGCAACTTGCCACTTGAGTGCCGTTTGGAGAGATCAGTGTTTCTCAAATTGTGAACCGCGTTCCCCGAGGGAGCCGTGGAGCTTTGGTTTCGAGAAATGTATTTGTCTCTCTTTTTAGAAGAAGCTTATAACAAAAAAAAAACGGAAAGGGGGCATCTAGATCAAGGGCGGATCCAAGGGGGGCCTCCCTCAACTTGAAAAATTAGGATAAGACGAGAAAATGGGAAACTTGCATTGCAGGGGTGAAGGAAAATATTTTTTAAGACATCGGGTAATGTTAATGTTGCCGATGTCAAGTATAAGTCTCCTGATTTTTTTAGGTTAGGCTAGTTCGGATGGTTTTTCACCTCCCCCTTGCCCCCAATAGAGATCCACTGTAGTTATATATTTTTCTTATACTATACCACTCACTCGTGAAATTTTCAGTTGAAGAGCTGGCGTATTGAAATTTTACCATCAGAATTGGGGAGTCGCTGGGTTAAAAAGTTGGAGAAACACTGCCTTAGATAACGCCCAAGGTCTGCAACAAATGACGACTTGTTTATGATTGACGTATGTCTATGAGTTGTTTTGCGAATATATTTTATTGTTTCTTGTTAAATATTATGTAAACCCTTACGATCAAATTACATACGGGATCTAAGAAAAAATCGCGCAACTTGCAAAAAAAAAAAGAAAAATGTAATCTGAAGACCTCAAAGAGTCTTCCGCCTCCACAAACGAATTTAGGTTAACATTGAACTTCACAAACGTTATTTAATAAGAATTCGATGCCCGAAATTACACAAGATTCGACTGTACCTACTATTGATACTTACTGCCTACATAGTTACAATTAGTGATGTGCCGGATATCCGTATCCGCGGATATCCGAGGGAAAAGAAAGATCCGTATCCGTATCCGTTAGTTTTTTGGCGGATCTTTTACGGACCTTTTACCTTATCAATTTTCAATTCATAGACAAAATTTTATATATATAGGTAATTAGGTAATAATGAAAAACAGTTATTCCATTCAGATTATTTTTTATTTTTTAATATCGTGGTCAATAACTTTTTCCCATAACAGATAGTCTCTTTCCAAAGGTCGATGTGCAATATTTAGTATTTACCGCCGCGTACTCTAAGAAAGTTAAGATCCGTATCCGTATCCGCGGATCTTGAGACCAAATATCCGTATTCAGATCCGTATCCGCGGATATACATTTTTAACGATCCGGCACATCACTAGTTACAATAGATATTCAAAGTGAATTTATTAGTTCATCGACAAACTTTGATGACAGATGAAAGTTAATCTAATAAAAAAAAGAAGGAAAAAAGACAACGAATGTTTTGTTAATAATAAGTAAAAACAGCGAATGTTTATGTTTAATTCCTTAAATAAGTGAAATTAGGTGAGCTTTCATCTGTCAAAGTTTGCCGATGAGCTAATAAATCACTCTGTGTATATCAGGGCGAGTATCCTTACTCTTGTGACGTCACAGTGGTCAAAATAGCTTTTCTATACATGAGTACCTACATACACAATATTTTGTAAGTCGATGTTTTGTGTGGTCAAGTTGTTATTCTTTTATTATCCTAAAGTGAATCATAATAACGAACTGGCAGTCAACACGAAACAATAAATTCTATATAATAAATGAATTTCATATAAAAAGCGAAAATATTTAGTTCGTCAGGAAGTTGGCCGCGTTCCAAAACACGACTGTTTAGAACAACATTTACTTATATAAATAATACTAACACCAGCAACGTTGTATACTAACAACGTTGTACTTGACTGTACACTCTCGATTATCCGCACATTTCTGGTCTGGAAACAATTTGTTCACTTCAGAAGTACAGTAGACTTACTTTCAAGTCGGTACCCGCTCTGGAAGAAAACGCCGACTTAACGGAATCCCTCCTTTTTATTTTTAGACCGTAATCTCTCAACACGGCGTGTAGGAGTGGAGATTCGTAATGGTTGAAAACACTAAGGCACAGGAAGAGAAGAGCTAGAAGTGCTGGCTCAAAAAGTGCTATACATACAATAAATTATAGATATTTAAAATAGACTGCGCATTAAGATTAAAAAATACTTCCCTACATTCTTTTGAACGGACTTTGAAGTAACGTAAAAAGATATCCACAATTGACCGTTTACACCGTAAGCCGCCTTTATCGGAATTTCAATAAACGAGTTTAATTACCTAATTCGAGATATGACTTTCAAATCCACAATATGACAATTTACTAAAGTTTAAATTTTTGATTATTAAAAGTGAAAAAAGAACTAAGTGCCTACATAGTAACTAAACTAAACTAGTTAGTAGTAACTAAACTAAATAGTGACATACATGTGGTTAACTTGATACAAATCATTAAGTTGTTAAAAATTGGAATTATTGTGAATGTACTTGTTCCGAAAAATCGCCCAATTAGGGTAAGGGAAAAATCCGTGATGTATGCTATGTATTGATAATCGATTCTTAAAAATCGTGATGTCATATAAAAAGTAAGGTAAACTTGATAGAAAATATGACTTAAGTAATGACACATAACGATTGCATATTTGATATACGAAACCTTCTACCGTAGTGTGTTTGTGTGTGTTTAGAGGTTTTTACCTGGTGGCCAAAGCCGGTGTTTATCGTGGTTAGCAGCAAGTGCACCAGTGGCGACACGTCAAATTAAAACACTCGTTTAATTAATATTACTGTTCTTGCAAACCTTTCTTTACTTTCGATGAAACACTACCTTCTTTGCTAATGACCACTGACGTTAAAGCTATAGACAGTATAGACTATAGATGAAGTATAAGCATTTAAAAGTTAAGCCAGTCACCATTGTAATTCGGCCCTCATTTTATATGTGAGAAGAAGAAGAGAATAAAATTCCCAATCCATCCCGTGTTTTGCCGCCATGTTTAATCGGCCCTGTGACGTCAAACTTGGCTTCAATTTTGTACAAGCAGTTGGATACGGTATGTGTCGTCTATAGATTTTACCTCAGTGCTAATGACATCTGGAAGACTGGAACGCAAGTTTCTGGGTGAAATATACGATCGCTGTTCGTCGTTTATATTCACACAATTCGCCCCCTCGCGAGCTGAACTATGTAGACAATTTTACTCGAAAATTTTAGTTTTTCAACGGATAGTTCGACTCTTGACGAAAAAATACTTCGGAGAGTATTATGATAACCAAAGTTGCGTAAGTCGCCATAACTCTGATAGTAATTAGTACGAATGTGGGATCGAAACCCGGCAGTCATCCGGCCAATTCGCATTGAGAGAGAGGCTTTCCTATTATATCAGTCAATGTTTTGAGTCCAAGGCACAGTCAAACAGCTTGCTCGTTAGGAACGTCTAGGTAATGTAAGTAAAGCGGGCGCCCCACTAGATCTCAGACCCACCTGAGTGTGCCAGTACTGCCGTGTTGAACACAGATTTATACTGCATCAAGCATTGTACAACTTCAAACGTATACCATTCGTATGTATATAGTCGCGACCTACTAACCCCGATCCGCCGCTCGCACTTCCCCTCTGTGCGGGCCCTCCGCGCACCTCTCCTGTCCGTAGAACACGATTGCTCGCTCGCTTGCTTGCTGGCAGCACCACGGTCGCTCCACAGAGAAACACGCCAACGAAGAACTAAATCCAGCAGCTCTCCACTACCATCGCGCTAACGTGAACAGTTGTCTTGTCTTATTATTCACGGACAGACAACGTTCTGCAACAGGAAATATCGGTTTTAGAAAACAGTGTTTTGTTTCTGTTCAAAAATGTTTGTGTTCAAAGAATCAGTGTCAAGAGTTAAGAAGAAACTGTCAAATGTTTTATGTACAGTTGTTCGATTGTTTTGATTGTGTTTTATTAAATGTGTATCGATTGTTTTTATACTTGTGACGTGTTCAATTTGAAACAATTCAAATTATCGACTGGTTAAGCAACCATATTATAAAAAGTGATTTTTTATATTTTTTAAGTGTTTTATTTCATTGTAAATTGTATTTGTGATACGCAATTATCAGTTGTTTGTGCTGGATGATTTTATTCTGTGATCAAACATAAATAAGTGTTGGACAGATCTGTGATTTTGTGATAAAACAACTGTGATATTTTTATTCTCTAAAAACACCTAGAATAGAAAAATTGCAGTGTTGTCAGTGTTGTAAAGGAAATAGCTGAGTGTGTTTTTATGTTTGTCATTGCATTACAAATGTGTTCAGAATAAATAATAAAATAATAAATTACTTTTTACAAATTTAATAATTTGTTTTATAGTGTTGGTGCCAACAAATCTAGTCCATTTCCAGTACAATAGGAACAATATTAATATTGTGTGATTTAAACGAATGTGATATAAAAAAAATATTTTTATATCAAAAATATAAAGTTTCTGCCAAAAATAAAAGATAATATAAAACTGCCATTGGACGCCTTATTTTTCTAAAATAACAAAAGAATTGATCTCACTGTTTCGATTTCTTAACATTGTTTTAAATGAAAATCGTGTTATTTTAATTACCGACGTCGTTAAATTGCAGATTGTTGTTTTTATAAATAATTAGCAACTAAATCCAGTTCCTGTACTGAGTTGTGTAAATCTGGTGACGCTTTTACATCAATTGCGTTGTTAATATCGTAAAGATTGGGTCACAGTAATGTTTCACGTTGTGCTGCATATTGCGTCAAACGTTTAATTGATTACAAATATTAATTGTGATATTGCTTTGTGATATTTATCCTATCCTATCAGTCGCTGTCTTTAGTTGTTTATCGTTAGCTATCGGTGACAGTCCTCAATTGTTATTCGTCGAAATGGGCCAATGGCGATCGATCGAACAACTCGCATTGTTTAATTAATCGGTCAGTGATTTAATCAAATTAATCGTCGCTTTATTATTTATGTGAGTTTTGTTAAGTGACAATGTTCGAACAATTGCAAGATCCCAGCATGGTGTTTAGCGATTCCGCATCATCCGGAAGTGCTGCAACTGCGTTGCCTGCATTTACCACCATCGATACGGAAGAAACTGATGTTTTCTCACCAACGGATGCTCTCTATCCATGGTGCGTTTTATTTGTTCAATTTCAATTGACAAAACTAATTACTTAATTTTGATTTTTATAATAATTGGTACCTACTTACAATTTAATTCATTGAACCTGGCATTGATACCGAACACATAATGCCTTGCATCAAGGAACGTTTTAGTATCTTTTAGTATCTACCTACTCAGTATTATAGTTGTCAGTTAATGCATGTAATGATGTATGTCATCATTGCCAGTTAAGTTGTCCCATAAGTTTCTATATTAATTTGTACCGATTGCATTAAACTTGCATTTAGAAGGTATCAGGATCTAATATCGGCGGAGACAAAAGACATGATATTTTTTCTTGTTTTTGGACATGCAACTGTCATTTCTGTATTGGCGGTTGCGTTGTGATTTTCCACAATTTCCCTCAATAATTCCAAGCAAATGTCGAAATGGTTCCTTATCCAAGACCTGTTGACCAAATACCTTCCCTTGCGATCTTGTTATACCTATAAACTCTCCTTGCACTGAAGGGCTATTAATAAAGTTACAATCTATAATAAGTAATTGAAATTGTAAATTGAAGAATCGACGCGAGTGGCGTCTGGTATGAATGAAATTCTGTTGAGAAATGCGAATTGAACGAATTATTTTATCTGTTCATTTAATGACGAGTTAAAGCATTGCTGAAAGTTAAGATATTTGTTCAATAAAAGAAATACAAAAAAATCTCGAAACAAGGAAGTTATCAATAATTAACATCTCTGACTTCATTTGTGAAGGCACGTTTCTTTCAAAAAAACACTACTAGTTTTTCAACTCCAGGAAATTTATTTTATACAATATGGCGGTTTTGAGTGATATCATATTTGAAGAAACCTGTTTTTGTTTTGATTTTTATAGAAAATATGGCAGCTATTAATAAAATCAATGGATATGCTTTGGAACAAAATGACAATTTTTAAATTGCAATTCATTTGTAACAATCGGCTTTTGAACTTAAAAATTACAAATAATTATTGATTCTCAGCTACTTTCCATTATTATTTAATCATTAAACAAATTTTTCGAGAATTTTTAAGGTTCTGAAGAAGGTACAATTAGTGTTGAAATATTGGCCATTAAAGAATTTAGCAAATACATATCTATCCTTTACCTTGTGGCTTATAAGTTGTATCCCATTCTCCTGAAGTTAATTAATGTATACCATATTAATCACGAAAATAAGACTGTTTTAGCAACACAGTTTCTTTACCATAATTAAAAAAGAAGAATCTTATATAAATGAAGAGGAGATATTATGTTTATTTATTTAAGGCTACCAACTGGGTTCCTTGGACCTTGAGCCTCATACCAATTCATATTTTTAATTATTTTTTATTGAAAGCAACCAACTACTAAAGTTTGAATCTAGTGACAATTAATATTTTCATGTTTTTTTTTAGTTATAAATTGAAAATCTAATCGATATTCACTTGTTCTCATACCTATTAGAAATTGGGAATTTGTAATACATGAGTCAAGGAACTCCAACACCATTCCTACGATCTTAGCTACAATTAGATGAAATTGAGGACAGGAAAATATTTCCGCTGCACTCAAGCTTACAAGGGTTGTGCATTCCCAATAAATCAGGTTCTGAATACAGTCCTGGGCGTTCATGAAAAGTCGCCCCGTAAATTCGTGATGAACCTGTTATACAGTGTGTCCACAGACTCATCCTCAACATGGGGATCTCCGTTGTTATGGGAGATAGAGATTTAGTTAAATGAGACAAAATGTGCAGAATCTCTAGTACTACTACCCTGCGTAGTCAAACTTTCCATATTTTGCTTGGTTCGCGACCGACAGTTGAAAAACGAGATTTACCCATTTTCGTTTTTTGTTTATAACTCGCTTATTAAGTAAGTTAGAAAAAAAATATTTTCACTTTCTTTAGGCCCTTTTTTATGAAGATTTCAAATCTCTTTTCACATTTTTGTTTACTTTTATAGTTTTAGAGATACGTGTATTAACTTTGTTTTTTTAAATACACGTCAAAGATGGCCATGACACCATTCGAAAGAGATTTTTTTTCTCTTTAATTTGATATGAGGGTTGATGGATTTATTTTCAAAAATAACAGAGTTATACGTAAAATACTGATTTTTAATAGTAGGCTATGCTAAATTAATTGATAAAACAACAGAAGGCTTAGCAAACAGTTGAAATTCGCGTAGGCTTAGTAAACGGCTGTTTTGTTTTAGCTGTCAAAGTGTAGTTTGTTGCTAATTTGTTAGTTTACTAAGTGATTTATTAAATTTACTTTTGTTATCATGGAACCATTTTGTAACAATGAAAAATTTGATATGTTATCTTGTTACATTCTATGTCACAAAAATTCGACCAGAGCTGCAGAAATGTACTTCGATCAGTATCCAGAACGAAGACAACCACCATTCGTCTATTTACAGAAACTACGAGTAAATTTAATAAACTATGGATCATTTAAAAAGCCGTTTACTAAGTCAACGCCAATAAGTGAAAAAGACAAAACTACTGTTTTACGATCATTTGTTGAAAATTGCTTATTTTTCATTGTTACAAAATGGTTCCATGATAACAAAAGTAAATTTAATAAATCACTTAGTAAACTGGCAAATTAGCAACAAACTACACTTTGACAGCTAAAACAAAACAGCCGTTTACTAAGCCTACGCGAATTTCAACTGTTTGCTAAGCCTTCTGTTGTTTTATCAATTAATTTAGCATAGCCTACTATTAAAAATGAGTGTTTTACGTATAATTCTGTTATTTTTGAAAATAAATCCATCAACCCTCATATCAAATTAAAGAGAAAAAAAATCTCTTTCGAATGGTGTCATGGCCATCTTTGACGTGTATTTAAAAAAACAAAGTTAATATACGTATCTCTAAAACTATAAAAGTAAGTAAAAATATGAAAGGAGATTTGAAATCTTCATAAAAAAGGGCCTTAAGAAAGTGAAAATATTTTTTTTCTAACTTACTTAATAAGCGAGTTATAAACAAAAAACGAAAATGGGTAAATCTCGTTTTTCAACTGTCGGTCGCGAACCAAGCAAAATATGGAACGTTTGACTACGCAGGGTAGGAGTACTGGAGATTCTGCACATTTTGTCTCATTTAACCAAATCTCTATCCCCCATAACAACGGAGATCCCCATGTTGAGGATGAGTCTGTGGACACACTGTATATCTCATGGCAACCAAATATTTGATTTCCAAAGGTTAGTCTGAGACGCTTGTGTAACACCTCGTTATTTGTTACTGTCGGGGTTATTCTCCGAAAAGTTCTGAGCCTTCGCAGACAGTCAGCTTTCAGAGTCATACCGCCCAACGGCTAACTGCAGTTCAGTTCTTTATTTATTTTTGTCTCTTAAAGTTCAGTTTAAAATTCGTCTATTGGCTTGTAATATTATATGGTGATGATTTAGAAGTAAGTTTGTCTCTTGGTGACACAAATAGCCTTGTAAACGTCCGACGTAAGGTTATCATCGCACAGACACACCGTAATTTGTACTGCGTATGTATATTAATGTGTATACAATATGCTATCATACTGAATGATTATTAATACCAGTGTTTAATTAATTATTAAAAAGCTGTACCAGTTGTGAACGTGTGTTGTGCTGGTTGCTTAGCAATTTGACCTTACTTTAGCGCGGTCAATCCACGAATTATGATTATCAAAACAAAGTCATTACGACGACAATTTAAGGCTATGAATCGATCTTCTGAACAGACATCAGAAGGGAACTTAAAATTTTGGGGTGTGCTTATTCGAAACCAACCGAATACTCGTATAATGCTGAAAGTATATAGTCGGTGAATAAATTATAACCTACAGTATATACAATATACATAGAAAATGGTGTGAGAGGCAGTCACCACTGTAATCTGTGTTCATAGTGGCCAGCAATGGTCTCTTCATTGGAGCAAAAAATGAACAACTGAATCACTATTACATCATTCACCATCTATTAGTTAGAGGGCTAATATCAGAGCTCCCAAACGGTCACTTTTTAAGGGTTTAGTCCTTTTTTTAAAGCTTCGTCCCTTTTATTTCCTTTTTTTGTAAAATGTCCCTTTTACTCCCTTTTTTCGTTGTTTACAATTTGATGTGCATTGAATATTGAATATTATAAATACACTACTCACTCGCTTCGCTCGTTCGCTTGAATATTATAATTACAAACAAATTTGATTGCCATAAAAAAAGTTATAGTGAGTCAACCTTAAAAGATAGACATATGCTGACGCGGACTTTTTTTAGAACTTTTAAAGGGGAACAATTCCGTCATACATGATTTTTGCGTAACTTTAACCGTTTACGCAGCGGAAGCTCTCGAAAGGAATAATTTTTCCCGTTTTTGCAACATTTTTTTATTGATGCTCCGCTCCTATTGGTCGTAGCGTGATATTGTATAGCCTATAGCCTTCCTCAATAAATGGGCTATCTAACAAAAAAAAAATTTTTCAAATCGGACTGGTAGTTCCTGAGATTAACGCGTTCAAACAAACAAACAAACTCTTCAGCTTTATAATACCTATTAATATAGATGTACATTTCGAGAACAAATACTTTAGTACTTTAGTTTAGTATTTGCTGAAGATGGGAGCATAGCTCTCGAAATCTACATACATAAATAAAATTATTGTGGTTAGACGTGACTAAACTGTTTGTTATTAAAAAAATTGGTTAATAAAAACATTATTTCAAACAATCTGCGACAATAAACATCAACAAAGCAAAAATATTTTTTTGCTTTTATTTTGAATTTCTTTTTCTTATACTTACTAATTTTTAAATTTTAACACTAAATAACATAATATGCGGCACACGTTCAATAAATAATAACATAAACTCTATAATCTATAAACAATATAATTATCTTTCATTGTTGGTATAATATTTAAAGTGATTTTTGTTGTTTTTTTCTGTCAAATTTACGTCCTAAACCAAATAATGCGTGTCAATGACTGTTTTTATGGTTAGTTTTATTCCCTTTTTGGTCCCTTTTTTTTGGACTGACAAGTCCCTTTTTCCCTTTTTTTGAGGTAGTAAGTCGCTGGGAGCCCTGTAATATCAAATTGAAAAAAGCGGTCAAGTGCGTGTGGAACTCGCGCTACGAGAGTTCCGTACCGTTACAACAATTAAATTAGGTAGACATATTCTGTGAAAATTTCAATCGGCTACATGTTACAGTTCCAAAGATACAGCCTTTAAAAGGTTTTTCCGTTTTTTGTGTGGGGACCCCTTTGATTTTGACTTTTTGTGATTTTCAGATTTTTCCCTTTGCTTGTGCTGCGAGACCTTGCTTTTTGCCAAATTTCATGATTCTAGATCAACGGGAAGTACCCTATAGGTTTTGATGAGTGAGTTTGCGAATATCAAAATAGGTATAGGACCCCCTTTATTTTTTACTTTCTGTGATTTTCGGATTTTTCCCTTTACTTATGCTGCGAGATCTTGCGTTTTGCCAAATTTTATGATTCTAGGTCAACGGGAAGATACCCTAAAGATTTTTGAAGAGATGACCAAATGACCGTATCTTTTGATTGCGTTGACCTAGAAGCTTAAATTCTTTGCAACTTTAAGGAACCATAGACCTTAGTATTTCGTATAAATTTCAACTTGATATCTCTATCCGTTTCTGAGAAAATGGATCTTGACTGATGGACACCCTGTCAGCCAGCCGGACAAACGAGTGATCCTATAAGGTTCCGTTTTTTCTTATTGAGATACGGAACCCTAAAAATGGTGGAATATTAAAACACTAATGTTCTGTTTCTGGAGAGACTTTCAACACTCAATCCACTTTCAAAGTATACTTTAGCATTGAATTACGATGCAAAATTCGGTGCTAAGAGTACTTTTATTTCAAATCTACTTTCAAAGTCGAACCAGAAATCGAGCGTAACTGGTTTTTCTTTGGATTGACGCAAATTGACTTACCATATGCCCAATACTTACATTTTATTGTGAGGTCTTTGTTTTGTAACGACCATGTTGTACACATGGGGTGTGTTTCTGACAGTTCTAATAGTTCAGTTTAGATTGTTCAAAGAGTTCTAGAACCGTTCTAGGACTTGCCAACAAACATCTAGGATATGTCGGTTCGCTTTAAAAACAATTTATAATAGGACTTGTAAATTTGATATGAATCAACTAAAAGATGACATTGAAAAACAAATTGTGTTTTAAATATATCGATACTAATATATAAATTAATAGTAACTCTATAATTTCGTTTACTTGCGAGTTTTTTTTTGAGGTTTATATATGACATTCGAGAAAATGTTTTCAAAACTTTTGTCAGTTGAACGGCTGAACCAATTTTGATGATTTTTGCTACATTATCAATTGTTTTTTTTTATTCGGGTAAGATTAGATTTCCGTCGAAACTGATATTAACGTGAGCAAAGCAAATGCTGAAATTTTAATATAGTAGTTTTATCATATTATAACACTACATTTTCTCGAATTATTTCTGATGCACTTCGTATAAATACCAAATGTCCACTGAACGTCTGAACAAGTGTAAATTCTGCATGCTTCAAGTATTGATTTTTTAGGCTGAAAGAACTCGAGTGAAATACAGTCGACCAAAATATTAATTCACTGCAATATTATGTAATGAAGATCTTCATTGTCTACGACTCAGATGTAATATTTGATCCCTGATTGCGGTCCTGTTATCATGAATTAATAATTTGTATGGTTAATGTGACGTCCATTAATAATTTATGAGTAATGAATCGTACAACTAAATTTGATTGTAAACATAATTAATTACTGGAGAATTTACGACCTGTCATTATTTTGATTTAAAATGCCCCCGGAAACAGAAAGTTTAAAAGTTACGCAACGAATAATTTTAGAAATAGAGCCATTTCTGGAAAATCTTATTCTGAAAAATTATTGAAGCTAATTTTGTCGTCATAAATTTTGTAAAAAAGAGTACTTCCTCATGATCTAGAAAGTTAAAATTCGGATCCTCATGATCTAGAAAGTTAAAATTCGGATCCCGAGTTGTGAAGAATCCTAACCCTGAAAAATTCGAAAAGAGGTCGATTCTGTGACCCCAAAAAGTCATCGTGCTTGTGTTATGGATGACTAAATAACTAATTGGAACAAAAAATATAGAGTTTAGTCACGTCTAACCACAATAATTTTATTAATGAATGTACATTTCAAGAGCTATGCTCCCATCTTCAGCAAATACTAAACTAAATGAGTTTAGTATTTGCTGAAGATGGGAGCATAGCTCTTGAAATGTACATTCATTAATAAAATTATTGTGGTTAGACGTGACTAAACTCTTTATTATTAAATTAAACCACAGTGCTCTTAATTATTCTTAATTGGAACAAAACAAATATGCCTATATTTATACGATATATTTTTGCTTTTTTTTAAGTGAAAAAAAAGACGACATGGTTCATATCATAGCATAGAACGCAAAAATTTCAAATCCGCTCCTGACTAGGGGTGTTCTTAAGTAAATACCAAGCTAACATTTAAATAATAATTCAAAAATGCGGTGGCCTCTTTTTGTGCTTTTTGTTTTCAAATAAGACATCCTGTTGCCATGCATAAACATTAAACACAATCGAATAAAACAATTGAAGTTGAATTTACAACAGTTAAACAAAACACAAACATAAAATCATAAATCCATTCAACGCTGTTCGGTGAAAATGTGTAGTAGATTGCTTTTATTCGCACTACAATAAGTTATTTAGTTTCCTTTTCTCTCAGTCTTTCGGGGTCGCTTTATCGTCGTCTCGTTCGCTCGCATAGTCCGGTCAGCCGCCGTGCGCGACCTACCGCAACGCGTGTGATGCGCCGGCGTCGGAAAAACCGACGTCCCGACGCTGCATGCACCGACACCCCGACTTGTCACTATACAACCAGTACTGCATTTATAGGTATCATCGGTGCACAGTATATAATACAAGAATGGGGCAGGTTTGCCAACACCTTCGCTTTCGACGCGTGGATCACGCGGTAGTCTATTTTTTTGTGACAATGAAAAGATAACGGTACCTACTTCGTCACATATCTTTGGGTACCATTTCACTAAACAACTTCAATTTTAAATCGAAACAAGCCGTGAGGTGGGTCGTTTATTAGGACTAAAGTGCGACCCTTGAGGTCCACACGACGAACTTCCCAGTTTGATAAATATTTAATAATAATAATTAAATTAGATATTACACAGAAAAGTAATCATTTTAATCATTAAAACATAATTATTATTTATTTTTAACAGTAATTAAAAAAAAACGGCTGAACCGATTTTTATAAAATTTATGTCGGATCAAAGTGACGTTAACACGCCTCGATTGACACCCTTACGAAGTCGATATAATTTTTTATTCGCGAGATATTGTGTAAAATCTACTTTTTTGGAGATTATTTGGTTAAGAAAAAAGAACGGCTGAACCGATTTTGAAAAAATTTCTTTCAGATCATATTTACGTTAATATGCGTCGATTGGCACCCTAACGTAGTCGATATCAATTTTCATTCTGGAGATTTCGTCTTAGAAAGAAATGAACACATACGTACGTACGTACACTCACGTACACACACAGAGACATCTTTCTAAAAATAGTGTAGTGACCTTGAAACATAAAAATTTGTTATACATTTTGATTTCGATTTTCGGACCCATTACAATAACTTCCAATGGGAAGTTAACAAGCCTTGAGGGGGGTCGTTTATTAGGTAAAAGTTACTTTTAATTGGGACTCACAAGTGCGACCCTTGAGGTCCATACGACGAACTTCTCAGTTTGATGAATATTTAATATTAATAATTAAATTAGAAATTACACAGAAAAGTAGGTAATCATTTTAATCAGTAAAACATAATTATTATTTATTTTTAACAATAAATTTAAAAAATGGCTGGATCGATTTTTATAAAATTTATGTCGGATCATAGTGACGTTAACATGCTTTGATGGACACCTCAACGAAGTTGGTAACATTTTTTTGGACGAGATTTTATATAAAATTTGCTTAAAAAAAACGGCTTGATCGATTTTGATAAAATTTGTTTCGGGTCTTGTGTTGATGTTAATATGCTTCTATTTGCACCCTGACAAAGTCGATATCATTTTTTATTCGCGGGATTTCGTGTAAAATCCTCTTTTGGCAGTCTTTTTCTTTAAACAAAAAAACGGTTGGGCCGATTTTGATAAAATTTCTTTCGGATCAAAATGACGTTAACGCGCCTCGACTGACACCCTTACGAAGTCGATATAATTTTTTATTCGCGAGATATTGTGTAAAATCTACTTTTTTCGAGTCTATTTTGTTAAGAAAAAAGAACGGCCGAACCAATTTTGAAAAAATTTCTTTCAGATCATATTTACGTTAACACGCGTCGATTGGCACCCTAACGTAGTCGATATCATTTTTCATTCTCGAGATTTCGTCTTAGAAAGAAATGGACACATACGTACGTACATGCGTACACACACAGAGAGACATCTTTCTAAAAATAGTGTAGTGACCTTGAAACATAAAAATTTGTTACACATTTTGATTTCGATTTTCGGGCCCATTACAATAACTTCCAATGGGAAGTTAAAAATTAATATTAAAAGCCTTCGGGATACGAACCTGGACTTGGCATTTGAACCTGTCGGTAGTCTAGTACTTTACCACACAACCACCTGGCTTATGTCAACGTATATTTGTTTTGTTTCACATGATAAGTAGGTACTTCCTTTTATTTCCGTAACATCCAGTATTTCTCAAATGCCACCCCAGTATGAGACATTAGACGTTATTCACCTCAAAAGGGATTACGATTTTTAAAAAGCATGACCCTAGACTGGAGGACTAAATCCACTAGACTAGTCAGTTTTATATTAATATATGCCCGTTTACTTCACTACAGGATAATTTTTGATAACTTAAACTATCGGAGTCTCTTTTGGAATTCGTTTTCGTCACTTTTTCAGATAATATACTTTACTTATCCTCACAGACAAAATTATCCGCAAATTCAGCGGATATCTGACACATTTATTTAAATGTGCTTTGTGCATGATTTTCAATCCTACTATAGAAGCTGCTGAGGACAGCTTATATAGTGTAACGGTTAGCGTGCTGGTCTTTGAATCAAACTGGCGTGGGTTCGAATCCCACCTCCTATCATGGATGTTTTGTGATGTTTTTTTTAATTTAATTTGATTTAATTAAACTCTAATGACCTTAGTTGTCGAGCATCTACAATAAATAAAATACTAGAAGCTGCCTTCAGCTACAACCTGCTGGCTGCTTACAATTGGCGTAATAAGAGAATATTTTGCGGTACAAACCGTGTAAATAGAAAATTTACAGGTCGCATATAATTTACATTTAGAGTCAACATTGAAATGTAATTTTTAAATAAAATAACACAATTAGTTTTTTATCAGAAAAACATTTTATATTTACATTATTGATAAAAATATAAGAAGATTGTTTATATACAGGGTGTTAAAAAAAGAGTGTAACATATTTAAAGAGGTAATAGTATGGACAAAAATAAACAAGAAAGTCTTAGTAAACATGGGTCCGCAAAGTAACGGTTTCGGAAATATGGAAGGTTATTCTTTTTTGAAACATGTATTTGCATATTATTTATTACTTATTTATTATGTACAAACAAACAAAAGAAGCTTCCAGCAAAACCAAAAAATAAAGTTACATAAGATGTTCCAAAGTGCTCTCCTTCCATTTCCAAGCAGGCACGACATCTTTTTCTGAAAGATATTATAGAACTCTATCTCCGAAACAGTTACTTAGCGGACCCATGTTTACTAAGACTTTTTTGTTTATTTTGGTCCATACTATTACCACTTTAAATATGTTACACTCTTTTTTTAACACCCTGTATAGTCTTTTTTTATATTGCGTTATCATAAAAACGGCTTCACCGATAGGCAAATAGAAAATGTTCGATCTGAATTGTGATTAGTGCTATTCGAAAAAAAAATCCAGCGTAAAAGAAGGCATACGATGTTAGTTTCAACGTTTACTGTTAGTTTGGCTGGAAAAAGTACCGGCTAAACAAGGACTTGAGAGAGCGAAATAGATTAAAAATCGCATTATCATTATTTTAAAAATAAAATTATTATCAATAGATTTAATTGTATAAATTGTTAACTCATTGCTACTGTATTTTTTATACACGGGAAAATAGATGGTTTGATTAGATATATTTATTTGCAGTGACGACTTGGGGGGAAGGGCAACCCGGCACAAGGGCTCCAAGGGGGCACCGCGCGCGCGCGCGCTTTGACCCGCAATTCGGGTGCAAAATGCTAGTCAATATAATAAGAAATAAAGGGAGCTGAAGAATATCTCGCCCGGGGCGCCTGGATAGCTAAGGCCGACGCTGTTTATTTGGTTGAGGTTATCTCTGCATCTTATCTGTTACTAGTTTTTGACCGCCACTTCGTCTGCGTTTTTTATAAAGAACCGGTTGGAATTTCGGGACAATAGGTAGTCTACGCAAAGGAAGCCGTGGGCAAAAGATAGTACTAAATAATTCTTGCATTTCATTCACCGTGTTTAAAAAGATTTTTGTTGAAAAAATTATATTTATTTGGCTCAGTAAATCTGTTTTCTCGTGTGAGATACACGTTCACGGTTTTCCTTAGAATTTGAATCACCATACTTCGAAATTCGGTTATGTAGGACGCACACCGACTTTGAATAATCGGAAATTTTAGAAAACAAGACTAAACCTGAGCGTATGCTCGCCACAGAACTAATCCGGAAGGACATGTACGAAATAATTCGCAGGTTGCGGGTAGATATTTCTTACCTGAAATAAAAAGTAGAAATTTAATATGAAACTTTAAAATTGTAAACATTTTAATTTTCGACAACTGATTATTTCTTTAAGTTTATACTTGAATAACATTTTTTGTAAAAAAATATTGACGTTTTTAGGCCCAAAAATCTTTATGCAGCCCGCAACCTTTAGATTACGCATCATTTCGATATGGTGTGCACTTTGCGGACCTTCGGTTATTCTTGCATTTGCTATAAAAGTTTTAATTGTTTCGGGTCGAACCGGATTTATTCAGAACTTTTTTCACAAGTTGTAACAGGAACATGGAATGGATGACAGAGAAATTTAATAAAAATGCAATTATGCTGTTTCGTATTGTTAATATGCCTCTAGTTTATATTGCATTTTGATTATGTTATATTTTGTTACAGGGTCGGTCCGTATGAGCTGCAGGACCCCATATGGGTCAAGATGAGCGCAGTGGCCCCGGCCGGCGAGAGTAAGAAGCGAAAGAAATGTGGTACTAAACCTCAAGCACAAATGTAAGTACACCTTACTTGATTTACCGCATTATAGCCAATAAGTTCCTACAAAATGTAATTAGCATACAAGCACTTAGCTCTAATTATAGCTGACCAAAAATTTTGTTTGTATATACTTCTAATAAAGTTGCTGTTCAAAATTTTAAACTTTTAATTTTAATCGGATTTCAAAAAGTAAACCGATTAATTATTATTATTGACCGAGCTTAAGCGAACTGCGAAATCCCGTTAGAACTCAGCTATTTAACATTTAGTTCTGCCGTCTATAATTATTTGTTCCACGATTAAGGTCAATTGCATGGACAAATTTTAACGAAATTTGGCAAGAACATTCTGTACTAGGGTTTCTGGTTTCTCGACCTTTTTTATTTCTCGAGGCACGAGAATTCTCGACCAGGATTTCTCGAGTAACTCGAGAAATTTTGAAATTTTTTATAAAAGACGATGTTATTTTCAAATTTTTGCTTTATTACAAATTTGAAATTAGACTGATAGATGAGATCAATTAAATTAAATGGTAAATTTTTAGTTACCATAAATTGCACTTATTAATTAACAAATCAACAACAAACGATAAATTAAACAAACTATACTCGGCTGGTCTATATAAAAAGTAAAGAGTAGGGTAGTACTTAACTTTTTTATAATTATTGGGTCCCTACCAGTTCCCAAATGTACAATCAGTCTTTAATTAAATAAAAAATAATTAGTAAAATTAAATCAACAAAATTACTAGTACATATTCAGATAACTATAAAAACTTATATGCGATACTCTAGACCATTGTTTCCTAATCTGTGGTCCGCGGACCCCTGGGGGTCCGCGAGCATATGTTTGGTGGTCCGCGGTCCCATACGCATCTGTCTTACTTAGAGCATTAACAAAAATAAATAAATTACCTACGCCAAACATCTCGTAATTATTAGTTGCAAAAAAGCAGCACCAACCTGCTCATTAATGAAAGAAGACAGCTTTGAAATGGCTTAAGGATCCAAAAATAATAAGCAAATACTGTTAATATTGCATTTATTAAGCTGACGTTTCGAGAATTATATTCTCATCCTCAGAGCTCTGTATAAAAATTATAAAATTGTGTTAGGAAAAAATATTTAAAAAATAATATATAACAAATATTAATTAACTTACCAAATGCCGTCAAACATGACAGTAAAATTGTCCAAAAAACTTTTTAAAAAATTTTACTGTCATGTTTGACGGCATTTGGTAAGTTAATTAATATTTGTTATATATTATTTTTTAAATATTTTTTCCTAACACAATTTTATAATTTTTATACAGAGCTCTGAGGATGAGAATATAATTCTCGAAACGTCAGCTTAATAAATGCAATATTAACAGTATTTGCTTATTATTTTTGGATCCTTAAGCCATTTCAAAGCTGTCTTCTTTCATTATCATCAGGATCACCACTTTTCTGTTTTTAATTAAACAGTTCTTCACATCTGCTCATTAATGTTTTTCTACGAAAAAGTTTGTTTTTTGTTTTTTTAATTAATGAAGGAATACTAAAATATAATATTGTCCGAAAATTGCACCTTTTTTTCACTCAGGGGTCCTTGGCATTATGCTTGATTTCCTTGGGGGTACGCGGCTGAAAAAGATTAGGAACCGCTGCAGTCTAGACTCGTCACGTGTTATATGCGTGTTTTTTTTTAGTTACCTAGCGCACGGAATTGATTTCTCGAGTTCTCGAACATTGAGTTTTTTTTTCCCGTCTCGACTAAAGACAAATTTCTCGAGAATTCTCGCCTCGAGAAGCAGAAACCAAGCAGAAACCCTATTCTGTACACCTAGCCGACAACGTAAAAATGTGGACTGTGGTTTTGCGATACGAATACCTACATGAGTACGAGTTGGTTCAAAGATGCACAAATATATAACCACGTTGCTTTGGCACAGTTGTCAGGAACCACTGAACCGATTTTGACAAAACTTTCCAGATTTGCCCACGAGTATCGGTATTTTGGACAAAAAAATAAGTATTTTTTTCTTGATTTACTCGATGTACACTTCAAATATTTTTTACCCTCTCAAAGTCCTATGAAAAGTAACATTAATTGGGCTATCAGCTTACCAGGACCGGTCGGATTTGGGGACGGGAGGGGGGCATGGCGATGGCACGGGACAGGTGGGTGTGCCGGAGACGCGGGGCGGCCAGCCCGCACTGTCTACTGGTGTGGCGCAGCGCTGCAAGTGCGGTGCGGCCGAAAAACAAATCGACCCAAATAATATATCTGTACACGCCAAACCGTGCCGGCCCGAATATGCTGTATAGCAAGCACCCCTTATGGTATATGTGACGTAATCAATAATTTGGCAATTCTTAGATAATTTTTTTAATATTTTCTGTTCAAATTTTTTCGATATTAAGTATATAGCAAGGGACGGCGCATTTGTTTCAGAAAAAAACTATAATCGTGTTAATAGCTTTTTTCCATAATGTTTGGGAGCTGGAAAACTGCGACAGACCTGAAACCATTTAGGTACGATTTACGAAACCCTGAAGAAGATTCATAAATGCAGAAATAGTATTATGCATTACAAGGGACGAAACACTTAAACACAGCGTTTGCAACTAATGTGAAGTTTGCTGCCCGAGAAACAAGGGCAGCAATTCACACGTATTGCAAACGCTGTGTTTCATTCCGAGTAAATGCATATTATTTTTACAGCAACTCTATTGACAATTTGATTTGAGGTACCTGCAATTTGCAAGAGCGTTCAAAAAAGCCGTAAAAATATTAAATCTGTCAGATCCATTTATGTGGGGTTATGTCTGTCATTTTGACGTTTTCGAGAATTATATACGAATTGAAGTTGGCGCGGCTCAATCGCTCTATCTCTCTCGTAACGTTAAAAAAACAGAGAAAACCGACAATTGAAAATGTTCATCCATCCCTAGGGTTGAAACTCTCAGTTTCAACCCGCTAAACAGGTACTGAAAATGGAATTTTCAATACCGGCATTGTGAAAATGATAAATAACTTTTAAAATGTTATTTTATTCCAATTTAAAACAATAATAAGTTGACAAAAATGTTAAAACGAAACTCCACAAAAACGAGCTCTACTTCTGTGTAACTGTTTACAGAACGTATTCGTCTAGTGAGTAATACGAAATATTACGACTTGGTCGTAAATATATGAATATATTTTATTAAAAATTTAACAATACAAAGAATGTTAATGACGAAATTAAATAATTCATTGTTTCATGTAATTGACCTTTAAATCAACGATATTGCAACTTTATAACAACATTAATTTAATAAATAAGTAGATAATTTAAATTATTGTATTCTTGTAATTAATTTCAACTTAAAAAAATTACGTGACTTAATAACTTTTTTTATGTAATAATATAATTATCGAAAACAGTTATTTTTCTTTTGGTACTTTTTTAATATTTAAAATTTATCTAAGGTTAGGGTTATTTGGACATAGCGGCTAGCACCAATTCATTTTTTCAATTTATTATTTTTAGGATTCCGTACCTCAAATTTCAAAAGGAAAACTGGAACCCTTACGGACCGGGTTTACAAGTGTCAAATTTATCAGATTTATAATTTCCAAATAAGTTAAAAGTAAAATCTTACTTGACTTTTTAAACAACAATACACACTGACAATTACGGAAAATTAGAGTTCCGAGTTTACAATGGATCTCACAACGAGCGCTCGCGTCGATATTATTATAACTCCGCCCCCCCTGCATACAGTCTATAGAATCACATATTTGCCCGCCCGTCTGTATGTCAGTCACAGTTGAATTTCTTTGAATTAAATAATTGAGTAAAAAACTCTTTCACTCGACAATAAGGGTGTAAGGTATTAAGCTGAAATTTAGCATATTATAAAATATAAAGCTTACCCGCGGCCGCATATATTCCAATAATCAGAACCTAAAAAATATTTTTTCGTAAAACTGAGAAGGCGTTTTACACAAATTATTTTATGTTACGTGCAGGCAAGTGCCAAAATTTAAGATAGTGAGTCATGCGTAGTTCGTAACAAGGTTAATGGAGCAGAAAAGCAATGAAACAATGTAAGCATACGCGTCCTCTGCAAAAAAATTGTGAAGTATATGTGCATTACTTACAATCTTAAATTTTGGAACTTGACTATGGTTTTCAAGATTTTCCGGGAAACGCGTCTCGAAAATCGATTTCCCCATCTATTTCGAATGAATGAATTGTGAATTATAGACGCTCGACAACCAGGGTCATTACATCTATTTCGAAAACTAGTACAGCCAAAATTTCGACAAAAAAAAAACTAGCTGGTTTCCAATAACTATAATATAGTTCGAGAAGTTAGAGAACAAACTTAATTATTCTGTTTGCGAAATCACTAACTGACCAAACAATTTGTGTTTTTATGGATAAGATTTAATGAAATCTAGTATAATTTTACACAAGGTACATTTATTCGTTTCTTAGATGTATGGAACCTTAGCGCGCGAGTTACATTTGCACGTGATGGTTTTTTTTTTTGGTGTAAGCAAAGCTTATTAAAATGTTCTTATTTGTGTATAATTTGAAGAGAAAAAGTAAGGAATTGACCCGGATCGATTCCATCCTGTTTCTCTACTGCCCTGCCTCTAGCTTATAATTTCGTTTATTATTTAATGTAGCATAGTTACACTGCACACATGATGGTCGGTGGCGGCCAGGGTAGTACATTTATCGATCTCCGATGGCATTGGTTGGTGGGACAAGCTAGGACGCTAGTGAGAGTGAAATATACAGAGAGCTTTCTCCCTGCATGCACTTGCGCTTTGCATTATTACCATAAGCGCCGACTAAGGGATTGCTTACTTGCTGAAGCGATCCCTGAAAGTTCCTTGAAAAATAGTAAAATAATTCGAAATCAATTTCAGATCTGTAGAGTGGCGAAAAATAGACGTGTTTTTAGGTGTAGAGTATAGACGTTCGACAATGAAGGTCATTAGCGTGATGAATATAAAGATTGATATAGGTAAAACACAAGTTTTTGGGCCAGTAAATTGTATATTATGTGCTGAACTTCAATAAATAACCATACGATAACAGAGCTCCCAGACGGTCACTTTTTAAGGGTTTAGTCCTTTTTTTAAAGCTTCGTCCCTTTTATTTCCTTTTTTTGTAAAATGTCCCTTTTACTCCCTTTTTTCGTTGTTTGTTCGTTGTGTAATAAATACACTACTCACTCGCTTCGCTCGTTCGCTTAAATATTATAATTACGAACAAATTTGATTGCCATAAAAAAAGTTATAGTGAGTCAACCTTAAAAGATAGACATATGCTGACGCGAACTTTTTTTTAGAACTTTTAAAGGGGAACAATTCCGTCATACATGATTTTTGCGTAACTTTAACCGTTTACGCAGCGGAAGCTCTCGAAAGGAATAATTTTTCCCGTTTTTGCAACATTTTTTTATTGATGCTCCGCTCCTATTGGTCGTAGCGTGATATTATATAGCCTATAGCCTTCCTCAATAAATGGGCTATCTAACAAAAAAAAAAATTTTCAAATCGGACTGGTAGTTCCTGAGATTAACGCGTTCAAACAAACAAACAAACTCTTCAGCTTTATAATACCTATTAATATAGATGTACATTTCGAGAACAAATACTTTAGTTTAGTATTTGCTGAAGATGGGAGCATAGCTCTCGAAATCTACATACATAAATAAAATTATTGTGGTTAGACGTGACTAAACTCTTTGTTATTAAAAAAATTGGTTAATAAAAACATTATTTCAAACAATCTGCGACAATAAACATCAACAAAGCAAAAATATTTTTTTGCTTTTATTTTGAATTTCTTTTTCTTATACTTACTAATTTTTAAATTTTAACACTAAATAACATAATATGCGGCACACGTTCAATAAATAATAATATAAACTCTATAATCTATAAACAATATAATTATCTTTCATTGTTGGTATAATATTTAAAGTGATTTTTGTTGTTTTTTTTTCTGTCAAATTTACGTCCTAAACCAAATAATGCGTGTCAATGACTGTTTTTATGGTTAGTTTTATTCCCTTTTTGGTCCCTTTTTTTTGGACTGACAAGTCCCTTTTTCCCTTTTTTTGAGGTAGTAAGTCGCTGGGAGCCCTGCGATAAACGCTATTTTCAATTTTGCATAAAGTCGATATTTCGACAAATTCGCCGGCTATAATATAAGAAAAATGTAAATGCCACAAAAATAGCTCTCGCAGTATGTGCTTTTCTGCGGTACACTGTGCATTGCTATTTTTATTAATGGCTGGACGCCTTATTAAATCAAAATACAGAATATCTGTAGGTTTTTTTTACGGTTCAAGTCCCGACAGTGGCATTTACATTTTTCTTATATTATAGCCTTCTATTAAATATCATGGCGATAATATGTCGTCTAATATATTGTGTTATTCACTAATATGTGAATTTGTTTACGGATAGGACTAATAATTTCTTGATTAGTTACATTTTTTTCCCTTGTATTTCATGTAGTACCAGCTTTCCGGCCCAGCTACGTCCGAGTAGATTTTGGTTTGACAACAAAATAATCAAGAGCAACAATTTTCTCATATATTACTTTGTTGTATCTTTATAGTTTACCAAGCGTACATCACTTTAGCTGATTCTTAACTTGCTTTAACATTTTCGCTGATACATAGCATGCTGCTCGGAAGAAGTAAACTTTTAAACAGTAAAAGAATTTTTCTAATCGGTTCAATAGTTTCTGAGATTATCCGCGACAAACATACAAACTTTTCCTTTTTGTAATATCAGTATAGATTTTATTTAATTTTTTTTTTCAATTAATTTTTATGCTAATTACAAATGAACTGCACTATAAATTAATCAGTTTTTATACGGTTACTTCAATCACATTTCGTTTTTATTTCGTATCCCTTTTTTCATTGATCAAATCAGTATATATTTTTTCAATGGATTATTTTGAATATCATTTGTTTGTTGCAGAAACAAGTGCAACAATGAGAAGCGTCGTCGTGAACAGGAGAACATCTACATAGAGGAGTTGGCAGAGCTGATATCAGCCAGCTTCGCGGACATGAGCTCTCTGTCAGTGAAGCCGGACAAGTGCGCCATCCTGCAGGAAACTGTAAATCAGATCCGTCGCATCAGGGAACAGGAACATCACTCTCGAGGCAGAGGCACCCCTCAGCAACAAGCTCAATCGCAACAGCCGGTCGCAGCTGTCCAACAGGGAGAGGTGTCTTCGTCACGACCGACCAACATATTAGCAAGTGCCGATTTCGCTCCATTTCTGCTCGATGCTCTCGAGGGCTTCCTGATCATCGTTTCACGAGACGGACGTATCGAACAGTGTTCGCCTAATATTGAGAGATATATCAGATATACGTACGACGAAGTGAGTCCAATCGTTGTAAATACAATTTTTATTCTGTCTGTCTGTCCGTTCGGCTAACTGATTTTCACGAAACAATATATCTTAAAGATCAAACGTGTCATATTAGAATTTCATTTGGCACCCCATACGAAAAACGGCTCAAATGTTGTCTAGTTATTGTGTGTGAGAGAAATTAGAAAACTGTTTGTTTTCAGGTAATACACCAAGACTTATTTAATATAATTCACGTCGGTGACACAGCCCGCTTCAGTGCTGTACTTAAGCAGCCTTTATCGGTGGGTTGTTGGGGCGTAGCTACGGGCGAGGAAGAAGAAGGCTCGGGCGGCATAGTGCCAGTGGGTACTGGTGCCCATAACAACCGATCATTCAACTGCAGATTCCTGGTAAAGCCACCCGACGACAGAGACGCATCGTTGGACGAACGACAACAGCGGATCGAGAAGTACGAGCAGATGCACGTCTGCTCTGCGGAAGTGCTTTATCCGCCCAACGACGAGAACGCAGAACAGTGTTTGATGTGCATCGTACGTCGGATTCCACACACAGAGAGAGCAAGTACTCTCGCCGGCATTTCAGGTCTTGGAACCACATTGAGCCGCGACCAGTTCAGTACCAAAATCGATACCGAAGGAAATATTTTGGTTATTGATACGTCAGCTGTTTCAACACGCTACTTGCCCTATATAAATAAGGTTAGTAAGTTGGTGATATTGTCTAAGGAGTGCCAACGTAAAAAAATTAACCAATCTTGGCACTATTGGTGTTAACGATGCTAATCTATGTTGAATTACATTTCACTAGCATAATTCAGCAGAATGAATTTTTATTTTTACACTTAATAGTATAATTTCATCTTCTCTACTGATCTGTTGATATTATTCTGAAATTAAGACAAAACCACAGTGTGACAACAGAGAATAACATGCAAGTATTAATTTTTCTGATACAAATGCAGCAAACAAATCACGCAATAAGTGGTAGTCTCACTTAGCTGCTACATAAGATTTCTTCGCACATTCACTGATGTTATGATTGTAATAAATTTTGAATGAGTACGAAGAAAAAGGTCAGGAAGAACTGTGTTTTAGACACTGGAAAAGTAAAACATTTTTCCTGGCAGATATTTGTGGCCGCTTTGATAATCGAATTGCTGAAATAAATTAAATCGAAACGTTCGCTATTTTTGCTCCAAGGAACCGAGCCCTTAAATGAGTACTTCGTCCAATCGAGATTTTTTTAATTTATTTTTTTTTCTTTAATAGGGCCTTGAAGGTAGCTTGATAACGGAGTTATGTCCACCTTCGGAGGTGCAGGTTGTCAAGACTCACATGAAAAAAGCGCTTCTACTCAAAGACGGTGCTACACTTTCAACTGTATTCGACTTACAGGTTCCTTCTGCACCTAATAAGTACCTCAATATTCAAACTACTTCCAGACTATTCTCGATCGATCAGATTGATTATATTATGTCTACACACTTCATTATTGGAATCAGGTATGTTAACGAATTTATCTAATATGCGTTCAATAAGTCTTCAACTCCCGAAGGTCTTCGGATTGCAAAACACACAGCTGTACCATCTTCGTACAATCTCAAACGTTTTGTTTGGACTTAAGAGGTTGTTATATGGTTTTTTTGTAAGATTGTATGATGACAGACATGCGTCTCAACGTTTCACAATCCATACCGACCTAGGGGTTGACTTTTTGAACATTCGTAATAGGCAGCGACGGGATTTTCTTAAGTGTCTACATAAGGCAAAATAATCTCAACAATCCCTGTATAAGTACTCCCCATTTGAGAATTTTTAAGTCTGGCAGCATTTCTCTCTTGCGTTTTAGGTGGTACAAGCTAGGGACTCGATATTTGGCATAGTTAAAGCTTGTTATAGCCATTTGCTGTGGTTTAGATATGGATAAATAATTCGGATAATTACGGATAAAAATGGAGCGTCAAACAGGTTATGAAAAAATGAAAAAATTTAACCCCATCGAGTGGGGTGTTAATGAAAGCTAGTGACCAATAGAAAACAGTAATATTTAAAAAAAAATTTAGTTAAATTGACTTACAAAATAAATTAAAAACCGCGAAAGTCGCTTATCCTACCCCATTTATTTCTGAAATAAATTTAGCAAGTAAAATAAGGCTTTTATATTTAACGATTATACGGAACACTCATTGCGCGAGGCCCGACTCGCACCTGACCCCTTTTTAATATTATTTTTCCTTACTGAGACCGAAAAATACCGTCACCAGCTCTCTGTCTATTACATTCTGCACACTTATTAGTGTATTTGCCATAATATGGCACATACACTATTGGCGTCGGTCGGATGGCGGGACCTAGGGGTCGGACCAAAATTTCTCGACGTTTCATAGCCTCCTGAACACTTTGGCACCATTTTTAAAAATGTTTATATATATATGTATGTATATATTTATATATATATATATATATATATATATATATATATATATATATATATATATATATTTATATATATATGTGTGTACACGATAACTCTCGACAGACTTAATCAATTGAAACGAAATTTGGTACACATATTGGAACCCATCACCGCAAGAAGCCTATTTAAAATGGGCCCGATCGGACCATTTTCAGGGTTGTATTTAGGGGTTCCAAAAAGTTTTTGGGCCCAAAAATACCGAAAAATTTGTCAGAATCGTTTCAAAATTGAAATTTAACTCTTTAGTAAAGATTAAAATGTGCTGCTAAAATTTTAATAAAATCGGCCCGACAGGACCGGACTTTCAAATTTTATGAAAACACTAGTTTGTTGATACGGATTTACTTAGATATGGAAGGGTGTATTTAATTGGGTGTACTGATAAAATCTATGTCTAATATTGAAATTTAGAAAAATTTAATTATTTTAAAGGATGTATTAAGGGGTTAAATTTTTTATTTTGTCAAAAAACAAACTTAAGTTTACATAATAATGCCACAATGCCTGTATTAGCAAATACACTATATTGTCGGCAGGGTTTGGCACTGCGACCCGAGTTTTTGTAATATGTCATCCATTAAGACTAAAAAATTTTGTTTTTTAATATTTCTGTAATTATGTCGCAAAAAAGTAAACAGCACATAGTAACGATTATACATTTCATTGTTGTTAATAATACGTTTTGTTAATTTTATTCCCAGTGTATGAACAAATTCTCGAAAATAGATACGCGTTTTCTTTTCTTAATTTTGATGTTTACTTTCAAAATTATAATGATGAAAATTTAAAATAATAATAATAAACCACTGGAGGGTCAATTAATAATTATTGTATTATATTATGTAAATAGAAAAACTGCAGGTACTTTTAATGAGAGCGAAATTTGAACTTGATCGAAATGTAATTCGTTCATTGTCCCCTGAATATCAGTTCATTATCATTTTTAAACATTTGTGATATAGATTTACGTTTGCATCTTTATCTTATTTTTTTTATCATTTTTCACTTCTGATAAAAATGTATGCCTTGCTTACCTACTTAGTAAAAAAAATATGTAATTTCTTTCAGTGAAGGTTTTATATATCATAAAGAAACATTTAAATAGCTTATTTTATTTGCATTAATATTTTAAGGTTTGTTTTTGTTTTAGTTTGTTTATAGGATGATTGTACTTATTTAATTGGAAATTAAAATTTATTTATTGGAAATAAATTAATTTGGAATTGAAAAAAAAATGTGAAATTAAAAATCTTTAACACTAAATAACAAATTAATCATAATCTAAATGTTCGTTATATAAAAAATATAACGCGAAGTGTTTGTGATTGTAGTGAAACGGACGATACAAAGGATCGACATTCACCCTCAGCTGATCCCTCGAACGCTGGTGCCACATCGGCAACAAATACAGCCCCATCAACGCCTGTTGGAGGTCCACTTATGACATCGGTGATGAACGGTGCTCCTAGTGGAGCTACTCCGCCGCGTAATTCCTCATCATTTAGCAGTGGAGCCAGCAGTGTAGCACATACACTTAACAGCGCCACATCGGCGTCGTACAGCATGTTTACGGGTTAGTATATAATAATAATATTTTTTATTGGTTAACACCAAAAGGCAAAGTTCAGCTTATAAAGCTGTTTTACAACTTAACCTAACAAAAACTTGCTCGTTGTATATTTGTAGACTGAACGCCTGACTCGAAAATTATTAAAATTAACGCGACTACCGACACAGTAGCCAAGTTTAAATTTTACATTTTTTTTTTTTTATATTTTTTGGAACTTTAATATCGTCATATACTAATTATTAATAGTATATGATATCGTACTGAAATAAGGCATTAATTTAAACGTTAGCTTAATAATTTACATTTTTAAAAATTAATAAAACATTTTAAATTATTTACACTTGAGAACTTCATTTCACAACAGTTGTTTCGTACACAACACATTGACTTCATCAGACCTTAAACTAACACAGTTTAAGATCTTTGTCTGACGAATCCACTGTGTTGTGCGAAACAATTGTTATAAAATAAAGTTCTTAAATTAAATAATTTAATTAGCTGCGTTTTATTTTATTTTTTAAAACGTATAACATTTAATATTTACATCAAGTTACTGGCGAATCTATTAGAGTTAGACTATTATATATTTAATAATGTTCTAATGATTATTAGTATTATTGTTCTAAAAAATGGATTATAATATTTAACCATTCAATGTAGTAGATTTAGGGTTAGTTTTTGTTATTTTGTGAGTTAGCACATCACGTTTGTTTGTTTTTCTCTCTTAGGTTTTTCTTAACTTCCTTTTCTGATAAATATAAAATCTTCAAAACAGAAATTCTAACATGTGATAGGAGGACGAATCAGGCCATTCTATAAATAAAAAAGTGATGTTTTGTATTATATTAGGGTTAGGGTTAGGGTTTTGTTTCTTAATAATTTTTTTTAAAGTGTTCTAAAATCTATAACCTCATGCTGTAAGTTTACTTTTCTTCATATTTTGTGTACTTTGAACTTAGGTAAACGTGATAATGTAGTGCCAAAATACGGTTCAAAATTATTTTTTTTCTAAACTGGTGAGTTGTCAGCCAATTTTTAAGTTTTATGGAAAGCATATTCTACAACTTTGGCGCTATTAATAAAAAGGTGAAATTTTATTTAGCATCAAGTGAAGCATGAATACTATCTATTTATTACCCGTTTTCTTAAAGAACTTCTTAACTTCGAATTAAACAATTAAACGCATTTATTTTGTTGGAAATAGGTACAGAACTTGAACTTGAATGTTTCTTTCCGTCTCAATCCTGGGATGTTGAGCCAACTTGGGGAGATCCAACACCGGCATCTAATTCTCGTCCCAGCAGTCAACATAGTGCAGCCGTGACTCCTGTTTCAACTCCGACACCCCGCGGACCTGGAGCTAGTCCTTGTGGACCGCAGCAGAGTCCACTACAGCCTTTCAGTAATCAGCCACAACAAAGTCCGGCCAGTGCTAACCATAATCCATCGACGCCTTCTAATAATAATTATTCTGGGGGATATACATTTAGTCCTTTAAATGACCCTTCACCGTATAAATTAGAGGAACCGTCAGCACCGGTAAAAGAAAATAACGTGGATGATTCTATGAATGATTCTGGTCGTTTAAGAATTCTTTTAATGAAGCCTAACGACGAATCAAGAAATAAACACCAAATTTTAAAGAATTTGTTGAATCAGGACGATGAAGACGAGTCAAAGAATGATAATAAAATGAGTCCAAGGGGCGGAGGCCTAATCAGTGGACTAAATATGCCGTCACATTCGCAGTCGACAGAACAACCGAAAGTATCGAGTAGTGGTGGTAATGATATGTTACTCAAGGTAAGTTTTGTTTACAGTAAACCGAAAGATTTGTTATTTTATCGGTTTCTATTATTTTTTACTATACTTTCAGTTATTAAACGAAAAGAACGAAGACGATGATTTGGAAGCTCGCGCTGGTTTGAAAAAACAAAGTGAATTACTTCAACAGCTGTTGAAAGAACAAGACGAAGAATTGAAACCTCAGCAGCAGCATATAGACACTTCATCTCAGGAAGATCAATTATTACGTAATCTAGGATTTACTAGTAGTCCGAGTCCCCCAGGTTCACGAAAACGACCACATAGCGGAGATGGCTCTGACGATCATGCAAATAAACGATCATCAGGCGATGTTACTTCCAGTGGTTCTGGAAGCAGATTATCGGAAAAGAATAAAATGCTGGCATCGTTGTTAGCAAAACAGCCGTCTTCAACACCGATTCCTACATTACCGGCACGTGTTATAACTGCAACTCCTCAGGAACTGCCTCGTGTTGGCGAGGCAAGAAAACATGGATTTGTTTTTCACAAAGACGTTTATAGCACAACGTCTACATCGCAGACAAACACCAGTTCGTCCATATCGATGCACAATGTGCAGACGAAGCGAGTCGGGCCGGGCCGACCTTCCACGTCCAGTGGAACTGCATATTTAAATCAAATCTTAAGTGGCTCGAATGCGAATACGAACAACGCCATGCGAAATATGGATCAGTTCAACTCGAACGATATGAATTCCTCGAATTCTAATGCCGGAGCAAGCAATTCAAATAACGCGACTTACGGAGTAGATAATGCAGATCCAATATTATCCGATATATTAGATCAAGTTATCGACATTGTACCGGATTCGAGTGCAACGGCGATAATAAATATTTTGGATACTATAGAATCCACACAAAACATGCAGAATAATTACAATAGTAATCAGCAAACTCAAAATCAAGCCGCCGCCGCCGCTATTAAAGCCATACAAAATTCGTTAATGCAATGTGAGGACGCTGTTAAAAGTCCTTCTTCACCGCAGCAGTCGGTAATGTCGTTACCGCCTGGAACTCCGCCGGCATATTCTGCATCTGTATCGCAGAGTTTTCCACCACCTCCAGGTTATCCACAACGATCTGTCAATGCTGCTAACGTACAGAGGTGTGACTCCGAATTTTAATTTTATTAATAAACATTGTCAGTATGAACTAACCGATTTTTTGTTTTACAAAAGGTTTGCGTCAGCTCGTGCAGCGTACGGAGGAAATACAAACAGCAGTCTGATAACAACACAGATGCTACATCAACAACAAAGAGCCAAACTGTTGCAACAACAAGAGCACAAACGTCGTTTGTTACAACAGCAACAACAGCAGCACATGTTGATTCCTCAGAACGCGACTGCGGGTACGGAAGGAACGGCGACTGCATTACAGAACATGGACAGTCTACTCAATAATACGGTCGCACCCAATGTCAGTTTGCAGAGATCGACTAGCGTTCCCGATTCACAGTCGCAGCTTTCGAATGCGGGGTATGCGACCGCAATGTCTCCTGCTGGACAGAGACTTGGACAAGTAAGTTTTTTTTTATGCTTTAGCCTTCTATCAACAGACCCAAATAACTCTGATAATTCAAAGACTTAGATAAATAAGAAAAAAATTTATTAATGCTTCGGTATTTTTGTAAGAGCACAGGCATAAGGTTATGTATATAATAAAAGATTTAAAATTCTTAGCAATTCTTGATAACAAAATATATGGGAAGTCATATAAAGAATAAAACTTAACAATTAATGCTTTGTTTATTAATAATTAATTATAAGAATGTTGAGATCAACGATTGTTTAATGTTGTTCATTTGTTAATAATTAGGTGCAACAGCCATATTCTCCAAGTTATTCTGTACAATCACAGCAGTACCAAGGTAATCCAACGACGAGGCTGTCTCCACATCCTCCTCAGAGGCAGACCTCATATCAAGGACCTGGTGGAACTCCACCTGTGTCCGGAGCGCAGCAACAAGCCCAATGGCAGACACAGCAACAAAATAGAATCGGTCTGCCCCAACAACAGAACCCAATGCTCAATGCTCAACTTGCGGTAAGATCAGTATTGTGTTGAGTTATTTAATGTTCTTTTGATGGCTTTTAATGAACATGTAATGCCGAAACAAGTAGTTTCTCAAACTAAACATGATAGATGTTATCTAATTTCGAGTCTGTGATCTCATTTCATAGTTGCCGCGAAAAAAAAAAACATAAGACGTGTTTTTGAGCAAGTTTTTTAATGCAAATGCAACCGTCAAACTAAAAATCCCACATCAGTCACTTTTTTCGATTAGGTTATATAAACAATTTTTTTTATCTGTATTTTATGTAAAATGTTATGTTTTTATAACAGGGTTCTGGTTATCAAAATCGTCAGTTCAGTGTCCAACGTCCCGGTAATGTGACGGCCCCACAAAGGAGCGCCGCTCCGACCATGGTGGGCAGTCCTGTGTCGGCCGCACGACAGTCTCCGTTTCAGACTGACGTAGTGTATTCGAGCGCAGCAGGAGGACAAAGTCCTACGCAAGCCGCGCCTCAATACACAGCCTATCAACATGTGCAGCAAAGATTGCAGCGGACGCTTAGTGCTCCGCCACAGCAACCTCCTACTGCCACAACGCATCTGCCAGGTAAAAATTCAATGCATATGAATAACCGTAAAACGTGTACTACACACAGTCTCAAGTTTGTTAAATATTAATTTTGAAGTAACGTTTTTCCCGAATTAAAAATTTAAATTTTCATTTTGTTGAGCATGCGGTACTAAAGTAGAGTATTAATGCTGAAAAAAGAACAGCATGTTTCTATATAAGAGCGTAATATAAGCATTTCATTAATATATATATTTTTTTATTTTTTTGAATTTCAAATACTTTTTTTTAATTGCCTTTCTTGTAGTAGTAAATAGTCTGGTGTCATTTTGTATTATACGTTTGTAAATATTTAAGAAAAAAAAAATTATTTACTGTTTGATCCAAAAATATTGTATGCATTTGAATAATGCGGTAATAAATAACGGTTGACAAATCTTGAAGGAAAAAAAAATGGCATCAGAGTTTAATAATATTTATTTTTGAAACTTTTGGTGCAGGCCTGTACTTTTGCAGTAGTTATGAAACATTGATAAAAATTCATTATATTCTATTTCAGATTATTGTGCATGGTGAATTGTATTTTTTAAAACTCGTAAAATGAGTTTATAGCGAGCCGAGTTTTCAGAGAAGCGTCATTCAAAACGCGTACACTTTATTCTAATAACACATTAATCAAGTCTTTTCGTTTTACTTGCTTTGCTTTTTTTTTAAACAAAACAACGTTAAATATACTTTTCCAAAATTTGTACTTATTTCGTTCATTCCTTCGACTTTCACTAAATTTTTTTTTTATTAAAAAATATATTTTCATTGGCATTAAAATCATTAAGTTTTTTATTTAACAGCAGGACGTGAATTTTTTTTAAATCGGAAGAAATGATTTTCATTATTGTTTGCGTGTCTGTTTACGATATAAGCTTTTGAGTAGAAAACTCAACCTACAATTTCCTTTGTTTGTGCAGTTTATTTCTGGAAGCTTTAATGAAAACAACACTTTTTTGAAAGCTCAGCGAAGAATGTTTTTACATGTCGAAATTAATTTTTTATTTTATTAGAATATTTTCAACTTGTTACTACTAGATATTTTCAGAGTTTTGTTTCCTTTTTTAAAATCATATATCCATTTTCTGACTTTATATTCTATCAATTTCTCAAAGAGCTCCACATCCGATTTTAAAATGCAAAAATTTAATTTGTAAGTAATAAAAATTAAACTGATTGAAAAAGAAAACTACATTTATAATTTGAAACATTATTACTGCCTTTGTTTTTTAAAGTCATAAAATATTGTTTCATTTGTCTATTCTTCTTGATTATTTCTATTAAAATTATGGAAGCGCACGCGCAGTCTATTCTGCGACAGAAAATAGACTGCGCGTGCGCCTCCCATCATTTCAATGAAAATAATCAAAAAGAAGAGATCAACGAATACATATTTGAAGTTGTGGTTGTTGTGTATTATAATCAATATTGAAGGGGTAAAAATAGGCAGCGTCATAAGAAATAAATTGGTTGTCACGCGGATTGTATACATTTCGTTTCTCACGGAATTATTACATAAAAGACGTTTGTTTATAAACAATTGATTTGATGAGTTTATCATTTACTGTGACGTTTTAGGTACAAATTAATTTTTTACAATCTCGCCTAATATTAGCATACGGAAAAGGTATGATGTAAAGATGTTGCTACTTGCTAATTTGATAGATGAACAAAATTCATTAACGTGATTTTTAAATTCCGTTTTTCACAAATTTATTTTTAAAATTGGTAACTTTTATAAAACCCGATGTGTAAGAAACAGTACTATAAATATGCCAAAAAGACTAAAGATGGAGATTTGACCCGGGTGACATTATATTTTCACAGGTGGGCTGTGTTCCCCATCACAGCGTGGCTACGGTCCTCCCCACCACCATATGCATCAACTCCCTCCCACATATCCTTCCTCTAACAACAACAACGCGGGAAGCCTGTACGGAGATGTGCCCCAGTATTGTTACGATCAGACGGGCTTACAGTTAGCGTACAATGGTGCAGATCGGGGAAGGGCTCCTCCCCAACAGCCGCCGCCCCCACCCTCGCACATGCAGGGCGGTAAGTCGCTGCAATACGATGTGGGGCGCACTGTGCTAATATAAATATCAGTCAATCGAATCGACCTGCGTCGGATTCATTCATTTAATCGTTCATTTGCTTTGCTGCGTTGTGTATACTTATCTGTCATATTCATTGACTTTGTTTTTGGTAGGGATCATTTAATAATTTACGGATCTATTCGTTTCCATATTTTCAAGTATGTGGTTATTAAAATTTTTATTTCATACCTACTGTAGTTACATTTTCAGTTATCGACTAATAAACCGCGTGATTTTGTTTTTCTCTGCTAAAAAACAAATGAAGTAACCGCGTCAGATTTTTCAGTTGTCGACTAATAAACCGCGTGATTTTGTTTTTCTCTGCTTAAAAAACAAATGAAGTAACCGCGTCAGATAAGTCTATATAGTGCAGTGTACGTCACATATACTTCAGTCATTATTGCTAACAAACACTTTGTGCTAATTTACTGCAAACAGCCCGTTCTTAACTTCACTACGTAGCGCTACAACACGCTCTGTTCATACGAAACTGGTTACACTGTTGCGTTCGCACATGTCGGTGTCGATCTAAATTAATATTGCTTTACGATTCTCATTGCGGAGATTTTTAAACGCAATATGATATGCCGCCATGTTTGAATGCACTATTTTCATTCACTCATCGAATCAACCAATAAAAGATGTTGCTTCATCTGTGTTGATCATGTCGTACAGTGCGAGCAAAAGAAAAAAGTTCTGCCGGTTTCAAATTTTAGTGAAGCTTAGTTGTTCGAATTTTTTACTCACACTGTATTAATTACATCATTGTGTCAAAAAATCCCCTCATATTAATTGTACATTACATTATTTTATTTTTTATGCTTACGACACTTTTTTTGTGAAAGAATTGTATATTTTAACTCGCGAGTTATATTAATGTAATATTTTCATAGCTTTTTTATATGTTACAAATAAAAAAATATTTTTTAAAGGAAAGTCAGTAGATTATGTAGCACATCTAATTTTCAGATTACGAAATTCTCAATAAATTTAATAATTAATTTATTATAACATAGTTAACATGTCTCTTCCATCTTGAGACATTATTTTAAAGTTCAATTTATCATAAGTAGATAGCGTCCCGATAATTTTAACCTCAAAATTTACATAGTCGTCGGAAAATAAACTATCAAACATCATTGCAGAAAATATAATAACTTACTAATGTTCCGAGAATAAAAATATAGTCGTTTATTTTTTAACATTAATGTAAATTTGAGTGTTCGAGTTATGTTAAATCAAATTGCGTCAACTTCTGTTGACCCAACATGCTCTGCTGTTTGATTCCCAAATCATTATTACACTTATTAATAACACACTTTAATGGGGATTCCGTATTTTAAACCGTGTGCCTAACTATTGTATACCTATCACCTTACTGCTGTTATCCCAAAAATTCCACAAACTGCAAACTTAACTGATTTTGTTTTTATTGTCTTTTAAAGTTCTTATCGAAAGGTTGTCGAAACTTAATCGAGTCGGGGCTAGGTATTTCAGCGCTTGACGCTAAAGAAAAAATGCGCCCCATAGTATTAAAGAAATCTTTCTTTTGCAAACCAAGGCCATAATAAATGCGGAGAAATTGTTTTTCGCAAAATTATTTTGTTTTCCGTGGTATTACGAAGTTTTCTTCAATAAAAACTTAATAAATCATCCATATTCTCAACTTCTGAAACGGTTATTTCATGTCTTTCAAATAATGAGGGTTACCAGACTTCTTTTTTACCGCCTGATGGCGCCACTCGCATGTGAGGTATATGTCACTTTGATGTCATTCAATTGTCAGTACTGTTTAGATTTTCCGACACTTAATGGCGCTACTAGCAAGTGAAATATCTGTTATTCAATCATTTAACTGCTAAATCGCAGTTTTGTACTATTTATTTATTTATTCTTTAATAATGGATAAATAAAGAATGACTGAGCACAAACCGTTAATCTTTGATATACCTTACTTGCCACTAGTGCCATCTGACGATTAAAAAATGTACACGTTTGGCACATACCTTACTTGCCACCAGGCACCAGCGCTATCTGACGAATAGAAATATAGTAGCCTTCATTGTATATAGATCATTAATTTTCACAAAATATTGATTCAAAATTATTATCGCTGATGTAACAATATATCAAGCCCCCATTGTATGTGGATTGATCATTGGACAACATTATGCATATCAGTTATCTGTCATTTCCCATACTCTCAAATGTCTCACTTTAACCTAACCTCAACCAAATATTTGTTCATCATTTTTCGTTGAATGTGCGTCCATGCTGCTGTGCTAATTTTTGTGTTATTTTATCATTATATCTATTGTATATTATATTATGTTGCTGTCTAATTGTTTCTGTTGGTATTTTAGTTTTTGAAAGGTTTTATTTTTTTATGTTAGCCTTTTGACTTCAATTATATTGCCAATCGCTAGATTGTTATGAATAATCTCTATGCTTCAGTCAAGGAACCAATAAACATTATCAATTAATCACATTTTATTTTGTATGGAAGTTACAGAATCAATGAAAAACAATACTGATTTTTAAATTTCTTTTTTAATATCGGTACTTATTGCTTTTCATCGATTCATTAGCCACAAAGTCTTCAGGTGGTGAACCTTTAAGCTAATTCGAGAGTTGCACCTGAACCACAAGTTTGTGGGTGTATGAGGTATACAATTTGATTCGCGAGGTGAGAAATTATTGTTATTTGATGTATTTAAGACGCTAATGACCTAAGTTGTCGACGCGTCTATAATCTACAATAAATAAATAAAATTGATTCGCGAGGGCCAAAGGCCCAAACTATATTAAAACAAATAGAATGTTGAAGAAATAATTGATTGGTTTTCGTCGTATTATTGCTAGTCAAAAGGTTAATTTGTTTTTAAATAAGTTTTCCCAAACGTTATCATTTGGCCCAAAAAAAAATTTCTATGAATTCGTCACTAAAATACAGAATTTCTATATTTCAGTGGAATTCGTTGAATATTTTTTTAAGAAAATGGGTTCTTGTTGCAAAATAGTTTTTCAGCTTGATGACCTTACCTTTTACTAATTTTAAAGAATTAATTCATATTAAGTAATACGATTTAATGTGTTTTATTGTTGTTTATTTTTTTAAATTGCATTTTCATAAATGTGCTTTTATTTTGAAGTAAAAAAATACTTTCTTTATTGTCGTGGCACTTAACACTTTTAAAATAACGCTTTTTCTTGAAGAAAAGTAGAAAAAATTTAAAAATAATGTTTCTTACAACTATTAAAAATGCAATGCTATTAATAATAATTTGTAAATACAGCTAAATGTTTTACTAATAAAGCAGGGAAATGTTGCACTATTTCATTGAACGTTTTATAATAAACAAAATACAATCGCGTTGCATGCTTTTTATGTTTTTAAACTGCTTCGACCATAAATTACGCATTTGTGATAATTATTCATGATTATATAAGACAAACATAACATATTTATTTTTGAGTACATTGACGATGTTTGAATATTTTAGTAGTCATAATATTATATTTAATATTACGTTAAGAAACAATTAACTACAATAAGTATACTAGCTGCTCGGTCCGACTTCGTCCAGGTGCAAATCACTATTTTCGCTCACTGCTCATCCCGCCTTTGTCATAGAGTAATAATATATATTTACTCATCAAGCAGAAGACTAAGATTTGAAAGAAGATTTTTTCAAATCGTTTCAATGGTTCTCAAGTTTTGAGATAACATAGATACTCTACTCTTTTATATGTATACTAGCGGCTCTGTCCGGCTTCGCCCAGATGCTATGAATTTATGATTTCGGTTTAGTCATTACCTCCGATTTTTACCCGAATGAATCCAGGCCAGCCAGGTATTATAGCCTATGTCCTAAAGCAAATTATCACCTATTGAATAGTGAACAATTTTTTTGAAATTGATCTGAGATTACCACTAATTTTCACCCGGATGAAGCCGGGCTGGCAAGTTTCAATTATACATCTAAATCTTCCTCGTGTGTCAATCTATTTAATCGTGAAAACGAAGAAAATCGGGCATAGACAGACAGACGCAGTAGGGAGCTTTGTTTTATAATATGTACTCATTAGTATAGAATTATTATTAGAATATGTTTTTTGTAAAAAGCCTTTCTTTCCTGTTTTTTTACGAAAAGCATATTCTGTTAATTAATAAGGTGCTATCAAAAGAAATTTCAGAATTATTATTATAAATAATGTGTGTTCTGTTATTGGCTCAATTTTTGTCAAGTTTTGAACACACGATCTCTCAATGCATTGTCAGAAAATCCGAGTTGACAAATGACCTTAATAACCATAGATCCATTCATAAGAACATTGTTGAAAATTTGAATTTGATCCTGTTCAAAAAAAATAACTGACAAATTGAAACGTGAGGCTGTAAAAAATGGAAAAGAAATAATTAATATATGACTGTTTCCTATTAGAAATCATTGCCAGAAACACAATGGCGTTGGTTTCATTTCAATATGTCAAGTATTTACGGAGATACAAATTTTTAAACCTGAATAGCTGCTTACGTCACAACTCACAACACCCGCGAGGCGGACTTTATAATCTTTACAACCAAACCGCCTAAGACCGATTGCACCGTTGCTATCAATCAACTATCAAAATGGGACATGTATTAAATATAATGTGCTGTAGAGGATACTGTAAACTAGAGTAAGTCACGATATTCAAGCCATGTTACGTCATCCGCTCGAAAGGAAAAATAAAGGTGTGGTTAATTTAACCAACTTCAAAAATGTATTGTGAAGCCGTTTTAAGTGCTGGACAAAAAAAAAACCAACGACATTATTTATGTTAGACGGGGCACTTTCGAATGGCATAATAATTGGTGTCAAGAAAACTAATGTTAAATCCTGAATGTCATTTCATACTAAACAAAATAAGAGTAATTTAGATCTTAATCTTGTGTTAAATAATAAATGTTTAAATAAAAAATCAGAAGTTAACTTTTTTAGGTGTAACAATAACTGAAACTCTTTCTTGGAACGACCGTGTTGATATTCTGTTAAATTATCTAAATGTGTGTTTTGCTCTTCGTGTCATTAAAGATAACTACTGATTCTAAAGTTTGTTTGTCTGTCTAATATGCCTATTTTTATTAGCTTGTGCAATACGGTATTGTTAGTTGGGGTTATTGTGCTGATATTAAAAAAAATAGTGAGCCGTCGTGGGACGCCTGGCAGATGTGAAACATTTTCATAGCTCTCCCCCTGCGAAGACAATAAGTGAATGAATTTTTAGAATCGGTTCAGTGGTTCCAGAGATAAGAATTTATGATTTATTACCCCCCCGCGAGAAATTCTGCGAAGATAATTAGTGAAAGAATTTTTAGAATCGGTTCATTAGTTCCAGAGATAAGAATTTATGATTTATTACCCCCCCGCCTTGCGAGAAACTCTCACCCTTTGAAAGTATTGAAACAGCAATACGCAGATGTTTACACACACACACGTAACATAGCGAATCGTAATGCCGGCTGTACACTCTCGACCAAGAGCTCTCGCTATATCTCCCCCGAGACCTCTCGCTAGCTCTCCATCCCGGATGGAGAGCAAGCGAGACACCCCGAGGCTAGACGAGCGCTACTATTTACACTCGCCCTGCTTCGGAGTGTCTCGGCGAGAATGTACAGCCGGCATAAAATAGTGAGTATCTTGTACTTATTAATCTCCCCCACCCCCCGAAACGACGGGAAATCCCCTGGCAATTCACACACACGCATAAACTGTGTAACAGTATACTACATATAGATACGTGAAGACGCGTCGCTCCATTCAAACGAAATCACACCCGCGGCATAAGATGTTTCACATCAAAAATATTTCTACTTCGTGTCATTTTTAATCTTGATTTTCAATTGTGCCGTCCATATATGTCTATTTTGCCTTGAGATTTATCAAGCAACGCATTAAAAATTACAATACATTTTAGGTTGTCCATGGACATGACACTAGAAATAATGCTAATGTAATTTTTCGCATGGTATTAAAAATCTGAAATTTAATAAGTTTAAAAAAGAAATAAATGCAGCTTTACTGAATCAATGTCTTTGTAACATTGATGATTTCCGTATTTAATTATGTATTTTACTTTAGCATACCTATTTGTATTTTACTATTTTATTTGTATTTTGGTGTTTGACGAATCCACTTGTAATGTATTATAGATTAATAAATTCTAATTCTAAAATAAAAAAAAATGATGTTTACAGGCTCATTCTGTATAAATTACATCGTCAATGTACTTGAAATAATTTTTGTTTGATTGGGTAATAATTCAGCATTAAACATAATACACTTATGTAATCAGGCGCTTCGAGCAATACAATGACGTCAACTTCAGAATACGTTAGACAAGAATTGAGAGCCGTGGTGGGTGCTCGAACGGGTCAACAACAACAACAACAACAGTCGCAACAGCAGCAAGGTGCTGCACAGTCGGGTGTTCAACAACAAACTCAACAACAGGCGACACAACAGCAAAGAACTCAACAACAACAATCGACTAGCGGAAATGGCGGTGCTCCATCTGCATCCCAATTATCTATACATCAAGTATCGTCAGCTGAACTCGAAGCATTGGGACTTTCGTTCGAAATGCCCAACAGTGGTGAGTGACTTTTTTTAATACATATATTAACATAGCGTACGTCCAAGTGTAAGATTTTGTTAACGTAAACCTTAATTATTAAAATAGCGAAAGTGTTCCATTACAGTGTAAGAAGATGACTTATTTTATATTTATATTTTATTTTTATTGTATATTTATACGATGAATTTTGAGATTTGCGTTAACAATTATTTAGTATTTATTTTAATAAAACGAAACCAAACTGAGCAATCTTTAGGTACAGGATTGCTGTAGGAAATTTGATTTAGTAGCAGTAGTTACTTATTTTAAAAGAGTATTGTAAATAATTTATGACTCGAATGTCTCCATTGTCAATAAAAAACAGCATCTAGGGTATTAGAAAATAAGCATCCTAAAATTGCGATTTATTTTTCATTCTTTTGTATGACAGTTCTCAAAATGATATGTCGTACAAGAAATGAAACTCTATATCTTAATAATAATAATATCGACAGGATTTTTCTGGAGTTTCATTTTATTTTGGAAATTAATTGGATTTCCAAAATACGAAAAAGTTGTATTTGGGACAAAATCTAAATCGTACTTTTCCGTATTTTGGATAATATGGAATTAATTGTTTTATGGAATTTGTAATCAAGACACCCTTTTTACCAATCCAGTATTAAATAAGTTTCATCATAATCTTTTCAGAAAGTGAAATATCGTTCCTTTTTATTATTTTATTGTATTGTATATATTATTGGTTTTGTTTAATTTCTGTGGGGAATTTCATTTTGCGTTGGATGTTATGTTCGGTTAAAAATGGCACAGATTTTAAAATAGCCCGTTAATTCAAATTTAGTATAAATGCTCAAAAAAATAATTTCTTATCTTTTATTATTATAGACGATTTGGAGAATAATTTCAAGGCTAGAAATTTGTTTGTTTTTCATTTCTTTTTTTTTTTTTTTAAAGCAATGCCTCAAATTCAATTGTTTTATTTTATTATATAGTAGCATTGCGTACACATGCACACATGCTACTTTTTGTCACGCGATTTTCCGATTTTGTCGCTTGAAAATCGTCAGATGTGGCTACTAATAGCGTAAGGCCATACACTCTTCGCTGAAATACACGAATGATGTATCACGAGAAATTTCGAGTAGCTATGTAGTCGTAAAATCGCGATTTAGTATCATAATTCGCGCGTTTTCTATACAAAAAGTATCATGTGTGCGCTGGCCCTAAGTGGCAAAAAAAGTACATTATGACTGGACGAAATCCCATTTTTTACTGAACATAACAGGTGAGTGGTCAGGAACCAGTGCCTTTACTCGACACCCTTTCAGAGTTTCTATAATAATATAATATGACGAATGCTCAGTTGTGTCGTATTGTGACAGATATAATAATGTACAGGGTGGCGGGAGGGGATATTATAGGTATTAATACAAATATTTGTACATTGACCATATCTGTGTGACTGTATACCTACGTATCCCGTGTCGCTATAGGTGCAAGTGATAGCCCGAAACTTTGGGGTGCGATGGGGAGCAATGATTTGGGGTCAGTGTCTCCGCAGGCGGCCGCGGCTGCTCTGTCCTCCTCCTCAAGGGTAAGCTTCCCCATCTCTCTATCTCGTTCTGTCTTTATCTCTGTCACGCTCGCTCAGGCTCACTCTGCACATTACTTTGCTGCTGTTTTCATTTTAACGAATGTTCTTTTATGTTAATTTAGTATCCAAAGTTGACGCAGACCCATTTTCTCAAATTGATCGTTTCTGCTAGTCTTTTAATTCAATGTATCTGCTTCTGCATGGGTTTATTTATTTTTTTTATTAGGCTTTAGTATAATAACATTGTAATAGTGTTCCTAAAGACAATGTATGTCTGTCGTGGAGGCCATATTTGATTTAAAAAAAATAGTCATAAGAAAATGTTAATACGCCTGTTCAAAATGCGTAGCATCTTACCTCCACTGTTCTGTGATATTGCACTGAACTGGCATACTCTTCTGATAGACATTTATTTGGACTAATGATTTTATAACTTCAGAAATACTATTATTAAGCTTTTAATTAATTTGAAGTTGTGGTACTAAATTTTACATTTTGGTTACCAGAATACGTGCGGTCGCGCTGATCCTGCAGGGTGCGTTGCACGCCGTTGCCGGGCTACAGGGTACCGCTCTAAACCTGCGGTAGTCTAGCGGTTCTTGTACTAGAGTCTTAAATAATCCGGCATACCTATGTGTTACCTTGATCAGTATGTAATGAAGGAAGGAATATTAGGAAACGAGATTAAAAATCCAAAATCCAGGCATGCCCGATTACAAGAGGTTCCAGATTAAACGGGGGCCGGATTAGCGCGACCCCACTTTATATAAAAAGACGCTATTAATTTTCTGAAAAGAAATAGATACGTTATCACATATATCAATTTATTTGTTTTTGTGGCGTAAAATAATAATATTATGTATTAATGATCTATAAAATCTGGTTCAGTTATCTGCTTTTTATTGTTATTATTTGGCATGTTTGTAATTACAGATTTGCTAGTTTTATATTTTGCTGGTCTGTTAGCTGTTTTGTGGTGGAAGTTTTTTTTTTTTTTTTTAATATACATATTATATAAGTACATATTTGTTACCCAAAAATAATGTTATTATGGCAAAGGATATAATTCTAATCTTCAAAAATAAAATGTAAGCTCTAAACCGTTTTATCTTTATCTTTTTTTGAAAAATTACCCGTCTCTTAAAACTTATTTTACAAAAAAAATGCAGTTATTTTTTTATAAATAAACAGTTGAATTCAAATTGATTCTTTGTCTATTTTTGCATTGTAGTATTTTTATAGTTGTATAATTTAAAAAAGAAAATTAGATTTGTAGAGTAGGTAAATATTTTACAGCTCTGTAGGTTTTCTTTTTTATTACACACTTCGCTTTTTATTTTCATTTAGGTATTGTTTTGTTTTTTTTATCAATACATTTACGTAGACATTTTTGATTTTGCAGAATTCTATGGAGGAGGCAGTCAGACCAGGTGATCAAAAATCATCTCTACTTCAAAAGTTGTTATCTGAGTGAGTTTTCGTAATAATTATGTATAAAGAAAAATATACAAAACCTAAAAAAAATAGTTGTTATATTGCCCTAATTTGTTGCTTTATTGTTATATAAAGTAACATTTCATAATATATAGGTACCTATATTTAAAAAAATGGAAAAATAGCAACAAACATGTTGTGTTGTTCACTGTTGTTGGGTATAATTTTTTTGTGTACAGTTTTTAGTGTGATAGGGACCTGATGATAAAAATATATAATATAATTAATAAAGAACTTTTTGTTTACAAAAATGTACATATGCAAAACTTATTATTATATATGAAAAAATGAATTAAACATAAGTTAATAGTAATTAAATAAAATACAAAACACTTACAATTTAAAATAAATGAAATAATGTAATGTGTGCAGTTTGGCTGGAACTGTTTAGCTTTTGTTTTTGTTTTGTTTTCATGAATATAAAATGATATTCATAACGAAAGGAGGAACCCTTTTTTATAAAAATGACATTTCCGATCTCATATTTCTAGAATACTTTTAATAATTTAGCGTGAAACTGACAACAATATATTATTTTAAAACACTGATTAAAAATTGGTCGGTATTTTTACAGAATAAGGGCTTTTTTCTACCATCTGATGGCGCCACTAGCAAGTGAGCTATCTGTCATTTAAATATCAAAACTGTTTTTATTTTCCACCACCTGATGTCGTCCCTAACAAGCGAGCTATATGTCAGTACTGTTTATATACACCCATTTAACGGCTAATCGCAGTTTTGTATTTGAAGATTGACTGAACACAGACCGTTAATCTCTAAACCAAGGATCGGCAAGTAATTTCTAGTAGGGTCCGGATGTTATATAGATTACAACAGACTATTTATATTCATTAATACTTTTTATAATCAAAGTTCAAAAACATATATCTAAATAAAATTGAATAATGGAGAAAATATTTTAATTATATTTAATATCATCACTTTACACAAATGTTTCCCCTTTTGTGAACTCATTGTAAGCGCGGTCCAGATTTCTACCCTCTGCAATCCGGATGCGGACTGCGGTCTGTCTGTTGCCGATCATTTCTCTAAACGTTTGACACATACCTTACTTGCCACTATCGCCATCTGACGAATAATAAAAATGGTAGCCCTCATTGCCTTGGTAAATCTTCACTTTGGTGGCGAATAGTTAAAGAGCAATTATTCACTTTATAACAAAGCGGTAACTAAAAATTCGTCAAATATTGTACTGGGTAATATGACGTTTCTTTTTTTATTGATTGTCTATCGGTAAAAATTGAAGATCTTGAACACATTTTTGCTAGCATAACAGGTTCCAATCATTGTGTTCACATTATAAAACTCGGTACCTCAAAGGTACAATGAAAAGTACCACTGGCTGTCTTATTATTATGTAAAACAGGTTAGATTTTTAGTATATAAAGATTATATGATTGCATAGATTTTGGTTTTTCGTATTCGTTTTAGTTGTATATAAACCGATGTTTCTTGTTTTCATAATTTTTAAGTTGTATTTAACGACTTCCTTTTTATACTTGGAATGCATCTTGTTATTTGCAAGCGATTGTAAAATTGTAAATTGTACATTACATAAATCGCTCGATTACAAAATTCTAGCAAGAAACTTTCAAATGGATTCCAAACGTTAGAAAAGATGCATTCATTATGATTTTTAAAATGTGAATTGTGTATACCATTTTACTAATTGAAAAATATTGGATCGATATCTTTTGAAATTATAATTATGAAATTTTATACAGCGATAAAAACAAATCCTTAAGAAGCAACGGTTTGTACAGAAACTGTTTATGGAAAATCGAAACGGCTTTAATATTATTAATTACATGTTTAAGGTTAAAAAATTATTAATATTAAATCATAATAATATAATATTACGCTGCACTCATTGTTATAAACTGCCACTTGCCGAATGAAACATGGTGGTGGGTTTTGTACTTATTGGATTTGGCGACATTGGTTATATTATAACAGTTTGCATTAGCAACATCGGATGTTTTGCGCTCATCGTTGTTTGGTGCAAATCGGTACACTATCTCGCTCTTCGTACTGTCGCCTAGTGCACCGAAGTGCACTGTGTGACGATATCCGTATCCGTTGCAGCAATACAAACTCGTTCTATGTCAAAAATAAATTTTCACTTGCCTTTTTAAAAGTACATAGTTTTCTTCTTATCAAAAGATACATTAACCTCACTTTTAGTGACAATGGATTTTTAAGTTTCAAGTTCCTGTTTTTTAAAATAAAATAAGCTCAAGTATAATTGAAGATGATAGTTTTAACTTTTTGCTTGCCAAAATTGTGAAATAAGATGACTATTTTTCTATTTAATTAAGCCGTGTTAAAATTGATAATTTCTTTTTTGAATAATATAAATATAGAAGTTATAGAGTTTTCACACTAGATTATCAAGATTACTACTGAGAGGTTAATTTTATTTTGCATAATCAATTACCACACTGCAAAATAATATATAGTCCTTTTTAACTGGATCATACAAAGCATATTTATAATATTAGAAATAAATTTGAGGAAATAAAAACATATTTTTATAGTATTCAGCAAGTATACATAGTGACCGTATTTAATAAATAAAAAAAAAGTATTTTGTTTGTCTCGATCCGTTATTTAACTTCTTAACCGTTTTTTTTTTTTTGAGTTGTTTCAAAGATTATTTACAAAACAGTTTTATATTAAGATACACTTAACTCAAATTTATTTGTACATCTCGTATAATTTAGACTAAAAATAAATTACAAATTCTCTTTCTGCCGTCAACCAGTAATTAGATTAAACATTTTTACATAATCTTTTTATACTTTGTGCAAATGAATAAAAACAATCTCTTATTATCTGTCCTTTCGATGAAACCCAGAAGTGGTTCTAATATTATGCACAGTTTTTTGTTTTAGCAAACTGAATAAGTACATTTTGCTTTAAGGATATGTATTGTGAACTAGTTTTAAATCTGTCTAAACTATGTAACCAAACAAAAATGATAAGTGTGATATCTTATACTCAGGATCAATATCTTGAACCTGCACTGTTTAAGTTTGCTGTAAATATTATAATAATCTGCATCATGTGTTTCATTAACCCCCTTGAAATTTCAGACTAAAATATGTCAAACAAAAATAACGTTTTCTGAATGAAATATCTTGTAATATTTAATATTATGTATTCATCAGAAACGACAGCTCTTAAAAACAAAACAAAAAATACTATTTTATTACGTAGGAGACTTAGTTTCGGTAAGATTTTTGAGGTTCGTCTATTTTGAATATCTCCCCGACAAAACTTTTTAATAGTCGACTTCATTTTGTAATAAATGTATGACTATATCCACAGTCATATTAAATAGTAGAAAAAGCGACGATAAAAAAACTAAATTTTTGATGAAATTATTTTTAACTGTTGTAAATTAACTATGATGAAACACCTGATGTAGTACGTAATTGAAAATGTTAAAATTAAATGTACAGAATGTACGATTTGTGCCTGATACAACGTCTGTATTTAAATAGTGCAAAATTAAATGTGTAATAACTGATAGATACTTCTTTTATTAGTATTTGTAGTGCTTGGTCTTTTATGCAGACCTTAGACCTATAGAATTTTGAATGTGGAACACGGATGATTATCATCTAGTAAAAGAATAAGCATCCAGTTTTTATGACAACAAACTATTTTCGTGCTAATTTTTAGCGTTCCGTATTCCATGTGCTCCCGATCTACCCGACAGAACACTAAAGTGGGGTTACATAATATTTTGCATATAATGTCGCCTGTCTCGTAAGTGTTTGTGTGTATTTGTTAATTGATGAAGACTATTTTTTTCGGCATTTTATGTAATGGTTTACGTAATATAGATATTTTTCATTTTTAATTGAATGTGGACGTTCACTGTTTCTTCAGATTCTAAACTAAATTAACATTTTACAGTGTTGGTAGATTTTCACTTGTTTACTGTAAATATTTTATAGTTTCGTTGTTTGTATAGTTCACACAATAGTTTGTATTTTAATATCAATTGTAAACTATTTTAATATATTATTAAATTCTTTATTGTTACGAATTGTAAATTTTCGAACCAGATTCTTTTCTTATACAAATAAAAATGTCTGTAAGATGCTAAATTTAGTTTGGATATCTTTTTCTTTAAATGCTCGAGGTCATGTGCAATCCAAGTCGGCTTGAAATGTTAATAATTCTGTTTAATTTTAATGCTTGCTGAATATTTGTTTTTTCTGTGTTTTATTGTTTTCTTTTTTTTTTACTTTTTTCTTCTCATTAATATTTAATAAATGACATTGAATCTACTTTACTGAAAGGAATTCATTCACTTAAAAATTTATCGAATTAAATAAAATTGGTCGTTATACAAGACGTGTTTAAATTACTTTAACTGTAGCACCCCTGTATATTGAATTTTTCTTATAGTAATAAAATAACTCAAATAAAAATTGTTTTCTTAAGGGGTCATTCAAAAATTGAAACATTACATGGACACTTACTCAAAATCATTTTTTTTTTTTTTTTATTAATATTTAGTATTGGCAAGTGGCTTTTGCAGCTATGCTATTTTGTGACTAAAATCTGAACTAATCAGGTATGATGTAGGTCTGAACTCTGCTCTATACATTTCTAAGAATTCTGTCATGTTTATTTTTTGTCTTATTTACATTATTCCTTTGTTTCAATTTATAATAATGTGAATAAGCCTCAAGTACACAATTATTTTATAAATGACAACTGATCCGATTGACTTAGTTCTCAAACTGTCGTTTGATAAAATTTATAATAAAATGTTCAGTGTGCCTCTCGTATACAGTAGTTTTTTTATCCACTTTTTAGTAACTGAGTCAGTAAAGGTATCAATTTCATAAAAAAAAGTAAATAAAAATAAATGGTGATGTCTTCCTTTGGTGAACGCGCTTGTATTCACATTTCATTACCAAAAATACTGTTACACTTTTTATTAAATTGTTTTTTATAATTTAATTAAATATTGTTTGTAATTTTAAAACGATAAAATGGCTCTATACTCGAAAATAATTATGGGACACGAGTCATAATATTGGAAACATGCATTTTATTTATTTTTCTTATAATAAACAAGTGACAAAAGCAACAGTGTTTTTGATTATCTACTATTTATTAATTTAGCTCATAATAAACAATTGATGACTTTTGTTCCATAGCCATATTTTGTACATATTTTCTCAACTGTTGTTTTCTTCTTTTTTTTTTAGTGGTTGTTACTTATTGTGCCACGTTGATACAGGGGATGTGTGCATGAAACTTTGAACACAGTTTCTGTCTTTTCTTTTTATCGTTAAAAATTATATGCTCCCGACTTCTAACAAGAATTCCAAATTTATTGTTGAAATATTTCCGCATATATAATATTTGCAAGACAAATAAACAGTGATCATAGTTTTACATAATCCCTGTATTTGTAATATATAATTTTTTACGGATATGTTAACGTTTAATTATTACTATTGTTTTTTTAACATTATTTTACACACATGGTTTTCTAAATGCACATTTCACTCGGTAATCACACAAATTTTTCTTTTGATTCTTTATCAAAATTTAAATAATCTTACGCAAGTTTTTAACTTGTAAACGAATATTTTTAGTGAAATTAAAGTCGAGTGTAAATGCATAATTGAAAGTCAGCAAAGTGTGCACCTCATAGTGGTCTTATTTAATGTCGTAAGTGCATTTTTTACGACATACATAAGATGCACAACGTTCAAGCCGTAGTATAGGAGATGTAGCGTTGTATGTGATACCTGGCTAAGTTGCTGTTATAAATAAAGCTAGTCTACTACAAAACTGTTTATCTGACTCGAAGTCAAATTGTTCTTGTTTCATCGGTTTTTCTTTGTCATTTGATTTGTTTTTATTAAAGATCCTCGCAAAAATGATATAATGAGAAAATTAGAATCAATATACATTGAAGATGCTTAGATGTATAATAACGGTAGCTTGGTAGCAAAAATTAATGAAAAATGCAATTGAAAAATTATTCACAACAGTGCATTATAAAATCATATTATTTTCAAATGTGGGTCAGTTGACTCACTTAATTGTCATTGTTAATAAAAGTGCTAAAACTCGAGGAAGGGAAGTATTCCGTGACAATTTTTCTTTTTGTGAGATTTGACACAATTTTGTATTGGACTAGTGAAACACTCTGTTGTTACTCCCTAGGAGCGAATATCGATTTTTCGAGCATTGTTCCTAGTAAATTTTTATTATTGCATAAGATTAAAAAATATATATAAATATATAATTACTATGCATATTATTATTATTATTATAAATATATATATATATATTATATATAAATATAAATTAATTATATTGTCAATTACAAATGAATACAAAAAAAAAAATGAAAACCCATCCATTCTCACACACCTCTCTTTGTACCACTTAAAACAAATGAAAGCAAAAAATTTAAATATTACCTAATTAGTTAAATATTAATTCTAATTATTATTATACGAATGACTTGAGGACTATTTAATTACATAAATATTTTTTGTACATTATTGGAGTTTTGAAATATATCTATATATACATATAAATCTATATATAATGTTTGGAACTCACAAATTATTAATCTTATTTTATTTAAATTATTATTGTTAAAATTCTTTTTCTTAAACCTGTACTTATTTATTCCTTGAATATAGTTCTAGGCCTCAATTATTAAAAATAACCTGATCATATTTTACTTTTTTCGAATAGATCCAGTTTTTTTTTATTATTCCCTTTTTTTAGTAATTAAGTTGTACATCTCTACGAGAAACCAACTGGCAACTATTATATTTTGCTAGAAACAGTCCAGTCATCTAACTACTCACTAATTTTTTTTGACAAGTCCAGTTTTTTTTTACAATAAAAAATTTATATACTTACAGCTTTTTTATTTTAATTTTTGGTGGCTGTATAACGCACCAATCCATTTATTTGTCCGCCAATCATTCTGAGCCTGGGGGAATTCATTAATGTTTTACAAAAGACAGAGCTTGAAATTTGAATATTTTAAAACTGCACACAGTAGTGTGTTATAACAGAAACTTGAAGATTTTTCCAGTTTATTGCGTTTTTGACTGAGCAGCATTCGGTATGCACGTAACACTGCGCTAGGTCGTAGTTAATGCGAGGCGAGTTTCTGTGCTAGTAAAACAATTCTTAATAATTGTAGTGGCACAAGGTAATGCAGGTCTCAATGTATCCGTGACGATTTTTGAGAAATTTTCGAGTATCCTATCATAAAGTTAGCCTTCACAGGAAAAAAGTCATAATTTCTGAATCGGAGATTATCTGGATCTCTCTTCTCTATGCGCTGGACTGTGTGCAAGCTACGAAAAAGCGGCGTAAACAGATTATAAGCATTTTGATCAGCTTACATAAAATTCCGTCCGATGTCACTCAAACAGAAAGTAACGACGTCATGACGACAAGTCAGAAATCTATAGTCAAAAATGTAGAAATAAAACATTAATAGGAATTTTAGGACGGTACAGTTGGTAACGGGAATCGGGATTAGTCAGCGACGTCTTTAAATGGTAGCAGGTATTAATAACCTCAATGTAAAACTAATAGTTTCTATTTTAATTTATATATAGATACTTAATAAAAGTCTAAAAGAAGTGATTTGTATGTGCTAAAGTGTAAAACGACCTCTCATCTTTATAGTAAAAAAACATAAATAATGATTGTTTAAATCAAAATTATCTTCCCGATTACTGATAGGAATTTCGAAAATATGGCATCCGCAGTTGATAGTTTTGCTATATGGCTTGGGAATAAATTGCAGTCGTTAAACACGGATGAAAATGTCTTTGGATCATACATTACTGGAATTTTGGATGGCGACGAAAGCATGGAAGAAAAGACTGAAGCCTTAGAAGGAATTCTATCCGAAATAATCGTAAATATTTTTATTTATTTTTTTTTGTATCTTCATTAAGTAATATTCAGTTCAATTTAATATTGTATTTCTTGCAGGAAAATGATATATCTGTATTGATTAAAGAAATCATGGACATGTGGCAGAAGTATCATCCAGTGGAAATTAATAACGACGTGAGTGATGTTGATGTGGATGAAAAACTTGTACGTTTGATGGAAAATCAATCTTTAGCAACTACTGTACAAAGAAGCTACACTGAAGAGGAGAGAAAAATTCGCGAGGCTATTTTGTCTCAGTACAGTCAAATGACAGATGAAGAAGGCGATTCAGAAGATGGTTGTTGTGGTGACAGTCGGGAAAATGGGTTAGAAAGAAACACAAATGCGATGGCCGTACATCAAGCTGAAAGAGAGAAACGGGAGCAAGCCAAGATTGACAGTCAGAAGAAAAAGGATAAAGATAAAGAGGATAGGTATAATCTGTTCATTTTTTTGTAATCTAATTAAATTTAGTTCTAGTTATAGATTTTCAGAAATTGACTATCACTATCAGAGTGAATTTATCATTCACAAAAAACAGCAAAAACTGTAATGTAATGGTGTAATGTGTTTTATGAATTACGTATTATAGAGAGAAGCAGAAACAACAGAAAGAAGACAAAAAGGAGAAGCGTAAGACACAAAAGGGAGAAAGACGAAGATAGCATCTTACCTAAGAGTTTAAGGAGTAAATTACATAGTAAATTATGACTACGCTCTCCCTATTTATTTTTTAAAATCTCGTCATTGTAAATGTTGTATTTATAGTATTATTAAAAAATCTTATAAGTGTAAAATTTAGTGAAATATTTGTTTGAAACATGTTGGATTTTATTGGAAAAAATATAGGTATTATTAGTACCATTTTTTGTTTATTTTCAATGTAGAATAAACTCGGGTCACAGTGCCAAACCCTGCCGACAATAATATATATATATATATATAATATATTTGCTAAGATAGGCATTGTGGCGTTATGTGAACTTAAATTTGTTTTTGAACAAAATAAAAAAAATTAACCGCTTAATACATCACTTAAAATAATATTTTTTTCATATTTTAATATTATTATCAGTGCCTCTGTACAAATTAAATTCACCCTTCAATCGGGCCGATTTTATTAAAATTTTAGAAGCACATTTTAATCTATACTAAAGGGTTAAATTTAAATTTTGAAACCATTCCGAGAATTTTTTCGGTATTTTTGGGACCAAAAACACTTCAACCCCTAAAAACAATCATTAAAATGATCCGATTGGGCCCATTTTAAATAGACTTCGTGTACTGATGAGTTTCAATGTGTACCAAATTTCGTTAAATTCAATTAAGTCTGGAACATACGTACAGTGCGTCCAAAAAATCTGGAATCAGCCGAACAAAAACCAAACAGGGTTGTGTGGAAAAACCCTGAAACACGTTAAACAATTTTTGTTAATAGCTCCCTTCTGATGTTACTCAGTTGTTTTTTTATGACCTTGAAAAAGTTAATACGTCGTCAATATTTTTCGTAAATGGCACCCCCTCCCAATTTTTTTATTATTTTGACTGATCTTGGAACCCTCTACAGTCTACATGTCAACATTTTGGTATCTTACATAAGAAAAATGCGATTGAATGTAAGAAAAATAAAAAAATTCGACTGATGACCAGTCCTATACTTCCCACCTAGTAAATATTTGCGAAAAATAAACACTCTTTTTATACTCTTTGAATAAAAGCATGGCCCTCTTCTTTTTAATGATCTAGTGATGGCTAGCTTAATATAGCAAAAATCATGGTTACCTTGATTTACGTATAATTTTTATTTTTTTTAGTAAAATATTTTTTTTTCTCGAAAACTACATTTTAGAAAAAAAAATATTTACATTTTTTTCATATTATAACATCTAGAATTCATTTATATTTTTTTTACCTATGTTAATACGTGACATTGAGAACGTTTTCTTTAATATCTCAGGATCCACTGAACCGATTTGACTCAAAATCTAATCAGATCTAAGTTAAAGGCTGATAAACACAATAGAACAATCGGCATGGCCGTATGTTGTTCCGTTTTTAAGATATCGAAGGCGAAAAATTGACCACATACACACACACACATACAGACATCAGTCAGAAAATGATCTTAAACGATTGCTAGGGTCTCAAAACGTGAAAATCTGTTAAAATCTCGAAATATTTTTTTCGGACTAAATCCATTACTTCCCTACCATAATAGAGGTGGGAAGTAAAAATATTTTCGAATAAAATAAAGTGAGAAAAGGCGGCTGTGCTGTCAGTTGATTATGTTATGATTATTATCATGATATGAGTATTTCAATGCGCTCTCTTTCTCTTAAATACATTTTGCACCTGACTACACTAGTCGTTTTGACAAAATCAACTGATAGCACAGCCGTCTATTCTCCAATTTATTTTATTCGAAAATATTTTTTTTATTTTTCTTACATTCAATCGCATTTTTCTCTGTTTCTTTGTTTATAGACATAAATAAATAAATAAAACAAGCCGTGAAGTGGGTCGTTTATTAGGACTAAAGTGCGACCCTTGAGGTCCACACGACGAACTTCCCAGGTTGATAAATATTAAATAATAATAATTAAATTAGATATTACACAGAAAAGTAATCATTTTAATCATTAAAACATCAATAATTAAAAAAAAAAAAAAAAAAAAACTGCTGAACCGATTTTTATAAAATTTATATCGGATCAAAATGACGTTAACACGCCTCGATTGACACCCTTACGAAGTCGATATAATTTTTTATTCGCGAGATATTGTGAAAAATCTACTTTTTTGGAGGTTATTTGGTTAAGAAAAAAGAACGGCTGAACCGATTTTGAAAAAATTTCTTTCAGATCATATTTACGTTAATACGCGTCGATTGGCACCCTAACGTAGTCGATATCATTTTTCATTCTCGAGATTTCGTCTTTGAAAGAAATGGACACATACGTACGTACGTACACACACACACACACACACACACAGACATCTTTCTAAAAGTAGTGTAAAAATAGTGTAGTGACCTTGAAACATTAAAATTTTTTTTTCTTTTTGATTTCGATTTTCGGACCCATTACAATAACTTCCAGTGGGAAGTTAATAATAAAAATAATGTAAGATGCCAAAATGTTGACAGTCAGGTAGAGGAAGAGGATTTCAAGATCTGTCAAAAACAATTAAAAAAAAACTCGGGTCGCAGTGCCAAACCCTGCCGACAATATAGTGTATTTGCTAATACAGGCCTTGTGGCTTTAATACGTGAACTTAGGCTTGTTTTTGGACAAAATAAAAAATTTAAACCCTTAATACATCCCTTAAAATAATTTTTTTTTTCTTAATTTCAATATTATTATCAATGCAACCTCTGTACCAAATTAAATACACCCTTCAGTAAGTACATCACTATCCGCAAACTAGTGTTTTCATAAAATTTGTAAGTCCGGTCCTGTCGGGCTGATTTTATTAAAATTTTAGCAGCACATTTTGATCTTTACTAAAAGGTTAAATTTCAATTTTGAAACAATTCTGAAAATTTTTTCGGTATTTTCGGGCCCAAAAACTTTTTTCAATCCCTAAAAACCACCCTTAAAATAGTCCGATTGGGCCCATTTTAAATAGGTTCCGCGCAGTGATGAATTCCAACGTGTGTACCAAATTTCGTTCAAATCAATTAAGTCTTTCGAGAGTTATGCCGCAAACACACACACACACACATTTCCAAAAATGGTGCCAAATTGTTCAGGAGGCTATGAAACGTCGAGAAATTTTGGTCCGACCCCTAGGTCCCGCTATCTGACCGACGCCAATAGTGTATGTGCCATATGGCAAATACACTAAAAATTGGGGAGGTGCCATTTAAGAAAAATAATGATAACGTCATAACTTTTTCAAGGTCATCAAAAAAACAACTGCGTCATCAGAAGATAGTTTTTAACAAAATTTGTTTAACGTGTTTCAAGGTTTTTTCACACAACAGCTCAGTTCGGTTTTTAATTGAGTGATTCCAGACTTTTTGGACGCACTGTATATAAACATTTTCAAAAACGGTGGCAAATTGTTCAGGAGGCAATGAAACATCGAGAAATTTTGGTACGACCCCTAGGTCCCGTCATTCGACCGGCAAATACACTAAAAACTGTATACCTAATCATGGTGGAAATATTTCTAACATGATAAGTAATGTATTGTTTGATTTAATTGTTGTTTAACTGGCTCGTAGTTACCACTTACCAAGCTAAAAGAGATGTGACATTCTACCAAATGTGTATTTACAAAATTCAGAACGTTTTGTTCTGAATATTTTAGGGCCTCAAATTTTAAACAATAAAGCATTGTCAAAAAAAAATAAAAGGCATTAAAAATCAAAAAAAAGAAACTGAATCTCGACCAATTGGAATAAAAATTAAAATCAAATGAGAAGGCAGCATAGGTTACTTTAATTTATTATAAATTATTGCACAGAAACTTGCTTAAAAAATAGGGAGATTTAAAAAATTATCATTCATATAAATCATTTGCTTTTATTTAGTTTTATAAAAAAATAAAATTATAAAACAATTTATTTGCCCGCGGTGTCTAAATCAGCAAATGGTAACCGATTTCTGCTAATTTCCGTAGGCCGCCAGTTGAAAGCCGCTGAATAATGTACTTATTTATACTCCTGAGAAAATTTTTGGTGTGAATTTCTTAACAAAATGTATGTTGGTTGCCTAATTCCAAATGGCGGTTGATAAGTTGGTATTGCTGATTTCACTCTGCTCAATTTACCCAAATTTACCACAGATGATCTCGGTTGTATTTATTGTGTTACAAAAACCATTGTCATTGATTAAATTAAATAAAGTGTACCTACGAAATAAATAAAATGACTCGATAAACGAAAAGAAAAACATTTTACTTGGACATGAAACAAAGTAATCTAAAGTGATACATATAGTTTTTTAAAGTGTGATTTTTTAAATTGGTTTTGAAGAAGAGAAAGTGAAAACTAATTACTTGCAATCATGAAAAGCAGCAGTGCACTGCCAAAAAAAGAGGGCAAGATGAGGATTCGAGCCTTCCCGGTAAGTTATTTGTAAGAATAATATCTTCGTTAATTATGATTTCGCCCATGAATATCTACTCTGACCATTTAAAATCTAGACCATCAAAAAAGAGTTGTCAGTGGAATCAGCTGTCATGTTGTTTTCTTCAAGAACCGTTCTAATATAAATTAAATGTTAAATTTGCAATTTTATTTTAAATTTATTTTGAAAAATTGAAACCTGTAATTAGTTTTTCTTTAACCGTGATTTAAAAAATGGATAAGTTTGGAATTTTCAGTTTGACCTATGTTACAACATTCATTTTTTTTTCTTTTTTTGTAAAATGTATACATATTTTGCTTTTGTTTTTTGTTTAATTGGGTGTACAGATTTTGGATCAAAATTTTCAGTTTTTACAATAAATTTTTTAACACGGTACATATAATTTTCTTAGTGTATCCACTTTGGCTCATCAAATTACAGTAACCCAAATTTTAACATGATTAACATTTTTTTGTAAGTTTTTTAGTAATTTAAATACATAATATTTACTGTGTTTCTAAGTGCTGTCAAATGAACTGAAAACTGTTTTCTGGCCATGCTTTTTTGTGGTCAATTTTTTTATTTCTGATGAGCGATTATTCAGAACCTAAAACTTTAGGATGGGGACCTCCTGGAGAATTACTTTCAAGCAAAAGTCTTATGATTCAGGTGAGGATAAAAAAAAAAACAAATCAACTTTGATTTTGTACGTCGTTTGGACTCTTGTTTGAAAATACAGCACATTGCACAAATATCACGTATAAAATCTTAGTCCAAAAAATACTATTGATCTTTTTTTTTATTTTGTAAATTAACAACGGAAAAACATTGTACAGTAACATGTTTTTCTAATATAAATTCACAATTGACTTCCTTTTTTGGGACTTTCGAGTTTTTAACAATACTTTTTACATTGCATAATACCTATGTTCTGTTTTTAAAATGAAAGCATTGTTACGATTGTTTCTTTTTTAACGATAAAAATAAATTAATTGCAAAATTGATCAAACCAAAGGCCAAGTTCATAATTTTCCAGTAGCAAATAAATATTGCCTAGGTAGAGTAAATTGTTGCAAACTCAACGCCATATTGCATTTTTAACAATAAACTTACGAATATATTTTTAAAAATCGATAATTAATACGAAAAATAGACAATTCATGAACAGTTATAATTTTCTTTTATAAATAGGTATCACCTGACAACACTGAATAATATTCTAATTAGGGGCTGTTCCAGTATTACTTAAGCAGATTTAAGGGTACTTATGATTTTCCTTATTTTTGTTGGAGGGGGGGGGGGGGGTAAATCGTATGTAAAATAAAAAACTAAATTAAAAGATAAACATTTCAAGACGTGTCACCTCTTGGAGTCTGGAGATGATATCAACACTTGAATACAGGGTCCATGGTCTAAAAATGAATGATTTTTAAGTTTAAAATGATTTCATTATCATCCTTTTAGAGTAATTTATCCATGTTTTGATTGAGAAGATCCTTATAGGTATCTCATCCTTTGAGGGGTGGGTGATTTTCTTATCTTAGAGAGGGAAGGGGGGGGGGTTCAAATTCAATGAAAATGTGCTTACGTAATACTTGAACGGCCCCTTATGAACATTTTCTATTTACTGTTAAACATACATAATAATATTATAATCTAATCACTAACTAAAAAAGTCCTTCAATAAAATCGATTAAATAATTCTTTATTTATTTCCATATAACCAAGTACGTTAATAGCTTATCATTTAGTAATTTAGTGCTTCAATGCCACTTATGGAAATTATTTTTAAAAAACAGAACTACAAAAAATGAAATTAAAAATGGTATCCCGTACCTAAATAATCCATTAGTTCATGCCACAACAATGACAGAGTAGCCAGTGGCCACATACCTGGCATTTTTTATGGATCAGAGAAATCAGAAATGTCAGGAAATATTATTCAGCCAGGGAAAAATATCAAAATAAATATTTTTCTGATTCAAGCGTGCAACGAGTTTACCGCGCTCGGAATTCTAGCACAGTTTTTAATTTGAGAATAAGAAAAACTAACTTTTTACGAGAATAAAAACAGTCAGAAAAAGTTGCGTTTTAGGTACAGAAAGACCTGGAAAAGTCAAGGATTTTTATTTTCAATTATAAGTGGTCAACCCTGGATGAAGGTGAAGATATTCTAGATTCGTTAAAATTGATGTCCTACGAAAAATTTTGAAAATTCACAAAAAATATCTTTTATTTCTTATCATAGCATAGTTTATCTTTAACATAAGAAAACTAGTGCAGTCAATTTGTCATTCAACCGTGTATTTTGGGTAGGCAGCGATTTTTTTTTTTTTTTTTTGGGATTCGTAGGGTGGTCGGTGCAGTAGTGATTTTAAAACAGTTTTCGGGTGCCCTCATTTTTGGCCGCCATCTTGAAAAGAAGGGTGCAAGTATTTTTTTTGCTGTTTCTTTGTAACTGTGAGTCTCACTAAAATTTTGCAGAAAGCAACTTTATAGACACTAAAATTGTCTGCAACTTTTATTAATAACTTTTTGACTTAGATAAAAAAGTAACAATGAGATTAACAATCAATTTTTATTTCCTTACTGTACAAATTCACTACTTATTTTAGTGAAATTAACATAAGAACATCAGACGATATTATTCGCCATGAAATGCACTTATTATTACTGTAAGTAATTTTTCTCGCAAATAATTGAAAATAAAAAAGTAATTAAAATTTTTACTAATAAAAATATCATCTTACCACAGTTGCCCCATTAGTGACATCATTATTTTATCATTTCATATTGAATGTGTTATTTGTCTTTTAAATAAGCCCGTCCATGGTGAAGACGTAAGGAACGCGTTAAGCCAGGCGGCCCGTAGAGAGAGGATCAGGATTCAGGACTCGTGGGATTTTTACTGCTAGTATAATATAACAATATACTAGCTGTTATGCCCAGCATTGCCCGTCCCCATACCTCTTATCCTCCTAGCCAATGTGAAAATAAAGTGACAGCAGTTGAATGATAAGCTAAGAGCCTATGTATAATGTATACAGTTTGTAGCATTACATCTGGTTTATCTTATTCCTTATGACTTGCGAGATTATTATATTATAGCCTAAGCCCTAGGGCACTTTCTGAATAACGCTCTATAATCTATATAACCGTGAAAACCGAACTGAAATCGAAAAATGGTTCTCAAATAAATGACGAATATACATACAGACGTGAAAAGGGGAATTGATTTTATATAATATCTGGCCCGGCTTCGCCCTGGTAGATTTCGGTTCGGCAACAAATTTCTCATGTATCACTTTACTGTATCTCGTATAGTTTAGCCAGCTTATATCAATTTAGTTCAGACTTGCTTTACATTTTCGCTCACTGCTCATCCCCCCTTTGTCTTAGCGTAATAGTATATAGCCTATACTACCCGGGAAGATTTTTTCAAATCGGTTCAGTAGCTCGTGAAATTACTCGTAACAAACATACAAATTTTTCTTCTTTATGGTATTATTATAGATAACTAGCGGCCCGGTCCGGCTTCGCCCGGGTGCTATGAATTTATAATTTAATAATACATTACTCACTCGCTTCGCTCGTTCACTCGAATCTATAATTATTTAAAATATTACTCACTCGCTTCACTCGTTTGAATGAATTTATAATTAATTAAAACATTTCCCACTCGCTTCGCTCGTTCGCTCGAATTTATAATTAATCAATAGTTTTCGCAGCGCACGCCAAATAATGACTTTTATAGGCAAATTTTTGATACCTTGGGTTACATTATTGTAATTTTCGTAGGGATCTCTAATTTTTTTGAAAATAAAATACAGCCCATGTTACTCGCTGATAATGTAGCTTTCTATAAGTGAAAGAATTTTTAAAATCAGTTAAGTAGTTTTTGAGTTTATCCGCCTCTATATCTGTAATTTCGTTTCCTTACGGACTTGTCAGTGTTTTTAGGGTATTTTGTGTGATACAGACGGGAAAAAGTGTTTCTAGAATTTTTGTCTGTCTGTCAGTCTGTATCAGCTTCACTTTAGAACGTCTATCAATATTGATGAAACCTGATACGCGATCTATTGGTACCCTAACTTAAAGTATTGGGTACGAATAAAATATAACAATAATAATAAAAATCGGGTTATGGGCCAGCGCACACATACTACTTTTTGTATCGAAAACGTGCGATTTTAGCAACTGTAGCTACTCGAAATTTCTCGTTCGATCCCGCGATTTGGCAATTTGTTTCCCATTCGAAGTGTATTCGACAATCGCGCGCTCGTAATACATCAGTTGTGTATTTCAGCGAATAGTGTACGATCTTACACTGTTGGTAGTTGTATCTGACGATATACAAGCAACGCTGGCCCTAAAATAAGATTCCTATCAAAACCGGGTAAAGGCTAGTAGTTCTGTATTAGATTTTACAAGAAAATTATGATGTGCTGATTGGTTAGAATAATTTGAATATGCAGGCCTGCCGCCAGCCGTCTATCTGCCCGCGTGCAATCTAGAATTGTCCGCTCCATGTATGTACCCTATTTCTTCCATTTCATTTTTTTTAGACACGGCGGCCCTGTGATATGTTAAATCTGCACTGTCTACATCAGCGTCTCTAAGAATTAGAGCCAAAAGCTAGTTACGTATATACAGGGTGCTGAATTGCTTTGTGGGTAATAGGGATTTAACCCATAAAATCAAACTTGCGATTTCCTGTTCCCTAATTATTATAGGAAAAATATCTTCGAATAAAAGTTTTAGAACATAAAATTCTGCATCTAAATCATTAAACAAAATTAATTTTGCATGCTTTGTAACGGCAGAAATTTGATATGAAAATGTCAAAATTACCTCAAAAACAGATAGCGATAGCCATGGAACTTGAACAAAGTGATGACGTTTTTGCTGTCAGAATAATTTCTAATCATTTTGTTCAAGTTCCATGGCTATCGTAATCTGTTTTTGAGGTAATTTTGACATTTTCATATCAAATTTATGCCGTTAAAAAGCATGCAAAATTAATTTTGTTTAGTGATTTAGATGCAGAATTTTATGTTCTAAAACTTTTATTCGAAGATATTTTTCCTAAAATAATTAGAGAAACAGGAAATCGCAAAAGTTTGATTTTACGGGTTAAATCCCTATTACCCGCAAAGCAATTCAGCACCCTGTATAATGCATTATAAAGATTAAAATCTTCAAAAACATACTTGTTCAGATTTTTAGGGTTCCGCACCTCAAAAGAAAAAAACCAGATACAATTTCGAAAGAACTAGTGTTAGAGTTATACGTATACTTTACAGGAAAACTATCACGATGTTTCCAATAGCTATAATTTTTGAAATTCAAAGGCAAATAATGTAGTCAATGATACGGAATTGTGCGTGAGTCTAACTCACACTTGCCCGTTGTTTTTTTGTTTCTTAATTCACACGAGACAGAAATTTTATACAATTTGTTTAAAATTTCTTAACTGTGCGATGTGTTTGTGCAGATGACAATGGACGAAAAGTATGTGGAGAGTATTTGGAGTCTACTGAAGAATGCAATCCAGGAGATTCAGAAGAAAAACAACAGCGGCTTGAGTTTCGAAGAATTGTACCGCAATGCATACACAATGGTACTTCACAAGCATGGCGAACGGCTGTACTCCGGTCTCAAGGAAGTCGTTACGCATCATCTCGAATCTAAGGTATCTTTTGAGTAATGCAACCGGGGGTTGCATCAAAGACTAACTTTTAAATGTATTTTTAGGTCAGAGAAGACGTTTTACGATCGCTTCACAACAATTTCCTTCTAACCTTAAACCAGGCGTGGAATGATCATCAGACAAGTATGGTTATGATTCGCGACATACTGATGTATATGGATCGTGTCTATGTCCAGCAGAACGATGTCGACAATGTGTACAACCTCGGTTTAATTATATTCAGAGATCAGGTCGTGAGATACGGTTGTATCAGAGATCATCTACGAGATACGCTGCTTGCAACCGTTATGCGGGAGAGACGCGGAGAGGTCGTTGACAGAATTGCCATCAAGAACGCCTGTCAGATGCTTATGGTATTAGGAATCAATTCGAGAACTGTTTATGAAGAGGATTTTGAAAGACCGTTCTTACAGCAATCTGCCGAATTTTATAGGATGGAAAGTCAAAAATTCTTAGGCGAAAATAGTGCTTCTGTTTATATAAAAAAAGTAGAGGCAAGAATAAGTGAAGAAGCCGAAAGGGCAAAACACTACTTAGATGAAAGTACGGAGCCTCGAATCGTTGAAGTCGTAGAACAAGAACTTATCAAAAAACATATGAAGACTATCGTTGAGATGGAGAACAGCGGCGTGGTTCATATGCTGCGTAACCAGAAAACAGAGGACCTGGCATGCATGTACAAATTGTTTGGACGCGTGCAGGAGGGCTTGCGCACTATTAGCGATTGTGTCAGTAATTATCTCAGAGAACAGGGCAAAGCGTTAGTACAGGAAGAAGACGGACAGCCATCCACCAACGCCATCACATTTGTGCAGGCGCAGCTCGATCTTAAAGACAGGTTCGCCATTTCATCATTTGTACTTTTCGTCATTTAAATGAAATTATTATTTATTGTTTGAATTTTTAGATTCGATCATTTCTTGCATAATTCATTCGCCAATGATAAAATTTTCAAGCAGATGATTGCGTCTGATTTTGAACACTTCCTCAATCTGAACCCAAAATCTCCGGAATACTTATCACTGTTTATTGATGATAAATTAAAGAAGGGCGTTAAAGGAGTAAGTAACTCATATCCAAAATAATAATGTGATGAAAAGATACTTGCATACAGTCGAAGTTCACGTTTTATGTTTTTGCTTTGTAGATGAGCGAACAAGAAATTGAAGTGGTTCTCGATAAGACTATGGTGCTGTTTAGATTCTTGCAAGAGAAGGATGTATTCGAGCGCTACTACAAACAGCATCTGGCCAAGCGACTTTTGCTTAATAAGAGTGTCAGTGATGATTCTGAGAAGAACATGATCTCCAAATTGAAGGTACTTATGCTTTGTTTTTTTTTATATTACTTAATTGTTCTGCTGGGCCCAGTACTAATCAATTATTTTCAGTTAGTTACTTTTTAATGATAATAAATTAAAAATCCAATCGATACTTTTTGCCAGTTCTCAGATAATACCTGGGAACTGGGGGCTTTTTGTAAAATAATATTCTTTCACATTAAAGCTAGGTTACATAAAACGTTGCCAACAAATCTGAGTTAACTTTTGGTTGTGATTACACACACAGCTCTGCTATATTATTATTAGAGATGCGCCGAATAGTGGTTTCACCGAATAACCGAATACTATTCGGTTTAATCTTTACAAACCGGATATTTGGCCGAATTATTCGGTTTACCATTTCATTGTTTTGCCGCGTAAACAGGTTCTAACATGTACGCTACGTGTCGCTGCTGGCTAGTTGACAAGCAAGCCGTACCTCACCACCCGCGCACACCGCGCTATCACTTTGCTTCAAAACATCGCACGATTACGTTAAAAATATGAACAAAGGTGCTTATTATTACAAAAATATTGATAATATTAACTTTATTGTGTTTGAAATATGAGTGGGCGTAAAAGATCACGTGCTTGGGACTTTTTTGACGAAATGGGAGATGACAAAACAAAAGCTAAGTGCACTTTGTGTAGTTGTGTTATTTCTCACGGTGGAACAGGGCGCAGTGCTTCGACGAAAATAGAAATACTCGAACCGAATATATTTGGCACCAAAACCGAATAATTCGGCCGAATACCAAACAAATATTCGGCGCATCTCTAATTATTATTACATGTGGTTAATATAAACCTCCCCCTTGTAAAAAGATGTATTTTTTACACAATAAAAATTTTCTATTCTATTCTATTCAGTACATTCGCCTCTAGACTAGACTGTCGTGGGTTCGAATCCCACCTGCGCTCATGAATGTTTTGTGATGTTATTTAATTTTAAGTTAGTTGTTATTTAATGTAATTTAAGACGCTAATGACCTAAGTTGTCGACGCGTCTATAATCTACAATAAATAAATATTCAGTACATTCCATTGAAAAAGAAGCATCGTAGAATTTTAAATTGATTATGCTCAAAAAATAACTATGTCCGCAACACAGCATAAATGTATTAAAATCAAAAATCTTCACTAAAAAAGCAAGTACAGAGCGTACTTTATAATTTAATTTAGGAAAGTGCTGCCAACTGTATAAAAAAACATTAATCTAGTGTCGGCCAGGAATTTGGGCGAATATTCGGTATTCGGCCGTTTTCGCTATTCGTTACATCTCTACTGAGCTTACAATTTTTTGTGCAAATGATTTCTTTACTGAAATTAAATGTTACAATTTTTTTTGCTACTAAAAATGAGATATTTGATATCTTTAGGCAGTTGGTTTTTCTTGCACAAAACTTGAAAAGATGGTGGAAGAGGCAAGAAATGAACGTAAAAATTTGCTTTTGTCGAATGAAGCAATTCCGTTGCGATGATTTTTACCTCACGTTTTTGTCCTTTGTTTGTCCCCATCTCAGTCCTGCAAAATTCTCACTGTAATGTAAGCTATTGGTGTTTAATTTCTCTCATATAAATAATCGATGACATACATTAATTTTCGCTTAAAGTCCCAACTATTATTCTTCAACAGTCATAGTCGGTATTTGTAAATGTTCAAATTAACCCGTAGATCACCTAATTGACTGTTTTTCATGGCAATGGTAATAGACAGTGCTGTCAGTCACATACCTTTAAGTATTTTTCCACTATAAGAGCGTGGCTAAAGTTATGCCAGTTTTCCAATTGGACAAAGTGGTAGAACTAAAAAAAAAAAAAGAATTGGTGAACATAAAAACAACGATGTGAAGGGAAAAAAAACAAGATTCCACTTTCATGAACCGTTTGATAGAGGAAGGACACTCTTTTAATGAAGAGTTTAAGATTGTTCATTTGGAATATACAGTGGAAGCTCGATAACTCGAACCTCGTTAAGTGGTAATCCTCAGTAAGATGAAAAAAATTGCCATTCCCTCCCGCTGAACCCCTAAATACGCGGTATCTCGAATTATTTAGACTTTGTAACTCGAACAAAATATTATTTCCCTATGAGGTATTAATAGTACATTTTATACTCTATAACTCGAATTTCAAGAAGCAGACTCCGTAAGTCGAAGTTAGTAAAACGTCTTAATTTAAATTGAACTCGAAAAATATTGTGCCTTTCTAAGTCGAAATTTCAGCGATTAAATCCTTTGTATCTCGAAATTAAGTTAAGTTGAAAACTCATTAACTTGAAATTTTTTGCATTTCCCTTGAAATTCGAGTTATCGAGATTCCACTGTAATAGTATAAAATTAAATCTTTTAGTATTTAGTTGAGATTAATAAACATAAGAAAACAGGTTGTCTTTTAAATGATCAATTAGATCACCTTCAATTCACCACTTCTTAATACACTTTTTTTTTTTATTATTTAATAAAAGGTGTTCGACTGCATTGGTCATTACACCACTGTTGGTTTGTACAATTCAGAATACATAGGTAGTATGTTACAATATTAATACACTTTAATGAGTTATGAGATTAAGCTCTAAGTAGATATTATTACCTAATTAGAAAATGTTGACCTGAAACGCTGTCTATATTTTCTTGCAAATGCACAGTTTAGTTTAACGACAAAGCCACTGTGTTGTGCGAAACGATTAAAACTAAGTTGTTAAGTGTCAATAATTTAAAACGTTTTGGCTGCTCTTCATGATGGGCGAATACAGGCGATCACAAACGTCTGTAATTAGGTATTTAAGTTTAAAAAAAATCATTAATTTTTTAATTTTTTCTAATAATTTAACATAAATAATATTGAAAATCGAAAAGAAAATTTTTTTTAAAGCTATAGATAAATTACAAAAAACTAATTAAAATGTATAAAAATTTAAAAAACATCACGTGACTTCAAAACGCGCCAGGAATGTTTGTGACGTCGTTATGTTAAAATGTGTCTGCATTTGTTGGTATTTGTGTATATGTATTACACATACTATCAAAAATAATAAATTTTTAACTTGGTAACCATGGATACAAAGACCATAGATAACATAATGACGTCACACGCGTTCGGATTCTTTCGGCGCGTTATCGGAACTGAGTTTAAAAATTAATTTTTATTTAAATATAACTTTTTAATTAGTAAGGAAAAAAATTAAATAAAAACAGTTTTGCTATAAAACTTGATGTGGTCCTTCCATTTAAGTAAAAAAAAAAATTCGTTTAAAAACCCAATTGCCCATGATCGGTAACGATCGAGCGTAATCGTTGCTGCGTCGGTTTTTCGGACAAACATCAAATGAACAATGCACGATTGTGTGGACAGCTGCGCAATGATGGTGGCAATTATGGCCTAATCTGTGATCGTCTGTTCTGGCGGACGATGAAGAGGAGCCTTTATGTTTAAAATGTATAACATTAACGACCGATTCTACATTCACAGACAAAAATATTGCATAATTTTTTTTAATGTTTATTACTTTTTCTTTAAAACGTTGTGTATTCCTATACAGATCTATTGTAAGGCTGCTAATGTAAATTATTTGTCCATTAGTTTACGTGAAACACCCTAGCATAAGACAATTAGCAATAAAGAATACATAACGTTTTAATGGAAAAGAAATAAACAAAAAAAATTATGCAATATTTTTGTCTGAGTGTATTATATACATGTGATTTTTGAAAAAAGTCTGATAAAATATAAAGAAAATTTCTGGTTATTTTGCGCATTTTTTATTTTCTGAGAGAAATCAGTTCGTAGATTAAATATCGTAGCGATGTAAACATGAGAGAATTTTGCGGGCTGATGTATTTTTAATTAAGCATTATTAATGTATGTCTATTGGTTTTGTTTTTTTCTATTTCTTTGAAATTATTAATTTATGTCCTTGCATTGTATTTGCTATATTTAATTTTTAGACCGAATGTGGCTGCCAATTTACTTCTAAGCTGGAAGGAATGTTCAAAGATATGACGGTATCGAATACAATAATGGAAGAATTTAAAGAACATGTTCTGACGTCAGGGGTAAGTTTTTTTTATCGTTCACAATAATCGAATTACAGATCTTACATTTCTTAAATGACAGAATCACAAAACAAATAAGGAAATAGAAATTATGTTTTTAACATCTGTAAGCAGCTTTTTTAGGACCAGCGCACACATGCTATTTTTTGTATCGAAAACGCGCGATTTAGTAGCTGTATCAGCTACACGAAATTTGTCATTCTGTCGCGCGATTTGGCAACAACATGAAGACTCGATCTTAATGATCGATGCATTTGTTTCACAATCGCACGTAGGAGTCGCGCGTTCACACAACACCGCTGTCCATGTTTTAGTGCGCATCAGAATGTCGTTTGACACAAAGCGCTTGATAATTAAAATCGAAATACCCTGCAATTTGGAATTCTCATTCATCACGTTATAGCAACAAAGTTTTATAAATTAAAGCATGGGAAGAAATATGCAATGTATTTTGTTAAGATTTTCAGGAGAAGTCGTGCAAAGAAAACGAGATAGGTAAATTTCATTTTTGTTTATTCCTCAATAGTTTTAGAACATCTCATCGGAATCCATTGTTAAACTGTCATAGTGTTGATCGATCGCGTGTTGTTGCGTGAAAGTGCGACTCAGTGTGTTTTCGAAACATCAGTTCGTTATTTCAGCGAGTAGTGTACGGACTTACTCTGTTGATTGCTGCATCTGACGATCTACAAGCAACTGTGAACTGAATCGCGCAATCCCGCGCCAAAAAGTAGCAAGTGTGCGTTGACCCTTCAGAAAAAATAGTGTACGTTCTGGACAAAAAAATTTATTCCACACGTCCACTGAAAGGATAATTTTAAAGATTTAAATCTGAGGATTTTACATGTGAACCAGGCGTCTTGTACTTCAAACATTTATTATTATTATTTTTATTATAAATATTTATTGTTATATTACATGAAATTTGCAAAATACATTGATAATTGTAACTTTTTATTAATTTGTTAGACATCGTTACATGGAGTCGACTTAAGCGTGCGTGTATTAACTACCGGCTTTTGGCCAACTCAAAGCGCCACGCCCAAGTGCAGTGTGCCGACGGCAGCGCGCAACGCTTTCGAAGCTTTCAGAAGATTCTATTTAGCCAAACACAGCGGCCGGCAGTTGACTTTGCAGCCGCAGCTGGGAAGCGCCGACTTGAACGCCGTGTTTTATGGTCCACGCAAAGATGACTCGAATAACACAGACGGTCAGAGCTCAACGGCGACGGCAACGCCTCCGCCATCAGCGAGCACTGTATCGGCGAGCAAGCAACAGGGACCCCGCAAACACATAATTCAAGTGTCGACATACCAGATGTGCGTACTTATGCTATTCAACAATAGAGACAAGCTGACTTATGAAGAAATTCAGTCAGAAACTGATATTCCGGAACGCGATTTGATACGTGCTTTACAATCGCTAGCTATGGGTAATTAGATCTTTCTATAATTCAACTTTTCCGTATATAGCAATATTCCATTGTGACTTTTTTTTTTAATATTTGACTTATGTTTTGAATAGGTAAGGCAACGCAACGTGTTTTAATAAAAAATCCTCGAACGAAAGAAATCGAACCGCCACATACATTTTCTGTTAACGATTCATTTACCTCGAAATTACATAGAGTTAAAATTCAAACTGTTGCTGCAAAAGGAGAATCGGAACCTGAAAGGAGAGAGACTAGAAATAAAGTTGACGAGGACAGAAAGCATGAAATCGAGGCAGCTATAGTGAGAATCATGAAAGCCCGTAAACGTATGGCGCACAATATTTTGGTTACAGAAGTAACAGAACAGTTAAAGAGCAGGTTCCTTCCTTCTCCGGTCATCATCAAGAAGAGAATAGAGGGGTTAATTGAAAGAGAATATTTAGCGCGTACGCCCGAAGATAGGAAAGTATACACCTATGTCGCTTGAATGGTGTCGGCGTTGTTTCCGTGTGCATATTGTCAACAACTAATTGGTAAGACTTTCAATTAACCGTTTTTTATTATTCAAATGTTAGAACATTTTTGTGTGGACTACTGAAATTCTGATAGTAGAATTATTTATCACTGACTAGAATCACTAGGGCACCGTCAAATGGATTACCTTGTGGCGAGTTTTTTAAGTTCAATCCAAAAATCTAATTTTTTGCTTTGTTTTGCTTGCTATTGGGATCTGTCAAATGGGCATATGACATCTGGTGGTAGAAAATTTTACTCGAATAAGGGAAAAATTTACATGCTAATAGTGTAAATTTATCGTAAAATTATTTATTACAAAAATAAAACAAGTAAAATAAACAAAAAGTTTATCGAAAATGGAATTCGCGACGTTTTCTAATATCATGACATTAAACACTGTCAGTTATTGCCCTGTAAAACTTACTTTACAGCAAATTATTTTCTAATGAAATGTATACAAATTACAAATATTTTGAGGTTAGTAAACTTACTTATTAGTTACTAGCCGTTACCCGTGGCTTCGCCCACGTATTTTACGATTTATAATTTATTATCCCCCCCGCGAGAAATTCTCCGCCTGCGAAGCGAAGCCGGGCTGGTAGTGTTTATTCGCTCGAATACATAACTCACTCGCTTCGCTCGTTCGCTCGGATTTTATTAATACATTACTCACTCGCTTCGCTCGTTCGCTTGAATATTATTAATATATTAATCACTCGCTTCGCTCGTTTGCTCGAATTTTATTAATACCTACATTACTCACCCGCTTCGCTCGTTCGCTTGAATATTATTAATATATTACACACTCGCTTCGCTCGTTCGCTCGAATTTTTTTAATACCTACATAACTCAGTCGCTTCGCTCGTTCGCTCGACTTTTATTGATACATTACTCACTCGCTTCGCTCGTTCGTTTGAATATTAATAATACAATACTCAATCCCTTCGCTCGTTCACTCGATTTATTAATACATTACTCACTCGCTTCGCTCGTTCGCTCGAATATTAATAATACATTACATTTGTTATCCCCCGCGAGAATCTCCTCACCTAATTTGTCATCCCCCCGCGTGAATCTTCCCCCTAATTTGTTATCCGCCCGCTAGAATCTTCCCCCCTAATTTGTTATCCCACGCGTGAATCTTCCCCCTAATTTGTTTACCCCCGCGAGAATCTCCTCCCCCTGCGTAGCTTTCTATTTGTGAAAGAATTTTTAAAATCGGTTTAGTAGTTCCAAAGATAAAACAAAAACAAATCTATCCCACGGGAACCGTACATTTTTCCGGGATAAAAAGTAGCCTATAACATTCTCTGACCCCTAAACTACCACTATGCAAAAAATCATGTCGATCCCTTACTCTGTGAAAAACAAAAACAAAACTGTCCCACGGGAACCGTACATTTTTCCGGGATAAAAAGTAGCCTATAACATTCTCTGACCCCTAAACTACCACTATGCAAAAAATCATGTCGATCCCTTACTCTGTGAAAAACAAAAACAAAACTGTCCCACGGGAACCGTACATTTTTCCGGGATAAAAAGTAGCCTATGTGCTATTCCAGACTATAATCTATCTCTGTGCCAAATTTCAACCAGATCCGTTCAGCCGTTCTGGCGTGATTGATTAACAAACATCCATACTTACATCCATCCATCCAAACTTTCACATTTATAATATTATAAGTATAATATAATATAATATAATATTAGTTAGATTAGATTAGATTAGTTAGATTACAATGGTAGTTTTCCAATTACAGCATTAAAGCGCATTATGCGACATAGTGCTCAACGGTGATGTTTCAACAGCTACAGCAATGCTTCGCACAATCGAGCACTTTGAAAAGTACTGCTTTGGGGTGATGCGCGCATTGGATACATGAAAAGTAGCATGAAAACTAATGCACGTTCCAATTAAGCATTAACACACCTCGGCATTGTGCGCCACTGAGTCGCATTATGCGATGTAATTAGTCGCGTCAATGAAGCCTTTTCCTCGGAAGTCCTCAAGAACAGCTCCGATTTTGATGATTTTTTTTTGAAAATTTTGTTTTTTTATATTATTTAAAATCAGAAACCTTTTAGAGCGGGGAAAGAATTATTTATATTATTTAAAAAATATCTATGATATTTATATAAAAAATTTACTTTTGTCTCTATTTTTTCCTAAAAATTCTTCATATATTAATTTCAGTATAAAAAGTAGATGATAAAAAAAAGTTTTGAACAATAATTCAATATTTACATCATAAAAATTCGCTGTATGGGTCAAGAAAAACGTATGCATTACGTGTAGCCAGGGAAATAAAGGTTTTAGGTCGCAAATAATTCCCAAGGAGCTGGATTTTTCACAGATGGTAGAACACCTTTAGACATGTATTTTTACAAAAGTCCCCGGTTATCTCCCTTGTGCTTCCTCCGCCACCCCCTTTTGAATATAATTTTGTAAGTCTTACGGAAAACGCTAATATCTCCTTAACCAATGTCTGAAATCAGACGACTTTTTTTTTGTTTTGTTCCTAATTGTTTACTCTAAAAAATTTCCCCTCTTTAATTTTGCGATAAAATCAATGCATGCTTTGCAATTTATTAATAAAGAGAAAATATCAGTTTTTAAAAGAATATTTCACAAAATATTTTCATATAACTTTTTGATGAGCCTGTTTCGAAATATCTCAAAAAAGATTCTGTCATTTGAAATAGGATTACATTTCCTACAATTTTGGTCCCTACAAATTTTCTGTGGTACAAATAGTAAGCGCGCTAGAGCTTCTTGAAAATCGGACGCGCTTTTTGTAACCTTGGAAACCAATTGTTAAAACGTAATGTCCTTTTAAATAGCTTTATTTATTGTGTTCTTTATCGAATTTTAAATTGAAAATACACATGTTCATAAAGCAAGGAACGCTCTAAATCGTGATTTTTGTTCCATATCGATATCGTTAAAAATTTAGAAGCTATAGCCAGTCAAAGTTGAAATCATCATAGAGCCTTACTTTTTTTTTTTTTTGACACGTGTTACGAGTACTTTCCATACCGAATAAAAAAATGTCCGTCTAGTAACCTATAAAAAATTTAAGGTTCAATCTCACTAACTTGAAAAATTTTCAAGTTATAAGCATTAATGTTCATGTTTTTACTTTTTGACATAAAATTAAAACACTTGACGCGAAGTGCTCTACTAAAAAGAGTGTTCGAGAAATATTAAGTTTACATATAGAAACTGTAGACCTATTCATGGGGTATCTAAGTGAGTAAAAAAATTTAAAAAATTTGAAAGTGGTCACTCTACAGAGCACTTCGCAACAAGTGTTTCAATTTTATGTCAAAAGGTAAAAACATGTTTGCAGTAGAAGTGACTGTGATAACCACCCAACACTTGAAGAAGATGAAATCTCCGAAACGCAAAGTACATACAAATGAAAATTAAATTTGCTTTTTTTGTATATAAAATAATAAATTTCAGTTAATAAAGATTTTTTAATTTTGTTCCACAAATTAATTTTATGTCATTATTACATAAAAAAAAACTTAAAAACTTAAAATTGTTTATAAAATTTGTTGGTATATTGAGATATAATTTAAAAATAACATAAATATCTCTTTTATCCAAGTTTTCAATGGATATTGTATAAAAAAAATTTCTTTCCTGCATAAATAGTATAAATATTGTTTAAATAATAGAAATAATTCCGTCCCCGCTCCAAAAGGTTTCTGATTTTAAATAATATAAAAAAACAAAATTTTCAAAAAAAAAATCATCAAAATCGGAGCTGTTCTTGAGGACTTCCGAAGATTGCCTGTTTTATGTATTCATTGACGCGACTAAATTGGAAAACTACCAATATAACATATTATGTTGCAGTTATGTGTTTACATTATTCACCTAACCCAGCCCTAAAGGACCATTAAATGGATGATTAATTTCGTGGAGATTTTCTTTTAATTTTGGTGTTTTTAAGCAATATGCCGTAAAGATCACTACTTTTGACAGCTCAGTTTTCTCGTTATTTTCACACATTCGATAATATGTCCGGCTTTGAGAATCTGTTCTCCTTCAACGAAATTCCTTTGTTTTGGATTCGTACCGGCCCAATCACAAATTGCACTTATATTTATCATTTCTTTATCACTTTGAAAAATCACAAGATTACACGCAAAAGTATACCCCTTATTTGAAATTTGCCAATAACGCCGCCATGTTTTTAAAGCTCCGCCTATCTGACAGATCCCAATAGGGACATTTAATATTTAATGGTTGTCGAGTATGTCTTTCTCGCAATCAGGAGCGGATTTACTACTAGGCTAAGTAGGCTATAGCCTAGGCGGCAAATCTTCGGGGCGCCATATTTTGGATCAGAAAGTTTTTATTCACGAAAAACTATAACCGAAATATATCCGAAAATAAAATAGAAAAACATAAGGCTGCTAATCTTAATTGTTTAGTAAAATATACGAACAATTAGAAATTGCGGAACATTGTTAAATAACAATGCTTAGCAATTTCCGATTGTTATTTTCAAAATACTCAAAATTCTTTCTTGCTTTATTTCTTCAACTTCTCCACTCTTGTTTTAGTAAACTACCAAATATAATTAGTACCATCTATGCCCTATTTTTTTCTTTACACAAAGGGCGCCAAACTTTTTGTAGTCTAGGGGCGCTGAAGTTCTAAATCCGTCCCTGCTCCTCGCAATGAATTTCTAATGTTTTCAAAATGGATACTTGTTGGTAACGAATTTGACATTTCAGGTTTTCGGCTGGAAATTTGGATATTCAAGAGTGGCCCAGCCTCCATTAATATCATCTCCGGTAGCCAAACCTACAACAAATGGCCGTCGGTCCTCATCCTTCTTTTACTGGTTACATTATATTATTTATAGCTAGTTTTTAATTACATTAAAACATTTGAAATAGCTGAAATGGTTGATTGAACGACTTGAGATTATTTGATTAAATATTAAATTATTATTATCATAATATAAATATATATAAAAACAAATTAAATAAAGTAATTAAATTTTACAAGTTACATGTGAGAAAAAAAAACAAATACATTTGTTTGAAATAATTCTGATATTATTTACACTCTAAAATCTAAATCATCCGTGCACATGTTCAGAAAAAATAATATTTAGTTGATCCATAAAAAAAATTTTATTGAAAGAGTTTCAATTGTTTTAAGGATGCAAATTGCATAACTATTCCAAAATAAAACAACCATTGGAAAATTGTCATATATAAATGTAATTTTGTTTGCTATTTAAAAAGTACTAAGTAAAAGAAATTTAGATGTTTTTTCTCTCATTTTTGTTTTGCATGATTCGAATCTCCAGTTTTGTTGTTGATCGGTGATTATTAACAGATTTTTTTTAATATTTAAGGGATGGTTTGTATGCAATCGGGTTTGATTTGGTTTCTTTTCTTTCTTTCTTTTTTTTTTTGTTTTTAGTTAAAATTTGCATTCTTATAGATGCCAGGCCATGTTCGTAAAGCAAGAATTCGCACTAAACAATTCACTATAAGGATCGATTGAGGAAATTGGTAATATAGTCGACATTAAATTTGTTTCGATAATTAATTTAGTGCAAAAGAACAACCTGTTGGCCTGTACTAACCAATGTTTGTAGTGTCAACTATCTGAATGTGTGTCCACATTACAAAACAAAAGCAAGCCTTATATCTGTAATATTGTCCGATCTAGAACATTTTTTTTCTTTGTTGTTAAGAGTGACTTTGTACATACTATTATTATTATTATTATCATCGTCAAAACCAAGTAAAATAAATGGTCATTAATAACTTCAGTATGTTATCATTAATTATAATAATCAGTGTTTAGTATGATAGTGAAATTTGTTTTTGATCTTTTATTCGATACTCCGGGCACATTGTAGACGGAGAGCTGGCGACGTTTTTTCTCAAGTATCTACGTAAGACAAAATAATATTAAAAATACCTGTATATGTGTTCCCCATCTGAGAATCTGTAAGTCTGGCAACCTTTCACCCTTGCGTTTTAGGTGACAGGTAGAAATTAGACAGGTAAGATATGAATTTTTCATGTATCTAATAATGTAACACTTTTTTTATTCTATATTAATGAGTAATAATTTAGAATACAAAAAATAACATTGTCTGCTCCATTGGTCATTCTTATCATGTTGTTAGACTTATTTATAATTAAAAAAAGAAGAATTTTTATGGTTTTTATACATGCTGGGATTGTATCAATTATCTATACCAATAGGTATGAACCGGTTACCTCAACCTCATCGCTTGGGGGGTTAAATGGGGGTGCGCTGCAGGCCTATAATACAAAGATTGGTGAAATTATTTTACCTTATGTAGACACTTAAGAAAATCCGTCACTGCCTCTTAAGACTATTACAGTTGGTTACCAAGAATGTAGGGCTTGAAAATAGCCAAGCTTATAGTGATGCCATTGTTTATAATTTATATGGCGTTTCCATGGCTCCTCTATTAGTGGCCCCATATTTCCAGCTTGTGGTCTGATTGCGGGTTGCAGAAAGCATTGTCAAAAAATCTAATTTGACAATGACCTTAGATTGTGATCATATAATACAGTCTACAAGTCCCCAGTTCCCGGGTTCTAGCCCGAGAGCTGGTACAAGTGTCAATTAGATTTTCAATTTATTATTAAAAAAAAAAAATTATAATGAATTGAAAATATGAATTGGTGCTAGGCCCAAATAACCTTAGCTGTTGGTGGTCTTTAAAACACAATATACAATATAATACAGTCTGTTTTTTATACATGCAGGAACAAAATAATGTTGTGAAACGCTCTCATATAGAACATTAGATTGTATTCAGACAAAAACAAATGATTGATCTAAAAAAAGATCATTTTTGAAGCCAAATTTTGATCAAAATGCGTGGGAAAATGTTGTTTCGAAGTGGAAATTGTACAAAAAACTATGTTAAATACGTGTATACACAGTTTAAAAAAAATATCGTTTCCATCGATCAATAGTTTTTCGAGCAGGATCGATTTAAAATTCCACAATGATTTTCTTATGGAGAAATATGTGTGGTCACAATTTAAGATCGTTGTGAAATCAAATTTTCTGACGAGGCTTTCTGCAACCGAGCATTAGAGTATCGATTGGATTTTCGATTTATTATTCGCGATTAAATTCAAAGTGGCTGACCTCTATAGTCTTTAACTGAAATTAATTCTAAGCCGGGTGAACTCGAAACAAATATGGCCGCTGCTGAATGTCAGAGCCTTGGGCCATAGATATAGAAATGGATTACTAGAATCAAGTACTCTAGCACTTTCTGCAATACACCTCACTCAATGTTTTTCATACATGTCACTTTCACTTTGTCCAATGTATTTCCATATAATGATATAATTTAATGCATATTATAATCTGTCATGTTTTATTGATTCTGTCTATAGTTGTATCGTCAAAGATCTGGGCAGGTGGAGAACTCCATTGACTTGTTAAAATTACAAGTTCATCCCGCTTAGAACATTGCCCATGCTGCCACCTAGTTCAATTTAATTGCCAATATTAAGAAATAATGAATTGAAAATATGAATTGGTACTATGACCAATAAATAAATAGCTTTTGGTGGTCTTGAAAAAAAAAATATAATAAGGATGTATGCGGATTTTGGTTTTGGATGGAGAAGAAGACGAAATGTAATGAAAAAACACGATTCCAAATTTTATTGATTGTGGCTGACTCTAAGATTATGGTCTCCACCTTACTAAACCATGCTAATAATATATTATTAACTAACAGTGAAATATAAAAATAGCATTGTTAAAGTTAAAGAATTATTTTATTATTTTTTTTTATTTCCATACCTCACCTTTTATTCCCATTTGTGTAGTCGTGTGAAGTTGGCACCCTTTTTTCGGAAAAAAAGTTAAATGTTTGGAGTTCTGGACAGTTTTAGTTCCTTGTTCCTGAATAAAATTAAAAAGATTTCTATCGATTTAAGCGCAAAAATTAAAAAAAACGTTTTGGGGGTGCTAACTTCACGCAGCACCCCTTTTTCACCAAAAAAGAGTTCTGAGCGGTTATTTCGATAGAGAAACGATAGTTCTAGAGTTCTCTGACAAAAATTTGAATAGTTCCGGGTAAGCTTCCAAGTAAAAAAAAATGTATATATATGGTGATATCTCACACTTTCCCCAAAATACCGGAGATCAAGTGAGTTCTGGGCAGTTTTCGATAGAGATCACGATAGAATTAAGAGAATTTTAAAGAGCGCTGTGGTTTTTTAAAAGGATTTAAATGGCAAACTCAAATATATCGAAAAAAACGCACCGACACCGTGATTTTTTCCATTTTCCCCAAAAATAACGGATTAATTAATTGTAGATTATAGACGCGTCGACAACTCAGATCACTAGCGTCTTCAACACAACAAATAATTCATTTGTGTATTAGAATCCGCCAGCCGGCATACACAAACCGACTGGTACGAGCTCAGGCCCGTGCAGGAAGCGCTAAGTCCCAAAGAACATTGGAATGCAATGTGCGATAGCAACCACATTCCAATGTCCCCCCTAGGGGGCAAAAATAACGGAGTTTTAGTGAGTTCCGGGCAGTTCTCGATAGAGATTGCGTTATAACTAAAAGAGTTCTAATCATCTATACTAAAAACCAAATCTATGTGAAATTTTAGTTACAATTTAGTAACTGATTTATGTTGGCAGCACTAAGTATTTTTAAAAGATTTTTTCAGTTTGTATGTGTGGTAATTAATTAAATTACGATCGGGGTTGATTTTTAATGATCGAGGTCGATTCTTAATGTTCGAGGTCGATTCTTAATGATCGAGGTCGATTCTTTATGATCGAGGTCGATTCTTTTAATCGAGGCCGATTCTTAATGAGCGCGATCGATTCCTAATGATCGAGGTCGATTCTTTATGATTAGTAAAAATCGACCTCGATCTTTGAGAATCGACCCTGATCTTTGAGAATCGACCCCGATCTTTGAAAATCGACCCCGATCTTTGAGAGTCGACCCTGATCTTTGAGAATCGACCCTGATCAATGAGAATCGACCCTGATCTTTGAGAATCGACCTTGTTTGTTTGTTTGTTGGTATGTTTGTTTGTTGGTTTGGTGGTTTTAACAAACTAACTAACATACTAACAAACAAACTTTTAATCCTCTTCTGTGACTTTTAAAGTTAAAACAACATATTGCTGTCATTTTCACTACATAATTGGTTATGATTACACAAGATAGGCGACTGCATTTAAGTGCAGGAGCGTCATCTAGGGGCCAAAAAAATAAGCTCACTATTACAAAAAATAATTGAATTTATTTTTGATTTTTTCTCAATATCTAAGCTGTCACAAACGTTTTTATGGACATATACGGAATTCACAAACGATTTCCGATCGAATAAGTACCCAGAAGCCTATATTACAATCATTTTTTAAAAAATGTCGGCTAATCGTACACTCTTAATTAACCATTTTACTCATTAACTAATGAGTCACAAACAAAATGAAAAGTGTCACAAATATTCACAAACGGTTGGCATTCGCGAAAATTTAAAAATCTTAATTTTCAAAATTTATGTCGGTTATTCGTACGAAGGTGGTCGATTCTTAGTGATCAATATGGTCGATTCTTAGTGATCAATATGGTTGATTCTTAGTTATCAATATGGTTGATTCTTAGTTATCAATATGGTTGATTCTTAGTGATCAATATGATCGATTCTTAGTGATCTAGGTCGATTCTTAGTGTTGCACACTATACTTTATATAACACATGCATGGTTTTAGACTTTAATTGAATTAAAAAAACAGTTACATAATGGTTCATTATGCAACTGTTTTTCATTATAGCACTGAAAAGCATTGCATAATGGATCATTATGTAACTAGTTTTATAATGAACCAGTATAACACTAAAAAGCGTTATATAATGGTCACTAGTCAATAAACGGCTATTTAAGGTCCGTAAAACAGATACGAAAAAACACTAAAAGCGTGCATGTGTTTAAACTTCTGAATATTTGCAATGCATTTTGATTTTCCTTTGATTTCGGAAAGCGCCGACACCGCAATTTTTTTATTTTACCCAAAAATAACGGAGTTCTAGTGAGTTCCGGGCAGTTCTCGATAGAGATCGCGTTAGAACCTAAAGAGTTCTAAAGGGTGCTGTAGTTTTTCAAAAGGATTTAAAAGGCAAACTCATAGAAATCGAAAAAAACGCGCCGAAACCTAAATTTATTATTATTACTAATTTTTGCGCAATGCTATAAATGTTTTGAAAATTATTTTATTATTTATTTAAATCACGGTGTCGGCGCGTTTTTTTCGATTTCTTTGAGTTTGCCTTTTAAATCCTTTTGAAAAACCACAGCACCCTTTAGAACTCCCTTAGTTCTATTGCGATTTATGTCGAGAATTGTCCAGAACTCACTAGAACTCCGTTATTTCTTGGGAAAATGGAAAAAATCGCGGTGTCGGCGCGTTTTCTTCGATTTCTTTGAGTTTGCCATTTAAATTCTTTCGAAAGACCACAGCACCATTTAGAACTCTTTTATTTCTAGTGCTATCTTTATCGAGAACTGCCCAGAACTCACTAGAACTCCGGAATTTTTGAGGTAAATTGAAAACATCACGGTGTCGGCGTGCTTTTTTCGATTTCTTTGAGTTTGCCTTTTAAATCCTTTTAAAAAACTACAGCACCCTTTAGAACTCTCTTAGTTCTAATGCGATTACTATCGAGAACTGCCCGGAACTCACCAGAACGTCGTTATTTTTGAGGAAAATGGAAAAAATCACGGTGTCAGCGCGTTTTTTTCGATTTCTTTGAGTTTGCCATTTAAATCCTTTTAAAAAACTACAGCATCCCTTAGAACTCTTTTATTTCTAATGCTATCTTTATCGAGAACTTCCCGGAACTCACTAGAACTCCATCATTTTTGGAGAAAATGGAAAAAATCACAGTGTCGGCGCGTTTCTGTTCGATTTTTTTTAGTTTGCCATTTAATTCCTTTTTAAAAACCACAGCACCCTTTCGAACTCTGTTAGTTCTAATGAGATTTATATCAAGAACTGTCCAGAACTCACTAGAACTCCGTTTTTTTTGGGGGGAAATGGAAAAAATCACGGTATCGGCGCGTTTTCTTTCGATTTCTTTGAGTTTGCCATTTATATCCTTTTGAAAAACCACAGCACCCTTTTGAATTCTCTTAGTTCTAATGCGATTTTTATCGAGAACTGCCCAGAATTCACTTGATCACCGGTATTTAGGGGAAAGTGTGAGATATCACCATATACAGAGTGTCCACGACGACGTTGGCTAACATGGGTATCTTTGTTATTAGTGGAGATAGAAAGTCGGTTAAATGGGAAAAGTAGTGCATAATTATATGCTCATTAACGTCCCGTCGAAAAAACAATTGAATTTTGACACACTATGGATTTATTTAGAAAATAGTGAAAATTGCCCTTTTTGAAAACTGGCCATAACTTTTTTATTTATGAAGAAATCTGAAAATTTCTTTAACCATTTTTTGATAACTTTTTTTTAAAATATTTCCAATGGCGTAGGTTTAATCTTTTTATATTCACTACATAATCAGATATTGACATGAACTTTGGTTTTTCTTATGGGCGCCATTTTGGATTTTTAGATATTCGAATTCTGCTTATTTTTCTGAATAATTTGGTGTATCACATGCTACATTTAAAAAATTTACAATTAATAATAATAAATTTTGAAGTGTAAAATTAATAATAAATCTTAGTTTAGCAGAACTGAATTATAATTTGACTGTCAGTTGTTTGTAATGTGTCTCTAATATGGAACGTTAATTGCAAATTTTTAAATGTGGCATGTGATACACCAAATTAATCAGAAAAATAAGCAGAATTCGAATATCTAAAAATCCAAAATGGCGCCCATAAGAAAAACCAAAGTTCATGTCAATATCTGATTAGGTATGTAGTGAATATAAAAAATTAAACCTACGCCACTGGAAAGATCTTAAAAAGTTATCAAAAAATTGTTAAAGAAATTCTCAGATATCTTCATAAATAAAAAAGTTATGGTCAGTTTTCAAAAACGGCAATTTTCACTATTTTCTAAATAAATCCATAATGTGCCAAAATTCAATTGTTTTTTCGATGGGACGTTAATGAGCACATAATTCTGCACTACTTTGCCCATTTAACCGACTTTCTATCTCCACTAATAACAAAGATACCCATGTTAGTCAACGTCGCCGTGGACACCCTGTATATACATTTTTTTTACTCAGAAGTTTACCCGGAACTATTCAAATTTTTGTCAGAGAACTCTAGAACTATCGTTTCTCTATCGAAATAACCGTTCAGAACTCTTTTTTAGTGAAAAAGGGGTGCTGCGTGAAGTTAGTACCCCCAAAACGTTTTTTTTAATTTTTGCGCTTAAATCGATAGAACTCTTTTTAATTTTATTCAGGAACTCCTAAAACTTTCCAGAACTCAAAAAATGTAACTGTTTTTCCGAAAAAAGGCTGCCAACTTCACACAAGTGGAACGCGTCAGTACACCTAGAGTCTAGACAGTAACGAGTTCGGAAGAGTTGGGACTTCGGTTACAGACATAAATTATGCTTTACGTAGTTTTGTCGTTCATATAAACCGCGTCCACATTTGATTTTGAAACAATTATTAAAGCAACCGCATATTATGTCGATTTTCTAAGAATAGTTTAATAGGGATAGGTACATTGAAATATTTTTTTTGCCATACCCACTATAAAATAGCTGATTTATATGCATGTTTTGACAGGTAGGTGTGTGGCAACTATTTTTTTCCCCACACTAGTGTGGGAAAGCAAACCATTTCCATAATGATTTATTTTTATTCGACTGATCCGCCCGCTATTACATACTTCTACGCGTGCCTCGGCCAACTATAGAAGTGAAGTTGGAGACACAAAATGAACTCAAATTTTTTTAAAATATTGTGGGTAATGGCAAACAAATAAAAATATCATATATATCTCGTGCATAATAATGTTATGACTTGTGTGACTGTTAAAACTCGCTATCACTCGTTTTAACAATCTTTCGCTACTCGTCAGTAATTACTATGCCTCATTAAGCCACTACAATCTATTATTTCCAAAAAACGTAGTCGTACCGAAAACACTGCGGTAGAGTTAGAGCTGAGTGCACTCGATTTTCTTTTCTATTAAATCTATTAAATATACTTTTAGATCCGTGACTACTATTTTTTAAGGTCGTTATCTTATCTGCAAAGTTTAAAGTTCAATATTTGATAAAACATAAAAAATATTATCATATTTAATTGACTCCTCTCTATAGTCTAAAAGTTATAACACCGAAACAATTAATGATTGTTAGCAATAATGGATCTGAACTTTGACTGCTCAATGTTGGTACTAAGTTTAATAATTAACTTGAAAGTTATGTAATGTATTATTAATTTATAGTTAAAACTGTGGTAGAGGTACTTACCTAATTAATACTGAATAGTGGAGGGGTTCCCAATCTTTTTTTTCTGCGACTCCATATATACAGGTTACTATTTTTTTGCGACGCCCTTCTAAAATTACTTTATTATTCAACGAAAACTCCAGAAAATGTAGGTAGAATGTTAATTATTAGATATTTATTAGATTCTAATTCTAATAATCATAAAACATAAAAAATTACAAACAATACAATTAATGAGAAGGATGAGCCTGCATAACTTCTCAAATCGGGGCTGAAGTTTTGAAATTTCTACTCTCAATTCTTTTCTAAATTTATTTGTGACCTGTACTTAGATTTGATTTCGATTTGACCTGTGCGTGCAGCGTATCGTCTTGCGACTCACCTAGAAAAGAGCCGCGATGCCCCAGGGCGTTGCGACGCACAGTTAGGGAGCCTCTGGAATAGTGAATAATATTATGTATGTTTCCGCATCGAAAGTCTAGCAAATTTCAAATATCGAGTTTGTTTAAAACAATTAGTGTGGGACGAGCCCATCATCATTCGTGTATCGCTACATATAAACAAAATATATCTACAAATTACTCAATAATTTGGTAATTGTGTTTTAAAGACCACCAACAGCTAAGGTTATTTGAGCCTAGCACCAATTCATATTTTCAATTCATTTTTTTTTTTTTATATTAAATTGAAAATCCAATTGACACTTTTACCAGCTCTCGGGCTAGAACCCGAGAACTGGGGACTTGTAATAGAGGAACCATAGCAACGCCATGTAAACAACAGCGCCGCTACACTCTCGGCTTTTCTCAAGCCCAATTACTCAATAAAGAACTGAAGTTTACAATAGTGTTTTGAAATACTCATCGAAAATGACGTAACATTACAATGCAACACTGGAAAAAATCATTTTCAAACCTATGTCACCATCGGGACTTTAACTGAGTATAACCCTAAAATTCCACTTTCGCGGTGGTTGAGTTACTCAGTACTCTACAGTGACAAATTTTGAATAATCAATTGCTTCCATTATGAAGCATTTTGTATCTAATATATCACCTCATGCGAGAGCTGATTTTAAATTAGGTAATGTTAGATGAACCTTCTCACATACGAGTGCTAATGTCATGGGTGAATCTAAGATGAAATATCAATTTTTAACTAAGGCGTGAATCATGGAGTTTTATCTATTTTTTATCAAGCAATGTTAATTCGGAAAAATCATTAATCTTTTGGTTGATTAAAACCATATATTATACAGTTAAATTAAAATTGTTCACACGATCAAAACATCGCAAGTTGCGATACTTTGAAGTTAAACTATATTTTGATAAGAAAGGAGCTATTGAAAAATTAAAGATTATTAGTTAAAATAGGCACGATTAAAAATTTAAAATTATTAAAAACTTCTCAGCGCCGTACTTTTATAGAACGTAAATTACACACCCCGCTAACGGTACCTATGTGCTCTATTATATCGCTTTGGGCGCAAGAGCTGAGTTTCTCTCATACAACTTAGGTACAAGTAGAAGTAGGTTAATTTCGTTCGAAATTCATTCAAATTGTAGCTTTTAGAAAAGAGACGACTTTGTTTGAAAAAAATCGAGTTCTACCGTTGACTGTTCTTTACTCAACGGTTCTACTTAAAGCCCCTAAAAATCCTTGACGGATCGACTTGATTTATTTTTTAATCGTTTTGTTTATTATCAGAATAGAACCATATTGAAAATCATTGAAACGCTTCCAGTAGTTTAATTGTTATAAATAAAAGTATGTTCGTAGCTATTATTTGCGTAATTGTACCCCCTTGAGAATTGCATCCGATGTGGAGGCACCGACGGGCGGCGCCTAGTTACAGGACTGCTTGCTGCATGAGATTTTTGAACCGTTTTAATAAAGATGGGCACATGACAAACGTAATATAGATGGCAGCAGGTTTATAGCAACCTAAGTTATCGTTGGTTTTCGTAGAAATCAAGTTTTTTCTCTTCTGACAACATGCAACCTTTTCTTTTCAGTTCCGGATCCTTTGGAAATACAAAACCTCTATTATTTATTTAAATATAGCAGGCATTGTTATTCATTTATTATTTTCAATAAACTTGTTCCGTACACACTACTATGAACTGCCCACAGATCACGGTAAGTAGTTATATAGCTGGCGCCCCTAGTGGTCAAGTTTGCAGTGCTCCATAGCTTATAAAAAAACGAAACGTAATCGACGTGATATTTGAAATTATTGTTACAGATTCTGGGAAGCGTGCGCTTCAGTATAATCAATTTTTATTATCATGTTTCGTTACTGCGAGCGCGCGCGTGTACAGTAATGGTTGTCAATTTTGACTTCGTCAAGTGTATTGAGATTCAGATTATTATAGGTTAGATAATTTTATATTGGATTTTCGCTCGCATGTAAGCCGTTTTTAGCGTGTGTTGTCAGTGTTAACGCTGATAAAATAATTTTAATGTGTGCAATTTAGTGAGAGAAATATTTCAATATGACATGCGGAGAATCGGATAAAGAAGAAAACAAATTAAGACATCGAAGGGCTCAAAGTCTAGCCAGAGCCGAACGAATTCAAGAACTTGAAAAAAAGGTGCGCAGAAAGCAACCTGATAAACCGTAAGTTTTTTTTTTCAAAAACAGCGTCGGATTTTTAACTTAGAAAAAAGTTAGTCATTCAAAATATCTATTAATAAATATTAATAATTGTAATTCGGGTACTGGGTGTAGCTAAACGTTGCACTATGCCGCAGTTTTCGAGAAAAAAAATATTTTCCAACTTTTCACCGGTTTTTAAACTATTTCTCCCACATTTGAGCTAGAAGCGATTTCGCCACGAGATGTGATCGGGCTTGTAAAATTTGAGCAAAATCGATCCAGTGGTTTGGGCTGTAGGTACGACACTATATGTACGACCAGACAGCATCCAGTCCCAGACAGACAGGATTTTTTTTAAAACCACTTTTTTGGGTTCAGTGGATTTGAAAACGTGTAAATTTACCAAAAACTCAAAATCGATTTGTTGCAGTTAGATACTTACTTCGTTATGGAAAAGTAAAAATATTTTAAAATTAAAGAAAAAAAACAAACAAAAGTAGGTATTGATTTATTCTGGAATATCCGTGAAAACGAAATTTTTTAATCAAAATATTTATACCATTTTCTTGTAGCTAATACTTGATCGACAAACTTCAAACTATGTATAGTATGTAGGTATATAGGTATAAGTACTAAAGAGTGTACATATTATACAAATTATGTATACATATTTTGTGGGTACGTCTAGTATGTCAAGGCCAAAAGTTTTGTAATTTTTTAAATTGATTACACGTTCAACGGTCATGGCAAAAAGTAAAAACAGTCATATAAAAGACTGGAGCGATTTTCATGATTTTTTCAAAATTAAAGTTACTGACCCTGGACTCACAGATTTGTCATCCTGATTTTTTAACATTATTTTTTCATGTGTAAAAACAAAATAAATAATTCTAAAAATGAAGTCAGTTAAAAATAATTCTGGCTTTAGTTCTCAATTCAGTACTTGCAGTGGCATGTGCTTTTCTCCGCTGGTTGAAATAATGAAAATTTTACAAAAATAACTTTTTACGGCGGGGCGCCTCCAACTCGAAGCCCTGTGCAAATACTCCCGTCGCTTGCCCGCCTGGAAGATATAAGACATAAGTAAGATGCTAAAATCCAAAGGTGTTCCTAAAATGTGTAATGTAAGTCAGAAATACACAATTTGTTGGAAGGAGAAGTGCTGTTTAGGCTCTTAAATGTATAATTATTAAACGAAGAAAAACAAAACAAATAAGCTGTTATGTTGTTGACCTTGCCTACAACATAACATTAACCTATCATGCGATGTTTTGCTGGATAAACGATATTCAATTCTTAAATCAGCATTCAGCGATAAAATCATAAACGTTATTCAGAGATCAAAGAATGAAGAAGGGGAAAATTATGTCTTAAAGGCATTGTTTTTTCCATAACAGATTTTTACATGTAGTGCATTAAGAAACAACCCTGAAGCCTGCAACTAGACTACAACCAGACAACCCTTAAAGCCTAAAGGATAATATAAAAAGTACTTTACATGTTTCCAATTTTACGGATTCTTGATTTCAAGTATCGACAAAATTGAAAATATAAACATTGTGCAATATATAAACACTATTTTCGCTTTACGAGCGTTCTAAAGTAAATCTATCTATTTGGATAAAATTAAAATTTCAGTCGGTTTTGAAATTAAAACAATATAAATAATTTTTACATATCTGAACTAAGCACATACCTGTAGCCAATGAGGTTATTCCCTCCCTGGAATATAGGCTTGCCCCCCTATTCCCAAATCGAATTGGTAATAATTTCGTGTTTATCCGGCGTTTCCCAGAAATGACTTATGACACCCCCTATGTTACAATAACGTAATGCGATTCAGCCTGTCTTCCCAGTTCCCAAATATCTTCTTTACCGTTCCGTGGAAACCGCATGGAAATCGGTAGAATAGAATCTATCACATTCAAACAAATAGCAGACAGACTTTGCCTTTTATATATTGTATAATAGCGGAACCGGTTTTAATTAAACATAGCCTGAAATGTCCTATCCTTTAATGAAAGTTTCGTCGAAATCGATCCACTAGTTCGCGAGTTTATCGTGTACAATTATATGCATACTTACATTATCTTACTACAACATACTCTGGATATGAGTCTGGCACAAATTATTGTTTTCTGATAACGAAACAATATTTAACGGAAAAAAGATAATGCATTTATAAAATAACATATCCAATTGGATATAAATAATATAAATAGATATTTGGTTCTGAAACTTTGGGCATCTTTCAATTGTATAAAAAATATTATCAAGAAGTAAGAAATAATATTATCCTGTAAGATCTTATTTAATGATTAATTTTAATATTCATTGATAATATTACTAGAAAAGATAATCTAGTTGTTTACCCTTTACAACTTTGAACAGTGAGAGATTAACCGATATAATTATCATGTAAAAATAATGATTTATGAAGAACTAGAAAAAAAAATGATTTATTATAAATTTATTTTATTAATATATCTTACTTTTTATTGTCCTGCACTGATTCTCGTTACTAAGAAACATAACAAATCAAAAATCTTACATCCACTTCAATATTTACGACTAGAATGATGGCTGGCCATCGTGATGGCAAATTATTTTTATTACAAGAATGTATTATTATGAATTAGTAATTATACGTTACGTTTCTATAAAATTGATATTTTTAACATAAATTTAAGTACCTACAGACAAAATTCCTCTTTGACAAAATTTATGTATTATACATAGGCGTAACTTGAAATGTTATACAATAGTAGATTGTATATCTAGTTGCGTAATGAGGTATATTACTAACGAGTAAGTGACACAATGTTAAAACGAGCACAGCGAGCTTTAAGTCACATGAGTCATAATATTATTACGCACGAGATAATATAATATATGACATTTTTACCATACCCACTAATACTATAAAATAGCTGCTTTTCACTTTATTTTCAGTATTTTCAAAACATTTTGATAGTTCATTTGTGTAGCCAACTTAACTTCTATAGTAGGCCGAGAGTAACTGTCAGTGGGTAATAGCGGGCGGATCAGGGCGAATAAACATAAATCACTATGGAAATGGTTTGCTTTCCCACACTAGTGTGGGAAAGATACGTTCCCGCACACCGGTTTTTCAAAAGTCACTTTACATGCATGCACGTAAAGCAGCTATTTTATAGTGGGTATGGCAAAAAAATTATATATGTATTCCTCTCGAATGATACTGTTTGTATTTTAATAGTTTATTTGTACCGCTACTGGTTCTAATAATTTCTTACTATTAAATTGTCAGTGTGCTATTAATAAATTTATTAAAAAATAAAAAAACGCTTTCAGTAATGTATTCAAGTTTGTTCAAAATATTTAAAGATCTTAAATATGGATTTCGGTAAGCATTCAGTTAAAAATATCTTTAACCAGTAAACTTGCCCAAGTTTAACATTTATCCATATTTGAACTAACATGTTGAACTTGTGAATGGCTCGGCAACAGAAATTTTGAGGTCTAATACACTAGTGGGTTTGGGACCTTTCTCTCCACAGCTAATGAGTTGTAATTTGCAAAACAAAACAGAATAAATCCATTTATTATTAGCAGTGTATCGATCAAACTTACATGAATATTTCTCGCAAAAAATTGAAATGCCTAGGACAATTTTTCCAAAAAGTCAAATTTCAGAAATTGAAACATTAAAAAATGGCCCTTCTTCACCTTGGGGCCAGCTAGTTGTCGGGACCTGACTGAATGTTTACAAAATATATTAAACTGAAATCAATTAAGCAGACATTCTTAGCACGTACAGATTGTACACCAATGTATAGATTAAACTGATTGATTTGTATCTTATGAATTGAAATTTTTTTAGTGACAAATTTTTTACCGTATAGTATATTTCAAAGAGTAATAAACTATTTATTTATTGAATCATTTTTAGTAGTTCTGCACATTTTTACATATAACCAATAATTGCATATTAAGTACCATTCATCTGGTCCTTATTATTGACTCAATTGTTCAATTAAAGAAAAAACTCTTTTCAGATGTCACCGACCTCGAGACTCACTTTTTTCGTGGACATCTGGTTTTGGAAACTTCACCGGATTCGTCAATTGGGCATTCCTGTTACTCTCAATGGGAGGTTTTCGATTACTTTTAGAAAATTTCATTAAGTGAGTGATTTTTACACATATGCAAATTATCAGTTGTACATTTTTGTATTAATAATTATACATTTTTTATTTTAGATATGGTATCAGAGTGGACCCGTATGAATGGTTTATTGTAATCACCGGTAAAAATGAAGGTGGGGCATCTCATCCGTCCTTAGTGCTTCTTATATGTGAGTAATAACAGCTGCTAACCATTATTGATTACCAGAGAATATAAAGGAAAATCTTATTACAGTAAACTTCGCGATAAGTACGCGATCATGGGGCTGCAGGAGAAGTAAACACTGTCTTAACGAGTACCCCATTTCTTAGTTCCATTCTTATTCCAAATTCAGCATACATACATAATATTCTCTGTTACGGATTAAAGCGTATTGCACATTACGACAGGTCGCAGCAGGTCGGATTGCATTGTAAAAATTCGCACAGATAGTTTTCGTATATTTTATCTAATATTTGAACTATAGCATGCGGAGCAAACTGCATTGGTGCTAGGTCGGACGGGCGAATTTTTGGGCACGATCCGTTGCGGCCCACTCTGTCTCGTCACATCGTTTACGACCTCAGGAAGCGATTGCAATACTTTTTATAGATTTTGAGAAAACTGAAAAACCAAGAAAATGTTGCTTTTTTAAATAAGATTGAAAAGAATATGTTTTACATCTATCTTGCTGTCTGGTTATTAGAATTACTTTTGTTTTATAACATCTGCCCTTATTTAGATCCGTGTTCCCCGAGTTACCTTGAACCATATAATATCTGGATTTTCAAATGTTTTTTTTTTTGTACTTTTAGATTCAATAGTACCTGTAGCTTTAAGTCTGATAATAGAAAAAGGATTGTCCGTAGAAATAATAGCTCATGGTCCAGGAACATTGGCTCATGTTGTAAACATCCTGGTGCTGGTTTTAATGCCCATGGTTGTCATCCATATCAAGGGTTCCAGCTTTAGTTTGAGTAAGTTCTCTTTATTATTACGAGGCTCAGTGACTTATGCATTTAAAAATATTATTAATGAAATTTTAAATCTCTAGCAAATAATCTGATACAACATTAATTTATTTTCCAGTTGGTGCAACAATGGTTTGTTTCATATACTCCGTATTCTTCTTGAAGTTATGGTCATACGTTCAGGTAAATAGTTGGTGTCGAGCTCACCGAAAAGCAATGAAGAGCAAAGGGGGAATGCGCAGACAGTCTCTTTCATATAGCAGTCTAAACAAAAGCCACATGTCACTTCGAGATAAAGACAAAAAACTGGGTAAGACCATTACTATAGTACTTAAGAAACCTAGCTTCTTGGTGGTACTATATTATAATAATAAGTTAATCAATCGTACAATGTAATAACTTTATAAACCGAATTCCAGTTCGTACGATGTAATAAATTTGTAAACTGAATTCCACTTATTGCAAGAGTAAAAATGTGTGAGTTATTAGAAATGATTAGTTGTTGGGCTTAAAAATAGTCGGGATCAGAGATACTGTTGTTTATAGTTTCCAGGTACTAATCTGAGAACTGGTAAAAGTATCAGCTAAGGTTATTTGGACCTATAGTCAAGTTCCAAAATTTAAAATCGTGAGTCATGCATAGTTCGTAACAAGGTTAATGGAGCGGAAAAACAATGAAACAAATGTATGCATATGCGTCCCATGCTAATATAAATAGTGTAGTATAAGTGCATGACTAACTATCTTCAACTTTGGAACTTCATATTTTCAATGTTTAATTTTTCTAATAATAAATAGAAAATCGAATTGATACTTTAACTAGGCTCTCAGATTAGAACCTGGGAACTGGGTGTTTGTAATAAAGTAGCAATGGAAACGCCGTATAAAGGGCATCGCTACACGCTCGGCTATTCAAAAAAGCAGTTAGATTGACAACTTATTATTAAAAATAATAATAAAATAAAAAATATGAATTGGTACTAACTCTGACAACCCTAGTAGTTACTGGGCTTAAATAAATAAAATAATTCTTGATACTGTTGAATGACAACTTATATAATATTACAATGAGGTTTTGGATCTGTGCTACATATAAAAATATTACCTATATTGAAGAATAATTTTTGTAGATAACGACACCAAAAATGAAGATTCGTCAGACGATGACGATTTGGCAGCTGAAGCTGCTTTAATTCAGTATCCAGACAATTTACATTTAAAAGACATTTTCTACTTCATATGCGCACCAACTTTGTGTTACGAATTAAATTTTCCAAGAACGTCGAGAGTTCGTAAACGGTTCTTAGTAAAAAGAATATTTGAAGTGATCATTGGTGTACACGTTATAATGGCTGTCCTACAACAGTATATGATACCATCAGTCAAAAATTCGCTTATACCATTCTCCAATATGGATGTCACTAAAGCTACTGAAAGACTTCTTAAACTCGCTGTAAGTTGATTTTCAACCTGTTAATTCATAAAAACAAAAGTTGAAAAAACTAAAACTCGACTAGGTACGTAAAAGAAGAACACTAGCTTCTAATATGAAAAGTAGTGGGATAAAAAGATATTACCTAAAGTCAGTATGCTAGCGCCTATTTTATTTATTGTAATTTATAGACGCGTCGACAACTCAGGTCATTAGCGTCTTCAACACAACAAATAACATATTTGTGTATTAAAATCCACCAGCCGGCATACACAAACCGACTGGTACGAGCTCGGGTCCCTGGGAGCGCTAATTCCCAAAGAACATTGGAATGCAATTGCGATGACAACTACATCCCAATGTCCCCCCTGGGGGGGCTAGCGCCTAGCAAACTAACATCTTGTTACCCGACATAATATTAGAAGCTTATTTTCTTCTTTTTATGCAGTCGGGTTTTCATTTTTAATTTTAATTTTAGTCTTTTTAGTTTTTATATGACCCACTGATCTCTATACTTACTAACTGGAAGCTGATGCATATGAAAAAAAATTAAAAACATGGAACCAATTGATCTAGAGTTGCTCCAGTAAGAGTTAGGACAAAAACGCCATATTTAGCCATAACAATGGAAGGGAGTGTAGTGAAAATATGCGCGTACTTTTGAAAACGTAGCAAAAAATATTGCGCGTTTCATTTTTTTGCACTGACAGCAGCTGAGACAATTACATTACCTGGAAAACAATAATGTGAATTACACATTGAATGACGTCAAGTTATATTTTGGCTGAAAAACATGGTAGATCGAACGAACCAATCAGAAATCGACACTCCTTTGTCTTAACAAAACAATCGATTATCTATGGTCTTAACTCTTACTAGAGAAACTCTAAATTGAACAGCTAGCACCACACAATATTGGGCCAAAAACTAAAATGAATTTAAGTGCGTGTGCAATAAGCACTGCTATCCATGGTAATAAGGTACTTTTAGTTACTGACCCAGTATTGTGTGGTGTTGATTACCAGTTCAAATTGGGACAATGGTGGATTATAGGAACACCTATCCAGCTAGTAAGTATAGAGATCAGTGATATAACCTTTTATTTGACACCCCACTCAATCGAATGAGGGCTGCCAGGTCTTTTTCTATCATCAGATAGCGCTAGTGGGAAGTGAGGTATAAAGTTACTAGATTTAGTAACTTTATTTAGTAAGATATACGTCACTTATGACATTTAACCCTTTGACTGCTCCAGACGTATATATACGATTACCTGGGTTACTGCTCCAGCCGTATATTTACGTTCGGGCTGGAAAAAATACTTACAGCGATAAACTGCTACCGTCGTATATATACGAGCAACGCCTACCAGATCATACTGGCCAATCCGGAAGTTTTTTGCGATTTACCGCAGAATTTTTTTACAGCGATAAACTGCTACCGCCGTATATATACACTCAACGCCTAAACACCAATTCTGAACTTTGTTGTGGTTTTTTTCTTTTAAAGTAAATGCGTATGTACACGTGTTTTACACGTGTATACATGCACTGACTGTTCTGTTATTGATAAAAATATATGTTTTAAACAAAAAAGGCAAAAAAACAATTTGTTATGGTTTGACGGGATTTAGCTTCATTATTTTACCCCACTGATAACAACAGTGGACTGCTCCAGACGTATCTGTACGGAATAGCCGAAAAAATTGCGCACACAGCATGCACTCTCGTAAAATAAATGCGCAGTGAAAAGGTTAAATGTCAGTACTGTTTAATATTTTCCACTACCTGATGGCGCCACTAGCAAGTAAATTATCAATCATTTAACGGCTAAATCGCAATTTTGTATTTTTTTATTATTCATTCCTTAATAATGGACAAATGAAAAATGACTAAAACTTAGGCATACCTTGATTGCTACTAGCGCCATCTAACGAATAAAAAATGTAAGCATTTGATGCATACCTCAGTTCTCACTAGCGCTATCTGATGAAAAAAAAATACGGTAGCCCTCATTGACCGATGATTCTGTTGTGATTCCAAATGAGAAACTGGATTCAAATATATGATTTCTTTTTCAGATTCCGAACCATTTAGCTTGGCTGTGCTTTTTCTATATAGTATTTCACTCGTTTTTGAACTTAGTTGGTGAATTAATACATTTCGCCGATCGTAACTTCTATTGCGACTGGTGGAATGCCGACAACATTGACACCTTCTGGAGAACGTGGAATATGCCTGTGCATCGATGGGCCGTTCGGCACGTTTATATTCCCATAGTTGATATGGGATATCCAAAAAAAGTTGCTAGTACTACTGTCTTTTTCATATCTGCATTCTTTCACGAATATTTGGTAAGTTTTAATATAAAGCTTCTATATGCCCTCGTTTTAGATATCTGTGAATCAAAGCAGCAACGTATGAAGGCCCCTTTCACAGTTCCGCGTCGCCGGTTGACCTTGCTTTCGCCGTTCCGTGTGTGGTCGAGAATTGATCGAGTGCTCAGTATCAATCGCCATGACTGTACCACGCGCACGCGCATCACATGACTTGCTCTGAACGCTGTACTGACCCGCGCGTCGACCGGTGCACGCGGGGCGCCGGTCTAAATTTCCTAATTTATTATGTATTAATGGGACTCTGGTAGATGCGTTTTGAAAAATTAAATTTAGAGGTGAACACCCTAAATGATCAGACACTGGAACGTTTGTAAGATTTTTTCGTTAATGGAGGATTAGGTATATGCTTAGAAAGTACACATGTTGAACTATTTTTTCATGTAGAAAAAAAACAAAAATTATTAATGTGGAGCAATGGCGTCGTAAGACATAAAACGCGCGAATTCAGACACGGTTGATGTAGATTTTGTTTCCATAGGTAATTAACACAATATCTTGTATTTCTTAAATAATGTGCACACAATTTTATTTTTATTTTCGCGTATAACAAATTGTGACAATTATATTTTCAGGTAAGTGTGCCATTGAAGACATTTAAAATTTGGGCCTTCACGGGCATGATGGGTCAAATTCCGTTATCGTATCTCTCCCGCTACATCGAGAAGAAATGGGGGCCACGATGGGGTAATGTTATAGTGTGGGCTTCAATAATCATGGGACAACCTCTATGTATTATGATGTATTACCACGACTATGTCATCACACACTATGGTAAAGCTCTTATGGAAGACTGGGGACATGTTTAAAACAAATGAAGTGCATGAGTTCAGTTGTTATTATAAAACTTTAAAAATACGCCTTTCTAACAACCAATATTTTTAGTGCTAGATAATTTCACATGTCTAAGGCTAGGCGTGCATGAATGATCGATCGATCGAACGAACTAATGACAACGGATTATACGAAACGCATGAACCGACACAAAATCGACCGATGTCATGCGCACTCTTTTATATAACACCGTTGTCAATACTACTTGATAGTTCGATCGACTGATTTATCATTTATACGCGCCTACCTAGTATCGTTGAATGAATCGGCCATTCGAGTAATCGGTTGTGATAAATGCGGCCATTATAATAATATAGATGAAGAGAAATAATTTAAATAAACTAAGTATATTTTTTATTAATACATGTTAATAATAACTTTTCATACTGAAAGGGATATGTTTAAAGTTATCACCAATATTTAAATAAATTATTGATTATAAAGTTGATAAAATAGCGACATATAGCGATATTTATTAGTATTATTAACTGAAAAAAATTGAATATTTCTTGAATCAATTCAAACTTTGAAGTTACTGATGTTACAATAAAAATTAAATACATGTTATATGCATTTGTTATACTTCCATTTTCATGTGTGCTATTTTTATTTCATGTATGTTTTAGTTTATTTTTTACCATGTAAAGAAAAGTACAATAGATTTTCATGAAACACGATAAAGTAAAAATCCGGCAAAAATTTTCCTTGCATTTATAAAAAATGTTTATAATAATTTTGTTATTATTTTTATATATAGAGCTGTAGTGAAATTTTTTTGCGCCCGAGGCAAGCTCAAATATGACTCAGTCAGCGCTTTATGCACATGCCTAGGTGTTCTAGCGTGCCAACCATGGCTCTGCCTATTATTAGTATATTATTATGTCTTGTTATTTTTTTTTCTGTTTATTCCATACAAATATTATATTTTATATAAAATAAATATCCTTTGTTAAAATATGAGCTTATTTATTTCAATACCCTGGTCTTAACAATACCGAAAGACTCAAACATTTTTAAAATACTAGTTGACTTTTTAAGTTACGATACAGGACCGAAATCACTCTTAATCGTCACTTTTATAACCTCCTAAAAATCCCCGCCTTATGAAAATTCGCGCAATAAAAACAAAGCTTACAGAAGCTAAGAACTGCTAAAACCAAGTTCGAAGAGTACAGGAATTTGACTAACAAACACGCAGTTGTGTCTTGAAGAGTTCTGTTACCGACACACTTCAACAGACCTGGGTACCTATTGTGTAACTCATTTCTAGTGATCTCACTAAAGTGAGATTGTTCACGCGTATATGCATTTTTTGCACTAGTGAAATAAAACCATTTAACGTGAATTTATTCGCAATCGAATTTGTCAGTGAAACGTGAAATATTTCACGTTTCACTGACAAATTCGATGGGGAATAAATTCACGTTAAATGGTTCTGTTTCACTAGTGCGAAAAATGCATATTCGCGTGAACAATCTCACTTTAGTGATATCACTAGAAATGAGTTACACAATAGGTACCCAGAACTTGCCAATCATGTACTTACCTAACATGTACATAATTGCCAACAAGCACACATAATTTCGCGTAATATAAATACGCGCGCGCGCACACACACACACACACACACACACACACACACACACAAGGGAAACACGAACTGAGGGATGTGTGTAATGGGGGTTATAGTACCTACTTTCACTACTGTTGTTCTTACAGAAAGAATTGAGGGGAACATCATTCCCAGCGAGCGTGTTTTTACAAAGAATCTTATTTTGAAAAATGAAAAATGTTTTTAGGTTATGAGAATGTTTATTAACAAATGCCCAATTATTCAAAAAATAAAACTTACATTACTTAATCTTAAATACACAGTGTCGCTATCTAATATCTGAAAATGACTTAGTCACAACAACATAATAAGATAATTTTAAATAACGTACGAACTACAATTTACTGATTTGTATTTGGAATTGGGCGTGGCCACAAAAATACATTTAATTACGTTGTTATTAATTTGCTTTAAGACAAATATAACAAAAATGTTCAGATTGACCCAGCACCAATTATTTAGGCTAGTTCAACTGTTCTCTCGTGATTACTGTATATCAAATTTTTCATTTAAAATAACGTTTTTCTAGTTTGCTAACGAAACAATACAAAATAAATATAAGGTGATAATAACATTGTTTCTGCTGGAAACTTTAGCTAACTTACAAAGAAATTCCTAAAATCCGATATACGCTCACTTGAATCAACACAAAAAAATATTACTATTTATCACGATGTTACAGAAGAGCCAATGTATAAAAATACCACTTCCAAAGTCACTGCTGGGATTTGAACCCAGAACTCGACAGTTTTTATGTTGAGTCTGTCACTAAAATACAATGACTACGAAAGGCAGTAGCATTTTTTTAATCTGTAGTTCAAACCTAACTTTCGCATTATAATCAAATTATAATTTAACCGCAATGTCGGTTTTCAATTTTACTTAAATTATCTGTACATTTTATGGATCCACCTGCCAGAAATACATCGTAAAATCACCTTAAATTTATTTAGAAACTTTTTAAATTTTATCATACAATAAGACTGGTGCGGCTGTAGAAACAAAAAACAATAGAATATGGAATTGCAAAAAAGAGCTTGACGTAAAAGGGTCCAGTCTTTTGTTATTTAAAACTAAAGTGATGTTTTTAATCCATTCATATTATAATGTGATATTTGTTTGCGCTAGAGCTCTTTATGTGAAAAACTTAAATGAAAAGATACAGCACTACCGATTATGTGGCACGAATTACTTCGTACTAATAAGCGTCGCAATCAACAAATCAATTGAAATTCAGGCACCACCGTTACATTTTAAACTTAGAAAAAAAAAAGACAGCGCTGTCTCTACTATAGCAGAGAATGACCAAAATTACCAAATCCACCTATCCAGTGGAGAGTTAATTATTTTCCAAATATTTAAAGATATTATTTTATAGTTATTCATTTTTAATGGGCATTAACAATTATTTTTCATTTATACACCAGTAATTATTATATAACAAAATTTAGCGGGAAAATGCGTACATTAAATAATGTTTTCAAAAATCAGACATAAAACAATTAAATATTAAATGTCAGTTTAAAAAATCAGCAACAACAAACAAAAAACAAACAATAATTTCGTAATTATTAACTTTTATTTTTTAGGCATGACTACTGACTGCCCTTGAATTTCCCTCTCTTTTTTTTGTGGAATAGAAACAAAATTAAGATCATTTTATTTATCCTAAGATTATTTAATGTATTTTTCGTTTCTTTCATTTTTTGCGTAAAAAAATAAAAGGAATTTATACACGCATTTTTTTAATTCAAAAGAATAGTCAACATTTTCATAACTAACTGTCGCTATTTTTGATCTTTAAAGGTTAGCAAAAATGAAAGACTGAAATTATAAAAATAAGTTTAAATTGAAACATTTAAAATTACCAATCTTTAACAAATACAGAAAATCTTTATGAATAAATGATACAATATTATATAATATTATATACAAGGATGAAACTTAGAACATGTTTTATTTGAAAATAAACTCAAAGGAAATGTCAGTAAAAAAAGCGATAATAAAAATAATATAAGTATCCTTTTCGTAATTTAAAAAATTTGTGTTAGTACTTACTTAAAGTAGGTAGTACGACTCTTAAAAACTAACGACTAAAATATAGTCACGTATAATCAGGTACAAAAGAGTTTAAAATACGATGACACATATTTTACGAAGACTTTTTGGTAATGTTTCATTTAAAGAGTATTTAAATATAAATCACGATTGAACCGTGAATTTTTCATTAGCAGCGTTAATTTATTGCAGCCATTTTGTTGCGATATTTAAATGGTTCCATTCCGTGATATTACCGACAGCGCAATATATTTCAACCGTATCATTATGAGATTCAAAAACAACGCGTTATATGAATGCTACTATTTCTAGTGAAATGAACGCTAGATTAATACATCAGATTCATATACGTTTATTGAATGAAATAAATATCAGCTGTCTGCAGACTGTAACTAACTCCAGATGGACTACTAGTGTAACGTTACATAGTAACTTTTGTTGCATCCTGTAGGATTATAACATTAGTTTGTAATTTCTGGTAAACTGTCTGAATCTGATCGTGATGATTCGAATTTATCTGACTGGCATATTTTTTCTTGGAAGAGCGTTAATTCCGCCTTTGCTTGTGTTAATTAAAAAGATGAAATGATTAACCAAAATTAAAATTATCGAAGATGTGACATCACAACATGCGAGAAAAATGCACTTTGTAAATTTATAACATGCGTTTTTTTTCTCGCCTTGTAATTTTTTATTTTGGCGATTTCATCGATATCTTTTTTGAATTTCAACAGAATTTGCTAAATTAGTCGCAGAACTGCGGGATGCTGAGTCAGTCATTTCTGTTTTTCATTAGAATCATGATCAGATAATTAATTAGATCGCTCACTTTGTACTTATTTATTTTGTACTTCCAAATAATATCACAATACCTACATAAATAGTTATAATACTGTACTATGTTTCAAAATCGACTAGTTTATCCAGGCGTATCGTTTTTTTTTCTTAATTATCACGATATTAAATAATCGCTCCATAAAGCACTGTAATGTTACCAACCGTTCAATTACAGATTATTTAAATGATGGTACTATGTTTCATATTAATTTAAAATCGATTTGTTAGTTTGCTTAGCATATATTTAACAAATATCTATGCTTCGTGTAGTTGCAACAACAAACTCAGTAAACATATTAAGAAATGGCTCTTGCTAAGAAATGATGTCAATGATCTTTTTTATGTAAATGTATAATTCAATATTCGGCTAGGAAAAATAGAAATATGTTTATTGTAACGGTGCATCCAACATAGGTTTTCCTAAGGATGCACCTATAGTTCCCTTTGTATAATTACAGAAAATTGTATTTTTGTTGTATAATGACATGTTTTGGGAACAAATAAATATTCTTTATTCTTATTCTTTAATTTGTTTTCTTTGACTATTTTTCTGCACGTTCAACTGTTTGTAGTAATATTCTACACGTTTGAATATTTAATTGTGCCGTTTACTGAGTGGTTTAAAGCATGTGCGCATATACAATAAGTAAAGTTCGTTAAAAAAAACTTGTGACAATTTTTTTTTTGTAAATTTAATTTCAAGTTGTTACAAGATTTTTAGAACCCTCATATATTATACATATTTGTGAACCAAAAACCATCAGTAACACTTTTGTTCCTGACTATACACAAACTGGCAACATCTTGGGATATATTATGAATAATTATTATTTATTGTAATTACATGTTTATTTAAAAAAATAAAGAAAACGTTTTTTTCCCTTAACGGCTCTGTATTAATCATAAAATAGCTTCTTAAAAACTTAACGTTCCTAGTTTTAGATTCTAGAGATCATTTTCGATTTTGTTCGTTCGACCATTAAAACTACATCAACATAAATATACAATCGCACCATAATAAAAATACCGATTTTACCTACAATTCAAATTCATAATTGTAAGTATTCGCAACCCCAAAACAAAACTCTTCAATTACGTTCTCCAACATACTGAGTTTTAATGGATTTTTTTGTACATCATATTTTGTACAAAGTAACGCCGTAAGGGAACTATAAAAAAAACTTTTTATATTAAATAAAATTGTAGCAAATTTTTATCTGAGATTTAATTTCTTGAAGATTTAGACGTAGAAAATACTGATAAAACATTCTCTGTTCTGTGGATAAAACTCTTTATAAGTTTAAAAATTCGGACATCATTTTATGAGCAGTTTTTCCGCGTAATTAATCCTAATATCCCAGATAATAATATATTTATGCATGAAAACAAAACCCAAGATATTCTCAGATGGACGAAAAATTGAGACAAACTTTCAAGTGCAGTGCACAATATGCTAGTCTATCCGAATACTTGGTAGTCGGATATCACAGCGTACAATGCAAACCACCCGGCAGAGTGTATCATTTAGATGACATCGTGTACAATCAGTAAACACGAGGTCTCACGCAGCTCTCACCTGCCCTCGTGCCTCTGACTGTACCAGAGCAATATTTGTTACTCAACAATCAACACTAATCAATTTATTATTATTCTGTTTAGAATTCCTAAAATTAATATTTAATTTCTTATCTGTTAATTTATGAAATTTATAAGCTAGGTGAAAATTACTGTAATATGCATTATTTATAATATATTTTGATTTATAATCTTATCAATTCAAAAAGCTTTCAAGTTTTCAAAAATTTAACATTAAATTGTTAAATCGCGAAGTACGCAGACGCCGATTATGGGGTGTCGGAGCAACTTGGATTGCATCTAAAACTGAAGTGGGTAAACGACATCTAACAAACTGTGATTCTTGTAAATTAGACGTTTATTTTGTTTTTATAATAACTTGTTTGTCTACAAATATAATTTCAAATTACACAATTTTTTTTACCGCATCTATACACCACTAATGGATCCGTATTATTTGGGTGTTTGTTTGGATAGTTTGGATAAATAAACGAGCTACCCCCGAAAATTTACTAAATCGGCGTCGAAGCAAAAAATTTTAATGTTATGAAATTATTTAATAGTAATCGAAGCGAAAGAATAATATTAACCCAGAACTAACGATGCGTGATATCTTTCTGCTAAAAACGGAGAAACTCAATGAATTAAATTTGTGCAATATACATTCATTATTAATAAACAATCCAGTATTTCAAATTCAAATGTGATTGCAAATCAAAATATGTTTATACATTTCCTTTTATTAGAATTAGTTCAGTCACAGTGTTCTTGTTTATTTATGAAGCATTTCTCCAAACTTTCACATTTTATTTATTATTTCTGATAAATATCAATTTCTGAAAATCGTTATTCGTTTTCTTATACAACTGTAGTCTGTAGGCGGCAGCACTATCTTATTATTACAGACAAACGATAATACATCTTTCTGGTAACAACAGCTGCTCTTTTAAAAACGCACCGCATTTTTTATTGCCGCCGATTTATTTATATATTTTATAACCATGTCAGCAATATATTAAGATGTCTATAATGAAAAAATTCAAACAAACGACTATCGATTTACCTTTCATACTGATTGAGCAATATTAAAATGTCAAATCTAAGAGACTGCTACACATAAACAGTAACTTGACCAATCGAAAACTCTAATAAAAGAAAACTAATCTTAAAAGAAGCAAACTCTTTTGTTTGATTAAAAGTGATGTAAAACAATCACCAAAACGCAATAATTCTACTTTCTACATCATAACAATCAAAACAAAACTTAGTAATTATAGGGCATTTCATTTTATTCAATGTAGATAATTTAATCAGAGAAAATTCTAGCCTCCCTAGTCAAAATCTTCGTCTTCATCCATTGTGAAATCACTACCAACTCCTGAATCTAAAGCGTAGCATGGACTGAAATTAAACAACATAAATAATGCCTAACTGAATAGTTAAAATGTAGCTATTGCTTCCATGTTCCGTAAGGAAATGGTTGAAAAATCATGCTTGAGATAAGGTCAGATTCTGATTGTACTACCCTAAAAACGTAAAGGAAAATGGTTTTCCGCATGATGGCTGTACATGTCCGTCTGTGGAATTTTCTTTCATTCATAATAACTTCTGCAAAAATTCACCGATTTGAATAATGTAATGTTTAAGTATATCAGAAAGGACTCCACGCCTGTCGCCTAACAATTTTGGTGCCAACAGAATCAGTGGTCTTGAAAATATACGCAATATTGTGCATATTTTGTAGCTATAACTTAAGGGCTTCGTGGCAAATTCCATCATTTATCACATTAAAAAATATTTTGAAAAATGGTTTTGGAACATGGAAGTCATGTGTGGTTCTACATATCGATTTTTATAATTTTATAGTAGTAATTGGTGAACACATAATAATATATCAGTGGTATCAATAACATTGATCATCTCAGTTTTCAAACGAAAACCTATAGATCTAGCAAGCTTATTTTAAATGTTTATTATAAAAATATAGAAACTTACTTGATGGCTCTACAAGAGAAGAATACAATGCGTTTAAGCTTCTTATTGTAGAAGAAGTAATTGAATGACCAGAGACATCCAGCTTCTCCGAAAGGATCACTCATAAAATCTGGATTATACGAATAGATGTCGCATTCATTACAACGGATTTCATCGTCGATGGACGACCATAAAGCAAGACGAAGACCTTTGTAAGCATCGCCACACGTTGCTTCCAGATTTCCGTCGACCGCGTTAACCACCCAGGTAAGAGACGGCTCCTTGCTAAATTCATGACTCTTAACACGAAGAAGAAAAAATAGTTAGGCGCTTAAATAACCTCAGTTTTCGATCGTCTATAATCCACAGTTTATCTATCAAATTAAATGATCTATGAAAAACTAAAGAAGTAAAACTGATATTTTAACCACAATTATTTATACTAGAAAGCCAAATAGCCAAAAATCGTTAAATTGCTGTTGTTTATAGGGTGTTGTAATAATCGTGTATTATAAGCTTCCAATTCTCAGCTTATAATTTAGGAACAGACGCTAATGACCTCAGTTGTCGAGCGTCTATAATCTACAATCTCTCTATCTAATTTAGTAAAAATACAAACTGAGTTGTCTGATTGTCATTAAAAATAATACACTGTAACATTAACTGGCTTGCTGCTAGGTGTAGAAATTCTTGGCAGTGATCTTAAAAAATCTATCTCGATCAAATTGACACACATAATATGTCATTTTTTACCAGTAAACAAGATCTAATTTAATTTTAGCTCGTAAATAAGAACCTGCATTAAAAAAATTATGTATATTTTTTTTGTGTGCAATTACCTTAGCATCGGAAAAGTCATAGTCAGGCTGGAACGATGCATTAAGTGTAGCAATTAGATAAAAGAGAGTTTTGCGACTGATTGTATCACACAATGGACCCTCCTCATCACCAGAAATGCTGCGACTGCATAAAAAATAAAATACAATAAAAAGTGTACAAACACTGAAATTTTTTTTCACGCTAATAAAATTATTTATAATTAATAATAAGGCAATATAATAAGAAATTTTCCCGCAATTTATTTACATTTCGATTTGTCTTTGGAAACTCGTAAAATTTTAGCCTAGTGCCACTTTTTCAAAAAAATGTAAGTACTTATAGCCGTTTTATGAAATAGAAAACAAGCATTTTTCCTGAAGACAAATGAAATAAAATTTATCATATCAGATGTTTTGGTTAAAACATTTAAAACTCCAAGTCTAATCAAGTAGTCTGTAATAGGAATTCATCGAAGAATATTTTTCGACACTGAAAAAGCGGGAATGAGTATAAAAAACTAGTCGGAGTAGGTACGTTTGAAAATCGACTGCAGAAGTACAAAATATTTGAAGCATAAGCGCTGTAAAAAGTAATATCTATTTATTTGCAGTATTTCCAAATATGTGCCTGTTTCTAAAGGGACAATAATTACTGAAATTATACCTGTACGACCTTCCCGGTGAGAGACCATCGGGCGGCGATAGGGCTTGTAAATCGTGTGGATGCATTCCTTGTTCGGAAGCATTGAAACGCTTGTACAATGCTTTGTCCCCTCCGGCCATCTTACAAGAATAGCTTTCGATGCGAGCACAAATTTTCGTCTCACCCGTTTCGATACACAACGCATTGTTGATTGCTTCGAAACGTGAACTTTCTAACAATTTCATGGTTACTTATATTTATGATATTTTAGTAATATTATATTTGATCAGTGTTGCTTGTTAAATAATAAATTGCTCTTAACGATGTTTATTTTTTTTTTGTTCGATTACAAACGTTTACAGTTTGTAATCGAAGAATTTAAAAGTTCAGTGTCGTACTTATTTTTTGGAATACATTGTTTGATGTAAAACGATTTAATGAAGGAAGGTTTCTGTACATTGTAGCTGGATGTACAATTATTCCTTTTCGTCTGCAATGTACAAAACTAAATACGGTCACTGGAAGCAATTCGAAATCGTTAACTGAATCAACTATCAGAGGATTGTTTCCTGGGTACATTACAATTAAATGCTGTACTTTTACAGTAAAATTGTTCCAAGTAATTGCGATTTAAAACACAATTACTTTGCTCACTGTCTCTTTTTCTATGAAGGTACACGAAAGTTTTCAGCGCTTTTTTAATATTTTTATTGTCTTTGAGTCACAATACAGATTATGTATAATGGGCGAGTCCACTTTTGTTTTAATAACAATTTTTACTTTCTCGAATTTTAACAATGTTCAGAACACAACAATTTATGCACAAACATTTTCATTTCGATTAATAATAAAAAACACACAGAATTGATTGATTTCATTAAGAAATTTACGTCAGCTGATTTTGTTGACTTATTTTGACAGAAGATATCTTTTGTTTAGCACTCTAGCGTCCCTGTTCTCAAATCACAATACGCCTCTATTTTTGTTCGCTGTTTTCAAGGTGCAACATTTGTTCGAAGTGGGGGGTTCTCTATTAACTATATAGAAAACATGGCGTAGCTATGGTTCACAATGATCAAACATAAGTATAACAGATAGTAGATACAATCCCTATGAAGCCCACATTACAATATCAACTTTTAAATGTAAATTAAACAGCATTTGATGTCTATTTTGGGTAGAAATTATTTGTAAAATTTCCCTTAATTCTCCAAAGTTTACTATCTATATTCTATTGATGACTGATAAGATCTTTCGTAACGTATAACGATACAGACAATTTTTCAATTCTATTTTAAATGTGATTGTGCAATGAGCTTAATGAACGAACATCAAAAACCAAAGTCACCAAATCTGACGTACCTATATGTCAAAAATGACAACTGTCAAATGTTCCGATTTTCGGCAAATTTGTCGAACTTGTTTACTGCAAAAAGATGACATGGAACCTCTTCGAAAATTTCACGTTCCAGAGATGCTAGCAACTTTTACATCAATCAAAGTAAGATAAAATAACTTACTGTTCAGTAATAATTAATATAAAGAAGTTAATATACTTTTGAATAAATGCATTTTTGCAGATTGAATTGGACGATGGCTTTCCAGTTCTCGTGTGTTCAGAATGTTTGAGTCAAATACGAAATTGTTACAAATTTATACAGCAATGTGAACACAACAATCGATTATTACATCAGATAAGATTAGAAAATACGTACACTTCTTTTCAGTCAATTTATTATACTGAAACAAATGACAAAAATGATTTTATTAAAGACGAATCAAGCAAAATTTTGAACGAACAAGTTTGTAAGGATGTAATAAAACATCCTTCGAGAAATTTGGTGGAAAACGATTGCACTGATGTAAATTTGTATACTGAAGTTTTGTTAGAGCAAGATAATAGAAGTGAGAAAGATTGTGATTCAAGTCCTGATGAACCATTTAAAGAAAACACCACTTCACAGAGTGAGAATATTACCGACCGATCCAAACAGAATAGACTTGTGTGTAAGATATGCACCCGAGTTCTGAAGACAGCCCATTCTTTTGCGCGCCATATGCAAATGCACAATAAGGAAAAGGATTCAGAATTCAGATATAAATGTAGCATATGTCAAGGACACTTCAAAAAAAGACAAGTTGTTGAGCATATGAGTTGTCATGAAACTGAAGAACTGAAATGCGAAACTTGTAATAAAATATTTATTGGACTACACGCATGCGCTGAACATATGAAAACAGATCACAATGCCGATTCAATTTCATGTAAAAAATGCGGTAAACTATTTATATTAAAACGCCAACTGGAAATTCATATGATGAAAGCGCATTTAAGAAAATTGCGTTACGAATGTAAAATTTGTGGAAAAAGATTTCCGTGGCAAAGTAAACTAAACATACATAAAGTAATACATTTTCCGGATCGATCGTTTTCTTGTGAACTTTGCGATTCAAGTTTTAAATTAGCTAATACGTTAAAAATACACATGCGAGGCGTGCATCAGGGAAAGAAACATGAGAAAAAGCTGTGTAAAATTTGTGGAGCATCCGTGATTCAGTTGCAACAACACATATGGGCAAAGCACAGTAAAGAAAAACCTTTTAACTGTGATGAATGCGAGGGGAGTTTTGTATCGAAATCGTTATTAAATAAACACGTTCGACAAAAACATAAAGGTGAAGAAATGTCTCGGGCGTTGTGTAATACTTGCGGTAAAACATGGAGGTCAAAGGCTGATTTGGAAATACATATGCGAACTCACAGTAAAGAACGACCATACGATTGCAACAGTTGCGGTAAAAATTTTGTTACGAAAAGTTCATTGAAAACTCATATCAGAACACATACGGGTGAACGGCCTTATCCTTGCAACACGTGCGGGAAAAATTTTGGCTCCAGTACGGTACTCAAGAAGCATATTAGAATCCATACGGGAGAGAAACCGTACGCTTGCAGCGTATGTGAAAAACCGTTCCGACAAGCGAGTACATTGCGAACGCATATGAAAATTCATTAAATTAAATAATTATTTTTGAATTCAGACAGAAAGATGTTCTAATCCCTCGTAACGCTGTTTAATCTTAATGTTCTTAATGATCCTTATAATTTTAATATTAAATAGTTTTCCGAGGATAAGTTAAAACTTGGAAAAAATTAACTTAATGATGAGTTTTGTGAAACATATTGGCAAATTTTTTACTGTGGACTATTATAAACAAATACAATAATTTAGACGCTAATGACCTCTGTTGTCGAGCGTCTATAATCTACAATTCATTCAAATACAATAATGGCAAGGCAATGTATTAGTTTTAACAGTGTAGGATTGAAATATTAACAAGCCGTGAGGTGGGTCGTTTATTAGGACTAAAGTGCGACCCTTGAGGTCCACACGACGAACTTCCCAGTTTGATAAATATTTAATAATAATAATTAAATTAGATATTACACAGAAAAGTAATCATTTTAATCATTAAAACATAATTATTATTTATTTTTAACAATAATTAAAAAAAAAAAAAAAAAACGGCTGAACCGATTTTTATAAAATTTATGTCGGATCAAAATGACGTTAACACGCCTCGATTGACACCCTTCCGAAGTCGATATAATTTTTTATTTGCGAGATATTGTGTAAAATCTACTTTTTTGGAGGTTATTTGGTTAAGAAAAAAGAACGGCTGAACCGATTTTGAAAAAATTTCTTTCAGATCATATTTACGTTAATACGCGTCGATTGGCACCCTAACGTAGTCGATACCATTTTTCATTCTCGAGATTTCGTCTTAGAAAGAAATGGACACATACATACGTACGTACGTACACACACACACACACACACATACACACACACACAGACATCTTTCTAAAAGTAGTGTAAAAATAGTGTAGTGACCTTGAAACAAAAATTTTTTTTCCTTTTTGATTTCGATTTTCGGACCCATTACAATAACTTTCAATGGGAAGTTAATAATAATAATAATTTATTACTTCCATAAAAAATACATTGATATATAGATAGATAGATATTTATTTTGTCAATAATTAAACAAAAATATTACACAGAAATGAAAGTATATAGGTTCCTTCCAAGGAAAACCTGTGCTGAGGGAACCATTATGAAAAAAAGTGATGATGTGAACATTTTAACCAAAACTTAAATGGGTTTGATTTATTCTGGACACAAAAGATTTGAAAATAGAGAAAAAATAAACGTAATATAAATAATAAAGAACTAAAGCGCATTTATCTACCATTTACTGACAAATACAAAATAAGCTTTCAACATTTTCTTGGTTCAAGAGCCAAGCTTTGAGTAATGAACTAAATATATTTTTGCTGTTGCAATTTTGAATGTGAACAGGTAATATGTTAAAAAAATATGAATGAATTGTAAATTATAGACGCTCAACAACAGGTCATTTGCGCGTCTGTTGAAATATTATGATCGCCTGATGAAGTAATAATATATTACAAAACGTTGCGCTGAAATAATCAATTATTAGAACACCTGTTCCTCTATCCTCGGAAAACTGTTTAATATTATTATGCTTATTAGTATTTCTACATCTGCAGATGTCTGTAAAACCGACATCTGGAACATCCCTGGTCTGTACAAAATGTTATTCAAAGTAGTGTCGGACCGAAACCGTATTTCGGCTTTTGTCCTAGTTTCAGCCGAAACCGAAACTTATGCGTAGGGTAATTTATCACTATATCAAAATAATTCTTTCAGAATTTTTAAAGTTATCTTTATTATAATGATATAACAGTATCATTATTAGTATTTTCGTTTAATGGAAACTTCCTAATTATTATATTATAGATATTTTAATACATGTGAGGGCTAATGTTTTCGGAAATAAAATTTTTATTTTTTTAAAATCAGATATAGGTATTATAATATAGACCAGCTTCTCAACCTTTTTGACGCGCGACCCAACATATTTTTTTGAAGTCGTACTGCGACCGAATTGTTTATTTTGTAATATAAAATAAAAAGTATTAGCAGAGGCGGATTATCCCTAAGGCAAATTAGGCACGTGCCTAGGGGCGCGAGGTTACAATGAGGCGCTGGAGACCCAGATTTACACATTTTATACCGAAATTTCCACGGGATGAGGTATCACGAGGGTGAAACCGCGGGGCGCAGCCAATTATTATATAAGTACTAGTTAAAATTTATAATATATGGCCGCTAGAGGGGCGCCGATGAGGTGCTTGCCTAGGGCGCTCTCGACATTTAATCCGTCTCTGCGTATTAGCATGAGTAGTGTATGAACTCGGATCAACTTATGGTACAATGAATTAACAATTTATTATTTAAAAGTAATTTTTTAAAATTTAACCTCTTTTTGTTAAATTCCGAAGTGTTCTTTTCAGATAAGATAATAACATTTTATTTCGGTATTTTACCAGTTCCTTCGCGACCCATTTAAAATTCATCTCGACCCAAAGGTTGAAAAACGCCGATATAGACTATCATTGCTGGTTTTATAAAAAAACAAAAAGCAGGGTCATATTTAAATTTGTAAATATTTTTTGTTTTTTCGTTGTTTGTACAGATAATAAAACTTTTTTGTTTGCCTATTACAATTTGGTACAGAATTTTTTTCGTATCTAGTATATTTTACCCATATTTTCCGTATCACTAACCATCATTTCTTTTCAACAAAATGCCAGGATTATTTCCTTTATTTAATACTAGCCGTTACCCGTTGCTTCGCCCACGTATTTTACGATTTAGAATTTATTATCCCCCCCGCGAGAAATTCTTTTCCTGCGAAGCGAAGCTAGGCTGGTGGTGTTTATTCGCTCGAATTTTATAATACATAACTCACTCGCTTCGCTCGTTCGCTCGGATTTTATTAATACATTACTCACTCGCTTCGCTCGTTTGCTTGAATATTATTAATATATTACTCATTCGCCTCGCTTGTTCACTTGAATATTATTAATACATTACTCACTCGCTTCGCTCGTTCGCTCGAATTTTATTAATACATTACTCACTCGCTTCGCTCGTTCGCTCGAATATTAATAATACATTCCTCACTCGCTTCGCTCGTTCGCTTGAATGTTATTAATACATTACTCACTCGCTTCGCTCGTTCGCTCGAATTTTGTTAATACATTACTCACTCGCTTCGCTCGTTCGCTCGAATATTAATAATACATTACTCACTCGCTTCGCTCGTTCGCTCGAATTTTATTAATACATTATTGCTCATCTACGATACCTATATAAGGAACTCCTGTGCTAAATTTGTTATCCCCCCGCGAGAACCTTCCCCCCTAATTTGTTATCCCCCCGCGAGAACCTTCCCCCCTAATTTGTTATCCCACCGCGAGAATCCCCCCGAACTTGTTATCCCCCGCGAGAAACTTACCCCCTAATTTGTTATCCCCCCCGCGAGAATTTCCCCCCTAATTTGTTATCTCCCCGCGAGAACCTTCCCCCCTAATTTGATATCCCACCGCGAGAATCTCCCTACCTAATTTGTTATCCCACCGCGAGATTCTCCCCACCTAATTTGTTATCCCAGCGCAAGAATCTCCCCCCCCTAATTTTTTATCCCAGCGCGAGAATCTCCCCCCTAATTTTTTATCCTACCGCGAGAATCTCCCCCCCTAATTTGTTATCCCCCCGAGAGAATCTCCCCCCTAATTTGTTATCACCTCGTGAGAATTTCCCCCCTAATTTGTTATCCCCCCGCGAGAATCTCCACCCCTAATTTGTTATCCCCCGCAAAAATCTTCCCCCCTAATTTATTATCCCCCCGCGAAAATCTACCCCCCTAATTTGTTATCCCCCCTCGAGATTCTCCCCCCCGCGTAGCTTTCTATTAGTGAAAGAATTTTTAGAATCGGTTAAGTAGTTCCAGAGATAAAACAAAAACAAATCTATCCCACGGGAACCGTACATTTTTCCGGGATAAAAATTAGCCTATAACATTCTCTGACCCCTAAACTACCACTATGCAAAAAATCATGTCGATCCCTTGCTCAATGAAAAACAAAAACAAAACTATCCCACGGGAACCGTACATTTTTTCGGGATAAAAAGTAGCCTATGTGCTATTCCAGACTATAATCTATCTCTGTACCAAATTTCATCCAGATCCGTTCGGCCGTTCTGGCGTGATTGAGTAACAAACATCCATACATCCATCCATCCATCCAAACTTTCACATTTATAATATTAGTTAGATTAGATTAGATTAGATTCAAGTTCAGAAATATTTCAAAATTCGATGTTTTTTATCTTCTATACATCTTATTACAAAGGAAAGTTTCTCGGACTATCTTTGTAATAGTCCGCATATAATTATTAGAGAAACACAACTCGATTGGGATGAGTTTTTTTTCTTCAGCATTTTTCTGAAAAGGTTTTATGTTATGGATCACGAGCTGAGCGGGAGTTTAGGGAGGAATGGAATTAATCGGGCGAAATTTGACTATTTCAGTAAATATATTAAAAAAACAAAAGACCGGGTTCCATTTCGTAGTTGTTTTTTTACATAGGTAGCTTAAAATCGATTCAACGGTTTTCAAGTTAATTGCGAACATACAGACACGAACTTAAAAAACCAACGTAAAAACTGAAAGCGATTATAAAATATTTTAATAGGTACGCCAATTTGCAACAAATGTACCTAATTGAATACAGCAAATAAATGTACTTTTTTAAAAAAGACAAAAAATCTACAGAGAAAACTACACGCATGTAGTAGGTACCTACAATACAGCATGGTTTAACTTGGCGGTCTTTAAAACACAATTACCAATTAGCATGGTTTAACAGTTAAATAATTATTTAAAGTTTAATTATATTATTTACAAATTTTCTGTTGAATAATATATTAAATTCTATTTTCGTTTGACAGGTATTTTATGCTCATTATTAAAAATGTATCAATCATAATTTTTTCGTGAAATGTACATTCGGTATCACAAAAAATAGTCAAGTCATATGGTTACAGTATGACTATGAATATTATGTGAGGTACTTATCAATATTCTATTATAATATGGAACTGGGCGTTTATTTTTTACACGACAGTTTTGTGGAAGTATGCAAAAAATAAAAAAATCGTCAAACACATCCTGTGTGCGGCAGCTCTACACATTGTATTTATTTCACTTTATTAATTCAGGTTCGGACTCATAATATTTTTAATTCACTAATCATTTTTGAAGTAAAACTTCTTTAGGTAGGAGTGATTCCGATCGAGCAGTGTAAGAAAAAAGCGTGGAGGTAGTAGGAGTGAGGGTAAGGGGAAAGAAATACAAGCGCGGTACTAGTAGAGAGAAATTAGTTATAACTCTCTAACAGATGGCATTAAAAAATAAATGAAAAGGCGTTTCCTCTGTTTCAATAAATTGTCCTCGATTGCGCTTACTTAAAAGTTTCAATAAATTGTCCTTGGTAGCGCTTCCTTAAAAGTTTGCAACGAGGAGTTGGCACGAAAGTATACCGATGAGTTTCACTATCGTGTACCTAGTCTTAATCAGTTGGAATTTGGAAATGCAATCAAACCTTCTCCACACGAGAGACGTTGTCTCCAAGTCTCTCTTTAAAGATTATAAGTAAAGATTTAAAAAAGTAGGTACTAGCCACACATCCATTAGTTCTTTTCTTTCAGTCTATAAAAAAAGATAACTCGCTAAGAGAAAGTGATTTCGGTACATTCGGTCTCATAAAAAATAAAATTATAACTTTATTTAGATTTTAAAAAACATGTCTATATTTTATATTTATATTAATTTACTAGCGGTCCGGTCCTGCGAAGCGAAGCCGGGTCGGTGGTGTTTGTTCGCTCGAATGTTATTAATACATTACTCACTCGCTTCGCTCGTTCGCTCGAATGCCGCTAAACTATATGAAATACACTCTTTCGACTCGCGCGCCACCTATTGTAAAATGGTTGTACTAGTTCAGAAACCTTCGCGAGCGTGCGCACAACAACTCACCAAAGTTTCACCGCAATCGGACGAATGGTTTAGGAACGCATAGAAGACGAACAGACAAACATTAATTTTTATATATAAGATTTGTGACGAGATCGGTTGTAATATTTTATGATTAATAATTATTTGATATTGATATCGTTCCTAGACATACAGAGTTGACTGTATAAAGCTAAGACGGTAGGACATGGGTTATCGCGTTATGAGTAGAACGGATTGAGGAAAATGGGAACTTTAGATGGGAAATTTGAATTATCAATACGGAACCTATGTTTGAAAAATGTCAGCCAATTCCAACAGTCTACTCAAACCGCTCTTAAAGTCACCCATCAAAATGACAATGCACGTCATCGTTGAGTGAAAAGTCACTGACTGTCATGTTGGTTTCACACAATAGCCGGCATTCAAAATCTATATTATTAGAGATCATTGGTCTTATGCGTGATATTCCCTAGAGCCGTTCCTGTCCCCGGCGCGTCTATGCGTTCAACGTTCTTCTCTGGATTTATAAGTTGAAAGTCATTTTGTATCGTAAAGCTGTGTTTGAATCCTGCGATGCGCTAATTTTAGCTCGGTGAACCTCCAAGACTGCTGGTTCGTTCAAATTTAAAAGCGGCTCTTCGTTAGTTTATCTCCAAACACGCTTTACTAAGCATTGGCATTCACGTTACCGTGAAAATTTAATCGATTACTTAGAAATATTACTGTAACTATTTACTTATTTCGGGTAATTTGTCTATTCGTTCAATTTACGCTTTTATTTCATCGTGATTTTAAACGAAAGACTAGACAAAAAACGATTTTTCAATTTTAAACTAAATACAGTCCAAGTTGTCGGTTTACACATGGTCGAGACACGAAGTGTAATCTTAGAGCGTTGTATACTTACGGTCATGATCTAGTTATCGACTTACGGTTATAGACTAATAACAAAACTGTGTAAACTTTCAGCTTTGATTGTACGTAACTTTAAAATTTTAAATGTTTATTTTATTTTTATGAAAATTGCGATAATTTTCGTAGTAAAAATAAAATAGGTACTAACATTTATTTTGAAAATAATATTGCTGAGATAAAATAAATTCGGCGCTGAATGGGTCAATGTATCTCAGCAAAGGTCTCAGCATATAGGTTTAACGCTTTGACTGCGGTTCAGAACAAAATTTTGTTACCGTATTTCACTTGTTTTGATCAATTTTTAATGGCGGTTCCAAATTGTTCTGCATCAAGGCTGAACTCAAGCTTGGCGCGCGTCCAAAGATGTACAATAATTCTGATGATTTCATTTATTATTTGTTTAAATCAATCCGGAAAATAATAATGTAAATACGAAAATGTTTAGATTCTCGCGCTAAATATAAAACTTTTTAATTGACTGAAAAATAAATCAACAAAAATGTTTTTTAACTGAAATTTTGAAACGATTTCATATTGATTTTTTCCTATGTGTGTTATTAATTATACATACATATTTCCGTATTGTAATTGAAGTTATTGTAAACATCCGTGAAAAATATTGATTTTACAATATTTTAAGCAAAACCATTTTGGTGATTTTTTTAACAGTTTTTTGAATTTTTTAACAAATAATAACATAAATGATTGGTGAATAATTGACTTATTTGCGCTGTATAAATTATTGTTGATTATTTATTTCAAACAATCAATAAATGTTTAATCATAGTGTATTATTTTTGTTATATTTAAAAAGTATTACAATTTACAGTGACATACAAATTCGTATGAACCTTGATTACCTACAAAATTAAAAATTCAAACGTGATAAATGGTGCGTCCAAAATAGAATACAATAATAACTGATCTGTTAATTTTAGAACATTTTTGTGATGTGAATAATTTAAGACTGAAATTTAATCTTTTCTCAACGTCAAGTGGGATTTTCCAGTGACTTGCATCCATAAATGCTGTGATTTTCTTATATCTTACAAGTTACACTTATTGTAAAAAAAATGTTCGTATTAAACTATTTTAAAACGGTGGTTTAAGTGGCCTTAAAGATTGTAAAAAATCAGTCGACTTGTGATTCAATTTATTAAAAACAACATGTTTCCCATCATAAATAATATTAATATTAATACTATGTTCTTTGCATCGACAGTTATAAATACAAAGCACATGAATATTGAGAATGGTTTATTACAAAAGATGGTACATATTTATTTTTAAACCAGTCTTGTTCATTGAAACTGAGTTGGATGCGAACAATTGCCGCATGCAGTGCGTTATCGGTGTCACTGTTTAGTGACAGTGAGTGCACCTGTGCTTTCGCGTTCAATCACTTATTTTCAGAGTCATAAGAAAGCGCGGTACATTGCCTACAATGAATCGGGCTACCGAAAATATCACTGCTACTGAAACACACTTCGTACAGCGCTACGTGACTTCTGAAAAAACAAGCTCATATGCCAATTCGTCAAAGTTTGCTGCAAAAATCAGCAACAAAAAACGCGAATCCAGTGAAGCGTTTGTGTCTGAAAAACTAAATAAATACGAATCGTCAAGTGCATTTGTTTCTGAAAAAAATAAAAATAGATCGAGCGTGTTAGATTACGATAAAGTGGATGCGCTAGCATCTGTTTTCGAAAAGCATAATAAAAACAAACAGGAAGTATCGCCTAATTTAATACCAGAAAAAGGTGCAAAGCGTTCATCCAGTGGAATTTTCACGCATTCGAACACGTCGACAATAAATTCTGAATTTCTCGGCGGTGCAAAACGTTCATCATCTGGTATATTTTCATTTTTTAAGTGGTTTAAAAAAAGTGAAAGCAACAAAACATCGTCAAATCTTTCGATTAACGATAATCGATCTGAATCGTCCGCGTCATCCAACAATGACGACGACGCCAGTGACGATGGACGCGACGTCAGCAAATCGTACGCCTTGTCGCGCGACACCAGCGCTGGAAGTGTAGATACCCTGTTCAGCACCGCCACGGTTGCCAGTTTCACGTACGTGCCGCCGACAGCGTATAAACCGTTCGGCTCTGCCAACGTACCGGAGAAATTGTTCCAGCCCGGTCCCGAAACCGACACGCATCGAAATCGCATGAAACTATTGGACAAGCATCGCGAACGCGACAAAAATCTCACGCTACGTAAAAAGTACAGACTCTTCACCGGAGAAACGTCATCAGAAAATAAACAAGAATTTAGCGATTATAGTTTGCCTCTAGTTAAAACTAAAAGCATGGACGACGATGAGAAACTCTACGACGATATGTCCAAAAAACATCGACGAACAGTCAGCGATAGCTCGAAAGATAAAAAAGCAGGTGCATATTGTCACGTCAAGGGAAAGCGAAAAGCACCTCCGCCCCCGGTTAATGCAGTGAGAACGTCTGTCAACGAGCAGCCAGTCAGATCGCCGAATTCCACATTAAATAAAAAGAAAAGACCAGCGCCGCCACCTCCAGTCGCTTTGGTTGCTTCGGTTAAAGTTACCACTAATTTATTCACGGATTTAGATACGAAATATACAAATCCGACTACAAATTTAACGCAAGAACAAAAAGATTTACTTATCAGTAATATTTCTCGATTACAGAACAACCGAGCTGAAGAATCAGATGAAGAAAATAACGGAAATTTATCTTCTTCCGTTCCTGATGTAGTATGCAACGATTCGTTGAAGTTGGAGCATGGGGTGTTAAAGCCTCTGAAAGAGGTGCAAAAACCTCCAGAGGAAGCTCAACCGCAGAAGGTTGTCGCTCCAGTATCGCCAATATCACCACGACCGTGGTATAAGAGGACATTGTCGTCTTCATCATCTAATCGTGACAGTATCATCAGTCACCATTTTGGAAAAAAGGATATCTTTAAATCTAAATCAGTTGATGAAAAAATAGACGACAATTTTCCAATGCGATTTTCAAGTATTAAAACTGAATCAAAATTTAACATGTTTTCGCGTTTCACTTCGTCTGATGATAGAAAAGAAAATAGAAAATCGAATGTTTCAATGTTGGCTAATATTAGTGAATTAGACCGTGAAGCTGCTGCTATTGTGCAAAAAGAGCAGAATCGAGAACAAGCTAAATTAGAAGCTCAAAATGAAAAATTCTATTCCAAAATAGATGATGAACAAGATGAAATGCCGGAATTTTTACGTCAACGAACTCCAGATAGTCCGAATAAGAATTCAAGTAAATTCAAAAAAGGTTCAGCTCGTGAACTTATTTCAAGATTCAATGCTCTTACAAATGTTACTAAAGTTACTGTAAATTCGGCGTTGTTTTCAAACAAAGATGAAAGTAACGTCAAAAGACGGTTTTCATTTTCAACTGAACAAAGTTCAACGTCCAGCAAAGAAAACATATCGGTTGTGACGCCTCCTATGAAGAGAAGTATTTTCAACGCTATCGGGTACAAGGAACCTTCAACGCCGAAAATTGTAGAAGAAAATTTGCCGCTACATAAAACCGAGATGAAACTCGATTTTGAAGCAAAAGCAGCAAAACAGCCGATCGATATAAGCAGATTTTTAGAAATCCCGTCTCCTTATAAACCCAATGCTCCTCCTTTAACACCGATGGATATTCAGATTAAGGGCACGACGAAGTTGGAACAACAAAACGTTAAAGAAACTGAACTGAAAGAAAATAAACAATCGGTGGGATCAGGTCCCGGGAATGTTTTGGAATCCTGGATCTGCGCTAGGTGCACTTTGGAGAATGAACGCTGTCGCATGACGTGCCTGGCTTGCAATGCATGGAAACCTATAAGTAAAATAACAAACATAGATAAATACTTGGCACCGTCTCCAGCTCAAAGTGCGTCGCACTTCTACGGCGGAGGAGTTGCGCCTGTTCTAACAAAGACAGATGACTGTGCAACAGCTCCGGCGCTGGAAGAAAACAAAACAAGTGCGGAAGATGACAAAAACAAACTAACCGGTGTTGACAAAAACGCATCGACGACGGCAACGAATGTATTTAAAGAACAGAATAAAAATAACGTAACAGCTTCTTCAGAAACTGAAAATACCTTCAACGATAAAAATATTCAAAAAGAAGCGCGGACGTTTGCCGAACACGTTTTTAAACAATTTGAAACAAATGAAGAGAACAACGGCGCAAATGAAAAGGCTGTAATTACTTCGGTTGTTGTTATTGAACCGGACATGGACGAAATTCGAAAGGCAAGAGTTGCTAGATTTAGTCAAAATCTAGATATAAATGACAATGATAAAACGGAAGTAAAAAGTGTTGAGAAAGTAATCACAAATGACAACAAATCTGAAAGTAAAAACGATATAGTTGCACCGACACCTCCTAATAGATTAATGACCGAAGAACAAATTAAATTAAGAAAAATGTTAAAGGAAATGAAAGATTCTTTACCAAATAAACGAAAAAGTGCTGAGTTACGTAAATTAGTTAATGACAAGGAAAACATACACTTAAAACTTGGAAAAGAAGTGTCCGCTGTTAAAAATGAAATTGCAAAATCTGACGTTATTAATATAAGAAATAACACTGGAGGAAGTTTAAATATAAAATTAAATTCAATTTCTAATAAAAATGACAACGAAAAAGAAGAAAAACATAGTTTAAAATCAGAAAAGAAAGATAATCTACAAACAATTTGTGAATTAGTGAGTGATTCAAAGAAGAACGAAAAAGAAACCAGTAAAGGAGCAGTGCCGAAAGAACCTCAACATAAAGCTGTTGCAGACAGTGACAGAAAAGATCATAAACCTATTATAGTAAAAGAAATTCCAAAACAAAAACCAATTACACAGAATGAAAATAAAAATGGCGAGTCTATAATAATAATACCAAAACAAACGACTGAACAGAAAACAGAAGACAAAATTGCGGAGGCATTGATAATAACGCAAGAAATTACGTACGAAAATATAAAAGTTAAAAAAGAAAATTTAGAAGCCAGAAAACCCATTAAAGTATCATCTTCTGTTCAAACGCAAGCTGTAGTTAGACAAATAAATTCACCTTTCCAAAGAAGAAAACCACCTACTGGTAAAAGTGATGATATCATATTACCAATTGCAGTTGAATCACAGTCGTCGTCAAAAAGTGTCTCGAGGTGTGGTTCGTTTGGCAAAGGAACATTCGAATTGATTCGACCGAAGGATTTTGCAGATATCTCAGCTACAAATACACGGCCAAATTCTCGAAAGAATTCCACATCATCCGAAGGTATAAAAAAATTAAATAACAAAAACCGTTCTCTTTTTTACATTATAAGAATATTGTTTAGTTGAAATTAAAATATTTAAGATGCTTCGTTATATCTAATTTTACTTTTTACGCGTTGCCAATTATGACCGAGCTAATATTTTTAACACGCTAGTATTAGCTTGACTTGCATGTTGCATGTATGCAGTATGTAAAAAAATCTTGCAACTCGATTTTCACCCTCTTCCAAATGTCCAATTGACGTGACACTTTGCAGTCGTATGTACTTTTAATGACAATACAACAAGTAAAAAAAGAAAATAAAAAACAAGTGGTGGGAGTGACGGTGTTGATGGTGGGAAGCATGTCTCCAGCCGTTTGAAATTTAAAATAATATAATATTATTAAATGACTAAAATTCTGAAAATAAAAATTATATTTTCAAAAAATCTTAAAAACTCCTATATTAACGCACTAAAAAGTAGAAAATATATTTCTTTCTCTTCTACAACGTTTAGAAGCGTGGAGCACTCGATAAATTAAATGAAATATAGCTAAGAGTGTCCCACGCTTCTAAACGTTATAGAAGAGAAAGAAATTTATTTTCTACTTTTTAGTGCGTTAATATAAGCGTGTTTTTTTAGATTTTTTGAAACTATAAACTTTTTAAAAGCAATTTTAAGCAACCAAAATATGTATTTTTAATATATGCAATTGATTATCAATTACATATATCTGATGGTTGGTTTATTTTTTTCATATACAGATTGTCCCAAAAATCGACGATCAAACGAAGTGAGGTGATGAGGGAGGTCATTTCCAATCAAAATAACCATAAATGGTGTTATCTGTTGACGGTTCAAAAATTATGTCAATTTTTTGCGACCGAAAAGTGTTCACAAAATTATTTTGTTTCTTTGACAGATAATAACAGCATGAAATTGCTTTTTTTGGAAAGATAAACCCTTCAGGATCATATCAAAAAAATTAACCTAACAAATCATATATTTTTTTAAATCAATTTTTGGTAGAGGCACTAGGCGATTTCAGAGCCAAATACAAAAATTGAAATAACTTTAGAACCGTCAACACTTGGATAACCAGATAATAATTGGTTATTTTGATTGGAAATGATCTCCCCTATCACCTCACTTCGTTTGAAAGTTGACTTTTGGGACACCCCGTGGAAGTACCAGGCGATTCCAGAGCAAAATTCAAACATTTAAATAACTTTTGAACCGTCAACAATTGGATAAGCGCATATATGGTTATTTTGATTGGAAATGACCTTCCACTATCACCTCACTTCGTTTGATAGTCGACTTTTCGGACACCATGTATATGTTAAAAATTTTATTATTGTCAAGTTTTTAATTGATACATACTATAAATGTATTTTAGAACCATCTTAATAATTTAATTCTCACACTTGTTAAAAATACATCAAACGCGCAATTTCACCAGGTCTTTTCGTTACAAGTTACAGTCAACCGTGCGTAAAGAAGTTTCACTTCAAAAAAACAATTGAAGTTCGGCATCACTAAACAGACAAATGCCATCGGCATACAGCAATAACATAATAAATATTGAAGTATAATGTACAAATACAATATAGTTTCGAACTGAAAACTGACAAAACGTTACAAAAATAATAATAAACAATCCACAAAAAACTTGCCAAAAGTTACAAAGATCAAAATAATATCATTATTATAAATTAGACAAGTTTCTAATCTCTGTTAATGCGTAAAGTGGTAATTTATTTATTAACCGACTTAAAAAGAAGGTTATCAATTCGACACGTAATTTATATTTTAACACGCTTATATTAGTTCCACCTGTATGTATGTATGTAAGTAACGGATTCTTTGAACGCGATTTTCACCCACTTCAAAACTTCAGATTGAACTGAAACTTTGCACACTTATCAAGGACCGATGACAATACAATAATTCAATAAGTTTGTCCCATTATCCTGACTAAAAAGCAAAAATAAATTATAATTTAAAAAAACTAAAAAACACGCTTTAATGGTAAACTGAACTAAAATGTAAAAAATAATTTTTATTGTAAAAAAGCGTGGGGTGCTTTGTACCATATTTTCATACTTTATAACAACTGATATCGAGCACCCCACGCTTTTTTACAATAAAAATTATTTTTTACTTTTTAGTTCAGTTTACCATTAAAGCGTGTTTTTTAGTTTTTTTAAATTATAATTTATTTATGTTTGTTCTGCCTAAACTTCTCGAGAGGTAACCCATTTGAATGATTTCGACTCTGTTGTGTTAAAAAGATGACGAGGTGTCCTATATATAATTTTTGCTTAGATAGGTTTAGTACTTATTTTTTTCTAGTTTAGTACTTAATCAAATATCAAGAAAGAAGTCGGTTAGTAACATGCAAACTACGTATTGCAATTTGCAAAGCCACTAAAACAGGAGTTCCCAACTTTTTTGATCATGACCCTAATTTAAAATTGCAAAAGCCTTCGCGACCCTTAAAAATTTTTTCCCCACAAAGTACAAAATATAGTCTATAAAAAAAATTTTTCAGTAAAAAATGCAGCAATTCAAATTTAAGTCGTTTATTCAAGAATTTAAGTATACCCCAGAGACCCCCCTCCCGCCTCTTCACACCGTTTTTATTTGATTTCGTGTTCTTATTTAGTATTTTTTTTCTATTATTCGAATTTAATGGTATAATCACGAGAGTTATAAATTCTATAATCACGGAAACAGGCTGTGACCCTAAAAAATCAGGCCGCGACCCCGCTTGGGGTCGCGACTACGACTTTGGGAAACCCTGGACTAAAAAGAGAAAAATAATTAAAATTTTGAAGTAGGTAATATATAAAAAGTTTTAGTAATCAAATTGGCGCCGACCTCAAAATTTAATTACTTTTTAGTGGCTTTTTTTGAAGGAGGTTCAATTTTTTTAATAAAATGTTTTATTAACTTCCCACTGGAAGTTATTGTTGTAATGGGTCCGAAAATCAAAATCAAAAAGGAAAAAAAAATTTTATATTTCAAGGTCACTACACTATTTTTACACTACTTTTAGAAAGATGTCTCTCTGTGTGTGTGTGTGTGTGTGTGTACGTACGTACGTACGTATGTGTCCATTTCTTTCTAAGACGAAATCTCGAGAATGAAAAATGATATCGACTACGTTAGGGTGCCAATCGACGCGTATTAACGTAAATATGATCTGAAAGAAATTTTTTCAAAATCGGTTCAGCCGTTCTTTTTTCTTAACCAAATAACCTCCAAAAAAGTAGATTTTACACAATATCTCGCGAATAAAAAATTATATCGACTTCGTAAGGGTGTCAATCGAGGCGTGTTAACGTCATTTTGATCCGACATAAATTTTATAAAAATCGGTTCAGCCGTTTTTTTTTTTTTTTTTTTTTAATTATTGATGTTTCAATGATTAAAATGATTACTTTTCTGTGTAATATCTAATTTAATTATTATTATTAAATATTTATCAAACTGGGAAGTTCGTCGTGTGGACCTCAAGGGTCGCACTTTAGTTCTAATAAACGACCCACCTCACGGCTTGTTTTTTAATATATTTTACAGGGCCGCCACATACATACGCCAACATATCTGAGATCAACGATTCGTCCAAAGCTACCGAGGCTCCGTCCATAATCTCGTCTCTGTCTTCATTGAATCAAAGTCCTGCTTCATCCGAGGAAGAACTGTTGTCTGCTAAACTATCGAGTCCGGTGGGGTTGCAAGATTTCAAGGCGACACTCAACACAGAAAAACAAAACGTCAATACATTAGCAATCAACAGACTTTTGAAAAGACTGGAAGCTGCGATTGCGGGAGGTCAGCATGTACAAGCTGCCAAACTTGCCAAAGATTTGGCAAGACTTAAAGTGAACTGTTCGGTTACCAGACAAAAAGAAATATCGTCAGAACACAATTCTTTCACGTTAGTACCTTTGGATTTAATTATAATCCAGTTTGTTAATTTGAACTTTAATTAGCAAAAACCCCCGTTCTTCGTACGAGTTTTTTAATTTCTACTTCTAACGCTTTGGTTTGCGGAGTTTAGATTTTCCCCGTTAGTTTAAACTTTAGAGGCACTATCTATTATGTCAAAGTTAATCTGAAAGAGAGTTAGAATTTCTTACTTAATGGATTTTAAAAAAATCCAATGAATGAAATTACTGAATAGTGCGTATTTCATAAATAGGGCCAAAATAGGAACAACATTACTATTTTATTTATATCGATTATTGTATTTTCAGAGCGGAAATGTATGTCGAAGATCAAGTGTCGCATCAGGGTCCAATTCCATTAAAAGTTTATTCTGAAATGACTGTAGGAGAATTAAAGCAAAAAGTGATGCAGGAATTTGATATTCCAGCTCACGTTCAGCGCTGGATTTTAGGGCGGCAGCTTGCCACCGATGATAGCGCTACCCTTGAAGAATACGATGTCAGTTGTAAAGGTGCTCCTTTGTTCCTGTATTTGGTCGCTCCAGGTAATCAGTAAATATCCAGAGGGTTCATTGTTTTAGCGAATATACTGAAATGTAAATAGGTTCCACACAGCGGCGATTTTAGAGGGGGCACCCGGGCGGTCTCCCCGGGTGCCAGGGCCGCGAATCAATTAGTTGAGAAATGAAAAATGCTAGTTTATAATAAGAAATAAAGGCCGCTAAAGAATATCTCGCCTGGGGCGTCCAGATGGCTAAGCCCGGCGCTGGTTCCACACCTCTCGTTAAAAATATAGAATTTAAATACGTGAATTTTAGTATTTTTGCTATAATGGTGGACACTGTTATATCTATTGTTTCATTGATTAAAATAACAATTATTTTGTATATGTATTTGTGTCCGAAAATGTATTTTATTTAAATGTTTTAAAATACGAACATTTCAATTTTAATTGTTTTACTAAAATTACTTTTATTTATTACTTAATAATTGTTTTTAATGAACTTCAATTATTGTTCATTTTTAAACAATATAATAAACATATGTTTCTATGTGTGTTGTGTTTTATTTGAAAACGCTTTTCTTTTTAATTTCAATAGATGATTTCACTGAAGAAACGTTAAAGAAACCAACAGCCAGCAGCAGTCAAACGGAAAAAGAGAAAAATGCTAACGAGCCCGTACCTAGTACATCGAAAGATACTCATTACGTTACATTCAAAGAATATGCTGCTAACAACCAAAGTGACTCAGATAGTAGCGGGGATATTGGTAAAAAAGTTGTACAAAATTTACAAGCATCAAAAAAATCTAAAATCAATAAAGAAGTAAAGAAAAAATCAACGGATCGCGAAATAAGAGAAACGTCCCTTAAACCATTAGATCCAAAAGTCGGTTGGCAATGTCCAGAATGCACGTTAATAAACCAACCTAATCGGCCTGGTTGTGAAGCGTGTAGCGCTTCTAAACCGATAGTTCAACCGAAAAATACCAAAACAACTTCGCTCCAAAACTATATCCAATTGATGGACCTTGATAAAACCGATCTCGTACAAAACACTGAACCATTCGAATGTCTTGTTTGTCTGTCAGAATGCAAAGCAGGTGAAGGCGTAACTCTGCGTGAATGTTTGCATACTTTCTGCAGGCAGTGCTTGGCCAACACTGTTGAGTATATCGACGAAGCCGAAGTGAAATGTCCTTACAGAGATGACAGATATTCCTGCGACATTGTTTTACAACAAAGAGAAATCAAGGCGCTCGTCAGTAAAGAAGTATACGAGCAATATCTTGCGAGATCCATAGCACAAGCTGAGAACAAAATCGATAACGCATTCCATTGCAAAACGCCCGACTGCAAAGGTTGGTGCATATTTGAGGATAATGTCAACGAATTCAAATGTCCGGTTTGTAGGACTACCAACTGTCTCACATGTCAGGTAAGTATTTATTAGTTTCCTATTTCACACGTCTAACATGTTTGAAATCTTAAACTCGCATGTATGTCATTCCACTGCAATGTAGACGGTAAAATAACTTGTAGAATCGAGGAATATTTTCAGTATTACAGGAATATCTTATTGCCGCAAGTACAAAATTGCATTACTTGATAATTTGTTGTTCTAGCATAACACTAACACTTAAACGCATTATAGGATTTATAGGGAGTAGGGATTTAAGACCAATAATAAGAATAGAACCACTGTCACCATTTGTGGTAGAAGTCGAGTAGAAATAATTATTAATTAGTAGCAGTAGCAGAACAACGTTCCAAAGATACTGTTATCTAAAATTGGTATTTTTCAGAACAGTAACAAACTGTTACTGTCGCTGAAAAGCGTAACAATTCCTTATTTTTAGTAACTGAAACTATTTTACTTCAAGATCCATTAATGCAAAACATAAATTTCAATAGTAAGCCATAAAGCTTGCCTTTTATTGTACTTTTTCTTCACAAAGTTGGTTCGAAAATCGAAATGGAGACAAAGATTTTCAATACACAATTATTCACATAGTTTGGGCACAGATACCAGAGCATTACGAACTTTTGGATAAAGCGATTTTTATCTCACTTGTAGGCTGTATATTATTGTTTGTTAAATTCATGTAAAAATATATATTTTTCAGGCAATCCACGAAGGTCTCAATTGTAAGCAGTATCAGGAACAAATGGCCCAGGACAGTGAAACAAATGCAGACGCTCGTCGCACCAGAGAAATGTTAAATGAAATGGTCGCCTGCGGTGAAGCAATGGCCTGTCCGTCGTGTCAAGTTGTGTTAATGAAAAAATGGGGCTGTGACTGGTTGAGGTGTTCGATGTGTAAGACGGAAATATGTTGGGTGACGCGCGGTCCTCGATGGGGCCCTGGCGGAAAAGGCGATACTTCAGGAGGTTGTCAATGTGGTGTGAATGGTATCAAGTGCCATCCGAAGTGTACTTATTGTCACTAAATATTATATAAGTAGTTAGGTAGTTCATAGGTTCTTAACCGATGTGCCGCGGCACTTCAATATGTCGCAACTCGGCAGTGCGTCGCGAAATTTCCTAGTAATATAATAAATAAATTTATTGTTGACACCAAGGGCCCCACATTCTGAGATGGGGGCCCTTGGTCACAACCTACAGCGGACTCCAGACGGTATTAAAACTCGAGTACCTATAGTGCTTAAAAAGTCTGCAGGAGGTTACCGAGTCCTTGGTTACCATTTTGTGGAGGCCATGTTGACGCCCCTAATATTATGTAGCCTCCCAACCATACGGCTTTTGACTTTGCAGTAAATTGGCTAAAAAAGATTGGGAATCCGTGAGTTAGACAAAATATTGAAATTTAGTAATATGGGGTTTTAACCACAAACCATACAGTTTTGTAAAAATGGTGAAATTTTGAGTATCTACTATCTAATCTACAGAAATATTTTTTAAGAACATGTTAATCAAACACTAATCCATTAATTAAAAAATATATCGCTAACTGATTATTTATTCTTTAATAAAAATGTAATCACCTGAAAATTATTTTTGCGAAATTGTATGTTTTTACGGAAATATGAACGTCATATAAGAACCCCTGGTAGTATTATTGTTTATTATAATTTGAAATATAAAAAGACTGTTAAAAAGCTTTCCTGTGAAAATATTTTTTGTGTAAATTTTTTTTAGAATTTTAAGATTTAGTAAAATCTCAAATTTTAATTGAAATATTATTTAATATTTAAATTTTAATATTTGTATCAACGTTTTTCTAGTCATGTTAGATAATTAGTAAAAATATAGTAGTACAGGCAATTTAGATAAAAAAATTTGAAATGAACAAAAAAATCTGAAACCGCTGAATTTAAACGACTTTAATGAATCTAGAGCTAATTTTTTCGCGAAAACCCACCGCAAGCGGGTACATGACATGGTGTTAGCTTTTCGCGTGTAATTTGCAAACGGTTAATCGGACAAAAAAATAGACATAAGTAAAAATATTTTCCATTGAATTTTACATAAGTATGTCCAGTTTATGATTCAGTTTATGCTAAAGGCTCAAAGTTAAGGGTAGTTTGGAGCAAGCAGTGAACAATGTGAAAAAGTCTACCTTGCCTGAACTATAGATTTAAAAGTTTAACTAATAATAATAAAAAATATTGGACGCGGTTAAAGAAAATACAATTTCATAGTCAATGTTTTTGACTAAACAATGAATAAATAATTACCTAATAAATATAGTTACCTACCCAATACCTAAACAATAAAAAAAACGGCTGCTTTTCTGTGACTGGTCAGTTTAGATGAACGCGCCGCCATGAATTTCTTATTTTGTAAGCAATACAATACAACTAATTTTGATTTTTATTGCTTTCTATTCAACGTTTTTTAATTTAATAAACTGCAGTACGTTATGAATTGTATTTATATCATTGTATGTACTATTAAAAAACTCGGGTCGCAGTGCCAAAACCCTGCCGACAATATAGTGTATTTGCTAATTGGCATTGTGGCTTTATTATGTGAACTTAAGTTTGTTTTTGGACAAAATAAAAAATTTAACCCCTTAATACATCCCTTAAAATAATATTTTTTTTCTTAATTTCAAAATTTTTATCAATGCAACCTCGGTACCAAATTAAATACACCCTTCAGTAAGTAAAGCACTATCCGTAAACTAGTGTTTTCATAAAATTTGTAACTCCGGTCCTGTCGGGCCGATTTTATTAAAATTTTAGCAGAACATTTTAATCGTTACTAAAGGGTTAAATTTCAATTTTGAAACGATTCTGAGAATTTTTTCGGCATTTTTGGACCCAAAAACATTTTTCAACCCCTAAAAACCACCCTTAAAATAGTCCGATTTGGCCCATTTTAAATAGGCTTCGTGCGGTGATGGATTTTAACGTGCCTACCAAATTTCGTCAAAATCAATTAACTCTTTCGAAAGTTATAGCCCGCACACACTATATATATATATATATATATATATATATATATATATATATATATATATATATATATATATATATATATATATATATATATATATATAAATATATATATATATATATATATATACATATATAAACAGACATTTCCAAAAATGGTGCCAAAGTGTTCAGGAGGCTATGAAACGTCGAGAAATTTTGGTCCGACCCCTAGGTCCCGCCATCCGACCGACGCCAATAGTGTATGTGCCATATGGCAAATACACTAAAAAAGAAATGTCTGACAAAACTAATAAATTAAGTGGAAACATTTAATCCATCATGGTTTTTGTGATTTTTTTTTATTTTAAATATAAACTGTTTTTATACCGAACAAGATTTATCAATTTTTTCAATTATTAATTATAGATTACCCGATCTTACGGTCGGTGCTCACTAAGAACGCGCTCGCTATCATTGCGTAGCTAGGGGGGCAGGGGGACAGCTCGCCTTCCAGAATGCTCGGTGCTCCCGCCATAAATGTGCGATCTAATGTCTCAAATATTATAATATGATTGTGAAATGTAAACTATTGTTTTATTATCTCGGTCGTATTGACCTATTGCCCCCCCAGCCCCTCCCGAGAATAATGCTCGCTATAGGAATAACATATCCTTCGATTCTCTAAAAACAATAATAATAGAGGAAGTATTGTACAGTCCATTAATATTTTAAAAATCCCGCACAAAAACTACAAAGTTATACTAACAACTGATTGAGCGTGTCTAGTAGAAATTGCAAATATGTTGCTTCACTTTCTAATTGATTGAGCAGTTGATTCGAAGTATATTTAGTCCCTGCAAAAACATGTCTAAAGAAAATGTATGAAGAAGGCTAATTCTTTCTTTTCTCCGGAAAACATATCCCTCATTCTGTCTTTTCCATAGCTTTTTCGTAGAAAAAATGGAAAAAGTATGACAAAAAAATTAATGAAATCAGAAGTAATGCGAATTCAAGTTTCAGATATTTCATACTTTCAGTAAATTAATTATTTTATCCACTGAAAGTATGAAATATGATCTGGAATTTTCAATAGAAAAAGTATCCGTATCTTTTATCCGGAAAAAGTATTCGGATAAGTACATGTAGATCAGGGATCGGCAACTGGCGGACGGCGGTCCAAGTCCGGACCGCGGAAGGTCAAAAACTGGACCACCAAAATTTTTTTGAATTATTTAAAAAATATTTTTTTGTTTGTTTTTATTTTCGAAAGCTTTGTGGCGGTAACAAAGAGGCACATTTTGAAGAACCATTATCACTCAAGATTAACGACCGCCCAGACACTCTTCGCATAAGCTGCTCCCCGCGTGAACTTAACTTCAAAAAACTGACTCAAGACCGCAAATGTAATTTCTCTCATTGATTCTTGAATACAATTATGCCTATTTATTGTATTTCATATTATTTTGTGAGCGAAAATTAAAATAAAAAATTAATAAAGAATATGAGTTGTTTTTTTTTTCGATAAAATTTTTCAACAGTATCCGGACCCCACCTATAATATTACTTGCCCCGATATCTAGATACATTTTACCAGTATTCGAACCCAGAAGATAACTCATTTGATGTAGAATCGCTTTACTTTTAGTTGGATTCTTAGGTGTAGAATATTAAATTTTCAAAAAAATTGACAGCCATTTTCTTTTTCAAGACAATAGCAAAAAAATTAAATTTTGGTGCTTAGAAAAATTCTGTATTGAGTGATTTGTATTCGCTATAAGAGCTATTTGCTTACAACTTACAGTTAAGTATTAAAAGTTTCAACAACACTTTGGGACCGAAATCACTATCTTTGTGAATAATCGTTCTTAAAAGTTTGGGTACTAAAATACAGTAGAGTTTCGCTAATCCAACCGTTAGTAGTCTAGCATTCCCATTAATCCGGCGTGAAAATGACTGCTCTATTTTTACATCAAGGAAACTTGATTACGTTTTCGATAGTTTTAATACACAGGTACTTAAAATGTATAGATAATGTTCATAAGGACTGTGAAAATTGCGTAAGAATAAATTAATAGATATATTAATAAGTGGAAAGGTTCAGGTTAGAATCCTGACTGTGACTATGGTTGGTAAAATGATTTTTTTCAATATAACGAAAAATTTTCAATCTTGGAAACAACGCAATTGAAAATTTTTCGTTATATTGGAAAAAATCATTTTACCAACCATAGTCACAGTCAGGATTCTAACCTGAACCTTTCCACTTATTAATATATCTATTAATTTATTCTTACGCAATTTTCACAGTCCTTATGAACATTATCTATACATTTTAAGTACCTGTGTATTAAAACTATCGAAAACGTAATCAAGTTTCCTTGATGTAAAAATAGAGCAGTCATTTTCACGCCGGATTAATGGGAATGCTAGACTACTAACGGTTGGATTAGCGAAACTCTACTGTATTTTAGTACCCAAACTTTTAAGAACGATTATTCACAAAGATAGTGATTTCGGTCCCAAAGTGTTGTTTAAACTTTTAATACTTAACTGTAAGTTGTAAGCAAATAGCTCTTATAGCGAATACAAATCACTCAATACAGAATTTTTCTAAGCACCAAAATTTAATTTTTTTGCTATTGTCTTGAAAAAGAAAATGGCTGTCAATTTTTTTGAAAATGTAATATTCTACACCTAAGAATCCAACTAAAAGTAAAGCGATTCTACATCAAATGAGTTATCTTCCGATAGATGGCTAGCAGCTTCGGCAATACGCATAGTAACAGAAATTTAGTTACAAAATCGACCGCTAGAGTACCTAACAACAATAATCAAATTAATTTAAGCTTGTACAATGAACATAATATAACGTTAGAAGTCCTAAAAATGTTTTAAAAATACACTTTTTCATTCATTACGAGGGAACGTAGGCGGCAAAATCTAATTCGTTTATTTATAGAGTTGCATGATTACGAATTGTACATACTTCAGACTGTAAAAAAATATATGTAGGTATCTAGAATATTTGTAGGCATTTCAATGAACGGTAGGTACTTACTCGATCTTCGTGTTGTGGTTGTGTTTCATTACTCGACACATGCAGCTAATCGGGTTTAAGCCGATATTGATCCAGCGATCATCTCATGTTGGTAAATAAACCCAGCGCACTCGCACTGCACGCATTCCTTTTTTCCTGCAAGCAAAGAAATCAGGTCAAAATAACAAATGGCATCCAAACAGAACAATATACAACACTAAAATGCATCGACAGAGCATGATTTAGTATATGAATTTTTTATGTGCCCTGAAAAAATAATCAGCCAATTGGGATCTGTCATATGGGCATAATATCACATCTGATGGTAGAAAATTTTACTCGAATAAGGGAAAAATGTAAATGATAATTGTGTAAATTTATTGTGAAATTGTTTATTACAAAAATAAAAAGTAAAATAAACAAAAAGTTTATCGAAAATGGAATCCGCGACGTTTTCTAATATCATGGCATTAAACACTATTTGCAGTTATTGTCCTGTAAAACGTACTTTGTAGCAAAATATTTTCTAATGAAATGTGAAGAAACTATTTATGAATTAAAAAATTATGCATTTATATTTGTTAAACTATAAAAACAGCAACTGTTGAAATTTTTCCCTTAACTCCGCCATGTTTTAAAGCCCCTCCCATTTGGCAGATCCCAATAAAAGTAATTTAAAAAAAACACATTGTGTTTATGATAAGTTCATTTGACTGAACATTTTTATTAATACTTACGTTGTACCTTTTTGGTTCAGTGTGGAAAATCTAAATTGAAGACAAATCGAAATAGAATAGAACAGAATATATCGCTCAATAAAAAGAGTCTCGAGATTCGAGAACCACTGAAGCGATTTAAAAAATTTCACTACCTATTATTTTATAAAAGCCAATACTCTTGACGAGTATCATAAGCTATATATTATTAAGTTACGCGTCAAAAGGCAGATGAACAGTGAGCGAAAATAGCGATTTCCACTCGGGCGAAGCCGGACTGGGCGGCTAGTATTTTATTTTATGTATATGTTACGCTCAATACTTGAATTTAGACAATGCTCGAAATAAATGCGCAAAACTAGTTTTGAGCAACGAATATTATTTTCCCAAACCCGAAATCTTATATTTAATCCGGGTATTGAGTGTTATAAAGTAAGCAAAACTATTTTTGCGCAATTTTAATTGCACAAAACGAGATTTTTCACATTTCTGAATGAGCAATAGGTACCTACTAGTTCTGTTTGTTTAATTCAATCAACGTCTGAATCCAAATAAAAAGTAGGGTTATGTTCTATATAGTGTCTTTCCCATAGAGATATCATATAGATGTAGGTAAATTAACATTTTTAAATTCACAAATGCGTCAGAATACCTGATTAAATGTAAGATTTCAGGTTTGAGAAATATTCGTTGCTCAAAACTAGTTTCGCGCATTTATTTCGAGCATTGTCCGAATTCGAGAATTGACTCATTGAGCGTAGGTAACACATACAATAATTAATATTACCAATAGTCGCAATAAAAATGCGTTTGAATCATTTACAAGGCATATATTGAAATAATATTTACCTATAATAAATAGCGTAAAAACTGTTTTAATCTTCATAATTAATTAAAAATTAACTGCAATTATGTTTTTCTTTTCGTGAAAAACTAAAACTCCAAGCATTCTTTTCAGTACCTACTCAGATGTGACGGGATTCGGAATTTCATGACAAATTATTGCCAATTGCGATAAAAGTAATTTAAAAATAACATAAAAATGATAATAAACAAAAATATTGCTTTAAGAATTTTACTCGGAGACATAGGTCCTAGACACAAAAAATCGACTTCACTTTATGGAATCTTCTGTGTTCTAAGGATAGTCATAAAAATATTAGTAATCATAGATTAAAATAGTGAAATTGTATTCATTTAGGTATATAGGCAAAATAAGCTTGCAAGTTGCAAGATCATTTTTGCACGGAGTCCACTAGTATAAACTAGTATTAATTAATTTTTACATGGACAGCATAGATATATTAAATTATTTGCAGATATTAAACCGAATATAATTCAATATGGTCAATTGTTTACGCGGAGGTATTTTGACCTACTTTTCGATTAACGAGGTGATTTCAATGATCGACTATGTATGAATTATGCATTATATTTTTATTAACATTTAAATTTTCTCCGATTTTGTTATCTTATTGTTAGTCATACCGGAAGAATAAGACGCGCGTTGACAATAGAACATCAAATAGGTACACAATAACTCAAGATTTAACTTCTTAATTGTTTAAATTAAAAACAACTGACAACAAAATATTTTCAAATATTTTGTGTTAAGATCTCAGGTTTAGCTGGGCGTTGTACAATTTCATATATTTTGAATTTATTATTTCTAATAAAAATAATTGAAAACCCAATTGATACTTTCAGCAGTTCTCACATTTTTTAATCGACTTCAAAAACGGAGGAGGTTTTATATTCGGCACCTATGTTTTTTTTATGTATGATGTTCACCGATTTCTCCTGCATTTGTAAACCGATATTGATGATTATTATTTTATTTAATAGAGCATACATCTAGGGTGGCTTCATATAAATTTTACTTAAATCGGTTCAGTAGTTCGAATGTAATACCGTTAAGGTAAATGTCAGTTTTGACACAGCGTAAACAGTTTGTTATAGAAGTGAGTTATAGTGACATAATATAATATATAATAATAATATAATATAAAAGCTAGTGACACAGTTAAAGTAAATAAGTGTTTTTCTTTTTTTAGTTTTTAATTATTAAAAATAAAATATTATAATAATATATAAAAGTCTTCGAGATTCAAACCTGGGTTTGGCGTTTCTACCTGTCGATATGACTCGTTCTTTTCCACACGGCCACCTAGCTTACTGTTTGAGACCTTAACATAGTTATACATGCTGTGTTTTGTTTCACATGTCAACCACTTCCAACTATTTCCATTACATGACATATAATCTTTTTTAAAATGTCACCATCCAGTATGAGACATTAGACATTATTCACGTCAAAAAAACAATTTTACCCTCTAATGCAGTGTTTTTCAACCTTCTTTAATACGCGATCCGGGACCCCTTTACAAAAAAAAAGATTCTGGCGACCCCCCAGGACCGTATTAAAACTATGTCAGTGATTTCAAAGATTCGTCTTCTGGCTGAAGAGAAAAAAAGAATATTCAGAGCTGGCAAGGGTTTTAAATTATTAGTGCCATTCGCCACTTCCTACCTATGTGAACTAACGTTCTCTTAAATGTTGAACATAAAAACTAAGAAGAGAAATAGGCTCCAATTAGAGAATGATTTGGTTATTTGTGTCTCAAAAATAGAACCACGATTCGATAAATTATTAAAAAATAAACAGGCACAGCCTTACACTGAAATGGTTGTATTTTTATTATAGTGTAGGACTTACAACCCTTGCTTTTTACTTTTACCCGACTTGCGATCGCGACCCCCCGAGCAAGAATTTGCGACACCCCTGGGGGTCGCGACTGACAGGTTGAAAAACAGTGCTCTAATGGATGTCAGAACTTCCTATATGGTGTATACTTAGGGTTGCCATAATTTGTTAGAGTTAAGTCCGGACGATCCTACAGATCTGGGAATAAATCGCGGCGACCGTGAAGCGCGAGCCGCGAAAATTTTTTTTGGTATTTTAATTCAAATGTCGGTTGTAGAAATTGGGAAAACTAAGAGTAAACTATCAAGGAGTGTACAGAAGAGGTGAGGTAGGTGGATATTAGTAATTAAAAAAATCAAAATCAACATAATATGTATGTTGTACTTATTATTATATAAATGGCTACTGACTCAGTCCTTCTTCATCCCCAGCTTCATTATCACGTCTTCGTTTGGCTCCTTCTGATTCTGAGTACCATTCGTAGGTACTTTTCAGACGTAAGGGCTTTCTTTAATAAAACTTTGTTTATTTTTACTTCCCACCTCTACTATGGTAGGGAAGTAATGGATTTAGTCCGAAAAAAATATTTCGAGATTTTAACAGATCTTCACGTTTTGAGACCCTAGCAATCGTTTAAGATCATTTTCTGACTGATCTCTCTCTCTCTCTCTCTCTCTCTCTCTCTGTGTGTGTGTGTGTGTATGTTTGTGTGTATGTGTGTGTGTATGTGTGTGTATGTGGTCAATTTTTTGCCTTCGAAATCGTAAGAACGGAACAACATACGGCCATGTCGATTGTTCTGTTGTGTTTATCAGCCTTTAACTTAGATCTGATTAGATTTTGAGTCAAATCGGTTCAGTGGATCCTGAGATATTAAAAAAAAAACGTTCTCAATGTCACGTATTAACATAGGTAAAAAAAAATATAAATGAATTCTAGATGTTATAATGTGAAAAAAATGTAAATATTTTTTCTCTCTAAAATGTATAGTTTTCGAGAAAAAAAAATATTTTACTAAAAAAAATAAAAATTATACGTAAATCAAGGTATAACCATGATTTTTGCTATATTAAGCTAGCCATCAAGTAGATCACCAAACAAAAAAGAGGGCCATGCTTTTTTTCAAAGAATAAAAAAAGAGTGTTTATTTTTTGCAAATATTTACTAGGTGGGAAGTATAGGACTAGTCATCAGTCGAATTTTTATTTATTAAAAATCCGGACGTAATTACGAGACCGGACAAAAATCCGGACATGGTGTCATGGTTACGAAATCCGGACAATCCGTACTAAATCCGGACGTATGGCAAGTCTATGTATATTGTATAATATCTGATTTCTAAAACTGAAACATTAGCGAGTATGAAAACCTAGGTAATACGATGCACGTAAAAGTGCAAAAACAAGGCAAACAAAACCGGCATTAACTCCTGTGCAGTGTAATGGTGTAACGAGAGTGCAAGTAATCTATGTTGTGCGATGCACCTCGGTGCATTTCCCAACAAATAGATACTTATGTCGGTTATACGGATCTAATACTATCATAAACGCCACGTGTCAACGAAGATCGAGAGTTCCTTGGCCTCTCCCACGTGCCGCTAGCTCAGCCCAACAACCGAACAGATTGCACCGTGCTGTACTGGCGTTCAACTCTCCGTTCCGTCGCGCGGCATAAACAACACAATCACATATCCCTGCATTACGCATTGGCACTATAGTGCACTGCATACACGCACTATCTCACCAATTTTGTTTGTTGACAACAGCATAGCTCGATTGGACTATGCAAAGATACACGTTTCGATTATGAACTCTAATACCGGATCATTATTAATTCTGAAATTCTGGAACTAGTTACTATATCGAAAAAGGTCTACAAAAATGATTTTTTGAAGTTATATTTCTTTTGGCGCGTTATGGAAAAATGATGAGATTGAATTTTTACGTTTAACACCATGAAGTTAGTCGGTAGTAACATCATGAAGTTAGTCGATAGTAACACCATGAAGTTAGTCGATAGTAACACCATGAAGTTAGTCAGAAGTTCATGATTATAATACCCTATTATCACCAGTCACAATTTGACAAGAGCGTTTTCAGTTTTGAATAACATTAATAAAAGCTATTGCTATTCAAACGCTCGTTTATGCCGCTTTCGTTAAATATGAGTTCGTACCCAACACCCGTACTGTTTATATTATTATAAACTTCATCAATTGTATTTAATATCTTTATTTTATTATTTTTCATGATTATAATACCCTATTATATAGCACTGCTATGTAAGATGTGCGTGGTATAACGGATAGCACCGCCGCGTCATACGCAATAGGTCTCGGTGTCTTTTTTACAAACGTTTAGTACTGGCACACGGGATAAAATTTTTGGAGTTATTTTTTTTAAATCGAAACATGTTTATTGATAGAAAACGCTGAATGAAACTTAGTCATTTGCATTAACAAAAAACTCGGGTCGCAGTGCCAAAACCCTGCCGACAATATAGTGTATTTGCTAATACTGGCATTGTGGCTTTATTATGTGAACTTAAGTTTGTTTTTCAACAAAATAAAAAATTTAACCCTTTAATACATCCCTTAAAATAATATTTGTTTTTCTTAATTTCAATATTTTTATCAATGCCAAATTATAACACCCTTCAGTAAGTAAAGCACTATCCGCAAACTAGTGTTTTCATAAAATTTGTAAGTCCGGTCCTGTCGGGCTGATTTTATTAAAATTTTAGCAGCACATTTTAATCGTTACTGAAGGGTTAAATTTCAATTTTGAAACGATTCTGAGAATTTTTTCGGCATTTTTGGGCCCAAAAACATTTTTCAACCCCTAAAAATCACCCTTAAAATTGTCCGATTGGGCCCATTTTAAATAGGCTTCGTGCGATGATGGATTCCAAGGTGCCTACCAAATTTCGTCAAAATCAATTAACTCTTTCGATAGTTATAGCCCGTACACACACACACACACACACACACACACACACACACACACACACACACATATATATACATACATTTCCAAAAATGGTGCCAAAGTGTTCAGGAGGCTATGAAACGTCGAGAAATTTTGGTCCGACCCCTAGGTCCCGTCATCCGACCGACGCCAATAGTGTATGTGCCATATGGCAAATACACTAATAATATTATGCATTCCAATATTTTATAATCTTTTTGTTTATTGTATTTATTTGAAAAAAAAACAATAAATAAACGGTCCGACACAATTTGTCTTAGTCAAATTATTCAGTTTAAATGCTTCTGTCTCCTTTTTTAATTTTCATTCGCTTTTTGGGAAATATTAATGCTCAGTTGCAGAATGCGTTGTCAAAAAATTTGATTTGACAATGACCTTAGATTGTGACCACACATATTTCTTCATAAGAAAAGCATTGGCAAAATTTTAAATCGATCCTGTTCGAAAAATATTGGTGGTATTCTGTATGGTTAATGATAGAATTCACAGCACTGTAAAATTTCTGTCTCACCTTACCTTATGTAATATCACATTTGTTAGAAAGTGACAAAAATTTAACAGTAGGTACTGTAATTTCTAACATTGATTGATTGAAACGACGTTTTTTACAAGCTTTTATTTAACTTGCAATGTATGTTAGTTAATTAGTTTGTGTGTTTGTTTAGGTCAAAACTTGCAAGTCAATTTTAAACGACTTCCACGTATCCGATCGATTTGACATTTTGTCCACATATGTATTCCCGATGACAATACATGAATAAATCGTTTTTAGAAACAAATTCAACCCCTAAGGGGTTCAAACGGGGATGTAGGGTTTCTTTGACTAATCAACGCCCAGGCCAAATCGCTGAAGCTAGAAACTTGAAATTTGGACAATTGGTTCCTTTTCTGACGTAAGCATCCACTAAGAAAGGATTTCTCGAAATTCAACCCCTACGAGTGTCAAAGGGGGGTAAAATTTTGAAAGGGTAAAATGAACCAACTAAATATTAGTAAAAAAACTTTTTAGAGACAAGCTTTTTTTAAATGCATTAAAAAGGAAAAAATAATTTTTAATAATTTAGGTTCATAATTATAAAAGCGTGGGTCGTGACAAATAAACTATCATAGAGTTCACAACCCACGCTTTTATAATTATGAACCTAAATTATTAAAAATTATTTTTTCCTTTTTAGTGCATTTAAATAAAAGCTTGTCTCTAATATTTTTTAAACTGTGTATAGGTATTTAACATGGTTTTTTTTGTGCAATTTCCACTTTGAAACAGCATTTTTCTGCGCATTTTGATCAAAATTTAGCTTGAAAAGCGATGTTTTTCTATGTAGATCAATCATTTGTTTTTGTGTGAGTACAATCTAATGTTCTACATGACAGAGAGTTTCATTACGACATTAGACTGTTCCTTAATGTATAAAAACTGTTTTTATATGATTACAATCTCAGGTCGTTGTCAAATCAGATTTTCTGACAATGCGATCTGCAACCCAACAATGTTATAAATTAACATTTACAGACAAATATAATATTTATTATAATATGATATTGAATGATTTGTTTTTCGTTGTCATGGTTACACTGTTAGAGTTAAATATTTAACGCAGCGTTCAACGGTCTGAAGTTACATTTCAAAATTCAAAAATTAAAAAACAAAACTATATCTATAACATGAGGGCAGTGTAGCCTAGTGGATAGCGTACTTAGTACCAGCCTTTAGACTAGACTGTCGTGGGTTCGAATCCCATCTGTGCTCATGGATGTTTTGTGATGTTATTTAGTTTTAAGTTAGTTGTTATTTAATGTTAATTTAAGACGCTAATGACCTAAGTTGTCGACACGTCTATAATCTACAATAAATAAATATCTAAACCTTAAAACATGCTGAAGCGAATGGACTTATTAGAGAACCATTTTTATGAAAGTGTGTTAACTGAACGACATCAAAATATCTTAAAAAGTAGGTATCTATTATTTAAAAAATCCCCTACCAGGAGGGCCGGTTGCAATAAGATACAAGCTATTACATTTTTGATAATAATATTTGAAAATGTGTACACCTTTGACTATAAATATAGATATATAATAATATAATATTATGTAGCTATAGGTATAGTCAAAGGTATACGCAGAAAACAACAGCAAGGATCTTATTTTGGATGGGGTCTGGCCAACGCATTTTACAAAATATTATTTTCATCAAAACTATATAACGTTAAAAATAACAAAATCACTTTATTTTTTCGTCAATACCTCCTATTTAAAGTAATTTTAAATTTTCTTTCGTGTCGGTCATATCTTCGTTTATAATAATTTTTTTACCTAAAAAAGAAATGAATTTAGTTGAAAGCAAATATAATCAGAAATAAGGTTTATAAAAATGAGAAAATTAAATTGCTTTCAACGTGCTTATTTAACCGAGACGTAATAAATATTACGGAGTCTAGAAAATACCATTTGGCCCACAATGATATTTTCATATTTAACTTATTTTAGCACCTTTTTATAATTTCACGCATAAACAAATAATTTTAAGAACTCTAATTTTAATGTATAATATAGATGCTCGACAACTTTGATTACATTTGGAAAAACACCCCTCAAAAAACATTTAACAACAAAAAAAGACTGAAAATTAACGTCAAAAACCTGAAAAAAACCAGAGCGAAATGACAATTATTAGTTAGACTCTTTGTCTGTGAAAAGCCTAAATCCACAAATCCTACACGGAGTCAAGAAGAAAAAACAACCATCGCCCTTCACAGCGGGCGTCGGCCCTCGCTCCGGTCTCAACAGCTGTGCATTTATTGATGTGAATATAGACTTACAGCCGTTGCGACAGGACGTAAGCACGCTGTTCGAACGAGGTTGTGGGACAACTTTTTTCGTAAGGCTAAGTAGCGTTACGAAACGAGTCACCCCAAGATCTAGATCCCTAGGTGCGGTCCAACGCGGATGTCCACTCGGTTCCTAGAGACCGCGGAATACGCAGCTAGCTAAATATTAACAATAGCTGCACGACGTACCTGATGCCTTCGCAACATCGTATGCGAAGACAGACAGCACGCAGTACACTGAAATCCGATAACAAATTATACAAGTGTTATGTGTGTCCCTAAACTCGCGGTATGCAGAAATCCACTGGGGAAATTTGACCACCTTTACGCTCCTAGCGCGATGGAGGCTAGACCTTAACCCACAGAAAGCACAGCGACCTTCGCTTTTGGAAAACACAGCCGATTTTCACTACGGAAAATACAACACTTTGATTTTCGTATAGAAAACACGACAAGTGAGATTTTCCTTTTCGAAAACACAGTTAACACGATTTTCACGGTGGACGATACAGCTATTGACTTTCGCTTGGAAGCTAAGGCAGTCTCGACCGAGCCAAGACCTAAGATTTTAAGGGCGGACACCATCGCAGGTGGTCACTAACCGCGCTGTCCTGTCCGAGCCACACGCGTAAGGACAAAGTTGGCCGAACGGCGCCCTACAGCTATACCCTAACATCTAACGTCCCATATTGAATTGGAACCTCTGTGGAAAGAAACCCTAAACACAGCAGTGCAAACCATCAAAAGGCCCTCCCTACGTATTTCATCGAAGTCTATACAAGTTACAGTTAAACTGCTGCTATAACCCTAAAGCTAACGATAAACGAAAAATTATGTATGATTGTGTTAAAGCCACTTGCACCAAAAGCGCAAATATCTGGAAACTTGGATTTTTTACATTCCAAAATTAAAATTATTCTGAGGTATTTAAAAATGATCTAAACAAAAAAATTATTTTTTCGTGAGACAGATCCTATTTGAAATTAATTTATTTATTGTATATTAAAGACGTCCGACAACTTAGGTCATTATCGTCTTAATTACATCAGATAAAATTATCATTTTTAAACTAAACGACATCACAAAACATCCATGAGCAAGGTGGGATTAAATGTATTTTTACCGTAGTCTGAATTGCAGCTATTGGTGAAAGCGGCCACTGTATAATGAAGTCGCCCATTTTGTACCGCATTTCAAAATTCATTAATTAATTCAAATTCCGTTCGTTGAAATTCAAATTAAAAAAAAAGATTCAAAGTTTTCCAAAAAATTTAGACTTAAATGCGACACAAAACAGGAAACCTAAAATAATCAAATAAATAAATAAATTATAATTTAAAAAAACTAAAAAACACGCTTTGATGAACTAAAAAGTAGAAAATAATTAATTAATTTTATTGTAAAGAAGCGTGGGGTAGTATGAAAATATGATACAAAGCACCCCACGCTTTTTTACAATAAAATTAATTAACTTTTTAGTTCATCAAAGCGTGTTTTTTAGTTTTTTTAAATTATAATTTATTTTTGCTTTTTAGTCCTGGAGATCCTGGTCAGGATAATGGGACAAACTTATGGAATTATTGTATTGTAATCGATCCTTGATAAGTGTGCAAAGTTTCAGTTCAATCTGAAGTTTTTTGCTTTTTTTTTTTAGTCCTGGAGATCCTGGTCAGGATAATGGGACAAACTTATGGAATTATTGTATTGTAATCGGTCCTTGATAAGTGTGCAAAGTTTCAGTTCAATCTGAAGTTTTTTGCTTTTTTTTTTTTAGTCCTGGAGATCCTGGTCAGGATAATGGAACAAACTTATTGAATTATTGTATTGTAGTGGGTCCTTGATAAGTGTGCAAAGTTTAAACTAAATCTGACCGTTCAAAGTTGGTCAAAATCAAGTTCAAAGAAGTCGGTTACAAACATACAAGTGAAGCTAATATAAGCGTGTTAAAAATGCATCTCACAACGTTTTAAATTGAGTGTATTTTTAAAACTACAAAATAAGAAACGTTGTGTTTTACATTTAAAAAAATTGAAAAAGGCGACCCTAAAAGGCAAAAAAATGGGCGATTTTAATTTTATCTAAACTTAATAAGAAAATTAAAACGCGATCGCGAAAGTGTGATCCCGATTATAATATGTAAAATATGTTACAAGTGATAACTGGAAACTGAAGTTTATAAAAAACATTATATATAATTTTTTGAAAAGAGTCCTATTTACACAAAATATTGCACAAACTGTCTGAACAGTTGAAATGTACATCAACCATCAAAGAATTTAAAATACAACTAAAAAAAATACTTAATAGAGCTTTCACCCTATAGTATGTCAGATTTATTGCGAAAAAATTTTGAATTTTCAACTTTGACAATTTGTATCTTTGTATGAAGCAATGTAAATATAACTTTATTATTATTATTTGTTCTTTTTTGAACTTTCGAATCATTATCATTAATTTCTATTTCAATAAAATAGTTTTCATGAAAACATAAAACTTCTATCAGTGATCACTGTATCTGTCACGTGAGCTTCTAACAATTCTAGATTCCCAAAACCCCTAAAAGAGCCAACATTTTCGAGTACATAACAATAAATACGGAGGGCTTTTGTTGACTCCAGCTCACTGTAACAGGATAAATAATTAAAAACAACTCACTCACCAAAATTCCGCAGTACAGTTTCGTCAGCAACTGCAACAAAAAAAAAAAATTATTAGCATAAAAATGACAAAAATTCTTTTAATTAATAATTAATTAAAGGAAAACAAAACTAAGTGAAAAAACGAAAAATACATACTTGAGACTAAATCTCTGTAGCGCCCGAAGTCCATTCCTGGTCCAGCCCTGAAAACGAGAGGTAAAAGTCGCGAACTACCTACTGACTGTTATTTTATTAATTATTTAAATCACTGCACTGGACGATCGTTTTAATAAATTATTTTTGATAAATACAAGTTTAAATTCGCGATCACTTTATTAAATAACATTTTAACACTTTCACTGCACTGGTCCAATTCTGATCCTTTTGGTCTGGTTGATCCTATTCTGTCGTTGTCCTGGACATGATGGCTTCAGAAGAAAGGAGCTCCGATTTATTCATTTAAATTTTATTTAAGCACTTACTCGCGCGATCGCGGAGCCGGGGACGATTCCATTTGCAGCGTCGTCTTGGAAGAAACAGATATGTGTGTGTAAAATTTGGTCAATACCAACGCATTCGTGTTTCCACGATGTTTGAATCAAAGTATTCCTCCCCAAGACAACACCGTCTCGGCTCGACCGAAAACGAAGACACTCCCGCACTTCCTGTAAACGCGAGAGCCAGTAACCGACGCCACGCACTACCGACTCAAAAAGCGAAAAACGAGAAAATTCTAGTATTAGGTACATAAAATAAATTCGATGTGATCTGCAAATATTTTCGACGTGATTTTAATTTAGCAATTTTGGCTTTCTAACGCAACATTGCTTTGAATTTGAGAACACTTCAACGTGAAGTGAGCCCTTGGTATACCGACTTCCGTTTTGGTAAATATGAATAACCACCCCTCGCCTCACAGCCTTGCCTCACCAGGAAAGTGTTAAATTAGCCAAAAGGAAAAAAGAAATACTCCTCAAATGCTTGCCTACACAAAAAACTAAAATTTGTTATTTGAGGGATTCGTCTGAGAAGAAACAACTGATTGTCGAAATTCAATTAATTTTACTTTACGATTTTTAATTTTTGAAACTTTTAGCCATTTTTCAACGTAAACCCAGAATAATTAATTATTTGTCTGAAAAACTTTGAGAAAAGCTAGAAAAAACTCTAAACTGGTCAGTTATTTTATTTTTTAACTTGATTCTAGTTGTCGGTTACACATTTTATTAACAGAAAATTTTATGGGGGATTTGAAGCCACACCGCAACATTCATTTGACAAAGAATGGCTTTGCTCGCGCTGGAGGCAACTTTAAATTTATATCTCTGTAAGTATCTCAAAGTAGAAGGGGTATAAATTTTAGGATCGCAATACGCCAGCTTATTAAATGACTTCTCAGGCACTGCACCGGTAGCACGATAGTAACTCTAAATAATATCAATAAAACAATAACCATATTATATACACTAATGCATATATAATATTATTAATACACATCTGAGATGTCACACCTCGAAGTATAATAATAAATCGTAATATTAACATTATCAAATGCAACACCCAAGGACGCCCCAACCTGTTCTAATATTGCAACAGAACTCTATTCCACAACGTTCCTCAGCGAGGTAATCCACAGGACGCAAGTGAACACCCTTCAATGTAGAGTATCCGAAAATGAGTCCAAAAGAAAGTGTCGGATCGGCTATCAACGACCTCCACTGTCCCAAAACCACACCCAATGAACACCTCATTGCGGTACGCCAATACGCACCACACTAAAGTGGCATGCAGGATTCGGGGAGAGGCGCCGCTTAAGGCGACCTTTCAAAACCTTTCGGAACACTGTCAGACGCCCAACAGTACAAACAATGACGCAATTCAGGGATGAGGAAGAGAACCCGACCTCAAACTGATTCGGTTGCCTGGCCCGCTGAACGAACCCTTATCCACCCTATGAAGCGTCGCAAAGTTCGTTGGGAATGTTTTATCTAGTCTTAGATCATTTATACCATAATCTGCTATAGAAATCCTTGTTGATATCCTATTTTAAATTGCCGACGCAGCCAGCCATTCATTCGTAAAATTAATTTTCTATCTTTAAAGTTAACCGACATTTAAATTTTGAAAAATTACATTAGCTCTAAAAAAAAATATACCCTCCCTGACTATAAACAGACGTACAAACATCAAGATTTAAAACATTATTTTCAAAAAACAAAAATATTTGCAGATCATTTCACACTAAGCATTAAGTTCACAGTAGCAAATCGTGGTCCAGTCCCAAGGATGCCATAGACGCTGATGATTTCAGTTGTCTAACGTCTATAATCTACAAGCTCTCTCTTTCTTTCTTTCCCTCTCTCACACACACACGCGCACACGCACGCACGCACGCACACACACACACATCACAAAAATACAAAATCGACAATTGAGTTAAGAAGCATCACGTGGGCCAGGGTGACACTTCTCTCGTCAAAATGCCATATCATACAACATTAAACTGACGGACAACAAATTGTTGAACTGGGTGCCAAATACCTGCAAAAAGATAAATCAATTATAGTAAATATATAAGTAATGATTATTATTTTTATTAATAATTATTTGTACTCAGGAATTGAGTCTGCTAAAATATGAAAATATAATCAACGAATCTCCTGATGATGCTAACACTGTTAGCGAAATGGGCGTCTAGAAATTAGTCCTCGTGTTTAGGAGTTTTGTGGAAACTTTTAATATTCAATTAAGATACGACATTTTATACGAAAATTTATATTAGTTTTTTTGGTAGACATTTAAAATATAAATTTACTTACCAAAATAACCAATCTTCAATTTAGATATAAAATTTTTGTAGGAGACGTCCAAACGTAATTTCAAAAATACGCGAAACTCGTAGTCGTCTAGTTGCTAAGAAGTTGCTCTCATTTGAATGCAGTTGCAGTAGCGTCGAAGTCACGTATTTATACTGTTTAAATAAAATAAACAAATGGCGTTCAGACAATATTAAGAGGGGAAGAAATAGGGCTCAATAATATCATTTGAAATGAGCGCAGATCGTTTTGCCATAACAAATCATAACATTGAGCCCTGTATGTAAAGTCGCCGCCCTCTCTTTACACTGTGATGGGTCCTACAATGACATCCCCATCACCCCACCAATGTCCGATAACAAGTTTAACAAACGTTTCAGAACTAGAAAAAATCGTTATATTACCAATAAACTGATTTTAGTGCTAGCAAAATTGGCGCCCCAGGGCTATAGTCCATTTAGCACATGCAGTTAAGGTGGCCCTGGCAGTGATTGTTTTGTTGTTTTCAGATACGCCTCGCTTTTTGAATATAGCAAGATCCAGTCGAAGCGTCGCGACGTCGCCTTTGCGGATTACATGCTGGATTCGGTCAAACAGGCGGACGAAATGAATTCGCCTAGCTTTATAAAATCTGACTTGCCCTGAACATTGTTGCCCAAACAAATCAGGACGGGCGTCGCTACGCCGAAAATACGTTCGTAGATTGTCCGAAATCAAATCTGAACACAGCAAATTAATGAGCGCAACAAAGCGGTCATATAATATTTAAATTCACTTTATGCTTATTAGTTATTTCCATGGATAGTTTTATATTTATTTAAAAGTTTGGAAAAAGTTTAGCAATGTGTAAGCAGAACAAAATTTAATTCAACCCCGGAAAGGAAATAAATAGCCGTGTCGACATTCGTAACTATTATTAAAAAAACTTGCAAACTTACCGAAATATTCTGGCCCCCGCGATGAAGCTACACTGTTCAGCAAAATCCTAGGGTCTGACGAAATGCAATGCCAACGCAAATATGAGTACTACGTGTTGATGGATCCATGGTTAGTGTACTTCAATAATGTGTGTCTCTTAGATGTATTTATCTGAAATAGCAAACAATTCATATTTTACAAAATTTTATAGCCGATAAAGCACATGAGTACCTAGTTTGGGTTTTTGGTCTAACTACAAATTATTTGAATAAACCCAGATTTTAAAAAATAATCAATTTAGGTAATGCTCATTTCGTTTAGGTAACTAAAAATATTAATTTGAAAAATATATGGATTACAAAATTTGAATTTTACTTAGACATGGATTATAATATTACTGCATTGTTTTATATTATTATAAGGACCTAATATAATCTATATCAAAAATTTAACTTACAATAATATTATTATAAGAAGATATCTTAACGAAACTAAAACTGATAATTTGACTGAATGAATGAAAGAATTCTAATTAATTACGCAACAGGTATTATTGACAAAGTCAAATAAAACAGTGGTACTCAACCTTGGTATAAAAAGTCCATTACAGTATATTATTTAATATGAACGACATCCCAGTTATTAACAGTTTGACGTCTACTTAATATTAAGATAAGATTTATTGCATGTGCCTACGTCCTACATATCCTGTTTGCACACGATTTTTTAATAATGGATAATGTAATATATCTTTGTACTTATTTCGTTTGTGTTCTACCTAATTTTTATATTTTTTTTACGTGGCACATTCTCTATTTACTGTTTGATCATTCAGTTTAATGTATTTATAGTGACTGGGACAGACGAACAAAAATGAAAAAGACGCTAATGACCTCAGTTGTCGAGCGTTTATAATTTACAATTCATTCATTCAAAAATGAAAAAACTCGGGTCGCAGTGCCAAACCCTGCCGACAATATAGTGTATTTGCTAATACAGTCCGTGTGACTTTAATACGTGAACTTATAGGTTTGTTTTTGGACAAAATAAAAAATTTAACCCCTTTATATATCCCTTAAAATAATATGTTTTTTCTTAATTTCAATATTATTATGAATGTAACCTCTGTACCAAATTAAATACACCCTTCAGTAAGTATAAAACACTATCGCCAAACTAATGTTTTCATAAAATTTGTAAGTCCGGTCCTGTCAAGCCGATTTAATTAAAATTTTAGAAGCACATTTTTAACTTTACTAAAAGGTTAAATTTCAATTTTGAAACAATTCTGAGAATTTTTTCGGTATTTTTGGGCCCAAAAACATTGCTCAACCCCTAAAACCCACCCTTAAAATGGTCCAATTGAGCCCATTTTAAATAGGTTCCGTGCGGTGATGGATTCTAACGTGTGTACCAAATTTCGTTAAAATCGATTGAGTCTTTCGAGAGTTATCGTGCTAACACATATATATATAAATATCTATATACCGTGCGAGTTTTTTCAAAGCGTACATAGACTGTTTCACAATTTAAAATCGTGGTATAGACCGTGGTATGCAAGATACTGGTCTGCCTGGAAACTGCACACTAAATAACCCAGAGACTTGCCGACAACTATTTCCCCCAAAATACAAATTGTACATAAGAACATTTTCTTCCACGGTGTACATTTTTTATAGAAAAAATATTAAATAAATCTCTGAACTTATAAAATTTATTATCACAACTCAACTCAATAATAATAAATATTGTAAATAAAAACATTCGTTTCCATAGTTTGTAACAATATCTATACCACGATTTCAAATTGTGAAACAGCCTATGTACGTTTTGAAAAAACTCACACGGTATATACATATATATATATAAACATTTCTAAAAATGGTGCCAATTTGTTCAGGAGGTTATGAAACGTCGAGAAATGTTGGTCCGACCCCTAGGTCCCGCCATCCGACCGACGCCAATAGTGTATGTGCCATATGGCAAATACACTAATAAAAAAATCAACATTGTCGACTAGTAATAAGTACATAGGTACTCTATAATATTATAATAGAGATGGGCACATGAGAAACGGAATATAGATGACAGCAGGTAATAGCCACCTAAGTTATCACTGGTTTTCGTAGAAAAACGCGTAAGACATCAAGTTTTTAGCATGCAGCCACTTGTTTTCAGTTCCCCATCCTTTGGAAATACAAAAGCTCTATGATATTATGAACATCGGCATTGTCAATGATTTGTTATTTTAAATAAACTTATTCTTTCTACACTACCACCAAGGTGATTTTAAGGCCTACTTTCTGGCCGGAAAATTAGTAAACAAAAACTTGTAAATTCTTAATGTTTTCATTAATTCCGGAATTCCAATATAATTTCTTCAGTTCCGGAATTGATATACCTATGTTTAAAAATATTGTCCAAAATTCCAGAATTGCGACATCTCGGAATTCCGGTATGGACAGTGGCGGCTCGTGGGGTAGTGCCACAGTGCCATGGCACTACCCCTAATTTTTCAATTTTCTCTAAAAATATTTTTTGTTAATATTTTTATTAATATATTTTTTTTAATCAATTTATAAAATTATCGATCGTCCGGACAGCAGAGTTCAGCCTAAATCGCACAAATTTCCTAAAACATTTTCACCACGCGATCAGTAACACGTATCCTGTGCCATTTAATAATAGGCACAGTGTAAACAAAGCATACCTTACGGTCCTTATATGTGAGCAAGAGAGATAGAACTATGACTCATGATTTCCCTATGCTGTAATGCTAAATCTAAATGAAATGTGTGCCAGGCACATTATTGGCGATATTCTGTTTGGTCATTGTTGGAATTTACAACGCATTGTTGTTTCGGTTAAATGTTATTGTTGATAACAATTTTGTTTTATTATTTGACGGTTTGGTTTGTCAACATTTTTTTTTAGTTTGTGTAGCTTTGTAGTGTGTGATTTGTGTGACTACTGACAGTATCGTCTTAACTCTTAATTTCCTTAGTTTGTTTTGTATATCTAAGTGTGTACTTGTTTAGTCAAACATAGACAGTTGCGTGGATAGTCACTAGGTAAGTTATTTTCTATGTTTTATAGGTACTTCTTTTCTATTTTGACCGTCGTTTTGGCACCACCTGTCTAAACAGGCACGAGCCGCCACTGGGTATGGAAGCCCTAGTTCTGATTGCAGTGTCAAGGTAGGTAGCCTAATATCTTATTTTCTTTAAGAGCTTTGTAAGAACATATCTGTATTTTTGAAGTGAAACTTCTTATCGAGTTCGGTCCATTTAACGTTTGCGTTAAATATTTAATGCTAACGTAGAGGGAAGAAAATTGAGTTTTTGTGCACTTCATCTTCCAAATGTCCAATTGACGTGAAACTTTGCAGTCGTATGTAGTTTTGATGACAATACAACATTCTGATAGTTTGACTATAATAATATTTATATAACAAGTTTAAAAAAATGAAAATCAAAAACATGTGGTGGAAGTGGCGGTGTTTTTGGTGGGGAAACGTGTCTCCAGTCGTTTATAATAAATTACTAGTGTACCCGTGCAAAACTTTTTTGCGACGACTTAACACTGTCTTCAAAGAACCATGGTTTAGTAAAGGCTATCGCCAAAAAAAATGTTTGCCAACACAAACCTTTTTTATATGTAATATAAATCACTTTATTAAGAAAACAATAAGAAATATATATTTCAAGCTTTCTTAATATCATTGTGTATACGAACGCGTGAGTAAAACACATAACCTAGCTTTTAACGATATGTTTTTAATATAATTTTTGATAAATATTTTTGGTTCAAACATAACTTTAAAGTGTACGTAAAATAGTAGTTTTTTAGAAGCTATAGAACGTATCTATCAGTGTAATACTTACGTACGAATGATCTTCAGAAAAAAATCGATGAGTTTGTCGATATTTGAGAAACTAAGTACTATATTTAAAAGAGAAAAAAAATTTGCACGTACATATACATCTTTATTGTTTAATTTTAAATACTTTTGGAAATTTTGTCAATATAACCCTATTAAAATCTGGGCTCTAAAAATTAAAATGTACAACTGTCAAGATGTTTCATTGTTTATTGTTTGCATAGCCTATCCACGACATGCGTACATATTTGCATTTCTCTCACACTCATGTATCGTGAACGCCGATGGATTTTCTCTGTTTACGTTTCTCTTCACCCCACTGCCCCCCTCGTCATTTTTACTATTATCGCTTGAAATCACCCCTATTAAAGAAATTTCACCAAAAAAAAATAGCGATAACATATCTGTGGACTAAAGGCCTCAGTTTAGAAAAAAAATTATGTCAATCGGTTGAGCAGGGGTTGCTGGCGGATTGTCTAGAGAAATACGGCTTGTGTTTTAAATATATAGATAATATGATGTATTAGGTATAATGCGAGGTATAATGTCTAAAAATTTGAAAAAAAATATTTAAGAAAAACGCTTATATTAACGCACCAATAAGTAGAAAATAAATTTCTTTCTCTTCTATAACGTTTAAAAGCGTGGGGAAATTAATTAAATGAAATATAGGTACACGCCCAGATTAAGGGCGGAGCGGTTGAATCTATCGCTCCAGGGCCCCGCGACCAAGGGGGCCCCACAAAGACTTTTAATAACTAAACCTTAATGGGGCCCCGTGTTTTTCCCAGCTCCAGCTCCAGGGCCTCCAGTGGTCTTAATCCGGGCCTGTATAGGTACAGTGAGTGTCCACGCTTTTAAACGTTATAGAAGAGAAGAAATTTATTTTCTACTTTTTGGTGCGTTGATATAAGCATGTTTTTATTTATTTTTTTAAATATATTAGTTCAAGCGCTATGCTGTTGGACTTTTAACAAATGACAAAAATGCATTTTTGTTACATCGTCCAATGCAACGAACTCGCAGTTCACGCATACGCACTTTAAATGCAGGCCAATGACGTTCCGAAATGTGAGTTCAACGTCCTCAGTTTCACCCTCTTTTTTTTGTTGAAGTGAGAAAGATGAACCGTCGACACGTGTACGGTATATACTGCATCTATAGCGACGACACGATGGCCCCCAGAACATCTTGGAGCCACGAACAAAATTTTTAATGCATTATGTGTTGACTGTAGATATAGTAGGGCACAGCCAAATTTTGTTCTATATATTTCAGAAAAAAATATGTTTTTTTTAAGTCATTCTGCAACACAATTTTGCTATGTGAAACCAAATTTCCAAAAAAAATATTTTTTGATTGTTTTCGGTTCGCCCTACTGCATAGTCGAAATTTCGACTCCGTTAGCAGTTCCGCTATCGAAAGCGATCTGCAAGAGGAGGTAATCATCATTAAAATAAGTTAGAAAATACCTCAAATCTACTTTGCCAGAAAAGGACTATTTATAATATATGCAGTAGTTTTGTGTCCATCTCGTCAAATTGACAGGAACGACGAACGTACACAGAACGGACACAAAATGGACTTAAATCTGTTAGATTTGTTATATTCACTAAATTTTTGAAATTAATTTTTCTCTACAGAAATGTTGAGTATTTTCAGAATACACGCGATGAACAGAAGCAGGGAAGTAGCCTGGGGAGTGCAAGGGTCTTCGTGACTCCTCACAAATCCATTGCTGGCGCAAGGAGGCATTTTCATTTCCGAAATTTCCAAAAAAAGTGAAGTTATTGTTTGATTGATAAAAAATGTAAACGGTAAACTACTTGACACGTTATAGATACCAGAATATCGTTTAGGATTTAGATTATAAGCATTATGAGAAGTCACCATTACAAAAAAAAATACGCCTTTCAATGTCTAGCGACGCGCCTAAAGGTGCATTTTCATGTGACGCTAGACGCTGGCGTCTAGCGTCAAATGTGGTCACGTGACATAAACGCCATCTTGAAAAACTGTAGCGTCAAGTTCCAGCGTCAAATTTTAGCGTCAACAGACAGCAAGGTTTTGACAGTTGTAAACTTGTAAAGAGAGCGTCAAATAAAGACATCCATAAATCAAAACCCTGGTGAATTTGTTATAATAATTAATAAATAAGCTCTTTGTAAATTTATTAACAGAAAAGATAATGTCTGAATACGATTATCAAAAATGAAATTCCCATATTTTTGACTTAAATAACCGGCGAAAGTACACGAATTATAAGGAATAAAAATTAAAAATATAACTATGCATACTTTTTTATAGGTAATTATATGCACTACCAGAATATGAGAAAAAAATAAATTGTATCTTGAGAAATTTTAATGTTTTTAGTATTCAATAAAAAAAAATTGTTTTGTTCTAAGTGAGACGGGAATTTTAATTAACCATCGAAAAACCATCAGGTGATAGTATTTTCCTTAATAAATAGGTACTTTCGAAGTAATAAAATCAATGGGTTAAATTCGTAGAATCAACCCCCTAGTAGCAACATAAAGGAATTCCTTAGCAAGCCTGTGTGTTGATACTTGATGCACAACTCAGTATCTAGCTGTAGAAAACTCGTATCATTAATGACCAGAGACAACTAATGACACCAGCGTAAAAGCTAAACAATGTTTAGCTTTGACGCTACATTTTTTTCAATATGGCGTTTATGTCACGTGACCACATTTGACGCTAGAAGCCAGCGTCGAGCGTCACATGAAAATGCACCTTAACTCCTAGACAGAATAATTTTTTAAAATAACCGACAATTGATCTGAGAATTTGTGTTAAATAAATCTTTCTGGATTATTTCTGTATCTTTATTCTTGAACCATTTAAATACTCTGTCTGTCACAAAAAAACTCTCCAACGGTGAGCCCTGGCATCATGAAATTTATACAGTTTATTGTGATTAGAAAATCCAGATGAATGTATCTATTTTCAGCTCGCTACGAATTCCGGCCGGCCAGTTAGTATTATATAAATGGGACGCTGTTTTCTCTTCAAATTTTTGGGGTTGCATATTTTAATTTAATACGCCACTATTCTCAATATAAATAATATCAGATGTCACCTCAATGCAGAATATTAATTGAATAATCGATTTCGGGGTTTTAAATTAGTCTCTTTGTAGTATGAACTGGTCCGACCACTTTCTCTCACGACTGTTAAACGACTGCACAACGCATTGTTGAACATTTGTATATGCGGATAGAAGATTCAATTAAATAAATATTAATTCAATAATTTTGTTGACTTTTAATAATTCCGAAATTTGCAAGTTACACTTTTTTTCGTTCAAATTATAATAAGCGCACATGAGTGATTTTTTTAATGGTTATTATCAATTAAAATTTCCAAATTTCCAATTGATACTTTTACCGGTTCTCGAATTAGAACTTGGGAACAAGATTCCATGAGTACAGGGACCTTGTAATAGCTGTGGAAACGCCTTATAAACAACGGAATTGTTACACGCTCTCGGCAATTCTCAAGCCCGGTGCAGTAATTCGGCGCTAAGCTTGTAATTGCAAGGTCCAGGTTCTAATTTCGTGGCCGGTCACCTTGACTGAGGTTTTTTCATGGTGTTCCTCAATAATTTCAGACAGTTCTTACTCTAAATCGATCATGAAAATTTGCGTGGCCTTCTGAAGGTTTCTGTGCAATGCAGAGATGGACACATGAGAAACGTAATATAGAAAAACCCGCGATAAATCAAGTTTTTTCCCTTCTGATAGCATGATTTCGTTTCAGTTTCGGATTCTTTGGCAATACAAAACCTCTATGATAAAAATAAATATGAGCACTGTGGTTGGAATAAAAACAAAATAAAATATAGTTACTTCTTACCACAACAGTTTTATTGATGGATGTACAATCCATCAATAAAACTGTTGTGGTAAGAAGTAACTATATTTTATTTTGTTTTTAAAACCTCTATGATTTAAACACTGATAAACACAGGATATCGGCACTGTCAATGCCTTATTATTTTAAATAAATTTATTGTATACTGCGCACAGACATAGAGGTAGTTATATAGCTGCCGGCCCTAGCGGTCAAGTTTGGCAGTACCCATCCTCATTGGTGCTACAATGGGATTCCGTACTTATTTAAAGGCTCTTAGGTTAAATATCTTATTATATGCTACCATAATAGAAGACATTCGGCATCCTCGCAACGCCGCTATATTCAGGCCCCAAAAGGTATAGTCATAAATTTATGGGCTTGTTAATTATGGTTTTTTGAATCTAAAATCTCAATAAATTTATGTCCTATTATCAACGGTTTCAGAGTTATAGATAAATTCATTTAAAATAATATGAATATAAGAAAACTAAATTCAGTCGATTAATTCAGTGGTAACAGTCCGGGGGCTGCAAGCGAAATGTCCGGGGGTTTTGACCTATACCTAAGTTCTAATTTTGAAAATATTATTACGACAACCCTGGATGAACTAGAATTAGATAAAATAGTTTTAATTTTAATTTGTGTAGAGATATTTTTACATTAAATGGAGCTACAAAAATGTTGTAATAAAAATATCACAAAAAAAAACGGCATACTTAACTTTGTCACTGAATTAATGACAACGAACCAACATCAGTCGATGTTTGATTTGAAAGTTATACTAGCTGGTGATGGGAGTTTCGTGATTAAATATCCTATATACATTATTTTTATATTATATACATGATACAATGAAGTGGATAATATATATAAAATTATGTTGTGTGGTGGTGATTAGCTGCAACTCTATAATGTAAAGTGTGGAAGCGCGCGCGGCTTCAGTTCGGATGCAGGCGCTGCTGTTGCAGCCGTTCCGTCCGTCGCCGCCGCCATTGCAATGAATGACCTATAAATGGGTCGCTGGGTCACCGTCCTCTCTATTATTACATACAAATTACAATACAACCTCTTCAAGTGACACGTGTCTACCGTAAGGATGGGATATACCATTTACTTATACAAATTAAACTGGGTGGGATTTTACGGCTCATCGAAGAACGTTAGGAGACGCCTACCCTATCAAGTGTCAACAACGGCGGTTTTACCTATAAGCCAAGTAGGGTACATCCATAAATTATGTCATATTTTGAGGGGGATCCACAAAATGTAACAGAGGGAGAGGGTTAGACTTTTGTGACATCACATTATTAAAAAAACTTTTTAACAAAAAAAAAAAACCTCCTTTAAAAAACCACTAAAAAGAGGAAAATAATGAAATTTTGAGGTCTGTGCCAATTTAATAAAATATGAAGTCGGTTAAAAAGTATATTATAGTGATTAATATCTTTTTTTTAACCAACTTCATATTTTATTAAATTGGCACAGACCTCAAAATTTCATTATTTTCCTCTTTTTAGTGGTTTTTTGAAGGAGGTTTTTTTTTTTTGTTAAAAAGTTTTTTATTTTTTACTTTTTAGTGTCAAAAAGTGACATTTACCTTAAAAGAATCACACGCCGTTACTAACTTTTTACCGACTTTCTTACGCTGTCTGATATGTCAAAAAGTGACATTTACCTTAAAAAATCACACGCCGTTACTGACTTTTATTAAAATCAGCCGAACTAGTGAACCGATTTTGATGAAATTTCTATGGGACCAATCTGAAAGTATAGCCTTTCAAATAAAAATTTTTTTTTCAAAATCGGTTTATAAATGATTGAGTTATGAGGTAACAAACATAAAACAAAATACAACCGAATTGAGAACCACCTCTTTTTTTTGAAGTCGGTTAAAAAAAATGAAAACAATTACGTCTGCATAATTAAGATGAGATATTTATTTATTTCATGAGTAGCTTAAAAGCTGTGAAATAAAAACAACTAATTAAAGTACAAATATAACCTACAATAAAGTTTAATGTTGTAAAAGCTGTATGTGAAGTATGCCAGAGGGCCCACTTAAAAATATGCCAAAGGTAGTTACGCCACTGGACCTTACCCACACAAATGGTTATTTTTTATCGATTTATACTTAGGGGACTTCCGTACATCGAAAAGAGGGTTAAAAAAGTAATTTTTGAAGATAGTCATACGGGATGCCTAAATAGATCTCATCGAGTGAAGTATCTAGTAAACATTACATTTTTTCATAGTTCAAAATGGGGACGTAGAGGTCCCGCCTATTAGACGTGGTACAGTGTTCCCTAGTCACATTTAGAAACTATTTGATCTAGAAATATGTTATACTAAAAACTGACGACAAATAACTTTAATCAAAATCGGTCTAATAGTTCTGAGATATCAGAAACTCGTAAAAAGTATAATGGATGTGTTCACTGATCTCTTCTTTTTGATTATTTTCATCAAAATGATGGGAGCGTACTCCTACAGTCTTTCTGTCGTAGAATAGACTGCGCATGCGACTGTGCATGTGCGCTCCCATCATTTTGATAGAAATAATCAAAAAGAAGAAAACAAAGTTATGGTACTTGACCGATTTTTGTATAATTCATCATTTGAGGTTTCATCATTATAAGGAGTGAATTTTATTTGCATTCAAAATTCAATGTAACTTCAAAAATGTAATTTAGTCGAAAGATCATCAAATCATAAAAAAATTCTCCCACTGGATTTTATATAACCGTCGAATTTATAAAGCCTTTAAACTGTTTTGTTTATGTTTCGAGGAATTCATTTATTTAGATGCCCCAATTCGCTCACGAATCAAGAACAATTTAATTCCCCAAAGTTTATAAAAATACGTATATACGTAGCATTTGTGAGACATAATATTACAAGTCATATTATTGGTGGAAATAATATAATTATTACGTTGCCATAGTTCCATTTATATAAGCTGTTTGTAATGGCACGCACAGCGGAGTAAACGGGGGAGGGAATTCGTTGCAGGTTTAACCTAAATTCAATATGCACATTATACATAATGTGTATCATTCATAAACATAGAGACTCTCCCTTCGACACAGAAATAGGGCTCAATACATACAGTGTGTCCAATCAGTAGCGGCTCGCCATGATAAGCGCAACTTTATCTTATAAATCGAGAAGTAAGATAACTATGAACGGCATCAAAAATTTGAAGTAGGGTGCAAATTATAAAAGGCAGGTTATTACTGTATGTTGACTATTTTTTAAGGTAGATAATTGGCATTTTAAAGTGGGGAGCAGGGTCGTTTTAGGCCATGTACGGGCCTTTGGGCACACAGAGTTTGGGGGCCCTTTTAGAAAGCCAATAAAAACGTGAATGAAAACATCGGATGTACTTTTGTTTAGTAACTAAGAAACCAAGGTTAATATGTTTTTTTTAATTGATGAATTGGATAAAAAATGCATATGCACTGGGTTTTAGCATTTCGGGGCCCCCATCAAGCTGGGGCTCTGGGTTCGTGCCCCATGTGTCCGTATGGTAAAGACGGAATTAGTGGGGAGTTGCTCCTTTATGTCCTTCCCTAGCCAAGGTCCTACGGCTGTCTCAATCAACTGCATTGATCAACGACCGTGGATTTTCGTGCATCAGTGCATCAGTAAACTAAATCCTTTCAGGATTTTTCCAAGACAAATGAAAGGTGGCAGTAGTAGGTATAATTGACCCATTAATCACATATCAATTTATGAGATATAAATAAAATCGATGGAGTCATTTTCGAGAAAATCGCAATTTTCAATTTTAGTTTATCAGTAAACTGTAGGTACCTATACTCTTATTTGCGCTGTAGGAGAAAAATAAAAAACTGAGAAATCCCCTAAAAACACTAAATTTAAAGTGTGGTTTCGCTGAGTTCAAATTTTTGTTTTATTTTAATTTATAGAATTTTCAGATTGTTAGTAACAAAAATTTAACAGCGCGGTTCAAACATAAGGCGGTTTTTTTGTCCGGTAACTTTCAGCGGTTTCCATTAATTGACGGAGTTTATTATTGTTTTGTTTACTAATCATAATAGATCTGTAGAGTTTCCAGCTCTACTTTGTTTAATTACAAGCTTTTATTTAACTTGCAAATTGCAATGTATGTTAGTTTGTTTGTGTGTTTGTTTAGGTCAAAATTTGCAAGTCAATTTTGAACGACTTCCACGTATCCGATCGATTTGAAATTTTGTACATATATGTATTCCCGATGACAATACATGAATAAATCATTTTTAGAAATACATTCAACCCCTAAGGGGTTCAAACGGGGATGTAGGGTTTTTTTGACTAATCAACGCCCAGGCGAAATCGCTGAAGTTAAGAACTTGAAATTTGGACGGTTGGTTCCTTTTCTGACGTAAGCATCCACTAAGAAAGGATTTTTCGAAATTCAACCCCTACGGGTGTCAAAGGGGGGTAAAATTTTGAAAGACTGAAATGAACAAAATAAATATTAGTAAAAAAAACTTTTTAGAGACAAGCTTTTATTTAAATGCATTAAAAAGGAAAAAATAATTTTTAATAATTCAGGTTCATAATGATAAAAGCGTGGGTCGTGACTAATAAACTGTCATAGAGTTCACGACCCACGCTTTTCTAATTATGAACCTTAATTATAAAAAAATATTTTTGCCTTTTTAGTGCATTTATATAAAAGCTTGTCTCTAAAAAGTTTTTTTTACTAATATTTATGTCGAATCGATCTTATAGATTTCTCCCCGTCATCGACGGATAGGCGCAGCTAATTGTTAACGATCCCGCCTTACTTTAATTAAAAAATCGGCATCCGCCACTGCTTTCACTACATCATACGTTTTTCAGGACGATATTTTTTTTGTAATAAACGCCACCATTTTATTGTTTAGTACCAACTCATATTTTTAATAATAAATCAAAACTCCAATTATCTTCAGTTCTCAAAACAGAATTGGGTGTAATAGGCAAGCCATGGTAGGGCAGTATTAAAATTTAAGGAGACTTCGTGACTTCGCCTACAATCAAAAAGCGAATGTTATGCGAAAACAACGGTGACTATCATTTGAAATCTACCGACACGAGGTGTATGCTAACACGTTTCTCTGTGTTTTTAAAATTCTACGTGTTTAAATAATCAGCTGATGTTTTTTGGTACTGACTCGTTAAAAAATAAATTCTTGTTATTTTAGGGTTATATCCAAGTCAATCATAGGTACCTACATTTATGTTAACATGTACTTATTTTTCAAGTTAAAGTACCTACTTTCAACATCTGTTCTGTATAATCAGCAATACATACTTACTTATAAATATGTAAAATTGTAGCATCTGTCTGTAATTTCAATTTATTGGATGTTTTTCAGGATTTTTGGGTATTTTTTTACAGCTAGATGGGAAATTTGTTCCCAAAATGTGTGTATATCTGTCTGTTTAGGCCAGCATTACTCGAGAATGGTTGAACCTAATTTGATTAAACCTGATGTACTCTTCAAATTTAAAGTATAAACTTTTTATTCAGCTACGATTGAGCTAAGATAAAACTTTGTAAACATAATAGGGCTTCAGAATAGCCGAGCGTGTAGCAATGCTGTTGTTTACATGGCGTTGCTATGGTTCCTCTATTACAAGTTCCCAGTTCCCGGGTTCTATAGCCCGAGAGCTGGTAAAAGTGTCAATTGGATTTTCAATTTATTATTAAAAAATAATGAATTGAAAATATGAATTGGTGCTAGGCCCAAATAAACTTAGCTGTTGGTGGTCTTTAAAACACAATTTTTTTTGTAAACATAATATCTATAAAGATTTAAGAAGTATTTATAAAGTTTGATTAAAGTTGTGTAAAAATTACTTAATTTATTTAATGTAGATAATTCCATTAAGACGGCGCGCTAGTTAAATAAAGTGAATGTTGTGAACACAACGTATAATACGTAATAGGCATGTGTTTGAGAGAGATCGAGTGTGTTCCTGCTGCGAACGCCTGAGTTCCATTCCTGCAACACGCAGCTTATTATTGATCCGGTCCAGGGCGCTCCTGCTGCGCCTCATGCGTGTGCGTGCCCCTGTTATACCCACTGCACCCGGCCGGGGGCGGCGGGGGCGAATGTACACGTGTCGGATATACAGGTCTGGTTTTATGTCACCATGTCACACTATACAAAATCACATTTTCAGGTTCAAATCTATAGTTCAGTTCGAAAATAGTTCATAGTTATACTAACAAGCTTAATGGAGCGGAAAAGCAATGAAATAATGTAAAGCATAACCGTCTCATGCATAAAAACTGCAGTGTAGCTTATATTACATTGTGAAGTGTAAGTGCATGACTCACTGAACTATTATTTTCGAACCCCACTATATAGTTAAAGTATAAATTGGCGTTTCAATTTATTATTTAAAACAATAAATTGGAACTATCAACTAAGCCAAGGCCGAATATGGACCTTTGAAAGGGCAAAGCACTGGGCATAAAAAAGAGCCCCAAGCCTAAAAATGTTTCAGTTTTACCCAATAGCCATAACCGAAACAACAAAAGATGTTCAATAATTAATTGATTAATTAATTATACGAGTTAGGCTAGTTAAGGTTAAAAAATGTTTAGGTTTGAGAACTTCAAGGGCCCCTACTGATACCGGATTATAAATGTATATCCCTAAATACGGCCCTAAACTAAGCTAAGATTATCCTGGCAAATAAAGAAAATCGATCCTTAATTTTAAAAGTGATTCATTTTCTGTCTACTGGCTTGTTATAATTTAGTACATTTTATTAGAAAAATGTCATTTTTTAATTACTACGTAAATGTACATCAATTTTTAAATTTTGGTTGTCTTTTTTACATCTGTTACTCACCCTTAAAAATTATTCTGTTTACTTTATAAAAAATAAAGAGCGAAATTATTTACTTTTTAAAATGATTATTTTTTCAAGTAAAATAAGTAGGTATAGGTACTACCTTATTATAAGTACGGAAATTGTTTGTAAAGAATTAAGATTCACAGTTGAAAATTTCCGCACTGTTTTCAATGATAAAAAATAACTACTCTTTTTTAGAAAAGTAAAAGAATTATCAAGAATATTAAAAGGGTACTGTGGTTCGAAAATATAAAAAACAATTGTTATGGTTAAGTTTTTCAAAAGAGTTTTAGCTTTTTATCTAGTTTATACATTATATTCGACGTTTATTATAATATAGAGAATATATCGATTTTTTTTAATAAATAAGAGCCAACCTGTATGTATGCCACGTGTCAAAGTAGAACACGATGCTCTACTTTCTTATTTTTATGGAGAAGGGAGCGCAGGGTGAGGCATTACCGGAGCCCGAACGCAGGATGATACGATAACAGCAGGCCTAGTTACTGCATTTCTTTTGTAATGTAGGACGTAACCTAGCTGTTAAGTTTGGGTACACGTATACATGTTATGTTGCCGTAACCTATTTAAAGTTCTGAATGTGTAACCACAAAAAACCGCAGGGAGAGGAATATTTTGTTAATTATGTAGAACTCATCAAACTGATCAAATACTCAAAATAAATAGAGCGACCGCCTTTGACTTTGACCTAACCTTGTAAAAGGGCGCAGGCGGCCGGGGGTGTATAGATATAGGGCTCAAAATATAAATTAGGTATAATAAAATATGTATATCGGTCTCCGGTCTCAAAGTCGAACATAGGGAATTAACGGTGTGTGCCATTTTTAAGTATTTTGGCTTTTACTTCTACTCGTATAGACTATATAATAAGAAAACAAACAGGTACCTATCTAAGTAATGAAGAATTTAATTGGTTTTTTATTATTAAACAACGAAAAGTAATACTTAATAAACAAAATAAAATTATAATAAAATATATTCAAATAGCCCCCCATTTTCAACTAAACAATATTCCAGTCTGTTATAAAAAGAGTTTCTAACGTTTTGTTTTTCGCCTACTTAATTTGAAAACATTACTGCAAAAAAAACAATTTATTCACTTCTTACCACTGAAGATGAGAGCAAGCGCTCGAAATCTACATCCAATAATAAATTTGTTGTGGTAAGAAGTGACTAAATAATTGTTGGTTTTTATTTTAATAATACTTATTCTTTAACAATTTTATAATTGAATACATTTCGAGCGCAATACTCCCATACTCAAATGCTAAACTGTTTGATGATGGGAGCATTTCTCTTCAAAAGTGCATCCAATAATAAAATTATTGTGGTTAAGAAGTGATTAACTTTTTGTTTTTTATTATCAATGTTTTTTGCTTTATTTGTTTGTCTATTTTGAATTTGACTAAATTGTTGTCATTTTGATATTTTATTTTTCTTACAAATTAGAATTTTTGTTCGTATTAGAATTTTTAGAGGAGCACGATTATTCAAGTAGGTAATTCTAAGGAGGGCGCGAATGAAGAAGTTAACGCGCCACTGATGTAGACATTGTTGTCAACATATCTTTTAAACTGACTAAATAAAAACATCTGATTGAAGCTGTAAATATCACATTTAAAATTCACAGTAAACACAATTTATTTATTATTATACTTCTGTGATATTACATAAAAATAGTCTTATGGATACTTTAGGTCTATGTATACCTAATATTATACACGTACGTTAGCTTTTCCAAAGAGGGGAAAATTTAGGATAACTCCCTTCTTATATAAAGGATATAACATTATAATCCCGGCTTATGATTCAACTGCAGTGCATATTTCCCTAAAAACTGTCTTTTCAGTTTAAAATTTTCACAAAATGCCATCTAATATATTATTTAAGTACTACTACATTACGTGATATAAACTTTTAAATCGAGGCTAAACGTTGAGGTTAATAATTTAAACTCTTATGCCTTTATATTTACTTGAACAGATTCATCATTCATCGCTAGGCACTTTACTTGAAAAACATGATTGAAAACTGAATAAGCACTTGGAAAAGTTCGACAATTTTTTTAAATTTAATTTGCTCCACAATTATAAACCTAGATGTAACAATGTTATTTGTTCCAAGTCTTCATGGTTTCCGGGCTTGTAGGCCGTGGTCCGGTGGTATTTCTACCTGACGTTTCGTACAACTGCGGTAGACATTCTCAAAGGCGATGTGGCAGCGGTCGAAGTGTCCTCCTTGGCGGCTCACAGGTCAGGAGGACACTTCGACCGCTGCCACATCGCCTTTGAGAATGTCTACCGCAGTTGTACGAAACGTCAGGTAGAAATACCACCGGACCACGGCCTACAAGCCCGGAAACCATGAAGACTTGGAACAAATAACATTGTTACATCTAGGTCGAAGTGTCCTCCTTGGCGGCTCACAGGTCAGGAGGACACTTCGACCGCTGCCACATCGCCTTTGAGAATGTCTACCGCAGTTGTAGACGAAACGTCAGGTAGAAATACCACCGCACCACGGCCCGGAAACCATGAAAACTTGGAACAATGCCGGCCGTGAAAGCTTGCACACTTGGATAATGTTATTTGTTTTCAACTAAATGGAGATCTCCATTTGTTGAAAACAAATGACATTCTTAAATCTAAATTTAAAGCTGAAAGTCGTATCGGAAACCAAGCATAAGTCTATAGGTATCAGATGTTATCATGTTAGTATAAAATTGCTAAAATATCTTTTGTATCGCGAAAAGTTTCAATATCAAAAATCGAAATAAAAAAACAGACACTACAAATTTATTTATAGATATTATGTATAAATAAAATCTATTTTGAGTTAGGTACATTATTATTTTTGATTTGAGAAAAAGTCGTCAACATGAAAAAGCACCGGCCATTTATAAAATTGTTCCAGTTTGTTACTAATACTTATACATCGTTTTATATCATCATATACACAAACAATAACGTTCCAGCGACCCCACGGTTTATAATTGTTTTACTGCTCGATTTATCAAATATGGTGGTTCAAAATGTCGTAGATATTTTATTAAAACGGTGCTGTGTTTTTTACCCGACTACGGAGGGTAATGTGCTCATCAAAGTGGTTATGCGTTTGTGCCACGGTAGCACTCAAACGGCTGAATGGATTTTCTCAAATGGGGTGTCGGTAGATTTGTCATTATAGTCTTACGAGTGACAGTAGGTACCGTCACGTCACGTAAATTTAATATGGAGGTCGGTGACTCGCTAGACGCCATATTGTCAAAACGCCAATCTCAAAAGTCAGCAAAACTATTTGTGTGGGGTATCAAATGAAAGGGCTTGACGAAAGGATTCCAAAAATATATAAAGAAAAAAAATAATTTTAAAAATTCCAAAAACCTAACTGTGAAAAGCGAACTAAAATAAAAACAATTGGTAAACGAATAAACAAATATAAACTTATGAAAAAAACCGACTTCGGTTAACACTAAAGTACAAAACAGATTTCCAAATGAAAAGTATAGTCGAATAAAAAGATATTAAAGTTTTAGTATGCTAGTAGTGAGTTGACACTAAAACTAATATCTTTTTACCAGACTATTTTTCAATTTTCATACCGGAATTTCTTTTGAATTTTTGTATTAGTCGAGTTTTTTTAAAGACATTATTTTTTGATTTTTTTTCATTTATTAGTGTATTTGCCATATGGCACATACACTATTGGCGTCGGTCGGATGGCGGGACCTAGGGGTCGGACCAAAATTTCTCGACGTTTCATAGCCTCCTGAACAATTTGGCATCATTTTTGGAAATGTTTATATATATGTACGGGCTATAACTTTCGAAAGAGTTAATTGATTTTGACGAAATTTGGTAGGAACGTTGGAATCCATCACCGCACGAAGCCTATTTAAAATGGGCCCAATCGGATCATTTTAAGGGTGGTTTTTAGGGGTTAAAAATGTTTTTGGACCCAAAAATACCGAAAAAATTCTCAGAATTGTTTCAAAATTGAAATTTAACCCTTTAGTGAAGATTAAAATGTGCTGCTAAAATTTTAATAAAATCGCCCCGACAGGTCCGGACTTACAAATTTTATGAAAACACTAGTTTGCGGATAGTGATTTATTTACTGAAGGGTGTATTTAGTTTGGTAAAGAGGTTGCATTGACAATAATATTGAAATTAAGAAAAAAAAATATTATTTTAAGGGATGTATGAAGGGGTTAAATTTTTTATTTTGTCCAAAAACAAACTTAAGTTCACGTATTAAAGCCACAAGGCCTGTATTAGCAAATACATTATATTGTCGGCAGGATTTAGCACTGCGATCCGAGTTTTTTTATTTTATTTTTGTCGGATTTTCACGCAATTGGGTTTTATGACATTTTAAAATTAATTTTTTTAATTGAAATTTTGTGTCAGTGAAAGTGTTTTTGCATAAAAAAATGTATTTCCTACCCTATTAGTCAGTAGCTGTTACTGGTGGATAACGAGTTAATCAATATTTAATTAGCGGTTATCCCTTTGTGCCCTGGGTTAAAATAGGGGGACTCTGCATTATATGTTGTACCCACATTGCGTAGGTACTCACATAAACATAAATATACCGCGTGTCCTTTAAAATGATTATTCATAATGTTGTACAGTATCCTAATGTTAAAATTAACAACGAAAAGGGGCTAACAATAGAGCTTTCGGCTCGTCTAGATTATAAATTCCATAGACAGCATAGAAATGATTGGTCTTTCTTGTTGGTCGTCTATATAATCTACAATATACATCTACCTATTACCAACTTCGAGATTGAGAATAGCCGAGCGTGTAGTAATGGCGTTTCTTCCATGGTTCCTCTATTACAAGCCTATAGTTCCAAGGTTCTTACCCAAGAACTGGTAAAAGTGCACACTGTGATGTCATTGCGTAGGTCGGTATACTATATTTTAAATTAAATAAATATTAGTAAAAAAAACTTTTTAGAGACAAGCTTTTATTTAAATGCAATAAAAAGGAAAAAATAATTTTTAATAATTTATGTTCATAATTATAAAAGCGTGGGTCGTGAACTCTAAGATAGTTTATTAGTCATGACCAACGCTTTTATAATTATGAACATAAATTATTAAAAATTATTTTTTCCTTTTTAGCGCATTTAAATAAAAGCTTGTCTTTAAAAAGTTTTTTTTACTAATACTTATTTTGTTCATTTTAGTCTTTCAAAATTTTACCCCACTTTGACACCCGTAGGGATTAAATTTCGAAAAATCCTTTCTTAGTGAATGCTTACTTCAGAAAAGGAACCAACTGTCCAAATTTCAAGTTTCTAGCTTCAGCGATTTGGCCTGGACGTTGATTAGTCAAAAAACCCTACATCCCCGTTTGAATCCGTTGGGGGTTGAATTTATTTCTAAAAACAATTTATTCATGTATTGTCATCAGGAATACATATGAGTACAAAATTTCAAATCGATCGAATACGTGGAAGTAGTTCAAAATTGACTTGTAAGATTTGACCTAAACAAACAAACAAACACACAAACAAACTAACATACATAGCAAGTTAAATAAAAGCTTGTAAAAAACTAACAGTATATAGAGTCCTTTTTTACCCGACTATACGCTAGGGTTAAGATAGGGTTCCAGAGTTGGGCTGCCACTTGCCAGGTGTCCGGCTATTTACGGTCGTGTCCGGTCAAATATATACTAGTCCGCCAAGTCCAGCCTGTCCGGCATTTGTTAGGTTTTTTAGCGATGAAGTAGAAAACGCACATGTATTGGTTGGTTTATCTATATCTATGAAAACATCGGAATATACACACGTTTAAGTTTGATCTCGCAAAAAAATGACTGTAATTGATTATTAATAAACGATTGAAAATACTCAACTGACTCTATTTCTATTTAAAATAACTAGTCCGGCTTTTAGAACAAAATGTCCGGCTAAATATAACGCCGAGTCCGGCTTTTCTATTTTTGGACCTGGTAACCCTATTCCCGCGTAAAAATCAACATTAACGCGAGCGAATCTGCGAGAAAAATTGACATTCACAAATCACACGTGTCGTCAAGCCACGGGCAAAAGCTGGTATAAAATACAAAAGGTACTGGAAATTAAAAATAGTGTTGCCGTCTAGACAAGACAAGACTTTCAAAGTCTTGTCTTGTCTTGAAATATCAAGACAAGATTTTACTTAAGTCTTGTCTTGAAATATCAAGACTTCACTAAATCTAAGTCTAGATTAAAAAACTCTTGTCTTGTCTAATATCAAGACTCTAGATTATTTTCAAGAGTCTAGATCAGAGGTTCCCAAACTTTTTTTTCTCATAGACCACTTTAAAAGTTTTGTGGTTCCGGTGGACCCCCTACAGCTACATTTCTACCATATTCCCAAAACTCAACAAAAAATGTGAAGATTAGATCTAACTATGGAAATTTGCGTTGCGGCTGAGTTCCAACCACGAATTAACAGTTTTCGAAAAAAAAGTGAGAATTGATTGGTTAATTAATTAATTGATTGTGCTGTGAGTGGATGTTAAAAAAGTAAAGTTGGCCAATCAAAAAAGTGATCCCATCCAACTTTACTTTTTTGACATGTACTCACAGCACAAAAAACCAATCAATTCTCACTTATTTTATTTAGAAAACTCCCCATTCGGAGTGGTAAAAATAAAAAGAAAAATAGTATATTTTCTTGTGTTGTATTTATTCAAATATGTAATTATTACACTATTAATTATTATTGTTATCATATTATACATTGTAAGGTTTACATTACATTGTAATATGATAACAGTCGTAATACATTGATAGGTGAAGTCAAACCAACATTTTAGTTCTTCACTATCGAAACCAGATAAATTTTCGTGGACCCCCGCTTACGAATTGTGAACCCCCATTTTTTTTGGACCACTTTGGGAATCAATGGTCTAGAATCTAGATTAACCGAGTGGTTTACTTTACCTACTATCACTTAGTTTATCTAGACTTTTGAAAATTGTTAGTTTTGGCAAGAGTCTTGATTTAGATAAAGCAATTCTTGTCTTGAAAATTTCTAGACAAGACTTTTCAAGTCTTGTCTTGAAAATCTAGACAAGACGAGACAAGAGTCTAGAAAGTCTAGATCTAGATGGCAACACTAAACAAAAGCAATATACAACGCATAAATATTTTTCTGGATTTAGGAGGACCCTGTATATGTATTATATATTTAAATTTCGGGTGTACACTTACAATCCGCGGTGTTACATAATACAACATTATGCACTGTGAGAGAAGAGCGGATATATACGGCGCTCTCCCCAATCGTTCGCCGCCCGTTCCCCCAACTGGCACGTTGTTATGACAACGGCGGCGCTAACGCTTTCACTGTCGAGAAAGGAAAACTCTCGGCGCACATAACGCAACGAATTCGTTTGAACTTAATGGAGAAGTTATTGTAGTCGTGATTTTGTACATTCGCTCAACTTTATACAATTAAATTTCGAAAACAGAAATTATAAACTTTGTAATATTATACCGGAAAAGAAACAAAGTTTGTTTCAATTTTACGGAATCTATCTATAAAAATATTATAAATAAAGTTTGTGTGTTTGTCTACGCTAATCTTATAAACCACTGTATCGATATGAATAAAATATTAGTAAAAAAAACTTTTTAGAGGTAAGCTTTTATTGAAATGTACTAAAAAGGAAAAATAATATTTAATAATTTTGGTTCATAATTATTATTAAAGCGGGGGTTGTAATCTCTATACGATAGTTTATTAGTCGCAACCTTCGTTTTTATAATAAGTAATTATGAACCAGAATTATTAAATTTTATTTTTTCCTTTTTAGTACGTTTCAATAAAAACTTGTCTCTAAAAATTTTTTTTTGTCTAATATTTTATTTTGTTCATTTTAGTCTTTCAAAATTGTACCCTCTTTTGATCCCCCTCGGGGCTGAATTTCGAGAAATCCCTTCTTAGTGGATACTTACGTCAGAAAAGGAATCTATACTGTCCAAATTTCAAGTTTCTAGCTTCAGCGATTTGTTCTGAGCGTTGATTAGTCACAAAAATCCTACACCCACGTTTGAACCCCTCAAGGGTTGAATTTAATTCTAAAAACGATTTATTCATGTATTGTCATCGGAAATACATATGTGTACAAAATTTCATATCGATCGGATACGTGGAAATCGTTCAAAATTGACTAGCAAGATTTGACTAAACAAACAAACTAACATACAAACATTGCAAGTTAAATAAAAGCTTGTAAAAATTATTTCAATTTTTAAAAGCTTATTTGTTCCGGAATGATATAGACTTCCGTGGCATAATAATTGATGCAATACTGATATTTAAAATAATTGCATTTATTTACGGACGTTTCGGCACTCTTTAGTCATCTTCAGAGTATCAATGCTGCCAGTATGTTATCAATATACAAATAATGCCGAAACGTCAGTAAATAAATGCAATTATTTTAAATATCAGTATTGCAATATTATTGATCCTGTGTCACGGAGGTTTTCCTTCATTCTTCATATTATAATTCTAACTTCTAAAGATCGCAATTTTGCTCAAATTATTTTAGAGTCAACTTAAAATTCTTCTCTTAAAATTCTTCAACAATAAATTCACGACCAATTCAAACAGACTAAATTATAATATATTTAAAAGTTCGACGTTTAGTCTGTTAGATTGTGAATATTGAATTATAATTTGTACACAGACGTTAATCTATTAATATATTATTACGCTACGCTAAAAGGGGAATAATCAGCACTGAGCAGTAAACGAAAATGCACAGAAACGCAATCTCTGAACTAAATATTATTATATATAATAGAGATTAGATATATTATGTATACATTCTCCGCAATTTATAATTTCAGAGGCTAATGTTACAAAACTGTTTTCTGAGTTGGCGGAATAAATATTTATTTACAATAATTAAAAACAACAATAATAAATACAACAACCAAAAGTCAGTTCTAACAATCAACACAAGTAATTAACTATATACAATTGACTACACTAATATTTATTTTATCAGGTCAATTTATATCACGGAACTATTTATATCAGATTTATTTCTAACGTTTATTTATGTCGGTCATTTACTCAGTTACTTCAGTACTATTTATTTATATCCACTCCACTATTTATATCACTGTATTGACTGATTCGACCGTTGATTGACTAATATTTATATCACTGATCCGCTTGGTTGCACGACTCACCATTGACTGCCAGATTCTCGTCGACTCGCTGCTTATATAGGGCGCGCGGTGTACGCTCAGTGCGTCCTCGTATTCTCTAGCGTTGTCTAGAATCTTCCACGCACCAGTGTGTTCAGCAAGCAGACACCGCTTCTCAGAATTCTTGCCTGACGTTTATATACAGGGTGATCCGTAACACTAACAAATACAACTGATAGATGCTTTGATCTTGTTGGCAATAAAATTTTGCAGTCAAACCAAAATCCACCCGGGCGAAACTGGGGCGGAAAGCTATAGTAATGCATATATACGTAACAAAATGTTGTTTAACTTTGCTTGTTACAAATGAAGAAGACAGTAACTTTCAACTGGATGATTATAAAACTTAAACATTAATAAATTATATAGTCAGTTGTCTGATTGGACAGAGCAAATGGCATAATATACAGATGGGCATATAAATAAAACGGTATAGAATAGAGATGGATATAATTAACATGTCACTTAGGTGTAATCACACTTCTCGAGTGCATCGACTTATTATTTTTTAAAACCGCCACTCCAAAATCATTCTGTGGTACTTCAACATCGATTAAACTAATTGCCAATGTCATGAGGTTTTTTATACCCTCGCTATAGAAGTTTCACTTCAAAAATGAATTATTTTTTTCTCGTAGGTAAATATTTTTGTTAAAAACGCACCAAATGCCTTCAGGTATGTGGGGAAAGGTGTACGTCCAGTTTGAACTGTTGTCGAACGTTGGCCCGGGCGGCCAAGCGATCGTTGTATAGCATAGGGTTTATGGACGTTGATGTTGCAATGATTTGGAGGACATAGACCCCGGCAGCTGCAGCAGCGCCGTGTTGTTTGTTGCCGACACAAATATATATTGAGCCAAAACTCTTGTGCAACACAGGCACTAATGGACACCGTGACAAATCAAAATAACAAAAACTAAGTTGTAGTTCTTTTAGGAAACTGAATTGTTGACAGAATCTGGCAAATTACTAGCTGTAATAATGATATAGGATAAATAAATAAATTACATTTTGGTTAGAAAAGATTTTAGATAGATATCGTCAAGGGCGTACGCAGAATTTTGTTCAGGGAAGGGCAAGAGTTATGAGAGTAAACATGGATTTCCGGTTATCATACCTACTGCAATTAGATCATAAACGATAGGCCAAACGTTCTTTAATGCAATTTAGGGAATTTTTAGGCGCCAAAGTTTAATAGCGGTAAATAAAAGAGTTTATAGTATTCCAGATCCCAGGAGGGGGGACATCTTGCCCCTTGTTATCTCCTGCTACACCCATCGTAGAGTATATACCTAGACAACTATGTGTAAAGAAAAACTAGGGTGTGGTTTTATGAAACCACGGTGCAAGTGAAACTTTATTCCCATAAGCCTAAACGCTTTTAATCCGAAATCACCGAATTCCCCAACATAGGCTAACCCAAAGTTATATATTAACTTTGAGGCTAACCGTGTATTCTTTTATAATAAGTTGCCACCAGCTATAAAAAATTTAGCATCTACAAACGGTTAACAGCTTCAAATATTCTCTTAAATCATTCTTAATAGAAAAATCATTTTATTCGTGTAATGAGTATTTGGAGCAATGAAATAAGTGCATTAAAAATATTATGTAATTGTTCATTTATCTATATGGTTTTTCTGTAATATGACATACCCTCCTGTAAATGCAGTGTTCCGTGGTTGAATAAATTTATTATTATTATATTATTAAGTATATAATTTTGTTTACGTGGTTTTGGTAATGTAATTTGAACTTTGATCAGTATGGAGACGAACATAAGAAATAAGAATCCAGATTCTATCGCTGGTAGTCAATGGGTATTTGATGTACTATTCGTACGATATTAGTTATTCGTACGATATTAGTTATGTATACCTACAATAGGTATAGTTATGAACATAACGTCGCTGTTTTCGTTGAGTACTGGTCTGGTCGACTACCATCACACCTTGTATGCAATAGTACAATCTTTACATAGTATAAAATGAAGTCGCTTTCCGCGTCTGTCTGTCTGTCTGTTTAACCGCTAACTCCTCCTAAACCACGCAACGGATTTTGATGCGGTTTTCACCATCAGTTAGATAATTTTTCACGGAAGGTTTATATATATAGCGAACGAGCGAAGCTAGTGGTAATGTAATTATAATATTCAAGCGAACGGGCTTTCTTAGAACCCGGGCGAAGCCGGACGGGGCCGCTAGTATAGTTATAAATCTAACGTCATTGCTTTTCGATATGAGCACACTGGTCTGGTCGATTGCTTCGATTGGATGTCGAGGTGACGTGACGCTCGACATGCATAACCGAACAAAAAAAACGAGGTTAATGAAGTTTCCGAGGAAGTTTCACTTTAAAAATAGTAATTTTAATTAACGAGTAGGATGGACGTAGCAACAGAAGAAAGCAAATGTTGATGCAGCGATGAAGAATATTATTCAGCATACAGCATATAATTGAAATCAAATCTGATCTGAACCGGAACTTCCGTTTACGCAGGAACATTGAGAGAGCAATGCAGTACGTATTGGTGTTTAAACATCGTGAATGCAGGTACCTTCAACGCTGGATGCATTGTACTGTGGGGACCCAGCAACAATGGAACCTCACCGAAATGTTTCATGACTATGACATAAACTTTATCGCATTCACCAATCCACCGGCTTGTGTGCGTGTAACGCACACAACCGGACTTGCATTGTGAGATGCATTTTTCAGGGATGAGAAAGTTGTAGATATTTCTAACCGACTTGGTTTGTTGGCTTTTTGTCAATAATTAAAAAATGCATGCTCAGTTGTACATGCTGACTTATTGGGTGATCCCTCTCGACTCCATTCTCATTCTAAGTCCAATATATACATAAACATTCGAAATGCCTACTGGGTTATGCTAGTCGAGTCAGTTTATGGGCAGAGAAGATGATCGCGTCGCGTAAAAACCGGTGACCGTTGAAATCGGTGGACTGGAAAAGAAGAAGCTCTGACTTATCGAGTTACGACTTTACGAGAGGATGCTGTGCTGCCATCTTTAAATTTAATAATAAATTACATGCTTATGAACTACTCATGTACAGTGTGTTTGAAATTGCAACTTAGGTATGTTTGTAATTTTGCATTTTAATTTTTCCATATAGTTGATTGAAAATGCATGCCATTGAGATGATGTGGCTGACAGACTGCAGTATCCGAACCCATCTGGTCATCATTTTATTACTGGGCAAATTCTTTGACCGGTTCCAGTCCTCAGTCTAATTTCTTGTAAAAAGTAGTACATTAAAAAAAATGGGTGTGTGCTTATGACCACACGACAGTAGTGAAAACTTCAGATTTTTTAATTTTTGGTGTCATCTATTATAGCGCATTTATGAACCAAAAATAATTTATTACTAAAATTGTATTTTTAATTAATTCCACCTTGATTTCAGAAAAATTATAATTATTGTCAAAGAAAGAATATAACAAAAATTAAAAAATATATAAATAAATATCATGTAGACTTTAGAAAAAAACACCAACAATTCTACTCTGCCATCAGGTCTCGAACCCAGGTTCCTATGCATAGAACGCAAAGACCTAACCAACTGCGCTATGAGTGGAAGTGTGTCGTCGACCATTTTTATGATATAAGTATGCGTTGCGAATTCTTACGGAAGTAGTTGCGAATGCTTCACATTTTTTCAGTACCCAGCCAAAGAGTGCCTAACGTGCCTAAGGAAGTTTTCACTTCAAAAATTGCGGTTCTTCGGTCCAGTAAAGCACCGGCTTACCAGATATTTTTCTGGTTAGCCGCGTCTACTGTAGTATCACTATAGTATCTCTGCCTATATTGAAGTACATATTTGTAAAATTTAATAATGTTCAATAATTCGTTGTCAGATGCAAGGAATGTGCGTTACATCCTTAGGAAGGCACGTGTAAGCTGGGGCTTGAGGGAACGAGGCCGTTGACCTCGCGGGTGGAACTGCCACGACGGCGTCGTCTTGCGCAACTATCTCCCGCCTATCTATATATATGTAAGCTTACCCAATATGTACGGAGATATAACATTACAAGAACTTCTCAATATTTCATTTACAATATAAAATTATAATTGAAATTTGTAAATTCATGATGCATCGATATGATAAATATTGATTAAAGTAACAAATGATGCCGGATGGTTGGATTTTTTATGGACGATCAGGCATCTACACCAAAAGTTATCAGCGCCCGGGACTATAATTAAATAGGTACAAAATGTAAGGAGATTCTTACAATACTGATGAATAGAGAAGTACGAATAAGTATAATAAGCATAGTTAGGACAGGCGCGGGCAATACAGATTTTGAGGCTGCATATAGCATACACTGATGATTTTGTAATCTCCTCACTATAGACATGTTAACTCTAACAAGACTGTTGAGAAACTTTTTTTCATATGAGTCCTAACGCTTCTATTTTAATAATCATTTTCATATAATTTTTGTAAATTTGTGATATCAATAAGTTCCTGATATCACAAAAAATGATCACGAACTTATACAATGAACAAGCCGTGAGGTGGGTCATTTATTAGAACTAAAGTGCGACCCTTGAGGTCCACACGACGAACTTCCCAGTTTGATAAATATTTAATAATAATAATTAAATTAGATATTACACAGAAAAGTAATCATTTTAATCATTAAAACATAATTATTATTTTTTTTTAACAATAATTTAAAAAAAAACGGCTGAACCAATTTTTATAAAATTTATGTCGGATCAAAACGACGTTAACACGCCTCGATTGACACCCTTACGAAGTCGATATAATTTTTTATTCACGAGATATTGTGTAAAATCTACTTTTTTGGAGGTTATTTGGTTAAGAAAATAGAACGGCTGAACCGATTTAAAAAAAATTTCTTTCAGATCATATTTACGTTAATACGCGTCAATTGGCACCCTAACGTAGTCGATATCATTTTTCATTCTCGAGATTTCGTCTTAGAAAGAAATGGACACATACGTACGTACACACACACACGCACACACAGACATCTTTCTAAAAATAGTGTAAAAATAGTGTGGTGACCTTGAAACATTAATTTTTTTCTCCATTTTGATTTTGATTTTCGGACCCATTACAATAACTTCCATCAATGGGAAGTTAAAAATGCACAAGAATCATAAAATTCAGTAGGTACCTATTGAAATTTTATGAATTCTATTTACTGTTTGGTCATTCTTACACGGGGTTGACTAGTAATATCCCTGTAGTAGCTAAGATTATAGGACCCTCAAAAAATCTTTGCTTGATAAAATTCTGTACTCAATATTACGAATCGCATCGCCATGATTGCGCTTTTCGAGGTTTGCGCCGCTGGCGGGAGTTCCTGCTCATATACGTGCAAAGATGTACAAAGTGGAAAATAATCTTAATATAAACGTCTCAAAAGTCTGTTTTTAACACGCTTATATTAGCTTCACCTGTATGCTTGCTTGCGGGCTTGCTTGCTTGTGTGCTTGTTTGTCAGTTAGTAACCGACTTCTTTGAACTTGATTTTGACCAACTTTGAACGGTCAGATTTAGTTTAAACTTTGCACACTTATCAAGGACCGACGACAATACAATAATTCCATAAGTTTGTCCCATTATCCTGACCAGGATCTCCAGGACAAAAAAAAAAAAGCAAAAAACTTCAGATTGAACTGAAACTTTGCACACTTATCAAGGACCGATTACAATACAATAATTCCATAAGTTTGTCCCATTATCCTGACCAGGATCTCCAGGACTAAAAAGCAAAAATAAATTATAATTTAAAAAAACTAAAAAACACACTTTAAAAAGTAAAAAATAATTAATTTTATTGTAAAAAAGCGTGGGGTAGTATGAAAATATGATACAAAGCACCCCACGCTTTTTTACAATAAAATTAATTATTTTTTACTTTTTAGTTCATTAAAGCGTGTTTTTTAGTTTTTTTAAATTATAATTTATTATGTCCTTCCAGTTACAATAGATAACTCTGTAAAGTTGGGCCCAATGATTTAATCAAGGATGTAGAGAACTGCTTCGTGATTTCAACCTAGTCTGTGGCAACGTGGTATTCACCATGGTAAGTGCTACCGTACAGACAACAATATTTAATCAGAATTCGAGAAGAGATTGTAGATTATAGACGTTTGATAACTAAGGTCATTACGGACTGGAATTCGAATACTATAATTAGTAATATAAGATCGTTTCAATGTGTATAAAGAAATAGAGAAAAATCTAACGAAGTTAAACCCCGAAGGTCCATGATATAGGTTTTATTTACAGAAAAGTGGACATCCAATAAACAGAAAGTCTTTAGTCTAATATATTACATGAATTGATCTTACGAGTATGGTTAGAATGGTACTAACACTATGCTTCAAGGTCATACGTTGTCATGGAAGTCATGGAAAAGTCAAGGTCGTTTCTTACGTAACTTTTATATTCGTTTAACATTTTATACGATTAGTGAAAGTAAATGCCCATCATCGGTAATTGATATATAGATTATAGATGCTCGACAGCTGAGGTCATAAGCGTCACAAAATGATCTAATGATAAAATTGCCGGTTCTTCTGAATTTAAACTGTTGGGTCGTTCATCCACGCAAAGTGAATTTCAATGCAAAACATGTATGAATGATTATATTTTTATTCACAAAGTTATGCTATTTTTACATTTATCTAAATTCTAAATAATAAATATGCATATCTATATGTTGAAATAATGAAATATGTATAATAAAAAACATCTGCCACTGAATTTGCAAATGAATTTATGGAAGTGTTCTTATTTCAATCTTCAAATAACCACAAGACATTTTTTTAAATATAATGTGCGTAAATTAAAATAAAAAATACGGTTTCAAAAGAGCTCCTTTTGAAATCGTATTTTTATAACTTTTAAAATCTTTTTTATTCCACATTTTTAGTATACCTATATACTTATAAGTACTTAGTACTATTAGTTCCAAGTTTGACGTTTGAATTAGAAGTGTTCTTCAATAAAAATTTAATAAGAATACTTTCCATTTATTGTATAAAGCACTAATGAATTATTGTTCGTTGTATTGATTACCTATGTTTGCAAAATATAAGTTTATAGAAAGCACAGTAAATGAATTACCTAAATAAGTTGTTACGGAAATTGTTTTTATTAAAAAAAACGTTGACAACCAATTAAATAATATGTTAATTGATTGGAACCACGCCAAAAAATCATTTTCTATAATCACTGGCGCACATTAAAATCTATAGAGGACGCATACCGTATACAACTGCTTATACAAAATTGAAGCCAGGTTTGACGCCACATGGGCCGAATAAACATGGCGGCAAAACACGGGATGGATTGGGAATATTATTCTCTTTTTCTTCTCACATATAAAATGAGGGCCTAATTACAATGGCGACTGGCTTCACTTTTAAAATGCTTATATTCCCTCAATAGCTTTAACCTCAGTGTTACAATGTAAGCTTTTATAAATGATCATGAGTGTATAGACCCCCCCCCCCCCCAAACGTCGTTCCGCGGCCAATGCTGGCGCATCACCGCACAGATGCAAGAATAGGGTATTTGACTAAATTTTTTTTTTGTGGTATATTAATAGAGTAATAAATTCTGAACAAAATGACGCCTAAATCTCTTCATTCTGATTTCAAATAAGCTCAAAAATAATTTTTGAAATATTTATGTTAGCCCCGCCCGCTAAAAAATCGTTTTTGCTCTACTGATATATGACGTCATAATTTTATGAACTTGCGTTTATATTAGCTAATAATATTATCTAAAAACCCAGAAACAGAGTGTTGAAAAATACCATTTTGTACCTATGTAAACATGATGTAAACAATATGACCTATATACGTTGCTATGGATACATTTACATTTTACTTATAATTGACGTCACGCGGTGTTTGAAGTCACGTGACACATAGATTAAAAATCATGATTTCATTTATTTATTTAAATATGTTTACGAAACTTAATTAATAAAAATAAAAATTCTAATAACTATTTTAGAGCATAAACTTTCATTATAACAAAGTTTTATATTTTATTTTGATCACTGGCAAATACCCTATTGTGCGCCTGGGCTTCAGTATCGTAACAAGCTCAAAAAAACTAAAATTAATTTTTTTTAATGTTTTCTTAATTGATAAAACAATGACCTTAAGGGACTTCCGCCATTGTTTATATGACTAATAATAATTTCGAAGAATAATAATATCATGATTATCTTTTTAATGATTTAATCTATAAGTACAAATATGTATATAATGTATATGATGAAACTCACAAATATAGAGAAAGATAGATTAATCTTTTAAGGAGTCGTTAACCTTAAATTGTTTAATTAATTTTAAAACGAAATTGTGAAAAATACTACAGGCTTTCTATTGGTGCCCGATAACGATAAAATATATATTTCTTTCAGAGTGGAAGGGGAATAGTTTCTCTATCATGCATCTGTCAAACCGCAGCGCCGGTGCGAGCGAGATGCAATGTGTGCGTTGACGACGTGGTGGTGCCGTGGTGACTTCAACGCTCGCATAAGTGCGTAGCGTTCTATATAGTGATTGGGTTTGGGGGATTGCAGCAGATCATCTAGCAATATTGCGTAAGGTGCCGGCCGGCATTGTAGGTCGTCCACGTGTCTTCTTTACTGACGGTTGTTGAACTCTCGTAAACACACACAGACACATAAATATAATCTACACTTAAATGCATTTTTATCCAGTGGTTATTTTTCGCTTCTGACAAAAAGATGCAGCTCTTCCGAGCGAGACTTCTTCTTCAGAAGCCTGTCCTGTTCCCAGTTTATTTAGAACACTATAGGCTATAATGGTGTTCACTCACATGAACGTCGATTTTACCCGTGTTAATATACAAGGTGTTCACGAAAACGTCCAATCTTAACCGAACGTGGCCGGATATAATTTTTTTTTAATTGAACCGACTTTAAAAAAGGAGTCAATGTCTTTAAAAAGGATAAAATAATTATTTTTCTTTTTGTTTTACAATCATCTTCCCTAACCTATATTTGAAGTCGGCGGAATTATTTCTCTATTATATAGTCGCATAGTGATTCATTTACTCGCACTTCTAAGTGAATGTAGGACTGTAGGCTAGGGAAGGTGACCGTAAAACAAATATAAAAATTATTTTATCCTTTTTAGGACATTCCAACTCCTTTTAAAGTAGGTTCATTTTTATGCACACTTAAGTGACATTGTATTAAATTTTATTCCGGGTCACGAGTATACTAATTTCATTAGGAATATTAGAATTAGATATCTACATATTAAAATGATTTTCTCTAATATGTATTTAAAGGTCGCCATTTTGAAATAAGATAGCGGATCAAAATCAGATCTATAACTTAAGAACACTCATTTGGAATAGTTGTAAAATTAAAATAAGATAAGATAAGATACATTTATTTGAAAATCACATATTGTGGGTACAAAACGTCAAAAGACAAAGTTAAAAACTATATTTAAAAAATTCACTGATGTCATAAAAACAGTTATGTTTAAAAAATTCCTTTAGGTTCTTTTTAAAGGTTTTTACAGGTAAAACTTGAATTGATTTTGGCAGCTTATTAAACATCTTTTTGGCCATATAATCTAGGGCAGTTTGGGACAAATTAAGCCTTCTAAGTTCTATGAGGTAAGCATATTGCGTTTTTTGATCTGGTGTCATAACTATGATAGTCAGAATGGCTTTCAAAGCGGTTTATGTTAATTTTAGCATATATTAGAGTTTGATATATGTACAATATATATATATATATATATATATATATATATATATATATATATATATATATATATATATATATACATATATATATATATATATATATATATATATGTATAAATAAAGGAGCGCAATGTTCGTTACATTTTGCTCTACTTATAATTCTCACAACTTTTTTTTGAAGCCTTAAAATCTTACATGCGTGTGGGGAATTACCCCATAGTATAATCCCATAAGCCATGGCGCTATGAAACATACCGTAGTAGGCAGTGATTGCCGCCTCAGTTGACGCCACCTCTACGATCATTCGAATCGCAAAAATCGTGCGTGATAACTTATCACAGACCCATTGGACGTGAAATGACCAATTAAGTGAGCTGTTAAGGTATATGCCTAAAAATTTTATATTTTTTGCATCACTTATCGTTCTCTTATCTAATGAAAATTTGATTTGATCTGTTTTATCCTTATTAAGTTTTAGATTATTTGCTTTGAACCAATTTTCCACCTCCGACAGTGCAGTTGGTACCTGCTGTGTTATTAATATTTTAACGACCGCCATTTTGAAACAGAGGATCAAAACCCTAGACCCTTGGAAATAACTTAATTTTTCTTTATTAACAATTTTTAGTTACTGTTGTGTTGTTTTACTTTGCGTGGAACAGAAATTATGAGGGTATTAGGTACATAGATATATAAATCTAGGGACGTAGTACATGCGAGCGGGGTAGTTGCTGTTAAGGGGAGGAATGGTGGGAAAGCTAGTGTGCCCACATTCTATTGGTCGCTTCAGTTTCGCAAGCGCTGTACGAGCAATTGAGCATGCGCAAAGGCGCGGACGACTGCATCTGGCGCAATTGAGCATGCCCCAAGATGCGGCCAATAGAATGCGAGCACATGCATAGCATGGACATGTTCGTAAGACAGGCATGCACCCTCCCCTGAATGGCTTCCCCCTTTTGTCTAAAGTGGCACTTTATACTACATCCCCAGATTTTTATATATCTATGATTAGGTACAAGAAAAGAAGATCCTAACTATTCGACTTTTTTGAAGTCTTATAATAGGTACTAATAAATATTAATTGTGTGCATACAACGAAAAGTTACAAAAACAAAAATATCACATAATTATTGAAAATTTTGTTGGAAAGCAGCCAATTATATAATTGATTCCAAACATATCGGAAAAAATCATTTTACCAACCATATATAGTCACAGTCAGGATTCTAACCTGAACCTTTCCACTTTCGCGGCGGAATGAGCTTACAATTAATCAACCGTTACATGATTACTAATCTAACATTCTCCTTATATGCTTTGGAATCAATAGATTTTCACTACATGCGAGTGTTAATTCAATATAGGTAGCTAGGTTGTATATAGAAGTGAATCTTCGTACTAGCGAACTTTGATATATCTAGGTAGTGTATCCCATTACTTAAGGGTGTTTGAAATAATTTTCACTTTCATGATGAGCTCTCGCTAGTACGAAGATTCACTTCTACAATCTAACTATATTGAATTAACACTCGCATGTAGTGAAAATCTATTGATTCCAAAGCATATAAGGACTAAAGAGAATGTTAGATTAGTAATCATGTCACGGTTGAGTAATTGTAAGCTCATTCCGCCGCGAAAATGGAAAGGTTCAGGTTAAATCCTGACAGTGACTATGGTTGGTAAAATGATTTTTTCCAATATGTTTGGAATCAATTATACATATAATTGGCTGCTTTCCAACAAAATTTTCAATTGCAATTGAGCCGTATAAAAAATCTATTAATTATCACATAATTATAATTATAATTCTAGATCTAAGTACCATTTACGTATTGTAAATACATAAGGAAAGAAAATCAGTCTATCCGCGTATCGGCTATTCTCACAGTTTATTTATTGCACTGGTTTGAATATTAACCATTAATTGCCAACGATTTCAAGTATCTAATTATAGCGACTGACAGCACGCATGCGTAAAATATAAGTACCGCACGCTAAAAAAATGCATTCGCTTTCAGAACGAATAAATTGTAACTGCAATATTGTTGACTAAAATAGCCAAAAAATTAACTCCTCTAGATAAAATGTTGACAACTTACTTATTAAATATTCGTTGATCAGGGAGTTTTCTTAAAAAAGGATCAAGGAATTGCTTATTTGGGGTTTGTCTCAATTTCAAAAAGACTTGTTGCATTTTATTCTTTAGATAAGTTAATTTAAAATTATTACTAATTTCAAGTTCATTAAAATCGGGCCAGCCATTCTCCCGTGAACGAGACACATATTATTAATATTAATAATAATAATAATTATTTAAACTAATTATTCTGATGATAAATAAACCACACATTGGGAAGTATTATGATTTTATATTATGGATCTACTTATATACCTAGGTAGTTTGTAAAGTCACGACCCAAATTGTCAATCCTTTGTCCTACATTTTTAGCTAAAAACAATTTTATTAAACAGACATGGAAAATTCTTGGAATAGATGCTTTTAAAATGAATTGTTTTTGAGCTTGGAATTTAATCCTTCGAATCAAAATGGTTATATTTTTTAACAAAAAAATTTCAATATTTAATTTTGTTGACTAAGAACTGCAAAAAAATTTTTATTTTCATTTGCATCAGTGTCAACAAACATTATACTCTATCATCTATCCTATGAACCGATATAGAAATAAAACTGCGTAATCAGCATCTGATTGGTCACTTGACACTCAACACAGCAGAACAACCAATCGAAAACTGTCAACCTAGCTAAGTATGTGCTGTTCACGTTATAACTATATCTGTTGGTGGGAAAGACTATAAATAGAGTTTGTTCATAAATACCTGTAAATCGAAAATTATATTTGTTTTTAAAAATTACCTTTCATGTCAAAAAACTTTAACAACTCCAGTGAATTAAATTCAGCGTTTTCAATTAATAATGTACCTATTTTTATTCCTGTAGGAAAGTAACACTTTAGTTCAGTGTTTCTATTTCTACAGTTCGGCAGTTAAACATTTTGACCCTATCGGTATTTTCTTTTCATGCCAGTTGTTTAATCAATTTAATTTTCGTTGGAGGAGTAAACTACCTACTTAATTCGTTATAATAATGAAATTACTCTATTTAACAGAGTAATCGTCATCCACTGTTCATTGATTTTTTTTTATTGAAAAAAAAATACACTCCTTTAATAAATGTTCTTCATGCATTTATATGAATTTCTTTCACTGGATCAGTTAGATATTTAGCTTCAAGAGCCAAACATTTTTTACTATGCATATCAACCATAGATAAAAAAGATATTTAAAACATGATCGCATCGCGGTGCGTGAGTGTTCATATATAGAAGCGCACCCATAACACTCGTTAGTCGTTTGTCTCTTGTCTAACGTCATTTGTTCACATAACTTACTCGCTGGTCGTCGGCGCAACAACAAGACGCGCGTTGAGATTGGTCATGGATCCGTAACGCTTCGGTTATGTTCGACACTCACTTTCCCTCTCGCCACATTGACTGATATCGTTCCCTGTTTGAAGCAATACGACGTCCGTATGTCTGTTCCTTTCTAACACAGTGTTGAACACATTTACTTATCGATTTTAAGAAAATTGTATTGTTGGAACAGACACGTATTTTGTATTCCAGATTAGGTATACAGGAACCGGCTTAGATAGGACTTTTCCGTGAACGAAGACCCGGTTGTTATTTAAAGTTTCCTAAAAATTTGCTTTTCATTTGATAAGGTTATGTTTTGTCAGTCAACATCATTTTACCGTGTTATAAATATTTAAATCATTTTTTACCTACAACATTGTACAATGAACTTTGTAGATCATTAATTAATAGTAACGCAAAACAATGATTTTCTGTTTAAATCAGTCACAAATAATTTACATTTTTGATGTGAAACATCTTATGTCGGGCTGTGAACAGCCGCGTGAGGGGAAATATGCAACGAAATGTTTGGTCAGCTCCTTCGCTGCTGTTCTCCCCACCACTGCGGCACTCTCTCTCTCTCTCTTGGCTCAGGCATGCACTGTAACACACGCGGTGTTACAGTGCAGTATATAGGATTACGTCAGCATAACAGTTAGTTGCTGCTTTTGAAAAAATATATACTACTACATAGAGAATACCACCGAGTTCAATAACGTTTTCTTTTATGTTTCACATCTGTCGGGGGTCCCAAGACCCACACCCTTTTTTTTACATTTGGCATGATTATTGATTACGTAGGTTCGACTAAGGTTTCATCAAAAATACAATTTGAAAATAAAAGTGTAAGGTTAAGTTTTCATAAACCTTATTAAAATTTAAAAGATAATATTATCTAATTTTGATTTTTTTTTCTTGATGAAATGGAACAGTTCAGAAATCAGAAAATGGAAATCAGAACACTTAATTTTAATCATTTTTACAGTTCAAGGTGACATATTATGATATAAATTCTATGTAGATACCGTTTATAATTTTTTTCCAATTTTTTAGAAAAAAAAAATTTGAAAAACGGTTGACCTTGCACGTCATCCTTAAAACTTCCCGCTGTCTTCGAGCTCGACAAAAAAGAAATGTTAGCTGTGCAATTATCTTTTAAACGAATCGACTTATTTTGGTAAACCTTTCGGCAATCGAAAGAGCTATTCAAGACTCAATCTGAATAAATTTTGAGACCTGCAATCGGTCGTGTAGTTTAGGAGTTATGTGACAAAAACTTGAAAAAAAAATGTTTTTAAATTTTTTTTCAAATACCTAACTTTGAAATTATTTGGCTGATCAGCTTCAAAATTTAATTAGGCCTAAGTCTTGATTTCGATCACCGCAAGAACCATTCAAATGGGTTGATTCGTTTAAAAAATGTAAAAATTATTTTGAGAAAATACTTATTTGAAAATTTTTCAACAACGATATCTCTCGAACGACTCAACCGATTGAGATCGGGTTTGCAGAGTTCGACGCACTTTTTCGAGCACAAAAAGCGATTAGATTTTAAAAATCGATCGGTCAAAAAATCTAAAAGTTATTTTGAAAAAAACGCTTTTTTGAAAATTTTTCTACAATGATATCTCTCGAACGAATCACCCGATTGAGTTCAGGTTTGCGGCATTCGACGTAGTTTTTTTGGGAAATAGAGATGATTAGATTTTGGAATTGATCGGTAAAGTATTTTAAAAGTTATTAAAAAAAAACATTTTTTCAAAAACTTTATTTTTGAGATTTCTGAAAATTCATTTGATCGATTAAATTCAAATTTTTAGGAAATCTAAATTGATTAAAACTCTTTCGAATGCCGCCAACCCGATCTCAATCGGTCGATCCATTCAAAAGTTATTCAAGATTTACATACTTACACACACACACACACACACAGAACAGACACACAGATAACGACTAGGTCCTAGGATATAGTCAGAATAGCTTCCTAGGACCTCAAAACGTCGAGATTTGTTGAAAACTCGATTTTCGAAAATCGGACTGAAACCAATACCTATAACCTAACTTCCCGAATTTTTGAAAATTTACAATTTTCTTAGCGGGAAGTTAAAAAAGATTTTTAAATATTAAAAACACATTATCATATAATAATATTTAATAGGGATAATGTTTCTATATCCAAGCTCGTTAAGGGGGGGGGGGGGGCAAGGTTGGAAGCACTTGACCCCCCCTTATGGTTTATGCCAATTAATCCTCCATTTCTACAAAATGTATATAAAAAAAAGACAACTACTCCCCTCCGAAAAGTTGTATGGGCGATAATAATCAGATTGAAATGTTTGAATCAACAGTTTAAACACTATTTTTTTTAAATCCACGAAAAATCATAAATCCTTAAGTAAAAAATTATAAGCAGGCTAAAATTTGATGATAAAAAATCCTTATTTTATTTTACATTCTCTATTGCCTGTTTAAAAAAAAAACAGCTCCGATTATATTGTTCAATAATTTAGAAATTAGATTATTTAAATAGTGGAAGAGCGGGTCTGAGTAAGATGCAGATGGTGGGTGAACGGGTTTTTATTTTCTGTTAAACGAGTTTCATTTAGTTTAGTTAGGGTAAGTTCGGTTTTACGCTCAGATTGATCGGAGTGCTCTAATACGTTCGAATTTAACATTTATATGCTCTGAAAGATCTCTATCCTGCGTTCGGTTTTAAGATCTGGAGCAGATCGAGCGCGCTCGATTTGCTCCGAGGAAAGCGAGCGAGCAAGCAGATTCAACCATCTTCAGAGCATTCATTTTAAAAATGAGCGGAAACACTTGTTGTGAGAATGGATAAATTTCGAAGTTTATTTATATGAGGTAATTTTTCAATAGGTAAAAACACACGAATAATATTTATTCAAAGAATAGTAATAATCAATTAGTCTATATCGCACAGAATGATTAAATAAAATATTTATTATATCTATGGGTCGAAAAAATCAACAACCAGTACTACTATTAATTTTAAAATAAAGGAATAAAACGAAAAAAATGTTGATTCATGAATTATTATTATAACAATGTTGAATTAAATCAAAATGAGGAGCAATAAAGAATATATTTCGGCTTTAGTAATAAGAATTTAAATTATTGGCGCCATTTTATTCTGACGTTTGGAAAAATCTGCTAGATTACGTTCGGAATTGTTTAGATGGCTCGATTTGCTCGGTTGTCACGTGACCAAAAATCTGTTCGCTCGGCTCGATCAATCGAGCGTAAAACCGAACTTACCCTTAGTAAAACAACTTTTTGCCATACCCACTACAAAATAGCTACTTTTGATGTATGTACAGCGGCCATTAATGACCCATTTAACAGGCAGGTGTGCGGAAAATGGTTTACTTTCTGCACTAGCGCAGAAAAAAACGGTTGCCATGGCAACTTCTGTTAATTCGCTCTATACGCCTGCGTACGCTTGCGTGCGCCTGTCATTACTTACTTGCACGAACTTCGCGGCACACTAGAAGAAAAGATGGCGACGCAAATGAACTGTCAGAATTTTTTGAAAATTACGTAAAAAATAGGTATTTTGTAGTGGGTATGGCAAAAAATACCATATATGTCTCGTACGTAATGGTATTACGGCTCGTGTGATGCCCCATTACGTATCTAGACATACAATCTACTATTATTTTATTAATTTTTTGTGCAGAAACACAAATTTACATAAAGAGTTAATGGATCTGAGTGAGAAAAATTATATAAAAATGAAAAAATTTCAATTTGGAAGTAGGTAGTATACATAATTAATTTGAAAATGTATTAATTAAAAAGAACTACTTAAAACCATAAAAATTCAAAGGAAATTTTTTTTTATATTTTAGCTAACTTACTAAAATCAATCTATTTTGATATCTATACCATTTGAAATAAAAATCAATGTTTATCAATACTACAATTTATTTTACTCTTGTATTTAAGGTAACTGAAAAAAAAACAACCAATGAATTTTCGATACTTCCAAGAGATGTGTAAGATTAGATAACGATGACAGCTACATATAACCTCAAAAAATTTTGACAGCTGAGTGCTGGCCAAGGATCGTTGGAATGCTAATACGCTCTAAATATTATAGGAGTTATAGAGCTGTTAAAATTGCCCGCCACAAACGTCACATCTGCGACACACTTCCGTGACATTTCACCAAATAGTAATTATAAAAAAATTGTTTTATAGTAGATTGTATATCTATAGTGGCGTACGCTAATGACCTCTGTTGTCGAGCGTCTATGATCTACTATAGTGGCGTAATGAGGTATAAATATAATTACACACGGGCACGAGATATATATGATATTCTTTGCCATGCCCGCTATAAAATAGCTGCTTTTCACTTCATTTTCAGTATTTTCAAAAATTTTTGACAGTTCATATTGTGTCGCCAACTTCACTCTATAGTAGGCAGAGGCATACGCACAGGAGTATGTATTAGCGGGCGGATCAGGCGAATAAACATAAATCACTATATGGAAATGGTTTACTTTCCCACACTAGTGTGGGGAAGATACGTTTCCGAACACCGATCTATCAAAAGTCATTACATGCATACATATGTGTATGTAAAGCAGCTATTTTATAGTGGGTATGACAAAAAAATAAAATATTCTCAACTTTTGTGGTATAAAAGAGAAAAATAATAAATGATTGCTATTAAAGTAAACCACGTCAACGTATTGTTCTCCTATATATATTATTTTATCTCCCTTGATAAAAAAAACAATGCATAAGTAAATTGTTTATTTATTTAACGTTATTTGTTTTGATTTATTAGATTAGATATATATATATATGTTTGTATTTTATTCATGCTTGAAAACCAACAAACAAAACGTGTTTAAATTTCTCTATTTTGTTTTTTGTAATTAACCAATCACTGATCGGTATCTGAGTAAGTATCAATATATTATATAAAAAATAGTATATGCAGAAAGGTTTGCAGTTGACAAAAAAATGCTATATAGTCTGTTTATCATTTAATATTTCGTGCACGTTTCAGGTATGCAAATTTAATGAAAAATAAAATATGAACTCTATAATGTAATTTAATTTTGCATAGGTACCAAAATTATATTTCATTATTTATTAAAATTGCACATCTGGATATGTTTATTTTTAAATATTAATGTAAAATTACGCGGTTAGAAAGTGGCGCATAGGTATGTTCAATATTTTTTCAAAGATTTGGACAACATACAAAGTGTCCCACTAACCTGACATACAAAATATACTAAACAGTTAATCAGTGATACGATTGATTTTTTTGATCACATGAATCCAATTCACTCTACCATGCGTCAAAATCACAGTTCAACAATTCTGAAATTCACATTCTCCAGAAAAATGAAAAAATACTGGATTTGCTATTGATCAACCGAAAATGTTAATTCAAGATAAAAAGTTTAAAAACTTAAAAGAAATTCATTCCGTGACTCTGGAAAATGTTTCTTATTAATAAAAAAAACCGGCCAAGCACGTGTTGGGCACGCACATGATAGGGTTCCGTAGTGTTCGTGTGACGTATTTATATATAAGAGCTTTTTCACCTTAACAAATTTGCTTGCTGTCGAAAAAGAGTTATTTCTAAATTTTTCATACCTAAACTATTTTTGCTAGTGTTGGTTATAATTTTCAATGAAAGTGTAGGTACTAACTAAAGGCTACATTCAGGAATTTTTTCAAATATTTTGCATCAATAGTTTAGAAATTAAAAGGGGGGGGGGGCGTTTTGATATCGACTTTGAAAGCAAATATCTCGTGACTGAAGTGTTAAAATCAAAAGGTTCTAAAACATTTTTGTTGCATTTTAGGAGACCTATCTTAAGACACCTCTTTCAATGGGGTTAGTGAAGAAAAGTTTTTTGAGTACACTTTCAATTCTATGGGAGGGGGTCTAAAAAATTATTTTTTCAAACATCTCATCATTTCTGTTTTTGGGTCTGCAATCTACGTCCGTGTACCAAATTATATAAATGAGAGGGCTGTGACGCTTGTGACATACAGACAGATAGACAGACAGCGGACTGACCGAAACTATAGAAAGGTTAATTTCTACGGAATCCTAAAAATTAATCTTTTTAAAGTTTCTTAAAATTTTGCTAATAATGAGTTATGAAAAAGACGTTTGTCGCCTGTCGGTCGTTAATTTTAAAATTACTGAAAGTACCTATTTTTAACTGCAGGGTGGTTCACAGAACAGGTTTAACGGCAGTAGAGACATTTTGATTGGCAACACTGGCTAAGCAACTAAAAATATACTTAACCAGTAATACATATACCACAATCATATGAATAAAATGAATTTTTGAACAATAATTTACTATAAGGATTAAGAATTCTATATTTACATTGTTAAAAAATTATATTATAATGAATCAGATATGGGTGATCAATTTGTAAATCACATGATAGGTACAATTTCTTGTTCGCCTGTATATAAGTGCGTCAGTCAACGTTATGAAGTCAACTTTAAACTTCTTAAGAAGATATAAATTTAAATAAAAAAAACTGTCAAAAATTTCAAAATAAAAAATTGCACGTAGCTACGGCGTATATTTATACATAATGTACCTATATGCATATAATATGACAAATTTAAATATATAAAAACTCGGGTCGCAGTGCCAAAACCCTGCCGACAATATAGTGTATTTGCTAATTGGCATTGTGGCTTTATTATGTGAACTTAAGTTTGTTTTTGGACAAAATAAAAAATTTAACCCCTTAATACATCCCTTAAAATAATATTTTTTTTCTTAATTTCAAAATTTTTATCAATGCAACCTCGGTACCAAATTAAATACACCCTTCAGTAAGTAAAGTACTATCCGTAAACTAGTGTTTTCATAAAATTTGTAACTCCGGTCCTGTCGGGCCGATTTTATTAAAATTTTAGCAGAACATTTTAATCGTTACTAAAGGGTTAAATTTCAATTTTGAAACGATTCTGAGAATTTTTTCGGCATTTTTGGGCCCAAAAACATTTTTCAACCCCTAAAAACCACCCTTAAAATAGTCCGATTTGGCCCATTTTAAATAGGCTTCGTGCGGTGATGGATTTTAACGTTCCTACCAAATTTCGTCAAAATCAATTAACTCTTTCGAAAGTTATTGCCCGCACATATATATATATATATATAAATATATATATATATATATATATATATACATATATAAACAGACATTTCCAAAAATGGTTCCAAATTGTTCAGGAGGCTATGAAACGTCGAGAAATTTTGGTCCGACCCCTAGGTCCCGCCATCCGACCGACGCCAATAGTGTATGTGCCATATGGCAAATACACTAATAATTATGTATAGTCCTTTCCGATTTCAAAAAGGGGTAGAGAACGGGTTTGATGTATCATAGTCCAATAACATTCATCCAGTCAAATAGTGGCAGTAAATCATTACAATATCTTATACAATATACAGTGAGATATCTTTTAATACATCTTTTAATTTAGGACGGCATCAAGTTTCCACAGTTACCTAAGATAATTCCCTAAAATTTTAAATTGCCGAGTCCTACTAAAGTTTATTCTTATCTGAAATTTTCTGAATTTTCTTAAACTACATATTCGCAGTATTAGCATATCCCTATATTATTAAACGAGCAAATCTTGTATATATGTACCTATGTACCTATATAAATATTTTCTCGAAAACGGCTCTAACGATTTTGATCAAATTTACCGAAAAGGGGTTTCGGAGGGCAAAAAATCGATCTAGCTAGGTCTCATCCCTGGAAAAATTCGTTTTCTTATCGATTTTATCATTTTAAAAAACAGTTTTTTTAACGTTATAAAACAGTGTCGTATGGTGAGTAGGCTTTGGAAAAAACAAACTATTTTCATTATTTATGTCAAATTACTCTGACAGTCAATCTTTAACTTATTAAAATAATCAGTAATTATTTGAAAATATGTAGGTACATACGTTATGTAGTATGACGTATACTGACGTATAATAATATTATCTACTTATAGGTATGTAATTTTTTTTCTTAAAAACGACTAACGATTTTGATGAAATGGGAACTTTAAGTACTATTTTTTTTGAACTCATCCGAGCAATGCTCGGTCATCCAGATATTCAGTATTAATAGTGTATAGTGCATACTATAACAACTAACAATTGGATGTTTTCAGAATGTCTGTCTGTCGGTTTGTATCAGCATCACTCAAAAACGGCTGAATCGATTTTTGTACTTTGGTGTCAATTGATATTCAAATTTAAATTTTAAGGTATTTTCTACTCGGCTATGGCTGGGCTTAAAGCCGCGGGTGAAAGCTAAATAACATTCATGTTCATGTACTATATATTATACAACTAGAGCTGCAGCCTGCAGGGCCGTACTGAGACTTAGTGCTTGCAATATTGCTTTAAGGTTTAACCACTTATAATGCTTAAAGCACTTTGTAAAACAGATACTGTTTAGAGCACTTGCATATAAAGACTTGCTACTTATTAAGAACGTAAGCATTATATATAGCTTAATAAGTATTCAACAAGCTTTTTAAGCATTAGCCATGCTTAACGAGCGTTTCAAATGCTTAATACGCATTTTTAATAAAAACATTTAATAAAACATATTTCATTCATCTTTATTTTATTTTGATAAACAACATATATGTTTTGAATAGACTTTTGTATACTGTAATGTTGGAAGTCAAGAAGTACCTTTAAAATGCTTGATGCTTAATTTTTTCAAACACTTTAGGAAAGTGCTTGTTAGCACTTTGGGAAAGTGCTTGTTAAGCACTTTGGGAAAGTGCTCGTTGCTTGAATAAATTCGTGAAAATTATTTCGAATTCCCTTTAATGGAAAATATTAACAAATACATACCTAGATATATCAATGCTATAAACCGTTTATATCTAGGTATGTGTCTAGGTATGTATTTATTAATATTTCCCATTAAAAGGAATTCGAAATAATTTTCACTTTCATGTTGGGCTCTCGCTGGTACGAGGATTCACTTCATATCATAGCTATTGAATTAGCAGATATGAATTGACACTCGCATGTAGTGAAAATCTATTGATTCTGAAGCATATAAGGAGAATATTAATTTAGCAATCATGTCACAGTTGAGTATTGAAAGCTCATTCCGACGCGAAATTGGAAAGGTTCAGGTTAGAATCCTGACTGTGACCACTGGTTGGTAAAATGATTTTTTCCTATATGTTTCGAAACAATTATATAATTGGCTGCTCTCCAACGAAAAAATCTTTCAATTGCATACAGCCGTATAAAAAAACTATTATTATTAGACAATGATTTTTTTGTTTTCTAAAAAAAAAATTGGACGGGGGTCTGAGGATGGTAGCAAAGTGGTGGCGAGTCCGGGCCTTGGTAGTATACTGTATAAACGCTTAACTCTGCTCGACTGGTAGAACTCGTCTAATTCGTCATAAAACTTCGACTGCGCTGGCGGAACTTGCGCCTCCTCAAAGTTAAAGTGCTTAGAATAATTTGTTTGTGTATTATCATTATTTAACTTATCAATTATAGCTATTATCTTATTGTTTATATTGTAAATACAGCTATTTCATCATCGTTCAGCATATTATTAGATCACCTTTCAGACATCTAAAATATATATTCTTTAAACAAGATAAATATAATATAGAAGTGTTTTTAAAACTTGTTGTGGTCAATATATGTACAAAGCAAATTATCTATCTGTTAAGTTTAGAGGTTAAGAACTATCGTTGTTCAATTTTATTGACAAAAACGTACTTAATCCGACTTCTGTAAGGACAGATAGTTAACACGATTGTACCGATGTTGTTACTAGGGTTACCACTTTACCATTCATAAAACTATGGTGACAATACCGGTAACTTCGCGAGGCTACGTAGTTTCAGAAGATGGGCATTAAAATGTTTAATATTTACAATACTAACAAGTAGAAGATGTTTGATATATTCAAGCAAGCGGGGTCTAACTGTATTTACGTATAAACGACTGCCCAACTGTACTAGAGGAGTGCGGGACAGGCCCAACAAAATATCTTCCGTTGTTAACCTGGTATAGAACTACATTATTTTATAATATTGGCGTCATTTCTTCGTATAATTTGTTCTTATAATCTTTAAAATTTGTTTTGCAAAATAAGAAGTATAATCAGCAAACAGACAAATTTATGTATATCTATGTACATATTATAAATGAAATATGTAAACGTAATTCCGTAATATATATCTGCGATTTTCAAATTCAAAATGATCAAAGAACAGGTACACTTTGAATTACAACAATGACATTTTCGTACAAAGCACAATAGTAGTCATAATTTGAAAGAATGATAGGGAATTTTAAGATTTTGTTTGCAAGTAGGATTCGAAATTAGAATTTTTGATGTGTAAAGCTCCCCCCCCCCGCATATTTCAGGCTAGAGTGAACGCGTAGTCTTACATTTAAATAATAATAATAATAATAATAATTGCCTTAATCTGGAGTTCAGAGATGTCGGAGAAGAACAAAGTCGCTGCTACGAACATGCTTGCTGTTCCAGTCCTGCTCTACACTTTTGGAGCATTCAAGTGAACGGTTAACGAGTTGCAACAGTTTGATAGGGGCACCCGAAAAATGATGACCATATATAGAAGTCTTCACCCCAAATCGTCCGTTCCTCGTTTCTACCTCTCGCGTCATCTTGGAGGAAGAGGATTACTCAGCCTGGAGTATCTTCACAACAGAATAGTACTGGGTACTGCTATCGCTGTTTGCAACAGTTCGGACCCGCTTCTACAGCTCGTGCGTGATCACGAATATGCGGGTGTTGTAGCGTTTCTGTTTCAAGCAGCAAACAGAGCAACAAATGAACTCAGTCTTGATTTTGACTTCAGTTCCGCTAGAAAACGTAGAGATGCAGCGTTTGTATCTCTAACGTCAGATCAAGCAAGACATACAATAAAGAAGGCAGAGCAAAAATTCCTGCTCGAACAACACACCGATAAACCGATGCATGGGATTTATTATAAGAACATCGATACATATGGTTTATCGAAGGATCTGACGTTTGCCTTCTTGAGGTCAGCTGGACTGAAGTCTGAAACGGAGGGATTTGTTTTGGCGTGTCAAGACGGCGCTATCAACACTCTTGTGTACCACCGTATTGTTATGGGTGCGGAAGTAACAGATACTTCTTGCAGAGCATGTCGATCGCATCCAGAGACGCTCATGCATCTCTTGTCGGCATGCAGTTATTATGCAAGTTGCGCCTACATCCATCGCCACAATGGTGCTCTAAGAGTCCTATATTACCACTTAAGGCATAATTACGGCATTGACAAAACTCCCGTTCTGCCTTATGTTCCTGGGGATATTGAGTCTGTTGTCGAGAACGAATCGTGTAAGATTTTCTGGAATTATTCATTCAGTACTACCAGGCAACTTTCAGCTACAAAGCCTGATATAGTTCTCCTTGATAAAACTACGCGATTTATGTATGTCATCGAGTTCTCAGCTCCTGCTGAAACGAACATAGTCGCGAAGGAGACAGAGAAGCGGACAAAATATCAAGATCTTCTCTTTGAGCTTTGGAAGCAGTACCCAGATTATTCTGTTAAATTAATTGTCCTTATAATTGGTGTTCTTGGTGGAGCCAAACCTTCACTGTTGGCAAATATAAAAGCTATCCCGGCATGTCAGCGTAATGCTGAGTCACTAGTCTGCCGCATAGTTATTAGAGAAAGTTTAATAACGGGAAATAAAAGGGATCAGTATGAAGTAAGGGGGCGTCCATAAATTACGTGAGGCATTTTTGAGAATTTTTTGACCCCCCCGCCCCCCCTGGTGAGATTTCGTAAGATTTTTCTTAACTCCCTCCCCCCCTCCCTTAATCTCACGTGAGATTTTTTAAAATTTGTGTTTTGGATGTAAACGCGTTGGATTATAAAAAAAATACAAAAAATTAATTTGTTTTATTACTTTTATTTAAGACTAGGTAAGACTAGTATTTGAGATTTGAGAGTATTGCCGTATTTGAAAATCATTATGTGAAATTTCGCTATATTTTATTTTAGAAAAATTTTTTAATTTGATTTAACTTTATTTTCACGCAATTTCACACCGTTTTTTACAAGAAAAAAATTACGTAATATTTGCTAAAACCCCCCCTTCCCCCCAAGTGAGATTTGGAAAGATTTAGTATGACCCCCTCCCCCCCTTGAACACCTCACGTAATTTATGGACGCCCCCTAACGGGAAATAAAAGGGATTAGAATGATGTAACGTGCTGTTTCTTCCGTTACTTATTTTACGATAAAATAAGGTACACTTGAATTTCGTAACGTGTGGTTTAATTAATAACAAATAAGTAATCGTACTGATGATAACAATAAGTAATCGTACTTCGTCCCACTCAAACTCGCAGCCGTGTATGATAGATTAAATTTATGCGTAAAAAAAAACAAAGTAAAAAAAATATATTACTGTTCTCTTGCTATAGATAATTGTTACTTCAATGTGGATTATATTTAACGGGGCAAGCCTCGCCACATTCGTAAAATTATGAAGAGAAACTCAATTAACTTGAATAAAACATTAGAGTGTACGACGTCGTGCTACTAATTTTCAACTAACTAAAAAAGGAATTTTGATTTTTGATTCTAGATAATTCGACTCACATTTTGAATGATGGAACACCGGCATTTTGAGAGAGAGTGGACGTAATTAAACAGTGGCGTGACTGTTTGGGGCGTAGCATAACTAATAAATAAATTATTTATGTTACAATGAAATTAGCTTAACGAATTTTCTCACTTTATTTCATTATTCCAGATTCTAGTGGGGCAGCTGCTCCATCCCCCTGCATACGCACATGCGACCAAAGATAATGATTGTTATTAGTATCTAAAAATATGATTTGAAGTTATCATAATTTGCACTTATTCTAAAAATAAAAATATATTTAATTTCTTACTTTTGCATTATTTGTTAATTATTTACTTGCAAGCGTCCGAGTTTCGTTTCGAAAAATTATGGCAGGCCTACTTTAAAAAGTGTATGGATCAATTTACTCCACAGCATAGTTATAGATCGGTTTACATCAATAGGACACAGTCAGGTCAAGCTTCAGACACAGTACAGTGTGTTGCATATGTATTTGTGTACTGTGATATCGGTTTATATGTTTGTGTGCGTGGCGTATACAATATAAATATGGGCGTCTCTGTCCGTCGCACTACCGACAATTCTCTCAGTCCGACGCATACGTAAATTTGTAAGCGAGGCCGAGCACAACGGCTGCTCTGCGCTTTCCACGTGCGGGTTATGCGACTGGGTCAATGGCCATTATACACTGTGGTGTATTATGTACAGACGGGCCATGCACACAATTCTGCGATATCAGTCTTTAGTCTCGGCCGCTGCATATGCTAAGCCTGTACACCCGAAACTGAACGGACGGACTGCTGCATCCGACGAAGAATGCTAACCTGGCAAGAAACTGTTGAGAAGATCTCTTCCCATGGACGGAGAGATATAATAATAATAGTGTTACACGAGTAAGCTGAGGTCAAAAACCTGACCGTCTCAAAAAAGCATAGTTTACAAAAATTAATGAAATAGATTTGACCGAGAGCGTACGCAGAATTTTGAATCAAGAGTTATGAGAGTAAACATGAACACTCGATTATTAGGTCATAAATGATAGTCAAAACTAATTACAATGCGGAGAATTTTCAAGTTCAAAAACGGGAAATTAAAGGGCAAAATACAGTTTAGAAGATTTGTACAAAAACGAAGTGCTTGAGAATAGCTAAGTTAGCATGGATGCCGGATGCAGTCTCAGGACTGTTTGAAGACATACCCTAACGTCCCTAACAATAACAAATACTTCGAGATGCTGTGAAAGAGCATCAGACTCTAACCCTTGGGAATCAAATATTTATGTTCATCACGAATAGACCGAGTGCCTTCTCAGGAGAAGATCTGCAGAACCGTTCGGGACGTAGTTAGTTGTCGGGAAGGCACCACAATGGGCCCTTGTAGGCAGGTACGTTATATTTGTAAAATTTGCACCCTGGGAAAAGGCGATTTGCCACCCCCCTTTCAGTTCCATTTTCTCTGCGTCCTACACAAATTGCTTCTAATTTAAAATCGACGCTGCTCGTGTCTCGAGTGTGTCGCCCCGCACAAATACCCTTTTTGCCATATTATGGCAAATATATTCCTGCTATTGAAGGCCTGAGTGCAGCGTGAAATTTTTCTTGTCCCCTTAAATTATTATCCATCTATAGGATGCTGTTCTTTACATGCGTTTTCCATGACTCGATTATTACAAACCCCCAGTTCTCAGGTTCTAATCCGAGAACTGATGAAAGACCAATTGCATTTTCAATTTATTATTGAAAAACTAAAAATACGAATTGGTTGATTTTTCGACCCTATATCACACTTAAAATATAAATTTTGTATATAAGTAATACCTACTTCCAAAAATAATATAAAACACAATTAGGTAATCTGTGATATTTTACAAACATGCAAATTACACAACATGTTATTGTTTTGTGTTGACGCATCCCGTTAAATGATTTTTGTAAATCAAATAATAAATTGCGTGTTGAATAAAAACAAGTCACACATTTAGCCATGGCCTCTGCCAGGGGGTGGACAGCCGGGCTGTAGTTAGAAACCCAGCCGCAGATTTTTAAAACATTGTACTTGACTTTCAATTTAGTGGGGAGGCCCGCCATAGGTTGTGTTCATTTAACTACGCAGTGGTGGTAATATTCAGGCTTATGAAAGTTGGCACAAGGCTCGCCGCAAGCCGATGCACCCGCGTGCAATCTTGAATTTTCCGCTCCATGAGTCTCTCATTTCTAGACATATTTAATTTATCATTAATATAGGATCGATGTTGATGTGATTTGCCGCCCCTTTGACTGTGCCGCCCGCGTGTAGTGCACGCTCGCGTACAGCGGCTCTGGTTGGAAATTGTTATTCGAATTTGTCACAAAATATTTTTTTCTTTTAGTTTCTAAAATCTTCGCTCTGGTCTCTGGCTCAGCATTATGGAAATATCAGCACAATAATTCGACTATTGGCACTTGTATGTTTGTCAGCCAGTTTCTCAGACCTTGAACGTGCTAAGCCAACACAATCTCAACAATAATTATAGGTGGTGTTGGTTAAGCGCGTATTAACGTCGCCCCTAATTTTACTAAGGGACTGATATGGTAGTTTGAGGCAGAACTGGCAGGAGTGCGTGATCAAAATATAAATGCAACTTCAGGGTTGGCCATGGGCCCCCTGACCTTTGGAACCCTATGGTAGTACCTATAAGACAAAGTAGGACAGTGCCCCGGGGTTCCAAAGCTCAGGAAATCCTGGGCCAACCCTAAAGTTGCATTTACATTTTGATAAAGAAAACATTGATTAGGGGGCCCAGTTTGTTTTTTTTGCCGTGGGGTCTTTGGACATTTATAACTACGCCACTGTGCGTGTTGAGAACATGGCGGTCTTTTGCGCAGCATGTATATGCGCGAATTAGGTTTTATATTTTGAGTGATTTAACTGGTTAAGATGTGCCTCTGGAATAAACAAGTGCTCTTCAGTATCTTATTTATTGTAGATTATAGACGCTCGACTACCAAAGTCATTGGTGTTTAATTACATCAAATTAAATTAAACGACATCACAAAACAACCATGAATGAAGGTGGGAATCGAACCCTCGACATTTTGATCCGAAGGTCAGAGTCCTAACCATTGCACCAAGCTGTCTACGGTCACCTCTCGTTGCGATCAGGGGTAGTTTTATCCTCGTCGTGTTCAAATCAAATTTTGTAGTTTATTTTACATTTTATAAAAATATATTTACTTTTGATTTTTTTTAAAGATTATGTACCTAAAAGTCACTGGAAAGAAATCAGTATGTAATCGAATTTAATTTAAGTCACAATTTGTAGTAATACAATATGATTACTCAACATAGCTAAATGCAGTACCTACCTAACTCATAAAAAAATATGTTTTATTGTTCACTCTGCATTTAATTGTGAAATATAAATCAGCATTCAGTAATAAAATTTTATTATAACTTAGTTACGGCAAATTATATTCCAGGGACACGATTCTTGGGTGAGGCATTGGGCTGTTGGCGGAAAATTTTTTATACAATAGTCAACAAGTAAAATTACTGGTACCTATATGCAATTTTCTCCTATCTAGCATGGTTCTCACACACATTTGAGTGGGAGCTGGAAAAACACATTTTTAACGAATTTTTTCGCCTCGAGGACGCCATTTGGGAGGTTTCCCCACTTGAAAATTAAAAAATCCATAGTTATGTTCAGAATAATATAATTCATCGATTAAAATCAAAATCACCCAGACGCTAAGTGATTAGTCGGTGAAGGCAAAAAATTGAGGATGACTTGCTCGCCTAATTAGTGAGAAGTCACGGATCATGCCCTCGCCCCAAAACAGAGAAAATAAATTGCACAGACATCAACATCTGCCGGTGGTGCAATCTTATTTATTTATTGTAGCCAAAATTTACATTTTTTTTACAAGCAACTGTAGAATGGTTTTGCTTTATCCTTACAACATGTTACTAAGTGTGGACCAGTGCTACAGGGAGAATGCAGTGCAAATGCTGCTACATATTTATGAATAGATTGTATGCCCTCCCATCTGAAATTACTTCTAAATCCATCCCTGCCTTGTAGCCCTTGGTTACGCTGTAGGTAAATGAGGATTATACTGATTGTTATTTTTCGAAAGACTTTGTCAAAATGCTACGTATAAATAATCAGAAGTGTGTTGAAACCGCTGTAATAAATAATGTGCAAAAACAAGCGAATAATATTATTGTTTTTAACTAGACACCATTTAAATTTAAATACTATCTGGTTTTTTTTTTGGAGATAAACACATTCATATGTATATTATGCATATTGTATTTTATGTATATGTATGTTTCCACAGTCCTTCAATATGCAAATGTTTTAATAATATTCAGATTGGTCAAATAACTCTGCCAATTTATTAGTTACTCGTAATTTATAAAATGGATCGCTCAATTGATTCTATATTTGGAAATAATCACAAGAAGTTAATAACTCTTGATTATTTCGATGTTTACAAATCGTATTTTTTGTCTCTAATCAAGTGATCCATTTTATTTTGTTTACTGTGTAGTTCTTAGAATATTTAAAATAAAAATCTCTGCTTATTGTACACTTGATAAGCAAAGATAAGCATAAAAATATTCCAAATTAAATGTACTGACGGGAGATGAAGAGTAAATTGAAAAAGCTAACGGAAAACAAAAAAACATGTGTTTAAATCAATATCTATCAACGTTGTTAGACGTCCCGCGTGGTACAGCTAACTTCACGATTTCTCAAAAACATTTAGATTAGAACAGCACGAGTTACACATGCACTTGATTTTTGACGCGTGGAAAGGGTGGAAATACTCATTTGCCGAGTAGATATCAACACAGGAGCATGCAGAAAGAAAATCTCCAAGAGGTAAAATCTTCAGCAAAGTACAAAAATGTTAACTAGTTCATGGAAAAATAAAGTAGGTAGGTACTTGTTTAATTATTAATTTCATATCTAAATGATCTTAATATAAATAAAAAATTTAGAGTATTTTTTTCTAATTTTTTTAAACCCCAATTTTTTTAATTTCACATGCTAAAATTCCCGATCTGATTAAATAATTATCTGGCAACGCTGATATCCATTTATTTATTTTATTTTATGTATTATGTACCTACCACCTAATAAAACAGTTACTGTTATGAAAAATTTGTATTGAATTTTCGAATTTTCATATTCCTTTACTGATAGATAATCTTTATAATTGATGCCATCAAGTAAAAATATAGCATTTTCAAAAAAAATTCTTTCTTTCTCGATTCTTACTAAGTACAATTTTCCTTTAGGGAATCGCAATCTGCTGTCTGACGCTGTTCTATTTTTTAATGTCCTATATCCATTATTGACTATTGTATCACCATCATCGGCATGTTCTTTTTGACTCTTAACATACGTTCGATACAAATTCCTTCCCTTTCACTCGCTCTATTTTTTGCAAGACTTCTCATTTCTCAAACTATTCCCCTTGTATATTTTCTAATTAATTTAGAAATGTTATCCACAGATACTGTTGACCAATTCACCTTTATCACCTTGAGGATTTTAAGACAACCTTTTTGTTTACCTCAAATGCTGATTCATTTTTCATCTTTTTTTCTATCTTATTCTTTTGCTGAGTCTCACTGCTGTATAGTAAATACCATTTTTAAATAGAAAATTTCTTTATTTTATTTTTTGAGAACGAACATAATATGTCTTGACTGGAGTTTTGAAAAAAGCGCTCAAGTACGTGTCGGACCACGCACAGTAAAGGGTTCAGAAAATATCCCATATCTCAAAAACTACATAACATATCTTACTCAAACCAATTTTCGTTCTATCTTAAATTTTTTCAGAATTTTCCACCCCATAGTTGAAGTCAGAGATGACAGGGACACACATTTTACGACTTTAGAAGCGCATATCGCACCAATTATTGACTTAAATAAAAAAGTCATTCTACATCATTTTTGAAGACCCATCTAAAGATACCCCTCACGTTTATGCGCATTGGACTTTTTTCATCCCTGTTACATGTAGGGAGTGCCACCCCTAATTTCACTTCACCATTGTATAGCGGTTCATAGAAAACACCCAACTTCCAAATTTCATCTATGTGGTAGCGCCAATAGACTCCGAGTAAAATGACTGTGACATACGGACAGGGCGAAATTATAACAGTTCCGTTTTTGCCAATTGGCTACGGAACCCTAAAAAGAGCGATGCGAATTGCGAATCGTAAGTACATAGCGAAAATATTTAATTAAGAATATATGTAATCAACAAAAACTTGTATTTTGGCCAATCATCTTGTAAAGTTTCCGAGGTTTTCGGTCAGGCCATACAAAATACCATGATTATTCTCGTAATCAGTATTCGCAATAATATCGGGTTTTGTTCTTTTTATTTGTTGAGTATCTGCTGCAACAACGCACTCAGTTCACTTGTTTACGGCAAACAAAACACATACATTCATATTATTATATTCTGTCAGTGCTCCGTACGCGGCTTCACAATATAATTCATGCACATGTCCTTCTTGTCCTTTGCTGCACACGCGAATGTCCTTGAGTTCTCCGAGACACGCGCATCGTCCGTTGTGCTCGGCCTCCACGTGCTCCACGAGCGTCGTGCATAGACATCGACCAGGTTCGGCTCGACTCGGGACCTATGTTCGCCCCCCCGTGTAGGAGGTAAACACAGACCGCACAACACTGTATCATGGAGTTTTGTGCTTTGCGCTCTGCTTTTTGAACTAGTGTCATTTTTCAAATTAAAAAAGACGTTATTTTAAAATATATTTTGATAAAACGGTTAAATAGTGGAATAGTGATTTTAATGGCTTGTGAACGACGATAAAATGCTTCAAATGTTTTCTGTGAAAAACAAAACGTAAACGTGTGCTACTTTAAAACATACGAACGTTGAGAAACAATTTTTTAGTTTGTGCCCAAAAAAGTGTTTTGAGTAATAAACAAGAGAAGAAGGTAAGTTATTTTTATGCGTTATTGTTTATTTTTGTTTAATTAAACCATTATCTATTAAAATATCTATGATGCGTAAGATAGAATGTTGTGCGTTAGGTCAGTACATGTAATTCAGACATGACAGCTCTCCTATTGTGCACGACTTTCAACTGTCGTTCTTTGTAGCATTATTTTTTTTGGTTTGAATAAACCCAAGTTTGCATTTCTTTTTTTCCCAATTATTAGGTACTTGGTTTTTTTTATTTGTATGATTGTACCATATTTTTTCATACATCGTATCCTCACGTATAATTGCGATCCAATCTTACGAAAACTAAAATGCATTTCCTGATTCAACGCTTTTTTTTCCAAAAAATTATATTTGTTTTACATTATTTCATAAGGAATTTTTTTTTGTTTATATTTGCCCTGCAGTTCCAGGCATATCAATTTTGGTTTTAATCAAATAAAAAGTATATTAGAAACTTACGGTGGACGCCTATATTTGATCAATTTACGTCTAGTTTATTCATTCTTTATTTTCTTCGGCGCTGACAAGCGAGTTTTTCGATTCTTTTAAAGACGACGTAATATAAAAATTGTAAAATTGACATTTGAAGTACATTTTACACTGATATATTATAAATAATTATGGCGAATAATAAAATAACACGGATCGCGTATGTATGTGTGTGTATATGTGATTTCCCTGCGCCCCTCACCTCAGGAGAATGTCTCGGGTCGGACTTTTGTCCTCTGTTGGCCCGCTCGCACAAGCCGGCGTGAGTTGGCGAGGTCGGCGATCGACACTGCCGCGCGAAGACACGTGGCGGCCGAGCACCCAGGCCGCTCGTGTACGCCCGACCGCACGTCGCACAGCACCGCGGCGCCCCAAATGCTGCGACCCGGGTGCTCGGCCTCCACAACGCTCGTTGCAACCGCCGTCGTACCCCTCGCCTCACCTCTGTATATACCAGCGTCACATACACCAGCGTTAAAATAATATGTGTGTATTATCTTTTATTATGTACACATTCAACTATTTTATAGTCATGTTTTAATGCTTTTTTTTCTCTCTCGCTATGATTGTTCGTTATTTTCATGATATTTTTGTTTGTGTGGTAGGTAATTTTGAAATCTATTTGTAGAAATGTAATGCTTATTTAAAAGAATAATAAATCGTCATTTGGTTTGCAAGACATAACGTAATGTAATGTGGCACCCACGTACTAAAATGCAATTATAGGTAAATTATTACTTTCAAAAGGTTTTTGAATATTTGTAACGTTGTTTTCTTCTGAAATTAAAAAAAAAAAAAACAGTTATTTTTATACAAAAAGTATGTATTATAGGTACTACTAGCACGTTAACAAAAAATTTTAAAGACAATTTCCAAAAACTGCAGGTAGGTACTAAAATATATTGACAGAATGTTTGGTTTAAAGAGTTTTAGGATTCCTTGAGAATCAGCATGAGATTCGATTTTAATATTAAAATTGTAGCTTAAACGAAACCGCTTTTAGAAGCTAAAATCAAGAAAGAAATTAACGTAATCAAAAATTGATTCAATTAGCCCTGCTATATCACAGTAAATGCAGTTGCAACGCTTTAAAATACTAAAATCTGTGAAATCATCAAGAAAATTTATATTTTGTATGAAAATTGTTTTTGTATCCCTGCGCTCCTTGAATTAAGTGTTAACGCGTCCTGTATGACCTTCGCCAACTTATGGCAGTCCTACAGATAACCCACCAGTTAATGGTCCTAAAAAGTGCGATATTCAAAAGGCGTTTATTAATATACAGATCGCTTAAATTTGGTCATATAATAGTTCCGAGACAGTCAGATTCTGTGCAAATCGCTGCGTATAAGTAAATAATTTAGCCTTGGCAAGCGTTATAAAATGCACGTGTACGGTAAACAAAGATGCAAAATGGGACAAACAAAAATATAGTCAGAAGGACAGCTTTAATATACATATTTACTGTATTTTTATTTTTTATAATGTTTATGTATCTAAAGTATACATATTTGTAATCAAAAAGACTGAAGTAATTATTACATTTTTTAAATTAAAACTGAGATTGCCATTCAGCATAATATGTGTTGTGATTACGTCAGTGATTTTGTATACTTACGAATATTTTAATAGATTAACATGGAACCAATATTAAACTTAAGTCGGGACTCCCTATCAGTATAAGGCCGTTCTTCCACCTGTTGTCAGGGTTGCCACTTACCTAGGGTTATCAGATGAAAAAATAGAAAAGCCGGACCTGGCGTTATATTTAGCCGTACATTTTACCCTAAAAGCCGTACTACTTATTTTAAATAGAAATAGTCAGTCGGGTATTTTCAGTCGTTTATTAACAATCAATTACAGTCAGTTTTTTGCGAGATCAACCTTTAACGTGCTTAAACTAAAAAACAATCAGTAAACAGCCTTTATGTCTCCTTAATCCTCCTTATATTTATTCTTCGCGCTTACGTCATTATATAGCTTGGAATGGGCATTAGGTGTGCGTTCTCTACTTCATCAATAGTAGATCTGGCAAGCCTGGTTCCGGTGTACCGGGATTTGGAACATAGCCATGAGTCTTTATACTTGGTCCTTGGATATCGTGGTGGTACCCCAGAAGTAGCATTACTGGCGGGGAAGCGATTCACGCGACTTCGACTTCAAAGAAGAGAAACTTGTCACCAATAAAACGGCAATACGAGTTTCACGTCTCAGTATCTCTGGTGGGAGAATTTCTGTTTGAAGAAATATACAGTAGAAACTTGAAAAATCGTTGCGTCTTAGTCTTATAGTCGAGAGAGCGGGTATATTTTCAATAAAGTTGAAGCTGTATAAGCTTTCACACAAGTTACCATTGGTCGGTACAAGTACACTGTACTGAACGCATTTTTATTTGATATTATATAAATTGAAGCTGTGAGATTACCACATAAACGAACTTTGATCTATACACATTACACATACATCGTTTAATTTATGTAACAGTCACAAGTCACAACTCTGTGTATATAGGTAGGCACCTTATACACTACATAGGTACAAAATATATAATTATTAATTATTATTTCTCAAAAGTACTTATGTCTATTTAAACTTAAATATGTTTTTATATTTTTTTCATGTCCATTATACAATTTTATAAATTAAGTTTAATTGATGTTTTTGTTTCTTTGAATGAAACCTTTGATACATACTTAGATACTATTTTTTAATTCTTCAGTAGTTAAAAAAACAATCGAAAGAAGTATTTAAAATTTAAATATCTGAAATATTTATGTTACTTAATGCAATAATATGAAAATTTAAATGATAATTATTTGAATATTTTTCACTTTATAGCTAATTACCAGTACAAAATGTATCATAAAAATGTCATTTTTATGGAAATCCGCATATTACGTTTCTAAAAATTCGACTGATGACCAGTCCTATACTTCCCACCTAGTAAATATTTGCAAAAAATAAACACTCTTTTTTTTATTCTTTGACTAGGCCCAAATAACCTTAGCTGTTGGTGGTCTTTAAAACACAATTTAATTTTTATTCTTTGAAAAAAGCATGGCCCTCTTTTTTGTTTGGTGATCTATTGATGGCTAGCTTAATATAGCAAAAATCATGGTTACCTTGATTTACGTACAATTTTTATTTTTTTTAGTAAAATATTTTTTTTCTCGAAAACTATACATTTTAGAGAAAAAAAATATTTACATTTTTTTCATATTATAACATCTAGAATTCATTTATATTTTTTTTTACCTATGTTAATACGTGACATTGAGGACGTTTTTTTGAATATCTCAGGATCCACTGAACCGATTTGACTCAAAATCTAATCAGATCTAAGTTAAAGGCTGATAAACACAATAGAACAATCGGCATGCCCGTATGTTGTTCCGTTCTTAAGATATCGAAGGCGAAAAATTGACCACATACACACACACATACACACATACACACACACATACAGACATCAGTCAGAAAATGATCTTAAACGATTGCTAGGGTCTCAAAACGTGAAAATCTGTTAAAATCTCGAAATATTGTTTTCGGACTGAATCCATTACTTCCCTACCATAGTAGAGGTGGGAAGTAAAAATATCAAAGTTGAAAAACAAACAGTTATAACATATATATATATATATATTAGGTATAATTCCCCAAAAGAAATGGGTTCTTCCTATTTACTTGTTAAACATCCTATCAAAATTTGGTTTCGAGCCGCTTGATTGGAATCGTGCTGACAGACAAACCAAACCTCAACTAGGGAAGATTAGTGAAATTGTGAAAATGACTTTGACCTAAATTAGTACGCATTCAGTTGTGGAGTTGGAATGGTAATATGGTTTATACTTTTGAATCGTATTGAAATAGGTTATTTTATATTTACTTTCCGAAAAAAACATAATACACACCAGCTAACAATTCTGTCCTAATTAATTAATCTGGAAAAATTATCGTATATAAACTAACATCTGGTTATAGGTTAACAAGCGGCAGTTACGTAAAGTATACCCGTCCTTCCACCATGCAGACCTGTTCCACCACATTTTACGTAATCTGTACGATTGAGTTCCAGACAGTTCATTTACCATGGGATAAAATAATGTACAGTTTACATGCATTACGTTTAATATATTTTCTTGAAGTTATTTAAAGGTGAAAATGTTCACTTACCAAAAAGTGGTCCCCCGTATATCCAAAATTGTAATTCCGCATTAGTTAATCATTAATTTTTATTATCTATACTAATATTATAAAGCTGAAGAGTTTGTTTGTTTATTTGGTCCGATTTGAAAAAAAATTTTTTGTTAGCCCATTTATTGAGGAAAACTATAGGCTATATAATATCACGCTACGACCAATAGGAGCGGAGCATCAATGAAAAATGTTTGCAAAAACGAGAAAAATTATTCCTTTTGAGAGCTTCCGTTGCGTGCGCTGCGTAAACGGTTAAAGTTACGCAAAAATCATGTATGACGGAATTGTTCCCCTTTAAAAGTTCTAAAAAAAAAGTCCACGACAGCATATGTCTATCTTTTAAGGTTGACTCACTATAACTTTTTTTATGATAATCAAATATGTTCGTAATTATAATATTCAAGCGAACGAGCAAAGCGAGTGAGTAGTGTATTGCACCCGGGCTTTCTTAGCACCCGGGCGAAGCCGGACGGGTACCGCTAGTGGACTATAATATCTGAAATATTCTCACTCCCAACTAAAATTCTAAGTTAATGTTTGGGTTGATTTTAAATTTTTTTAAGTTCCGAGAAAATCGATCGGTTCAGCAATTTTGCGTGATATTCGTACAGATCGAATTCTACAGTTTTATTTTATGTATATTATAGACAGATAGAATTACTGGTAATGAAAATGTTGTTGCGACGCCTGTTATAGAGTTGACCCCCACTCGACTTGTTGCGCACACCTAGGCACTGACCTACACAAAGCTATTTAGTGTTGTATTATATCAGACCGACTTGGTATCGTGCAAAATTTACACATCTAAATAAGTTGATTGACTTCCTCGTCTAGTGTACTGTGTTAGAAGTTTAGAAGTCGTTTTAAAACGCGTTTTGTTTTGTTCACGACAGGAAAATAACGAATAAAAACATTTTATTAACAAATAAAAATATTGTTTTTTAAGAATTTACACTTTAAAAATTCTTAAAAAAAGTGTTTATTTGTTAATAAAATGTTGAATATTAATTTACATCAAGTGAGCACCCACTCTATTATATACATGCTGTCCCATGACTCGAGGTACATTGCTTAAAGACATGTTATTGAAGAACTATATAATCTTATATATAAAAATGCAATAATGTTCGTTAGTCTCGCTAAAACTCCAAAAACGGCTCGACCGATTTGATTATTTTTTTTTGTTTTGTTCGCTCTAATACAGGGGTGGTTAAAAAACAAAAAAAATTTAAATCGGTCAAGCCGTTTTTGAGTTTTAGCAAGTGAGTAGTGTATTAATAACATTCGAGCGAATGAGCGTAGCGAGTGAGAAATGTATTAATAATATTCGAGCGAATGAGCGAAGCGAGTGAGTAGTGTATTAATAAAATTCGAGCGAACGAGCGTAGCGAGTGAGAAATGTATTAATAATATTCGAGCGAACGAGCAAAGCGAGTGAGTAGTGTATTAATAAAATTCGAACGAACGAGCGTAGCGAGTGAGAAATGTATTATAATAATATTTGAGCGAACGAGCGAAGCGAGTGAGTAGTATATTAATAATATTCGAGCGAAGCGAGTGAGTAGTGTATTGCACCCGGGAAATTCCTAGCACCCGGGCGAAGCCGGACCGGGCCGCTAGTAAATACGTACGTGGTAAAATGAGTGATTCTTAATTGTCCCGTATGCGTTCCTATACCATTTATCCGATTGCGATCAAACTTTGGTGAGTTGTGCGCACGCTCGTGAAGGTTTCTGAATTAGTACAACCATTTTACATTAGGTGGCGCGCGAGTCGTTTCAACAAAAATGAGTGTATTTCATAGACCTAGCTTAGTAAGCGGCATTCGAGCGAACGAGCGAAGCTAGTGCTCAGTATATTTTTTAAATAAAATAAGCAGCTTTTATATTTAACGATTGTACGGAACACTCATTATCCGAGGCCCGACTCGCACCTGACCTCTATTTTTATCTCTTCATCTATAAAGCTAATATATTAAGAAGTAAGGATTATTGACTGTCAAAATTGATAACTTCTAATATAGTAACTTCACTTTTGCTGAGATCGATATATATTGAGCCTAATGTGAAAATAATAAAAATTGCATTATAATAAGTTGCTTATACAAAGGTAGAGATACATAAATAATTTGATTATATCAAATTGTTTATCTTTTTTTATAACGCATATTTCAACATTAGATTTGTCGCACTTAAGTATTAAGACCAAAAGGCAAAAGTGCTTTATGTTCAATTTATGGCAAAATAAGATTATGCTGATTAAAATTAAATCAATCAGTTCATCTAATCTAATTTAGCATTTTTCGCTGCAAAGAAAAGAGACAGCACAGCCGATTACATAGTGGCACCTTCATACCACACAAACGTCAGAAACGCTTAATTGAACAAAGTATAGGAAACGGTTTTTCGAGTTAGATTTAAAATGTACGAAGGTACCTCGAAATATGGAAGAAATAAGGAATTGGAATTTAAATTAACGGGATGAATTCAGTCGTTATTAATTTTTTTTTGATGTATAACATCTTAGCTCTCGGTATGTGGCATTTGGTGGGACTAATTTCGTGAATGCGACGGACATGTGTAACAGGAAGTAAGGAAAAGTGTGCGCTATTCAGTTTAATATTCTGCGGTGCGGCCTACAGTTGGCGCTTGTGCTGCAGCGTGTCAGCGAGCGCACACATTTTCGTAGCGTTTGAAGAGAGAGGGGGGGAAGAAGATACAGCTGTGAACCGTTCGTTCTGCTATTGAAATACGAGATTAGTGTAAGACTCAATAATTTTTTTTACCACAAATCCGACATACGTTTTTTGCCTTTTGACCAAAGAATGTTACGTTATACTTATGTCAAATTGAAATAAGGAAATTTAAATTAATAACTGAATAAATAAATATTTAATTTTGGACAACAGAACTTCAAATGCATTATCTTAAATTTGTTTATATATATAGATAAAGAATAAAAAAAAATAGTATACTTAAAATTACGTGTGAATAACCTTATATGAGTTATTTTGGAAAAATACAAGAATAAATAAAAGTGCATTTGAATTGATGTTACCATAAGATAAATATATTTGATAAATTCATTGAATAGATGTGCATAATCAGGTCATCGCCCCCTTACATTTTTGTTGTTGTTTATTTACATGGATTGCATTACTTTATCGACGTTCTGCTTTTATTAGGTAAAAAATAAATCGTCTTTAAAAAATAAGATAATTTAGACTTTAAATTAGTATTTACAGTTATATTTTGTGTATCCGTCACCAAAATGTTCTAATCCTCTCAACTGGTAAAAATATCAATTGGATTTTCAATTTATTATTAACCTTAGCTGTGGATTTTATTTCATACATAATTTTGTTTTATTCAAAGCAAACCAATTTTTTTCCTAAAACATTACTTTCAACCTATAAAATTCTAAAATAGTATAACCCAATATTAAAAAAAAAAAATCTATATAAGAAATTGACGTCGAGTTCGGAAACCGCTTTAAGTAGAATTATTTTCCGTTTCGTTTATAATTTTAAAATCAATAAATGGGTGAAGTCTGAAATAAAATATACCTAATACCTTAAAACAAACGATCTGTAGCTGTACCTAAATGCAAAAATAAAATATCGTTTTGCCTGACGTAACCGAATACGTTGTTCTTTTTTTTTATTTCATTGAATAGTTTAACAATAACAATTATAGTGCAGCGGTGCATAATACGCATGCGTTGAAAGCTATCGCGGCAACAATGAACTATCGCGGTCGATGTCCCTCTTTCACTTTCTCCACGCTGTACGCATGCGTCACTCGTTAACCTACTGTTGTCCTCTGCCCTTAACTTTCTAGTGTTGACTGTCGCTTTAACTCAATCACAGGTTCATGTAAACCCGATGCTATATTATTTTCTAAAAATGATGTAATTCCTGATACCTGCATAAAAGCTACAATATTTTTATTTTCAAATTAGCATTTTCCGCACGACTTCGCTATTTTGACAGAAATTTTATTTTAACCCGAACCAAACAAAAAATACCCTATATACTGTAGTTTGGGTACAAGTAGATTATCAAAATCCGCCAAATTCTTGAGTGATGGTGGCGTGCTACAATTAATAAAAGACAAAAATGATGAAAATACGTTTTCTCCTCTAGTCTTACAAAATACCAAAAAAAAGCCCCCGAAAAACTTGTAAGAAAACGAAATTATAGACAAACGCCCCGTCGCTAATGTATTGGTATTGGTTATTTAAAAATATATGTTTTTGATATTTTTGCATCCGTACTAGATAGATAATTATTGGTATCTTTGTTTATTTCTGCCTTCTGGTCAAGAAAGCTTATACATAATTAAAATCACACTAAACTTACTGCAGCCAAAAAAATTTAATATGTAACAAAATACTGTAAACATATGTCTAAAAATAATTTGCATTATAGGTATCGACTTCTAATATCTAGCACATTTTTTTTGTCTGATCAAAAGGTTCCAACTCACGAAGCATTAATTGTGAACCTATGTTGTTCATATCAACTTTTTTAACCGACTTGTTCTAAATCGAGAACTGGTAAAAGTATCAATATTGGATTTTCAATTTATCATTAATAAATAATAAATTGAAAATACGAATTGGTACTAGGCCCAAATAACCCTGGCTGTTGGTGGCCTTCTATAGGAAAGGAATAAAACAGAACAAATTATTGTGATAACAAGAACCCACATAAACATAAGAAGTTAAGAACTAGCGAAATAGCTATTCCAAAATGCATAAAAAAATGTCGTTAAATTTTAATGATTCGATGAAAAGCGAATGATAAATATTAATCTGAACGCAGCGATAAACGCATTAACTGCCTAGGCCAAAATTGTCGGTCGTCACAAGTCGTTAAAGTTCGGAAATTCGGCCAGGCGCAGTCTGTTCAGCATTGTAGTTGGTCCAAATGTTGCAGCTCAACAACGAGGGGGTGGGGACACGCAGCAGCTCGCCTCGACTCACGCACCGCTACTCACCGTGAGCCCCAGTGCGTGAAGAGAACGCACACTCACGCACAGTCGCTTGACGGAGTTCCAACGCACGGTGGTGAAGCGTTTAGTTTAAGCTTAAAGACGCGGGTGAGATGTGTAGAGCTGGACGCTCAGTGCGGGGATTGGTTCGTTCTTGACAACAATGCATACACAACTTCAAATTGTTGCATGAAAAAATGAATAGCTAAACGGCACCATTAAGCTCTTGCGGTTTTGTTTTTTAAATTTATTCACTTTAAAAAATATACGTAACAGTATTATTGTGGAATTAAAGTTGCAAACGAAGGAAAAAAATTATAATGCATACCTATTTTTAAACAAAATTTTCCCAATAATTTAATCAAGAAGGCTGATGTAAGACTGGTAAATTGAATCATAATATTTTACAAAAAAAAGGTAGATTTGAAACGAATACAATCTTTCGTATAGTGTTATCAAAAAAAGTATTAAAAAAATTAAAATAAATAAGTACGTTAATCGTTTTTTCTTTATTGATTTTTATGAAATGCAATCCAAACGACTGATTTTAAAAGTAGAGATAATATAATATACGTTAGGCGGCCATTTTAGAGAGATAGATGGACATTTCGTGTTATCGTTAATACTTACATAATAATATTCAAACATTGATCAATAAAACTACGTAATTCGGTTTTGGATAGAAAAGTCAAAACATTTGCAATATTTTTAACGGAATAATCGAGAAAAAGTAAGTTCGTTGTAGATTTTTGTACTCAGTAAAAACTTCAGGGAATATTTCGTGCCTTTAAAATGCAAACGCACAAAAATAAAATTGTTGAAGCCATATTTGTTTTCGGGGCCATATCGTAATTTAAAATATGAAATAGTGAAATATTTAAGAGTTCCTACAAAATAAGACGACTAGGATTACGAAATAATATATAATCGCAATAATGGAGGACGATGGAAAAGGGCGTTGTTCTCCAGTTCCTTCGACATCTTCCGCCGCCTTAGACATTCAACATTTGTCAGAATTCCGAGCCAGATCGTCCGGAAGTGGAACAGATTCGATGGATCGAAAGGATTGGATTCGGCGTTATATAATGAACTATCGTTCAGATATTTCTCCAGAACAGCTTGGTTCGTTTTATGACAATATCTATTGATAATTAAAATTATATATTCCCAATCGTAAATAAAATTTAAAAAATAGCAAATACACTATTTATGTAGAATTTCCTGTGCAACTTGCGAAACCAGAAAAATGTTTCATTGTTTTTTGATAATTCTATGTAAAAAAAGTATGCCTTTATACTTTTACTAGTTGCAATATTTAAAATTTATGAACAGTTCAGTATTTAATTGTCACACGCAAGTCCGTACTTAAGATTTACGCGTCTATAATCTACAATTAATTAATTAACGCAAATATACAATGCACTGTAACATAGCCGACATTTTGTACGTTGTAAATAAGTTCCTTTTTTTGCAAACCATTTTGTGACCAGAATTATGAAATGTGAAAAAAAAATTGAGAATAATCTGTGAATGCGTACTATTGGATCAAATTAAACTGTACCTATATACTCGACACTTTGGAGATTACAACGCTCAATAAGGAAACGCGCCTAGATATGTTTTTAACAAAAACGCTCAAATTGCATATAATATTAAATTTTCTATTTTACGAGTATTACAATTAGTTGTGTTTTATTAATTTTTTATTTAGATGACCTGAAAATAACATACGAGTATTGTTTTTATGTTTTTATCGAATGAAAAACATTTTTTCCAAAAAAATAAAATTTTTAAGTAGATACCCAGATACCTACATAAATTTGAAAAAAAAAATTCATCTAGTTACTAAATTGTTTTAGTTTTCCTGTTACTTAATTTGTTTAAGCATTTGGAGGCTTCCAAGCGCAACGTGATTTAAAGACCATTAGAATGTTGTATTTTTTATCAATTCACTAAACGTTAAAAATAGAATCTAGTTGTTGTTTTGGTTTTTTGAGGTCTTTAGTGCGGCTTATTGCGATTGTGCTGTAATACGCCACTGGAAATTCTAAAATAAAACAATAGACCCTAATGTCCTCAGTAATTTTAAAGCGTCTATAATCTACAGAAAAAATATATAAGATCGATAATAAAGAACATCTCTTTCTGATCTTGTGTTATAGGCAGGGACCCCCAAGTGTCAAGAGCCTACAAAAATTGATTTATTATATATATTTAATATTATTTATTAAAAATGGGGCCCCTATTGGACTTCAATAAGCCCTAGACCCCGAAAAACCTAGATCCGTCCTTGGTTATAGGTAATTTAGTAATTATTTAAAAAGTAAAATAATAAGCGGTAATTGAATCATTCAGAAATCAGAACTACATATATAAAAAGTGCCCAAAGCTCTTTAATTTTGTGAAGTTAAACTCAACAAAAAAACAAATTTTTAACCCAGCCAGCTGGAATAACCGCATTCCCAAATCCCCACTCCAAATTTTAAGTTAGTTAAACCTTAAAAAAATATGCTGCAAGTGTGACAGTTGATCAAGTCGTTTTCGCGTGATATCTAAACAATTTTATTTACATCGATTAGTGAATAATTTTCCTTAATTTGTTTCAGAACAACTTTGGTCTCAAGTTACGGAAATGGTAGGCTTCTTCTCGGAGCCGGTTCCTTCAGGCGGCGGCGGCGGAGACAACAATGCCGACGTTCGTCGTGTCGTGTGTAGCCCCGACCTTCCGTTACCAGCAGCGTCCGGCGTTACGGATGGCGGGGGCACCGGTCCGGCCGCCGCTAACGAACACAGATGTCTTGTGTGTAACAAGCATTTCGCCAGTCGTGGCGCTCTGCTAACGCACCAACGCACTCACGCACCGCCTCCACCTCAGCAGCAACAACAGCAACCACAACAGAAAGGTGGCGCCACCACCGATCCTTACCAATGCAATGTGTGCAATAAAACTTTCGCAGTGCCGGCGCGTCTTTCGCGGCATTACAGAACGCATACAGGTGAACGACCTTTTCAGTGCGATTTCTGCGACAAGAAATTCGGAGTCAAAGAAAACTTGAGCGTCCATCGACGTATACATACAAAGGAACGACCTTATAAATGTGAGGTGTGCGCGCGAGCTTTCGAACACAGCGGTAAATTGCATAGACATATGCGAATTCATACAGGAGAACGACCACATCGCTGCACGGTTTGCGGCAAAACGTTTATCCAGTCAGGACAGCTCGTCATTCATACACGTACTCATACAGGAGAGAAACCTTATGTATGCAATGTTTGTCGAAAGGGATTCACTTGCTCCAAACAACTCAAGGTATGTTAAATATCACAAATAAAGCAACGCCAGCAAAAGGTGCAAGTTATTGAAATTTGCAATATTATTGTGTTATTTTTTTCCGGCTTAGCTAACTTTGCTGCTTCATGTTTATTGAAACATTGCCTACTGGCTACTATAAGTTCGCTATTATTTTATCAGTTTTCGTATTTAGAATTTTCGAAATTTGCCGCTTCAAAAATTGTCCGTCCTACGCAGCAGCGTAGTTCGCGTATTTGGTTAAAATAGATAGATATAGATACTTATTCGTTCATAGCTGTTTTCTCGCAGTTTAGCTATCTTAGTTTATACTGTAACGCGTAACCTGTACGTGTACATAAATGTATTTCATGCGCCAAGAGTTATGTACTACATCGTTTTTAAATGACAGTTGACGCACACAATAAGTAAAAAAATTAATCCACGGCAATTTTAGACCTAATAATTTTGAACTTAAGGGGAAGGGGGTAGTATATATCTTTTTTGATATATTTTTATAAAATAAAATAAAAATGTATATTTTTAGTAGGTATCTTCAAAATGAGTCCCTTCCAAACAATATACCACACGCTAGATACATACTCGATCGTATTATATTGTTTTAAATTTTCGCTATTGGTCGCAGAGAACGCAAAAAATGTTTTTGAAGCTATACTTCTTAGCGCACGCTTGGCATAGGGGACCTAAAATATAAAAAAAAACGTCAGGAACACGGCCTTGGAACGCGGTGATGAAACGCATCTCATTGGCTAGGCAGCGCGTATTGCTGCTATAGTTTCTATAGCTTTTATATGTAAATAAATTCGATTTTATATACAATGTGTAAAAAGCATAGTGATGCATAGCTTCTGTCGGGTGTTCCACGACACCTCATGACTTTTTTTTTTGAGTAAAATGACTCCTGGGATATCTGCGAACTGCAATCAAATTTCAAGTTTCTGAGTTTAAATTTAATTTATTGTAGATTATAGACGCGTCGACAACTTAGGTCATTAGCGTCTTAATTACATTAAATAACAATTTCTGAGTTTAAATATGCGTTTTAGATGCTATCCCTGAAATCCAAGTTCGGTAATCGGCGCGCCTCTGCAACAAAATAAAACTTGCACCTGGAGCGGCAGTATTATTGAATTAAAATTTGAATAATTGAAATGTAATTGCAGCTTATAAAATTTTTTTAAATTTTTGCTTGCAATTGATTAAGATTTTTTAATTAAACGTGTTAATTTTTTTTTCCAGGTGCATTCTCGTACCCATACAGGTGAGAAACCTTACTCGTGCGATATTTGTGGTAAAGCTTTTGGATACAATCACGTATTGAAACTGCACCAGGTAGCTCATTATGGCGAGAAAGTGTATAAATGTACGTTATGCCATGACACATTTACCAGTAAGAAAACAATGGAAGCTCACATCAAAAGTCATTCAGAAGGTGCTATCTCACCAGTGTCTCAACCTGTAGCGTCACAACCTGAACCTTCGACGTCTTTACCAACTGGTGATGTTAAAAATGTCATCGCCAAAGAAGAATACTTGCCGACGACGTCTGCACAACACCAACCTCACATACAACAAACCTCTGAATCGTACAAACACTCAGAATCATATTACAGTTATCCGAAATCGGAAAGAACTTCGGAATATTCGATTCAGCAGATTGATTACGTGCCACAGCCAATGTCTGGTGTTGATCCGGCGTTATTAGCTGCTGCGGCCGTTGCGGCAAACGAAGATAAATCTGCCGTTCGAATTGTTCAACAGAAACCGCCATTAGCTGAATCGTCGCCATCTTATATAGCGTTTGCTCCATTGTCTGAACCGTCGTCATATTATCCTCCTTTAGACAGATGTGACAATATTAGAGATATAAGACGGCGTGTTGAAGCAGCTTTGGCGGCCACAGAAGATGAACAAGATCCATTGTACATAACGCCTCCGAGTTCTGCGCCAGTTTCGCCGGCTCCCTCATCTTCGCCTGAGCCGGCGGAATTAATTTTACCGATGAGGAAAAGATCGAAAGCAATATTACAGTCGATGGAGAGAGAGGACTCCCCGGTCGTTTCGGCGCCCGTCGTCAGATATAGTTCGGTAATACAGTATGCGAGGGCTTCGTAAACAGACTGATCATATTTCGTTTGTGCCGATGGCATTTATGACTGAATTGTTAGAATTTGTGATGTCAGTTAAGTCTTTTGTGAAGTTAATTTTGCATTTTTATGATATTTTGAATTGAACGCATCTTCCAATAATTGGATATTAGAACTGACTTTGCATCATGAAAGCGACAATTCAACATAACGTCCATTTTAAAAATGGGTCATGAATGTAACTTAAGACTATATTGCATTTGTTTCATTGTCATTCATTTATCCTGAAGCAAGTTTTGTAGGAAAAGAAGTGAGGAAGTAATAATTATTCTGCCACTGAAGTTGTATGATATTATTATATTTTAAAGAGACTGTTAATAAAATAAGTCCATTTTAATTCGGCGATAGAAATTGAATACATGCAATAATTAAACCTAGTGCGATATCATTTTGTTTTCACAAGCATTTGTTTTTGCTTATTTTAAATACATGACCTTCTACTGACAGAACAGCTCGGCTGTTTTTACATGACCTGTCCAATGTAAAAACTTTAATTCAACTAAAATAGCAAAGTTACATCATAATTGTCAATTGTCATGATTTAAAGAAATAAAATATGCTTAATATCTAGGTGACATTGAAAATGATATTTTACTAGTTTTAAGAAACGCGAAGTTTGATTTAAATCAGCTACTATTGATAATTATAAGACTATAGACAGGAGTTTCCCATTGGAGTTTCCAGCCAATGCAAGTCGAGTGGTCTGCTCAAGGCCGCCTAGATTGACTGACGGAATATGAAACGAAAATTGGTTGGGAATCCTCAATGTATAGTGGAAGACTTAAATCATTGCCCAATGTTTCTCATGTTTTACCATTTTATATTATATAGAACAGTGTTCCATTTACTAAAAAAAATGGCAGCTACTGAAGTGATTTAACTTAAAACTACCTCATGCTTCCCCTCATCTATATAAATTTTATCAGGGACATTACAAATAAAGGCTTTAAACGTTTCAACGCAAATTCAAATTTTGCAATAATCACATTTATAATTATTATCGGAACATTTTTCTGCATTATTTTTTTTTCTATTCTGCAATTAAAAATTATAAAATGGTGATCAAGAAATGTTTTGAGCGTTTTCCATGGTATATCATTGTATATTATAGTTTTACACATATATATATTTTTTTTTAATTTTTATTTTTCTGTGATATATTTATATCAGAAGTGACCTATTGAGTGGATTCATATATTTAAATAAATATATTTTTTTGTTTAGCCGACCCTAATTTGTATGAGGTTCTGATTTTTGCGTTCCCGTATTACGAGTTTTCTTTTTTCAAATATCAATAACCTATGAACATTAATCGAATAAAATCGTAAAGTCAGAAAACTACACATTTCGCTGTTGTACGAAACCTTAAGATGATTGGTAAAAAAAAACAAAATTACAATTATATGCTTTACTCAATTAGTACCTTCTGTATTGCATATTATATTATTAATACATATTCTAATATAACTTAATAGAAAACGTCATGTAGGTATGACAGAATCATTAGATCAGCTCGGAAAAATTATATATTTTAATGCATATTTTTAAGTTGTATGTACTTTATTCAATAGAGCAGAGTTCTTCAACGTTTTGTGAGCTGTCATCAAATAATGTTTTACTTTTGTCATGCGCACAAATATAAATAATATTTCGTTAACTTTCATCAAGATTAGATACCTACCTATATTTTCTGAATGTAAACAGGCTCTATTGTGTAGAGTGTAACAATTTAATTTGATTGAAATGACTATTTGTATTTTGTATATCAGCAGTTTTTAATTATTGCAATCAGGGACATTCACAATTTGGCGTTTATTAAATTGTATTCACGATGTCGCTCCTTGAAAACAATACAGTTGAACACAATGAAATTTTACTTTCATTGTTAAAACTTGTTTCACCGAACTTCTATAATATTCAGTCGCTGATTGCAATATTGATAAAAAAAAAATAATTTAAAAGAAAATTGACTTGAATGAGAGTAAAATGAGAAAATGTTTGGTTGCAATAAACAATAACAATTAGTCTGAACATAATATTGAAATCCGTAAAATACCTCACTGCAGTGCCTGAAATGGCAACTTTGCACGAGTGCACTGCCAACCTCATTTGTTTTGTGAACAAATGACTGTGCATAAGTTTTTGACAAAAGCAAATTTATAATTATGTAGAGTTGATTTTAAAGGCGATTTTTGTTGAGAACTTAATACACACGTTCCTGTATTCATTTCGTTGTATATAAAAAAATCTTTTTCAATCAATTTGTACAAAGAGAAGTAGTTAATATTATTGTTATTTGTTTTCAGACGTATTATAAATCATTTAATAGTCAAATTATTATTGTCAATGTATTTCTTAAGCCAAAAAATGCAGTACGTTTTTGTATAGTATTATCTGTTTAGCTTTTGGAAATATATTTTCTTTGCAAAATTTAAATGAATATAATCAAGCTACTCTTTAATTTATTTTTTACGCACTATATAATTCAGATTGGGCTGTTGTCAATTGTTTTGTAAGGGGTGATGCAGATAAGTGGTTATTAGCAAATCGTATTTGTATTGTTAAAAAATTAACGAAGTGCTAAAAATGAGATATTGAGCGCGTGGGTGCTAACAAAAATGGTAAATGTTAAAAAAAGGAAACTTGCGCTATCTTCTATTAAAAAAATGTTAACTATTCCACCAAGTAGCTATACAAAATTATAATAGCATAACCAAACTGTAATTATTGTCTATTTTCTATAATGTTGTTGTCAAACTTTTTATATCAAAAGAAATCGTAACGATCACTTCTAATACAATAATTTCATACCTACATAATTTAATTCGTTAAAATTAATTATTTATACTGTAAAATGACTGATTCATAAAATGAACTGTATAAAATTCAAGATTGTATAAATTATATTTAGTTCATAATTATAAACGTTAGGTGCTGAAAAGCAGCAATTTTTTAAAATCTTTTATATTATTTGCTTTTTTTCCCTATAAAATGATAAAAGTATAGTGGATACTAATATAAAATTGTAAAGTGTAAGAGAGTGATTGCTTTGATTTACGTTGTTGTAAATTTTTATAAAGACAAGTTCGAGAAAAGGTTGAATTTGATAATTCGGTTTAAATTAGTTCGGTAATTCAATATACTTTATAGGTAATTCTGATTTTAGATAACAAATTCAGAAATACAATTGCTCAATATAATAAATTATTGAAACTTGGATTTTGAAAAATCCCGCACATTCAATAAAGTTGAAAGTTGGAAAACACCAAAGAAAACACCTTGAAAGATTAGTTTTTTTTTTATAATTATGGAAAAATAAAAAAATCACACTTTTACACACAAAAATTATTGTAAACACAGTAAAAACGATATCCATTTTACCACCAATATTATTAAACGAATAGTATTTTTAAATATCAAGGTATATCGTATAGTTCTTAAAAATATCTTGCTAGTGATTCAAATATAAATTTTTATTTCTAATTCGTGTTTTAGAAGTATTGTAAAATTGTTTTCGTGGCAATATGTTATAACATATTAAAATTTTTTATTTGAAAGCAGTATTTTTATTATTAATTTTATCATTCCTTTAATTTCAGAAGTGGAATACTATTTTATTTATTAATAATTCAGATTGAAAACGTTTTTGGAGGTAAGTTATGGAATTTTTTACAACTGCTATGTTTTTTTTTGAAAAGTCGGTAAGTAAATAAATGGTTCGGACGCACGGGTCTACCGTACTGACTTTCTCGCTGAACTCAACCACGGATTTTTGTTTGTTACGTTAGCTGCCCCCTTCTGGATTTTTCCGAAACGAATGATTGCATTTTGTAGGATTAGTAATGGCATACCGATTTATAAAATAAGATTTAGTTTGAGCCGCTTTCGACAAAATCGCAATTTTCGATTTCCGTTTAAATCAATAAACTACACCTGGATTTTTTAATTTAGGGGAATAGGGAAAAAATAAAAAACCTGTATCCCCTAAAAATTTAAAGCTTCAAATTTGGTTTCGATCTGTTGTCTGTTGAACGTCAGCTAGGCCTCTGCACATATTAGGTATACAGACGGGCGGACACGAGACATCCAAAACTTGTTTTTTCGGTATGTAGGGACGATGAAACGTCTAAATCTAGAATTACATTTTTATCGTCATGGCTCATGACAAGACTCTTCACTCCTATGGACGCTCGGGAAAAGTTGAGAACCTCTGAGTTAGACTTGGTTGGATGCGCTCTTTTGAGGTTAGATTTTTAGAGTTGCGTTTAATTGCGTTTTTAACTTTTTAGTTATATTAGAAGGGCACGCCAACAGCAAATTTCAATCTTTTTTGCGAAAGTACTATCTATAGTTTATAAAAAGATATCAAAATGGTAAGTGTATATATTTTAAGTTGGTTTTATATATTTAATATTTCCGTAATTTATTAAATTAAAGTACCGATTTATTGGCCGGCTTATTTAAGGTTATATTTTATGTCGTTTCAGACTATCGGAAAAAATAATAAAATGATACAGCATCTGAATTATAGAGTTAGAATAATTCTTCAGGATTCTAGAACATTTATTGGAACATTTAAAGCGTTCGATAAGCATATGAACCTAATACTCGGTGATTGTGAAGAATTTCGTAAAATAAAAGCAAAAAATGCTAAGGATCCAGAACGGGAAGAGAAACGTGTGCTCGGATTTGTTTTACTACGAGGTGAAAGTATCGTTTCGATGACGATTGAAGGTCCGCCACCACCAGAAGAAGGTTTACCAAGAGTTCCTATTCCCGGTGCTGCACCGACTATTGGCATTGGACGAGCTGCTGGACGTGGCATGCCAGCAAATGTTTCCGGTGTGCCTGCAGGATTGCAAGGACCTGTTAGAGGAGTGGGAGGACCATCCCAACAAATTATGACTCCGACAGGACGAGGACAAGTATCAGCACCACCACAAATGCATCAGGGACCTCCTAGAATGGGAGCTCCACCACCAGGAATGATGGGTCCGCCTCCTGGTATGATGGGTATGCCACCGGGAATGCCAATGGGCAGAGGAGGTCCACCGATGGGACCACCGGGCATGCGAGGTCCTCCAGGAATGATGAGAGGAGGACCGCCCGGACCCCCAAGACCATATTAAAAATTAAGATTAGTACAGTTAATATAATTTAAAATCTATTTTTCATGTTCAGATTTAGTTTTAAAACGGATAGGAGATATTTAATTATAAATGACTTGTGAAGTTTATTGGCAAAAGCAAGTTTCTTTCAAATAATACTAGTTATAACAAAATAATTTTGTATGGCTATCACTGTTTATTCATTAAAAATAAGTTAGTTAATGATTAATATGTACCTATTTAGATTGTGGTTCTTTGTTAGTATTTTTTGGTAACCAGTAATCTTTTGTATAGCAATATCTATAATAATGGATTACATGCAAACCAAATTAAGAAATAAATTTGTTTTTACTTTTTTCATATACCAGAATTTTTGTAAGTAGCTTAAATTGAACAAAAAATTTTTATTGTGAAATGTACTATTCCCCTTTCGTATTTAGTTCGTAAGTTTTTTTTGTAAATAAATTTTAATACTGATAGTATTTTTTTTTTCTATAAAAAAAAACTAACTGGGTAGTGTGTGTTTTGTGCTGGGTACTAACAAACAGAAGCGTCAAATTGTTTTTTTTTTTCAGTTTAGTTTTAAAATATAAATCTGCACTAGTTCCAGATAATAGCTGTTATTAGTGGCAAAAGTAGGAGTAATTAATTTTTTGCCATACCCACTACAAAATAGCTGCTTTTGATGTATGTATAGCGGCCATTAATGACCCATTTAACAGGCAGGTGTGCGGAAAATGGTTTACTTTCTGCACTAGCGCAGAAAATAACGGTTGCCATGGCAACTTCTGTTAATGACAGGCGCACGCAAGCCTGTCATTACTTGCACGAACTTCGCGGCACACTAGAAGAAAAGATGGCGACGCAAATGAACTGTCAGAATTTTTTGAAAATGATGCAAAAAGTAGGTATTTTGTAGTGGGTATGGCAAAAATACCATATACCTATGTCTCGAAGTAATGGTATTACGGCTCGTGTGACTGTAAAAACAAAAAACTCGCTATCGCTCGTTTTTACATACTGTCATAACTCGCCGTAAAATGCCCCCTTACGTATATAGACATATAATCTACTATTATATAACACATGCACGCTTTTAGTGTTTTTTCGTATCTGTTTTGCGGATCTTAAATAGCCGTTTATTGACTAGTGACCATTATGTAACGCTTTTCAGTTCTACAATGAAAAAGAGTTGCATTAAGAACCATTATGTAACTGTTTTTTTAATTCAATTAAAGTCAAACCATGCATGTGTTATATAAAGTATAGTGTGCAACGCGCGTGCTAAATCTTTATGCGTCAGGCGCGATGTTTTCAGCACTCGTATGCGGCTCGCGATGCACACTCGCCAAAGCTCGTGTGTGCTCGCCTACTACTTGTGCTGAAAATATCGCGCCTGACATATAAATATGTATTTAGCACACTAGTTAGACAATATACTATTTGATGACAGTTTTGATAACGTAATTTGGATTTCAGTTATAATTTTAGTAATATTCATTAAAAATATAATTAATTAACTATTTGGTGTAGTATTTTGTCTCCAGGCTTAGATAATTTGCTTTTAACCAACGTCTCCGGGTACAACGTTACTAGTAGTACCATCTATGTAACTACACGTGAATGACTAGCTATGGCTCAATTCTTCGATAATGGTTGTGTACTAAAGCAGCTAAAGTAAAAAATATAACATGTGAATCGAAAGCACTACACGATTGCAATAAGTGTTGCCTAAACGCAGACGCATAAACAGTTTCAACATGAAAGCCAGGACATCGGTTTTGGGCGACGGCTAACGTGTTATAATAAATAAATTTACAATATTACGTCAGACCGACCACTGATGTCGGCAAAAAAATATGAATGAGGACCAAATATTTTAATTTGGAGGTAAGTTCCCGCTTACTGTCTTTGAATACCATTATTTCTGTTGGGTAATATCATTGAGAATATTAGAGGTATATGCAAAATCAATAAAGCAGGTACATTTGTTAATATTAATGTCATTTTATTTCGTGAGAGTTGATTAATTGCACTTCGCATTGCATATGTTAGCAATTTAAACGAAATGAGAAACATGAAATATTATGCAAATTAATATATAACTACCCAAACCAAATACTGCCATCACACGGGACCACGATTAATAATGGAATAATTTATTTATAAAAATAATTCTTAGAATGGTCAAAAATTGTTTCAAAATAGGGATAGCTTTCAAATATTGAACATTTCTTCAGAGAGGTTTACTGAAAATTCTCAACATTTTTTGTACAGCCAAATAAATAGCTGATCTGCGATCCTTTGATTTTAACATAATTCTAAAATACCTAGTTATTGTAAATTACAAGCGCTCGATAGCTCAGGCCATTAACGTATTTCAAATAAGTACTAACTGACTTACCTAAATTTGTTTTTAGTGAAGTCGATTCTAGGTAGAAACCAAACACCACACGAAGAAAAAATATCAATGTCATTAATTTCCACGAAAATAAAAAATACCACTCACTCACACTGTACTCCACACAAAAGTCATAATTATTTAAGGTTGTTTAAATAGGATAACGCAGTTCACAAACCATGTCTAATGTTTAGGTATATCACTACTGCAAAAAATAAACATATTACTTTGGTTTTAACTGTTCACTTTCTTATGAAATTAGGGTTACTTTTTGACTTAGATGGATACATTTTGAATGAATGTTTAATTTTCGCAACAACTTACTTAAAAATAAAACAAGTATTAAATCAGTCTAAAATGTCCGAACTTTTTTTTGAATGTCCGGGTTTTTGTCAGGACTTTTCAAATTTCGAAATGGTAACCCTATATGAAATGAACTTATATTAATTACACAGAAGTTTAAAACGGTTACCCGTTTAAAATAAAGACAATTCACTTTATAACTCGAAATTTTTAAGTTGGTACTTGACATTTTTTTTAGATAAATTTGTTTTTCGACGTTGCAAGACTGTTTGAATTTAAATCGGTGTCTTTGATTTTGAACCAAAATATTCTATGAAAACTGCAAAAAGTTATTTATGTTATCATAATAATAGCTATTATATAATATATTTTTCTGTAAATGCCAATTTATAACATTCAAGATGCGGATTTAGCGTAAGTAAGTTACACTTCTGTAGTGTGTAGTGTAAACTACACGGTCTTATAATAGTAAACTCTGTACTGTGTAACCTTCGAGTATTGCATAAGTTACACTTCCTCTGAGTGTCGCGACACACACAATTTTTTATTTATCTGTACTGTTATAGTTTAATGTTAAATAAATGTGTTATTCTATTTTATAACTTAAAATTATTTATGTTACACAGGTGATCGGGCTGTTCATGCTATCGCTTGTACCATGGCCCGCTCCGTCAGTGTACAAGATCTCTTGTCCCCGGGAGTCGGCACGTGTCGTGCGAAAAGTCGTCGGCGGCAAGTGGGCTCCCGTGCTCGACAGATTCCGTGTACAGTTGCCGCTCGAGTGTCCGTTTCATCCGGCTAGGGATATCTATGCGCCGCAACAGGCTGCTAAACACCAACATCGCGCTTCGCAATGGACTTGTGGTCTTTGTGGAAAGAGTTTCTTTGAAGAGAGGCACCTCGATGCGCATTTTGACAATAGGCACAAGGACAGCATAAATACAGTACGTCTACAACTGATCGAGACCAAACAACTACATTTTAAAGCAGAAATCATAAACCTAGCCGGGTTATGTAATTCAATAATAAAATCTCCATGATATATTTTCGTAATTCAACTCATGCACTGAATATCTACTGCATACTCTAAAATAATTACTGCTGCAATCTGGCAGTTGTTTTTTGAACAATGAGTAACTAGAGATTCCAATGTTATTTTTTATCGCAGGCTGAAGATGCAGTATGTTTAGCGGATTATTGCGACATAATGCGATGTGAAGTGCTCCTGTCACAAGATGCATTGTCATCGGCGCCAACTGCAGCATCAACCGATGTAGAAATATGGCGTGAAGCGACGGCCTACCGTACAGCACTGACCGCTTCGGGTCCTCGCGATCTAGCACGTCTTCAACAATCGTCACATCGACCAGAACACTCGGATCAACAGCAACAGTACACAGCGACTGATGAAATACCGAGATGTTCTACGGAAGAGACAGCTGATCGGGCTGAAGATGAAGCACGTGAACAAACGGGTCCGTAAGAGCAAACAACGTTTATACTAAATTGGCCATTTCAATAGTCTTGTTCTGTTATCTCGGGACACTAGCTTAAGTTGCAATGTTAGTCTAATGTAGTGGCATTATTGATGTATTGTATATTTCTAAAGAAAATCCTAGTCACTGGGTTGTGTTGTCGGATACAAAAAGTACATAACATTGCCAATAATCATAATACTTATAAAATTTACGATTAGATTTAGACATTTTAAATTTAATATTATGCTAATGCGATATCAATTAGTTATAGTTCATTCCGATAGTCACATAGTGAATCACACTAGTGCAACATATTTATTTTTAAGTTTATATCATTGAGGAATCGAAAATTGCGTAATTTTGTTTACTGCTATCGAATGCATAATGCTTCCGATAATAATTATATTGTACGCATTTCAATAGGCGATGGTAGTAACCTGACCAAGTCGTCACGACAATGCAAAAGTGACTTGGTGGATTCTACATTGCCACCAGTCTCTACTGGAAAGCACCGTCGTCAAAGTGAGTTACAGCGGCTTAAGGCTAACTGCCAACCAGATGAACTTCGAACTCTGAGGCTACGTTGCGAGATTCTAATCAGGGACTGTATTGCGGGTCTTCTAGTTCAACTCTCTACAGATGACTTCAAAACAGTTGAAGGTATTACGTGTTTGTTTCTATGAACACTTATATAGTAACAAATTTGTTAATCGCACAATGTAACATTTGTAACCAACCTACTGTGATTCATTACAATAGAGGAGTTGAACCAAGCCGTATGTTGGTATCTGACATGCGACCGTTATTGGGAAGATTCCGCAGCAGAGAGCAGAACGTTCCCATGGGGTCTGTTGTTCCTTACTATTATGGTGCTGTCGCTGGGACTCTGCCTGTGCTACTACATCATTTGGGTTTTATTTGAGTGAGTATATCAAACATCACATTTTATTAACTGCTAACTTTGCCGGGTGTACTACACCTTTAACAGTCACACCTATCATTCATAAGTCAAACTAAAACAACTAAATTAGTTAATCTATCCGTACCATTGTAAGTTTTTATGTAAAACATTACATAATGGTGACGAATGGAAGTTTTCATATAATCCTGTTTACATATTTGGCAGTACGGACGACGGCAGCGTGAGCAGCACGAGTGCATCTGTGACAGCACCATCATCTCCAGCGCATCACTCACATCATGGGGAAAGTGGTGGCCCGATGGGTTCCGCGCATGTGCACGACGGAGCCCAACAACCCGGATATTCGGAGGAATACTACAAGGACCTAGGTCAAAATGAACACTACATCTATGTCACATACCCGCCAGAACTTAAGCGCAGACTGCTCGAGAGGTAACTAAAATGCTTTTGTGATCGTTGAAAAATGTGTCCTTATTCCTATCTTGATACACTCTCAGAGTTTTTATACACGAGCATTTTTCTGTCACCGAAGTCAACTACAAAAAGTAGTTACTGTATGGTTGACTGGTTTCCCATTGCTGTAAATGGTAACTGCAAGTGGACGATGGTCGGCCACACAAGAACCACTTTTCGGCGTCAAAAAACTATCGTGTATAAATAGCCTTCGCTATTATCAATATTTTGTTTCTCTATCTATACATCGTTCAATGTAAAAAGTAGAATCAGTATAGAATAGATGGTTGTCAATAGAATATAGATTATGAACTGTTCTGAAACCGATAAATTATAAACTAATAGATCACAAGTCATATATTAGACTCTTCTAGTTTTGACTGATTGTTCTTAGTTATCTCTAATCTGTCAAAGCTGTAAGATTACATATAACCATAGATATGGAAATCCGGGGATGTAGTATAAAGTGCCACTTTAGACGAGAGGGGAAGCCATTAAGGGGAGGGTGCATGCCTGTCTTATGGACATGTCCATGCTATGCATGTGTCCTCGTTCTATTGGCTGCGTCTTTGCGCATGTTCAATTGCGCCAGATGCAGTCGTCCGCGTCTTTGCGCATGCTCAATTGTTCGTACAGCGCTTGCGCAACTGAAACGACCAATAGAACGCGGCCACACTTGCTTCCTCGCTGCTTCCCCCCCCTCTACAGCAACCGCCCCACTCGCTTGTACTACATACCCAGATTTCTATATCTATGCATATAACACAAAAACTGATTCAAGTTAATTAAAAATATTATGACAATAATAATAATTCAAATTGCAAACGCAATGACCTCTGTTGTCGAGCGTCTATAATCTACAATATCTATCTAAAAGGTCACTCTTGCGAAATCTGACAATGTGTAAATTCACAGCTTTGACTGTATACTATACATGTAATCTGCAAAGTGTAATGTATGCATTGACACGTATTGCTTCAGCTGCTACAACAGGACAACGCGGCTGTGACACAATATGCGACATACGAACGTGACTGCATTATCCTTCGACATATTCATCGTGTCCTCAGTCATATTACCTACAATAGTGACAGGCGGTGTGCAATAGCAACATTATCCTGTAGTATAATCGACACGTTTCACCATTGCCCTGTCGAACTTTGTTCAAATATTACGAGTGGATTGTTGAGAAAGTTTAAATGGAGCACGATATTATCATTATAACAGTTCGAAGCCATAGCACTAGCTAAAAACAAATAAAAATGGCCAAAAAACTATACAAAATTCTTTACACATATTTTACTATAAAATTAAGAAATTAAAAATAAAGTCAATAAAATTCAAAGTTCCCTCTTCAAATATCATTCTAAACCGAGACATTTTCATTTGTTTTTATTTACTAGTACAATATTCATCCTAGATGTTTCAGTAAAAAGATTCTAAAATTATGCAGGCGAAATCGGTGTTTCAAATATTCTATGTTTTTTATGAAATAATCTAAAATACAGTGCATTTGATTTACCAAACACTGCTTAATTAAACTGCTACTGAGATCTGACAGTTGTTTTGGGAACAAAAAAAACAGCTCGGTTTTCAAATGTTATTTTTGCGCCTACACATGTAAAATTTTAACAATGTTTTGCCATAAAACTAATCTTATTCCATAAGTTACGACTCTTTCATCAAGTTTCTCTTTCTTTTATTAGGTAACTAATATCTTAGAATCTAATATATCTTCTTTCCTTCTTTAACTAATATAAAACCATGCGTTGGTGTAAATCAAACACACTGTATAATTGAATATTAATTTGTTGTTTTCTGTGTAACAAAAATTAACATATTTTGCAGCAAAATATAAAGAAAAACAAACATGGAACTGGGTAATAAAGCACGTTGATGTTGGTAATGGTGAATTAAAATTGTGTCTACTTAGTTAGCGTATTATCAATTTTCACAATTTAAATATTCTTGAATTAAATATAACACTCTACTTGATTCGTTTAATGAATTAATATAAGGTGTTTGTTTAATTCGAGAACAAATCTTTTTATATTAAAAAAATTAGAATGATCTGTTTTCTGTTGTATTTTTAGCTAGAAAAATGTTTTTAAGAATGCGTATATTTTTTAACATTGTAGTTTGACTGATTTGACACATTTTTTTATTGAAATCACTGTCAATCTACGATATTAAAATGTACACTTTTTATGTAATTTTTAATTGCACGGTTATCAAAAATTCTATGTAACAATCATTTGTAGCTAGATTCGATTTTATATACAGTACTCTCTAGTTCTGCTCCCACAAAATCAACAGTAATGAGATAGAGCGAAACAGATGGCACAGTGTACTATTGGCATAAGCGACGGACTACAGAACATTTCATACACAGAATAGAATCAGCTGATTAAAGAATTTTACATTATCCCTTCAACTAGTTAAAAACACGGCGGATTATAATGCTCATCGGCTAATCGAGCAGCTGATTAAAAGAGAGTATTGTACTTTGAAAATTAATTTATAATAAACAAAGAAAGTTCAAATCAATTTTAAACAACTTTTCATTTTGTGGTTAATTATATTAGTACTTAATTAATTTCTTTTTTACCATTCATTTTACTTCTTTCATGTTGAATTGAATTATCTACTTGACAAGACAGATGTTTTGTAAAATTTATATAAGCAACAATTAATAAACAATCAGTTGAAATTAACCGTGCAAGAAAATACATAAAATTATTAATAAATATTCGCTTCATTTTTTCTAAATTAATTGTATTTATTTATTCAACGAACACTTCCAAAATATTATTGAAAAATTGATCCATTTTCACAAAAATTCACTAACTTTTTGGAAGTCTATTTAAATTTAAAACTGTGTACGTTGTTTCACAGATATGCCAGTATTTTTGCACAAATAAATACTTAAAAAATTATTATTCTATTGTAGAATTTTCTGTGGAATTTGTTATAATATAGAAAATATACTTACTTATAATTTTCATATTTGTAAAGCAACGTTATTACCTAATGATCTTTATAAATTTTATTAATTGTTCTGTGCTAGTTACTTTTTAAAATTAATTTAACCCAGTAGTTTCAAATAAATAGTTTCTAAAAACAGTTCTGCCTAAAAATTCAAATACCTAAACCTAATCCACACCATTGTTGCTATTCCCGTTTGAATTTTTTTGTCAGGTTAGATATTTCTGTGATAGCAACATGAAACTTCGCTTTTGCATTTTGACGTACGACTAAGTCTATATTTGCGGGTATACACCACTCACTTCGACTTACTCATGTAACGCTTTTTATAAAACAGGCAGAATCGCTATAATAACGATATTTAATCATTTGAAAGCAACAGAAGTCCCGTTCGTCCATTTTAAAAAGCAATCGAAAAAATGTATCCGATGAAATACTTTTTTTAAAAGATGTAGTCCTATAGAAAACACTGCGGTACAACCAGAACTAAACCCGGCTGGATTTTTTTCCCAACTACGAAAAAATTCACGACTTGAATTCACTAGAGAAATGCTTTGGGTCGATGTATCTTAAAAACAGAGAAAATGCAATTTTGCCGTATTTTTAATATTTTATTTTTGTTTTTCAGCTGATGCCCTGACAACAGTTAACATGTGGTATATAAAGAATATTGATTGATTATCTATTTGAATTATATAATATTAATACAATAATTGCAATTCTGAATAAACACATTTTTTTGTTATTTCCAATGACAGAAACAAATTGTCCAATTTCATAAATCTATACTATTTTACAAAATGTTACAAATTAAATGTACTCTTGAGAATACTTCTATAAAAAACAAAAATATTAAAATTATTCTTCCTTTGATGACTCGATTTTCATATTCTTCAATATTTATTTGAATTGTTTATCTTCTTGAAGCAGTTGGTTGCAACGCTTCCCACGTCTTCTTTTTCGATATCATTGGTTCGATTTAAAATTGTAATTTTTTTTTGTACTCTTCAATATTCGAAAGTATAAAATACATTTCAGCTCAGAATTTCCCATCAAATTATTACTAAGGTTTCTGTTATATATTTCAGAAACATAGTTTTTTTTGTTATGGCCTTGGAGTGTTGGTGTTATTTTTAACTGTTAATATTTCCAGCACAGCCGAATTTCTCGAAACTATTTGTTGGAGTTTGAGAATATGTCACTTTAGTTTGACAGTATCAAAGCTAACATCTCAGCTCTTGTCGACTCCCGGTTTTTTTTTTGCAGAAAACTTTATGCACAAACAATACTGCTGGTAGAAACAACATAGAACAACAGAGGTTAAAGATGTGTCTTTCTGCTGACAGTATGGGTCATCATCAGTATAGAGCGGCCAACTTTATCATCAATCACATTTCTTCATCACAGTGATTTTCTCTCGTACGACTAAACAAAAATCACCTTAGCAAAATGTATGGTTGAATATACATATTCTTGTTTTCTGTTTTACATTCTTTTTTTATGTACATAACCTGTAAATCAATCTCAAACACGCATATCTATTCACACACGCATTCACACTCATGCACACACAAACACACGCGCAATATTTATATAACGTTGTGGTTGATACTGTTAAATCAAAACTAACAAACCGAACAATGTAGAAAAACTATAGTGTCTGGATAAAAATGAAATTGATTTAATTTATAGCTAAAACAAAAACCAGTTACCCGTGCAACCGTGTCAATTAACATTAAAAACGAAAAAAAAAAAATCTACTGACAATAATTTACAAAACCAAACGTTACACACTTGAATTTGTTTTAAACAGTCGACATGTACAAATGCCAACTACTGAAAAAGAAAATTATTAATGCGAGACATAAAAAAATAACATGAAAGTATCGCAGGTATGAATGGAAAGAAAAACTTGAGAAATTAAAAAGAAGAACTAAATCCTAAATTAACAAAGCTAACCATGTCTTCAGTGGACCGCACAATGCATAAGCGAGTGCAATCCGAGACGATCACATCACGGGACATGTGACGAGGCAGACTTTATAGACAGCAGTAAGCGACAATCGGGTCTTCATTCATAACGTCTGGATGTATGCCGCTGGGGCCGACCTCCAGTGCTTCGCATTCTTTCGCGTTCGGCTCTGCGTAATTCTGCCAACCGTCTTTCGTGTTCGGCCATATGTTTGCGGCGCTGTTCTTCTTTTATCACAATCTGTAACGGTAATCGGCTCTATGAAATTCGGCCGTAAAGAATATCACACTTAAATTATTCATCGTATAAACAAATGCCGCAGTAAGTATATTTACCATTTCCGCAGACAGCGGTAGCCAATAGATGCAAGGTGTGGCCTTCGTTTTACGGAATAAATCGTCTAACATTTTGGCAGGCTGTTCTTCATCTTTTTTACGTTTTCGTTCTGTAACAATACATTTGATTACAAACGTGTCTGTTAAGTTTGAATATTTGTTCAAACTTATGGTTAATAACCTTTTTAGGGTTTCGTACCTCCGAATGAAAAAAACGGAACCCTTATAGAATCACTTTGTCAAGATCCTTTTTTTCATTATGTATCATTTCAAAAATTCTTAATATAAATATCGGTATGGTGAACTATACATGACTTCCTTGTTCCAAAATCATTTTTTACATGAAACATTTTAGTGGAATTTGCCAGAAAGTCCTAATACTTAGACGGTGTTATTGTAGATACAAAATAAATCAATAGGTTTAGAATCCGTATTGAGTCAAAGATTTGAAAAAAAAAAAGAAAAACAAACAAAATCAATGAAATCAATGCATTTTTGCAGACGTCATTGCGAACGAAAGACATGATTCGCAGTTAAAAGCGAATGTAGACGTCAGCACTTCGGACAAAATTATGGTTTTGTAACAAAAGTAAATTTTTAAGTTACTGAAGTTAGATTTTTATGTCAACAATCGCGCATTAACATATCTTGATATTTATAAATACGTTGGTTTGAGTCAAAAAATTAAAAATGATATTACAGGAGCTGCCATTTCTTTTCCGTGTAGACCCTACCTACGACTTTGCATTTGAACCAGGGTTGTTACGGATGCAAAAATTTAGACATCCGCGGATGCAGATGCGGATTATTAGAAGTTCACATCCGCGGATGCGGATTTTGGGATTTTAAAAGGATACTTATTTAAATTTTAAGTGCGTAAATAACTGAAAATCAATTTAATTTTAACTTTTTATTTATTTAATCATATTTTTAGCACGTGCCACTCTGGCTCCGCCCACTTTCTTTACATGTAGTTACTTGTTGATGTGAATCTGCATCCGTAAAAACTCCGCATTGATTGATGCGGATGTGAATGCGGATGCAGATGTCTGAATTAATGCGAATATTCCGCATTTACGGATGCGGATGCGAATATTCGTAACACCCCTGATTTGAACACCAGATGTCAGCCACTTTGCTTTTAATTTCGAATAGGTACAAACTATGTACTTTAAAAATGGTTGTATTGTAAAAGTAATAAAAAAAATTAAATATTCTTCCACTATGCGTCTATATCTCATAACCATCCGTCATTCTTTCGGCCCCGACCCCTGGCCGATAACTGAGGTTCTACTGTATTTCTAAACTGGCAGTGTGTACACAATAGTTCTAGAATTTTATAATTAAACAAATGTAATTTAATCAAAGCGCACAAAAATGCACACTGGAAAATAATTTGACAACATATTGAAAACGTCGCAACCTCATAGTAAGTATTGAAAATATTAGTGGACAACGCAACTTTACTGCAGTATACAAAAAAGTGCAATGAGTTCAAAATGTTAAAACAACTGGCCGATAGGTAAAAAAAAAAACTAACCTGCATGATGGGGCGAATCACTACGTCTACTGCGTTTATGAGGAGGAGGGCTCGGAGATCTCTGCTGTTCGGATCGTTTGCCGACATCCCATTCCCTGATTCCACGCTGTTCCCGTCTTTCCTTTTCTTTTTCTCGTTCCTGTCTCCAATCGACTTCTTCTTTAACCTAAAAACAAGACAAAAACGTGTTTCACTCCACATTATTAGACACTATTTTCATACTGAAATATTTACATGGTTTGCAAAATGATCACGATACATATATTTTTTTGCTGCAATGAACATTTCATCAAAGTATAATGATCTAAAATAACACTGTTTACTTGTATTATTCGCGTTTTATAGAATCAATTTTTTGTCTTTTGTTATAATTTTTTTGTCAAAATTGATACAATTATGCAATTAATAAATGTTTATGTAATACATTTTTAAAAATACACCGTGTCAAGGAGTCAAGGAATTGTCGACATTATGTAATTTATTTTTGCATGGTGGCGTTATTAAGTAAATTTAAGGCATGTTATACAATCCAATTTGCTACCAATGATGGCTTATTTAATCTTACCGGTACTTTTTCTTCTTTGGTTGTTTGCGGTGACTGTTCCGGTGTATGGTTGGGCTCTGCTTTTCGTTCTGATTTAACAGGCGCGTCTACTTGTTCTCTGGCTTGTTCTAAATCTTTTTCTGTACCGAAATCTACATTCAATCGGCGACCATTTGCAATTGGCCAATGCACTCCGTGCAACGCATTACGAGTTTCCACTGCTTGCCTGAAAAATTGTATTAATGAAATTTAAGTACGTCGCGCTTAATTTACCACAGTTTAACATTTAAGCACTTTTAAGATCTCTCATATTTAAGGCGTTATAATTGGAATGCTGATAATCTCAGTTATCGAGCGTCTATAATCTAGTCTCTATAATTAATTGGAAAGCGGTTCTCAGCTATTCAGTTAATAAAAATTTTAACATGGAATGATAAAACACCGAACCGAAAAACAATTACGTAAAATCTAAATATTATATGTTAGACATATCTGGTTCCAAAAAAGTATTTTTTAGTAGCGACGGATTAAAGAGAGCACTGTACAAGATAAAAATAACTTACTCTTCAGTTTCATAGTGCACATAACATTCCGACTTAATCTTATTTATCCAGAACCCATTTTCGATTATGTTGCCAGTTCTTGACAGTAATTCTTTAAGTTGATTCAAAGTGAACGGTCGAACTAAGTTCTTAATGTATAAAATCGGCGATGGCTTATGCTTAGCTGGACTTGGCGGCCGCTGTAAATCATCATTTACAATCGATATCTTTCTGTTGGCAGTCATTGGATTTATTTGTTCGATTACCACAGCTTCGATGGCCGCTTTTTGTGCTCCATTCTCTACGGGCTTTTTTTGACTGGACGATTTAGTTTTTGAGTCAGTTGAAGACGATTTGCTGACTTTCTTCGACGATTTCTGTTCAATTTCGAGTTTCAATTTTTCTACAGGCAGTATTTCAAAATCTATAATATCTTGTAAATTATCAGAAGAAAGTATTCTTACACAGTCAAATAATGGCAGTGTCGCTTCTTTTAGCAATTTGTTTTTACGTGCTTCATTGTCAATAACAATGACTTCATTATTGTAGTCAACCGTTTCTCTACTTATTTCATTACTGCTTTCATCATCGACCAAAACTACATCTCCGGTAGATGGGGCATCTTTGTGTTCTCCATTCCGCGATTTAATACTGATTAATGATTGAATTTTTTGTTTTTCGACTGTTTGCGATTCTTGCTTACTGTCACTTTCGCTGTCAGACTCTGAAGTTTCTGATTTCTTGCGTTTATTTCTGTTTCTTTGAGGCTTTGGCGGTTCAATTTCTTCTTTCTCTATTTCTGGTGTTGTTTGTTTACTTTCAGATTTTTCAGGTGATTTGTGATCAGTTTCTGATCTATTGTGACGAAAGATCTGAAGCTCACCAAGGTTACCTTGGTGTGCTTTTTCAGCACTTTCTGTAGCTTTTGATTCGAGTTCTGACGTTTCAGTTATATTTTCTTTTTCAACATCTGTTTTCTTCTCCTCAACTTCGTTATTCGATTTATCTACCACTGCGACTGAAACCACCTCTTCTACTTCGTCAACTTCCATTTTTTCAGGCGATTCGTTATTTACTTTTTGTTCAGTGGTTTCTTCTTGTTGATTGTGGTTTTCAGCATTTTTGAGGTCATTTATTTCATCTGCCTTAGCACTTTTATCTGCCACTTTCGTTTCAACATTTCCGCAAATCTCTTTTGCTTCTGTGTCTTTATTATGTTCAGGTGTAGATGCATCCTCCCGTTCTTTTTGAGTTTCTTCCTTGTTATGTATTTCTACCTCAGACTGACTTTCCGTAATTGTCTTCTCACTTTCTACTGCTGGCAGATTGGACTCAGCTTCTACAGCTGGCGGATTGGACACAGTTTCTACACTCGGTTTTTCAAAATCAGTGTCTATGTTTGCTTTCACAGAATCGGTTTCTGTTTTTGGTTTCTCAGAATCAATTTCTGTATTTCCTTTTTCAGAATCGGTTTCTATATTTGGTTTCGGGGATTCAATTTCTATATTTGGTTTCTCCGAGCTTGTTTGTGCATTTGAATCCTCAGTTAGTTCTTCATTAGTGGTTTGAATAACTCTAGTTGGTGATTTCTCCATAGAATCATCTTGTGATGAATCTTCAACTCCACTGACAGCAAGATTTTCTCTTCGCGATCTCCTTGTAGTTTTGCGTTCACTTCTGGGTTTTTCCTCAGATGAATCTGCAGCATCTTCATCCGTTTGACTTACTGAAGCTCGTCTTCGATGTCTGTGTCTACGAGGTGATCGTTCAGATTTTTCAAGTCGCTCAGGTGTATGAGAAGGTCTTTGCAAACAAATTTTTAATTTCCGTATTTCCCCATCTGGATTCTCAGTAGTTTTGACTTGCCAAACAGGTTTTTCAGTTTTCTCCTCGTCACTGTTTGAATTGCTAGTTTGTTTTGGAACCTCTTTTGCTTCCGTGGTTACTACGGTTGTCTGTTCATTGCTGATTTGTACTGCTGCTTCTTGAGGTTCCCCTTCTCGTTCTGGCGACGTTGATGGTGATTTCTTATTACGACGTCGACTCGATCTACGCATTGTAGATGGTTCACTTTTCTTTTCTGGTGAAGTTTTACCTTTTGATCGTTCACTTTTACGCCTCATCATCTGAAAGAATTAAGAAAACAATATTTTAATTAGAAAATAAGGTATTATGTACATTAAGAATAAAACGGTCTTCGGTAACAATCTACAGAATGCTCACATAGGATATTCTATAGATTGGTCAGGTACGATTTTTAATGAACTCCGCACTCCCCCCTTCCTCACTGCAAAAAACCCAATCTCACTAACATCCCTTCGAAAAACTCTGCTCGTCGCGAGGGTTCACCATCAAAAATCATGTGAGCATTCTATGGAACATTATTACTCGGTATTCCTCACTGCTTGCAAAGTTTAATTCAGCAATTGGGCTGTTTTAAAAAATAAACGCTGTGCTTTGGAACTAATTGTTATAAAAAAAGTAGACTATAAAATTGGTAAATACCAGAAACTTCCGTGTTCTATTACAGATTATTAAGGATTTTGGTTAGGTAACAAGAAATTGGATCTAATAATAATGCGCACATAAGTTTTTAAAAGTACGCAAAACAATTGAAAATGAACTATGTAATTACAAAAAAAAGGTTAGCAACATTTATTACCCAATTTTTTAGAAAGCATGAACTTACAAGCAAATATACTATTTAAAGCCACTATATTAAATTAATAATTTATATTATCGTATCACCATTTCACTTAAAAATATGCGTTTTATTTTAACTTTGTATCGTACTTCACTAGTAAAGTCAATGAAATAATTAAAATAAATGAACGCTACTTGCTCGACGCCATTAATCGTCTAAACAATGTCACCAATATTTAGAATAAAAATATCTAGGGAAGCCATATAGGTACTAAAAATTAGTTTCACAATTCTTTTCCGTCAAGGAACATTATTTTCTGCATACTTTACAACTAGAAGAAAACTTTCGAAATCTGTTTTATTTTTCCCAATTTCTATCTAAATAAACTACATAAAGTAAGAGTCATTTTTCCGTGGGTGGCTACACCTTCGTTGATGGAGGAATCAAAACAAAACTCCCCTGAGAGTTGAGACTTCTATGGAGTAATTTCATAAACCTTGGGTAATCTCTATCCAAAATACATGGATAGTGGACAGGCCTCATTTCACATCGATAAGTTATAAAATAGAGAAAAAGGAATTGTGAATAATCTATACAGTTAAAGCACTTTAGTTAAAGTTATAAAAAAATCATGTTTCATAAAGAAAAACATAATGTAATGTTTCTTCATTCATAAATCGTAATATAACTTTTAAAATGAAAACATGTTTACTACCACTGAATACGATATGAACTCCCATTGAACTCATAGAGGTATAGAATAGGATGGTGGGAGGGTATGTCTAATAACTTGAAGCCACGAGGGGAATAAACGTCAGATTTGGAAGCCATCTTTGGCCGAACCTAAACAGTGCTGTTTCAAGTCTACCAGTTGATGGATATTGAAAATATTCTGTTTCTTTTTTGTGTTATGAAACTTTTATAGTATATAAAAGACTATTGTACTTTTTATTAACGTTTGTGACGCCAAAAAAATAATTTCTACGATGCCCTTGTGTTGTGCGTTTGATTGTAGTAATCGGACATCGCGAAAAAGCGGTCTACAAACAAATATAGAATTCTTGATGAAAATATACCAGCAATTCAAGAGTCTGATCATGTGTATATTACAAGCCCGCAAGAATTAACAGAATATAGCAAAAATGTAGTATTATTATTATATTATATTTGTGGTTTTGTTGTGCGATATTTAAAAAAGCAAATTTTTTGTGAAGAGTGTCTAAATGTACTAGAACAATACCCAAACAAAAATAGTAGCGATTTACAAATTATTAGCTCTAAAGATATGGGAGGTCTAATTTACCCATCACCAGATGTAATCGATGTCTGTAAAACTACAGAAAAGATTATTAAACAAGCGCTACATGAGAGCGATGGTCCGTACTTAAAGAAAAAAAAATTCGGTATTATATTTAGTATCGTCCGTGCTTAAACAGTACATGGATTGCAATATTTTTAATAGGGATGAGCATCGATGAGAAAACATCGATGTTAACATCGAACCATAACATCGATGTGTGGAAAACATCGGTCTCTAAACATCGATGTATTTCGGTGCAAAACATCGATGTTTTAGGAAAAAAACATTTTAAAAAGATAATTGTAGGATGTGTACGCGACTGTACCGGGTACAGTTGCGTACACATCCTATAGATTATAGAACACTCCTAACCGACTGGTCTTGCCCGCCGGTGTACAGGCTGCTCTAGATTTATTTAGACAAAGAGTTAAGAGTGTTCTTAAAAACTTTAAGTGTTGAAAATAAAATTAGCAATTCCGCGTTTATAAAACATCGATGTACGAAAACATCGCTGGTTAACATCGATGCACGAAAAACATCGTTCCCTTACCATCGATGTCAAAAACATCGAACATCGACATGGAAACATCGATGTTTTGAAAACATCGACCATCGATGCTCATCCCTAATTTTTAAAAGCTTACATTCACACATAAATGATCAAAGCCCGTTTGAAAATCATATTATAAATTTAATAAGAGCTATATCTGAAAAATACATCATAATACGACTTAATTATATTGTCAAAAATATAACTGATCAATCAAAAAGTAAAAGACAGCAGTATAATAAATTGATATTATTTCAGGGTTATTAAAAACCTTGAAATAATTTTAATTTATTTAAGAGACGATAATATAAAGAAGTATATTATTACGTATTTTTCAGAATACTATAGTAAACTGTAAAGCGCTACTGTTTTTGTTTGGATAATGTTCATTTGTTTAAATTGATTTTTGATTCCAACTTTGTAAATCCAGTTCGTCTATTCTACAAAATTTAGTGCCATCACTACATTTTAAATTTCCTATATAAGTATTTTTCACTGTTCTCTGTGTAACATTTTTACAATTTAAAATATAGAATAAATTGTTGAAAATTCTTATTGCTGCTTATTTTTGAAAGGTTAATTATAATAATAATAATATTTTGTTCTAAAATACTACTTTTTGCGTACATTGTAAGTATTATGCATTAAATGACATTTTGTTACTATAATAAAATTAAATAAACTTATGAAACTACATCTAACATTGTTATATGTGGTTCATCTCAAGATGGCCGCCACACGTTCCCCCCTTCCGTCTCATGGCTTCAATTCTGCTGCCTAGAACATCAGTTTACGCTCCCTCTATACCTTTCTCTATCTCTATGATTGAACTCCAGTGAACTCATCAAGTAACCAGTTCAACCAACCCAAAATTGTGACAAGTGAAAGAATCGGATAAGTATACCGGGATAATTTAAATATCAATTAATATGATTATTTTGACGTATACGTGTCTTTATCAGTCATTTAAATGTATATTACATAGCATTCGTAAGCTTAAAATGGTATAATTAAAGATTATGGATAAATACAAATATACCTTTAGTCTTATTGGAGATAAAAACATTCCTTTGTGGACGAGGTTTGTGGGAATTACATTTAATGTAACCTTAAATTTATTTTTAAAGATTCAGCTTATTGCAATTTCAATTTTAGATGGGAAAAGAAAGTATGGTTCATAATTTTAATAATTGGAACATCGGCGCTATATGCCACGAGAACATCCTTACCCTTATTGTTGCCGGCAATAAGTAAAGAGCGAAAATGGACCAAATTGGAGTCTGGAACATTATTGTCATCATTTTTTTGGGGTTATACTTTAACACAAGTAATAGGAGGCTATATCAGTGACAAAGTTGGAGGTTTAAAAGTGATATTTATTTCTGCTCTTGGTTGGTCGTCTTTGACATTTTTTATGCCTTTCTTTATCAGATTTCTGTCTGATCCAGATGCATCATTTTTATTAATATTATGTGTGCGTATATTGAATGGAGCATTTCAAGGAGTCCACTTTCCTAGTATGATTAGTTTGACGAGCCAAAAGTTACCTGAGAAGGAGCGATCTCCATTTTTTAGTGTGTTAACGTCTGGATCAGCGATAGGCACTTTAGTTTCCGGAACATTAGGATCATATTTTTTAGAACATTATGGATGGCCTGTAGTATTTTATTTACTTGGCGCGCTTGGTGTATCGTGGGCATTGTTACTCAAGTATCAAGCTGTAATGACCGATAGCAGAAGTGTAGTTTTATTGCCATCAGTCGATAAGGATAGACCTCCTGATCGTTCGGCAGTGCCGTGGTTAAAACTGTTAACAACACCAGCCTTTTGGGCATGCGTCATAGCACATTCGTGCCAGATGAACTGTTTTTTTATGTTAATGAGTTGGCTCCCAACATATTTTCATGACAACTTTCCGGATGCAAAGGTAATCCATCTATTTGAAGTCATTGCATTTTGTATCTAATTATATAGGTATACAATGCGTTTGATTTGAACCAACATATTGACTACATGTTAAATTTCTCCATTTGAATTACATTGAGTTCAAGTTATATCAAATGGTAGGGAGCTTGAGAATAGCCGAGAGTGTAGCAATGCTGTTGTTTACATGGCGTTGATATGGTTCCTCTATTACAAGTCCCCAGTTCCTGGGTTCTAGCCCGAGAGCTGGTAAAAGTGTCAGTTGGATTTCCAATTTATTATTAAAAAAATAATAATAATGAATTGAAAATATGAATTGGTGCTAGGCCCAAAGCGAGCGCATAGAAAATCGGAGAAAAACTTTGTGTAAAATGGAAAAAATGGATAGAACATGCTCAATTTTTTTGTATTGTGAAATACATGTACTACATGCATTTACATGTTTCTTAGGTTACTTTTAGTGCTGTACACCGATTTGCACTGCAGGCAGCTACGTGAAATAAATTGAACAACATTAGTACCACTTCCATTAGTTACATCCTGTTAAATTTGGTATCATCGAAAGGTATTTTCAAAGGGAACAATAATGATAAGGGGTGTAATTTCGCCAACTGTGAAAGGAAGTCAGAATTTCAATAATTAACAATAATTAATTTCGGACACCATTTTGAAAAAATGGCGTGTTTCCACCAAGAATATTTTTGGAAACTTTTGATATGTTATTTATGATACTTTTCACAATCAAATGCCGTTGGTTTCATTTTTGTACCAATTATTTCCAGGTCAAACCACAAATTTACGCGCCAACATGTAATGTCAATATGTTGGTTGAAATTAAATACCCTGCATATATGTAGGTATAAAAAAGAAAAAAATACGAAAGACCAAAACCTTTTTTTTTAGCGCTGGGTCGTAAACATGATACCGTGGTTGCTTCTACTTCCCAGCACATTTTTAGCTAAACACATCGGCGAGCAGTTGGTGATTCATGGACACTCAATAACAACAGTAAGAAAGATCATAGAATCAGTGTGTCTCGGTGGTCAGAGTACTTGCTTGTTGTTACTAGCCAGCGCCGGTGGATTCAAAACTGCTTTAGTCTGTGCCGCTCTCGCTGTCGCTGCAGCCGGCTTTCATAACAATGCCGTCGCCATTAATGCACAAGATTTGGCTCCGTCTCACTCAGGAAGCGTGTTCGGTATCGTTAACACTTTAGGCTCAATATCAGCATTTACGGCTGTCTACGTTGCAGGCCACATGCTTGAAGTTGGCTATAGCTGGTTATCTATTTTCCAGTTAACAGCCATTATTGATCTCATCGGTTGGTTTGTATTTCTTATATACGGTACGGCAGAATCAATCATATAAAAATTTAGGTTAATAATTTTTTATCTAAATAAAATCTCTAATGGCCAAGGATTAGATAAATTTTTTAGTGAAAAATTGCGGAAATATTCGAAAACTAGGTACAGTAAAAATTTTTAATATTTCTAATAAGAATTTTATTTGTAATTTAATTAAAATTGCTAAACACGCATTTTTAAACTGTTTAGAATATTTTATTCTTGAATTTATTAGCATTGATTGGTTTTATGTTGAAAAACAAATATATCTGGTATTGCTAGTGCATTCAATAAATCCTTACTTATACAAGGTGATTCTGTAATGAGTACCATAAATGATACAGGATGTACCTACTGTCAAAATAATACGAAAACCAAGAATAACTTTTTTTCCAGAAGTGCTTCCCTAACAAGATACAGGGTGTTAAAGGGTCGATTTGGAGAACACTTATTTGATCGTATCTTTTAACTGGGTTGAACAATTAATCAGAGCTCCCAGACGGTCACTTTTTAAGGGTTTAGTCCTTTTTTTAAAGCTTCGTCCCTTTTATTTCCTTTTTTTGTAAAATGTCCCTTTTACTCCCTTTTTTCGTTGTTTACAATTTGATGTGCATTGATTATTGAATATTATAAACACACTACTCACTCGCTTCCCTCGTTCGCTTGAATATTATAATTACGAACAAATTTGATTACCATAAAAAAAGTTATAGTGAGTCAACCTTAAAAGATAGACATATGCTGTCGCGGACTTTTTTTTAGAACTTTTAAAGGGGAACAATTCCGTCATACATGATTTTTGCGTAATTTTCAAAAGGAATAATTTTTCCCGTTTTTGCAACATTTTTTATTGATGCTCCGCTCCTATTGGTCGTAGCATGATATTATCTAGCCTATAGCCTTCCTCAATAAATGGGCTATCTAACAAAAAAAATGTTTTTCAAATCGGACTGGTAGTTCCTGAGATTAACGCGTTCAACCAAACAAACAAACTCTTCAGCTTTATAATATTAGTATAGATGTACATTTCGAGAGCAAATACTTTAGTACTTTAGTTTAGTATTTGCCGAAGATGGGAACATAGCTCTCGAAATCTACATACATAAATAAAATTATTGTGGTTAGACGTGACTAAACTCTTTGTTATTAGAAAAATTGGTTAATAAAAACATTATTTCAAACAATCTGCGACAATAAACAACATCAACAAAGCAAAAATATTTTTTTGCTTTTATTTTGAATTTCTTTCTCTTATACTTACTAATTTTTAAATTTTAACACTAAATAACATATGCGGCACACGTTCAATAAATAATAATATAAACTCTATAGTCTATAAACAATATAATTATCTTTCATTGTTGGTATAATATTTAAAGTGATTTTTGTTGTTTTTTTTCTGTCAAATTTACGTCTTAAACCAAATAATGCGTGTCAATGACTGTTTTTATGGTTAGTTTTGTTCCTTTTTTGGTCCCTTTTTTTTGGACTGACAAGTCCCTTTTTCCTTTTTTTTGAGGTAGTAAGTCGCTGGGAGCCCTGCAATTTAATTCATTTTTGGTAGACATTTACTACATAATAAGGACCGTAAACGGACAAAATTTTGTTGCATTTGAACAACCCAGTGGCGTAGAATTGGGGGTCATGTTCCAAGGGAGGACACTTTGAAAACTTACTTTAATTTTATTTTTACTAATTTTTATTTTTTTGTTAATTAAACTTTATTACCTAGATGTATTCGACTTTAAGTATTTTATTTGTTTGTTAATAAAACTTTTTCTGTGATAACTTTGTAGCCTGGTATTTCACATAGTGACACGCAAGTCAGAATATCTCGGAAACGGACGCTTCTGGGCAAATGAAACAAGTGTACCTTTTTTGTTGTATTTGAACCAATAATACTAAAAAAACAGAAAAATGGAAAAAACCCAACAGCAACTTTTTTGGGGGGGGGAAAAGTGTCACATGACCCCCAATTCTACGCCACTGGGTTGTTCAAATGCAACAAAATTTTGTCCGTTTACGGTCCTTATTATGTAGTAGATGTCTACCAAAAATGAATTAAATTGTTTAACCTAGTTAAAAGATACGAGCCTGTATCTTGTTAGGGAAGCACTTTTGGAAAAAAAGTTATTCTTGGTTTTCGTATTATTGTGACAGTAGGTACATCCTGTATCATTTATGGTACTCATTACAGAATCACCTTGTATAATACGATTTTTAATGTACTCGTCCGATTACAAAATGAATTAATATTTCACTGTGATTTAATATAATCACTACCCAACATTAGTGACAACTGACAAATCCTTGATATGTCATAGATTGAATGTTTAGTATGCTTTCAGTATACATAAGCTTCATTCATATCATAATTTAGAAAGTTTATTATTGTTGCATTTGCTGATCAGTATTCAATATTAACGAAATCTCGTATTATGAGTATTATGGACCTTAGTTGGAAAAGATTGACTAGTGTTATTTTTACCTACATTCCAGAATCAAAAAAAAAAAAAACTAGTGAATTTATGTGCAATATATTTTGTCCAAGAGACCTCAATTTTTTAAAATTATTTTTATAATTCCCGAACTTGTTTTAGCGTTGACAAGTGATATTTTAAATATTGTATACACAAGAGCGAATGTACTTGAATAAATGAATGACAATGACATTTCATTTACGCTAATGACCTCAGTTGTCGAGCGTCTATAATTTATATTTATATTTCCTAGTTGAGTATGAATCAGGTAGAAATGGATCCGTTAATTATTTCACGTACATCTAGAAGTGACTGTTACGGGCCAGCGCACACTACTTTTTGTATCGAAAACAATTACTCAGCAACTTGAAATTTCTCGTGATACATCAGTTCTGTATTTCAGCGAAGAGTGTGCGACCTTACATCTGACGATCTTCAAGCGACTTAGTCGCAAAATCGCGCGACTAAAAGTAGCATGTGTGCACGGGCCCTAAATGAATGGTATGTTACGTCAGTAGAGCAGCCCATTAATATTACAACATTGTAAAGAAATACATTCACGCCATTTTAAAATAGTGACATGAAATAATTGACAAGCCCAAGTTCTATGATGATATTGTAGAAGGTAGATTAATAATGCTAACTTCTAGACAATTAAAAAAATAATGACATTTATTATATTTCTCATAAGCAACTAGCCAAATAAAAATTGACTGAATTAATATTGAAAATAATCTATTTGTGAGAAATAACGTATACATAATATGTGATTCCGAGTTTATGATGAAAAAAAAAAATTCAAATGTGTTCTTTAAAGACAGTAAAATGTTGTTAATATGTGGCTTTATACGGTGTGTCTATTTTTCTTTATAATTTAATTATTTTGCAAGACGAAAAATGTTACAGGTTTCTTGGACAATTGTCCAGGTTAATTGTTTTTTTTTTATTTTTTATTAATAATCAGTATTAAAGGTAACATTAAATTTTGAAGTTATTATTGCTGTATAAATATTAATACATATTTATAATAAAATTATAATACTGTATTATTTTGATGTAAAAAAATGTATAGGTCTTGAGACAGAGTAAATTTAAAAACAATTAACTTGAACACTTTGTCCAAGAAAGCTATAAACTGAATTTTTATATTATTTATACAAAAATTACATTTTGGGTTATGTCAATATTATAAATTTAATTGCTGATAACGCACGAAAACGAAGTTCAACTACAGAGCGTTGGAAGGTGTAAATAAATAACAAAAAATGGTACACAAATGGTAAATTGCTCAAAAAATTGAAGCGTTCTTTAGTTGTATAGTTCTACACGAATGGCTTTTAGGATGAATATGATTTACATTTTACAGTATTTTTATTGCCTTGAACTTGAGAAACTGGTCACTGTGGCGCTAGTTAGTTAACGCCCTTGTAAATCTACTTTAATAAACACCATCCTACAACTTTGATGATGTGCAAGTTTTGAGTGTCTGAATGAAATTACGTGTATTTGTTGGTAAGTTTTGAACTGCTAAAGCATGTGTTGGCAATACAGAACTCTTTGGACACAACTGCGTGTTTGTTGGTCAAATTCTCGGACTCTTGAAACGATTTGAACTTGGTTCTAGTAGTAGTTCTAGGAGTCTAGAACTGCTGAATCCAAGTTCGAAAATGAGCCATTTTCCTGAGAGTAGCCCTTTCAATTATCCACGAGATGCAGCACTTGTGGTAGGGACAAACATTATTTATTCCCCATTAGTGTCGTGTCATTTTAGTGGTATAACTTAATTATTTTAAATTATTAAACAAATTATTATTATATAATTAAGTTATACCACTAAAATGACACGACACGAATGAGGAATAAATAATGTTTGTCCCTACCACAAGTGCTGCCTCTCATGGATAATTGAAATGACTACTCTCAGGAAAATGGCTCAATCAGTTGTGTATGAAGAGTTCTGTGTTGCTAACACACGCTTTAGCAGTTTCGAACTGGCTGTTTTTTATAAGAAAAACGCGCGAGATGGCGTAAATATGATTCAAGTTTTTTCCCTTCTTTTTCAGTTGGAAATACAAAACCTCTATGATTTCAGCATTGGTAAACACAGCACGTCAATATTTAAATTAACTTATTCTGTACACAATACTATGAACTCCCCACAGACCGAGGTGGTTATATAACTGGCGCCCCTAGCGATCAAGTTTGGCAGTCCCCCATCTCTATCGGTGTTTGTATTGTAGAGTAAACAAATTCTTATTGTAAAACGGTTAATTTTAAATCCCATTTTAGTATTACATTACGTGTTATGCAAGTATTTAGTTATTCAACAGAAAAGGGCATTATTGACAAATGAAAAATATTCTGTGAATAGCAGATTTGTAAGCAATTTTAATATTCTCCGGATTAACTAAATATTGTCGCTCTACATTACCTATCTCGAAAGAAAAAGAAAATTTGGTACTTAGTTAAAATATTTTTCTTAATATTCGGCCTTCGTAACAAAACACTTCACATTAAAATGTTTTTAACAACTGAAGATCACTCTAATGGTTTTGTGTGATGAACATTGATGTATTAGTCCTATTAGTTTTAGTTTTTTTTTTTTAATTTTAATAAAATATTTAAATAATTTATTATATTTTAAATTAATCTACAGTATTTTTTTTAAATATCACAATTTTATTTGTAACATGTCAAAAAATAGTTATAAGTAATAAAATGAAAAAAACTCACGGTATTAAATTTGTTTTATTTCTTATCATTCAAATATTGTCAGTCTTATTAATTTTTTCATTATTTGTACACACATTTATAATTTCTGAATGTTATTTAAAAAATAACGTTTTGTTTATAATAAACTCTAAAAATTAAAATTAACAAATATTTGGCAACAATCTAAATCACGTTTTAAACCTTCTAAATTAAGGTTTCATAAACAAATAAAACTTAAAACGTAACAATCCAATACAAATTCAGAGTATGTAATTTTCTATCTTTCAATAGAACCACATATTACCATATTATGCGACACTCGAGTGAGAGCGTAATAGGAGCGACAGAGACAGTAATGTATCCAATTTAAAGGGACTCGTTCTGTTGCATGTATAGATGGAAACTTTGTGATCGTTGTTGCGAGGTTGCGACCAATCTACTCATATCCGAATCAGACCGAATTTAGCCGAGTAATTTATGTATGTCGTGCTGTTCATAACATCACGTGCACTAACGTGACCTAACCTCAGAATATTCTCATTGTTTCTCAGCAGATAATGTGTTGTGTGTATAATATCAAAAATATCATATGCCTGGCTTAAACCACATTCTTAAACACATATTTACAACTAAAATTAAGTTTTTAATAAGAAAATATCGCAACTGATAAATGGCAACATTGATGTTCACAAGTTTGGCAACGCAGCTAATCCAATTTAAATGCCTCAAAGTCATGGCGTTTGCGCGACATCATAAGAGTGTCGCATAATACGGTAAATGTGATAAAACTAAAAACCGTTTATGATACCTTGCAAACTTCAAGACCATTATCTGCTATATCACTTTCGAGTTTACCTCCTTTCAAAACGTTATTAACGACTGCTCTGGCAAGATATCCAGTTGTTCTCACAGGTGGTGCTGCATAAAGGGGTGATATATCTGTTGTACTATCTTCCTTGATATCATTGTCTTTACAGTACAAATGAAACGCGTCTCGTATCAACCTATCAAGATCTAGAGCACTCGTGAAAGTTAACTCTGGATTACGAAGCAATATTGTCGAAACAATACACAATAGCTCTACCACAAGTTGTCTGAATTCAGGAATGTCGATGCGGTTTAGCATCTCTTCTACAATTAGAGCGAACGTAATCTCAGAACGTGTCATATTACTGAGAGTTGGCTGCTGCGGAAGATGTTCTCCTTGAAGGGCTAAGCCGTGCGGAGTACGAGAAAGGACGTCCCAAACTTGTCTGTAAAACTTAGATGGCACGCGGCACAAACAACCTTCTAACTGACGACGTTGTAATGGCTTTAGTCTGTGTGGAAAAAACGAAAAAATTTGTAAAATTTTGAAAAATGATTTTGACTTAAATCAGTACCATTCCCCACCTTGTGGAGTTGGAATGATAAAATTTAAAGTTTTAAGTAAAATTCAGTTAGTGAACTGAATCAAAAAGGTAATTTCTGTATCAGATATAAAATTCACACAAATTGTAATGAATCTGTCAATGCTGCCGCTACCTAGTAGTTTTTTTTTCATGACAGCTAATTTGATTAGCTCATAGCTGACAGCAATTTAAAAAGCGAATGTCTTGTGTCAAAAATAAAACAAATTTTGGTAAGCATAATATAAATATTATCAGCTACAGTTTTGTCTTTTGACAAAAAAAAAAAATAGAAGACTTACTCTTCATCGCTTGCCCATTCATTGATAGATAATACTCGATAAAGCAACTGTCGTATTTCATAAGGACTGTAGTTTTCAAGCGGTTTATCTGTTTTAGAAAATGCTTTAAGGTACCGACGCATTGCATCCAACACCCAACCAATACGAATCTTAAGAATCCCTTGGAATAATTCAGGATTCGTAGCTATAAGCCGACCGCAGTACAGAACAACCTATTGTACATATTAATCTTATTATTAAATTGAATTTGAAAAAAAAAACACTACACTACAAAAAATTTCGAGAGAATACTAACCTCTTGTTGCAAAACAGCTTCGATAACATTAAATGGCTGGATGGTACTATAGATGACTGATCGAATTTCAGCTGGTGTCATGGGTTTATCAAACACTGTTTCTTTCTGGCCGACAACTCCAACTGTAAGCTAATATAAAATCATTTTTGTTATCACCATTTCAACAGAAACGTCTTTGCTACGCTTTGAGGCCCCATACACCTGCTGTACCAAAATCATATGTAAATATGATTATGATTATTATTTGAGCAATTGGACAATTTGGCTTCACGAATGCCAAATGATAAGATGGCAGCGCAAAGTTCTAAAATGGACACTACTGGATCGAAGAAAATGAGGTAAATCTCGTCGATTCGTCGAAGTTGGGGTTATGGCATCCAGGAGCCATGCAGGACAGGCAGCTGATAAATTGAGAATGGGATGTTCGGGAGCTGTGACGATTAAGTTGACAGTGCTTGGATGCGGTCGCGAAATAACTTGATTTGTACTTAATTGAAATGATAATTGAAAAAAGGCTTACCTGTTTGCCATTAACCAGAACGGCTGTAATGAATGGACTGATCGAATCAACAGTATGTTCAAGTAATGACGAGGCATATCTAACAGCAGCCCAATGTCGTATTTGGCCAGCACGATGATATATGGCTTTTAATGCGTCCGTCACATTGTCATCTGTTCCCGGAATTAGTGAATTTGGACCATTCTGTCGAATAAGAATCCCCAACAGTATACACTGACCGTACACACTGTCTATGTTACGATATAACTCTGCAATTTCGCTTGATGGTCTGGTTTCATACGAAGCATAGTCTATGTTTAACTCTTCGGCAAGCTTTAATGCACGGGGCACATCCGTTAAGCTTTGGTAGCCGATGTATTCGTGTTCTAATTGCTTAAACTGCGAAAAATGTGTATCGGGAAGTTCAGCCGTGTTCATGAAATCCAAATGTTCTGTAAAAAAAATGATTATACACGATACCTATAATATCTATGTTTCATACGATCGAATGCATGCGCAGTATCGAGCGCTTCCAAGGTCGACGCCATGATGTGCGACATATTTTGTCGCCCCATCACTCATTTTCGGTCTTTCTATCTCTAATCTTCTTACTTCTAGAGTGACAGTTTTAGGACAAGTAGAGCAGATAGGGCTAATAAATGTTAATAATCAGAAACACTTACCTATACATGAACTTGATATAAGATTTTGCAATCTACCAATTCGCACTTTCATGCCATCGCAATAGCCTTTTTTAAGCATGGCAAGAAGGTCGAGCATCTGTTTGAATTGAGGATCCCTCATATGTTCTTCTCGTATCAGTAAACAAACAGTTGGTCTTCCGGACAAGCGCCAATAGCGGCCAACGAATTGCAACTCTGTTTTTATATCATCTATCAGCAGGGCCATGTCACGATACAGATAGAACTCCGACACTTCAAATATCAACGGGTAACAAAGAACAGTCATGCCACACACCCGATATACCTGAGAAAGAGAATGATGTCAATTGGAGGAGTGATCAAAATTAAACTGGGATCAGCTCAATAATAGCAGCAGACGACTATTTAAAAAAAATTCGATATAGCAACTCTTAGGAAATTATGGCGTTCTAATTGAAATTAAATCACTGTCGCTCATTGATATTTGACGGACTTAGGGTAGGGGCACGTCTCCTTCAAAATTAGAAACAACATAATTTTAATAATGTTTTGTTTCTGCAATTTCCTGATTTTCATGTAATACCGAGACTATACCATATACATCCAGACAACTACACTGATTTAAAGGATATGAATGCTCCCCGCACCCATTGTACATACAATATTAGCTTTTAAGTTTTTAGTTTTTATGTTCCGGACCTGCAAACAGGTAATTTTATTTACCTCCACAGGATTACTATTGTGTAATATACTATAGGGTTTTTTTGGAAAAATTTTTGCAGCCAATCTATTTATTTGAACGAGTTATATTTATAATAAACGTTTAGCCCTTTTAGGCATGCCTAAAAGGGCGAAACGTTTATTATAAATATAACTCGTTCAAATAAATAAACTGGCTGCAAAAAAATTTTATATTTATAATAAACGTTTCGCTCTTTTAGGCATGCCTAAAAGGGCGAAACGTTTATTATAAATATAACTCGTTCAAATAAATAAATTGGCTGCAAAAAATTTTTCAAAAAACCCCAATAATATCCTCAGCCGTACTAAACTCACTACGCGTAATATACTATGTATTCTGGTTAAATAAATTCAAAATTCCCCGCACCCAAAAGAAATATGGATCCGTCAATGCTGTAAAAATTAAAATAAAAGAAATACCTTGCTCGTGCCTAGTGAACCAACAGGTCTAGCCGGCCGTCCTCTTAATCCCAACTTGTTGCAAACACCTAATTGACCATACGCCGATACAAGTTGATTCGATGACCAGATTTGAACTGGTTCGACTTCGTGTGGTGTCTGAGTTTGAATACCATATGTCGCCATCATTGCTTGCAGTCGCATCGATTCCGCTATCAACACGATCTGTACGACTAAGTCTGTGGCAGTACCCTGTTTTAAAAACGAACATTAGTTAATGGGTGTGTTCATTGGTTTCTTCTTTTTAAAAATGATGGGAGGCGCATGCGCACAGTCGCACACATAGTCTAAAAATATATTGTGCGCGTGCGCCTCTGATCATTTTGATGGAAATCTTCAATAAGAAAAGACCAACGAACACACCCATTGCGTACAACATGTTAAAATTTCATCAGCTCATTCACAAATAAAATAACAACTACAACAGAACATAACACAAGTTAACAGATGTTAATATTTACTTACATGCAAAGAAAATTATACAGTCGACTCTCCCCCTATGAGCAGGGCCAGATTTACATTAGGTACCGCCCTTGGGCCACCAATAAAATGCTGCTCTCTCCTGACAGCTCAGCGGCAAATTTTGTCCAAATAAATTAAGAGAAATCCGTGACTGTTGGTATTTTGAGAATATTTCAACAAAAACATTGTTAATGATCGATAAAAAACTTTTGGTGGGAGAAAGATCTGTTACAGACTGATCACATAAGGGAGAGACGACTCTACGTATAGCGCTAATAGTAAAAATAAACATACAATAGAAAATACTGAAGATAAATGTTTGGTTATGTTTAAGAGCTATTTCACGGCTCCGCGTGTTGCAGTTGCTGGTCGCGTATCCACACGACCGGCGTATTTCTAATGGTATTATATGACGCGTTTCACAGCGACATGTATGGCCGGCGAACTGGCCGAAACACGTCCGATCGATCAACGCGCGGACCAGTACAGCTTATATAGAGTTCAGAGCAATGTGTTTGATACGCGCGAGTTTGATAGTCATGGATGGCGATTGATAGTGAGCGTTTGATCTATTCTCGTTGACTGTACACGCGAAACTGTAAAAAAAGGGCAATAGGCGAAAAGTTGACGCGACCGGCGACATGCAGAGCTGTGAAAAGAGCCTAAAATTACATAGGGATGATATTAGCCAGGTAACAAGTAATTCAAAATACTGTTCATGCAGACTTAATGGCAAACTATCTCATTCAAATATAACACAGATACTGCTGAAGGATCGACGCAAGGATAATAAAGACTTCAGAAACAAAATTTAGTAATTACAGTCACTAATATTAATGTTCTTACTTACAACGCAATGCGGTTTCGCCTTTCCAGTCGCAATAAAAAATAATACAATTTATTAATACATTATTTTACTGTAACTCAAGTTTTAAGTTTGTATTTATAAAACGGATTCAATACAGAATACTTAAAAAAAATTCTAATAAGGTAAACAGCATCAGTTTAAAAATGGACGTAAGATCTGCAAGTTTCATGAAAATTTGTTCAGCCGTTTTTGCATGATAGCCACACAAACAGATTGAATTATAATTTTATTCATACGAGAAGCTTCAAAGCTGAATAAAAAATATAGTGAAATAATAAAATACAGAGTGTGAACAGTTTTACCGAACATTGGGAAAATAACATATTTACAATAGATCTTATGGCCCATAGCCTACTAAAAAATTGTAAATGTTCTCAATGTAGTTTTCCCTATGTTCGGTAACATCATTTACACACCGTATATGACTAACCTGAAAAGCCGAATATCTTCCACCTTTGCGTGGCCGATTGTATGATGGCAGATATCTTCGGATCGGATCAAGTTCATTAATATGAAGCAAACCAGCTGTTAGCAGTTGAGCTATGATGAACATTGCCTGGTTCCACAAAAATAGTCTTCCATCATCAGGAACCGGTTTTCGAGGCATGCTGTGAGGGTTTGATTGTTCTAATTCCAATGAGTCTTCAGGCACGTAGAAGTACTGGGGTATTACTGGATCTATAAGGATAAATATTATTAAAATACTGACGTAATGAGAAAAATTATAAAATATGACGAAAACCGAATCTTAACCTGAGTATAGCCAGATAAAAAGTATGCACTAACCTCCAAATGCATCAAGATGCATTCTTGTTTTCAAAAGTTTTTGGTATTCTTCAACTTGCTCTGGTAATGTTTTAAATACTCCATCGACAATCATGTAAATATAAAACAAAGGCCACTCACACTCGACGAATTCAAATTTTTTTAATTCACCTTCATTGTAAAATCTACTACTTTTGTTTTCGAGAACACAGCCTTGACCATCCCGGCAAAATCTCACAAAACCGTATTTTCCTTGTAACTTTGACACAACATTATGTTTAGCTTCCAAGTATAAGTGCTCTTCATGAGTAGCAAATGCCGGAAATGATATGGTTGGCAGAAGTGAGGAGTCCACGCTCTATTAACAAAGGATTAATGTCAAATTACCTATAACAAAATTAATCCTTCGATAGTGATATTTCCATTTAATTATTAAACTGAATTGGTTTGAGATCATCTGAGCCCATAGGAATAATCTTTCTATGGTTTGTTTGTTACACGTCTCCTGTTAGGTTCTAATCTGAGAACTGGTGGGGCTTGAGAATAGCCGAGCGTGTAGCAGTGCTGTTGTTTACATGGCGTTGCTATGGTTCCTCTATTACAAGGCCCCAAGTTCCCGGGTTCTAGCCCGAGAGCTGGTAAAAGTGTCAATTGGACTTTCAATTTATTATCAAAAAAAAAACAAATAATGAATTGAAAATATGAATTGGTGTTAGGCCCAAATAACTTTAGCTGTTGGTGGTCTTTAAAAAATACAACACAACTAAGAACTGATGAAAGTATCAATTGTTGGACTGCCAATTTATTATTAAAATATAAAAATAGGTCAAGATAACCATGGCAGCCGATAAGTTAATAAAATTGATATGAATTATAAGTTCTTACTTTTGAGCTTGATTCTCTGGGAAGCATAGTTTCAAAGATACTTCTATTACGATTATGCGCATCAATATCAACATATATAACGCTCCAGGCCGCTCCGGCTTCTCCGAACAAATTACAGCCATTTACAGCTTCAAGAGCACTTTTGGCCATGCCTATAGAGCTGGCATGTATCTCGGCTGTACCATCGTTATATTTACTACCACGCTCCCACATTCCGAAATCTGGGGTACGATAAGCGCGTTCAACGTAGTAAACTAAATTCTGGATAAATGCTACTTCATCCTGTATCATACAAAAAAAAACAAACATCAGTACGTCATATGGTTTACTTTCTTAATTTATTATTTTTCAAATATATTTCTGCTACCTGTGTATAGATGATTTGTAGACCAGATGATATCATTTGAACAAGAAAGATAAGATAGAGTGAAACAACATCTATCTGTAGGTGACTATATTCTTCATCTCCATAAATCGGCTCACCTGTAGTAAGATGAAACTTAACGTGCAGAGCATGTTCACTACATTGATTCCTTTTAAAAAGTTCAACTCGAGTCGATTGCTGCTCCCAGCACTGCAGTATACCACGCATGCATTTTACTGCCGACTGACCAAGTTCATAAGACTTTCCTCGGTCGTCATCTATACGCCTGTATAATTGTTTGAAAAAAAAATTACTTTTAACAACAAATTACTGTCAATATTTGTTGTTGATATTTTGAGTGTTTGAATAGTAAGCGGTTAGGTACTTTTTTGCGTCAATGATGGATGAACTACATTCTCCGACTCGTAACTTTCCGCAATTTTAATGCTACTTTACGTTAATGTAAATAGTCTTACGTCTGTATAAATAATTAGCAAATAGAAATGAAAATGACCAATAAAAACAGACAATATTGTAATTAGTAATAAAAAATATAAATCCAACGTCTCAGCAAATGGTGACTGTCCTTTTCAAGAATATAATAAAATATAATTATCTATAAAAAATATTTAATAAGTAAAATTAGTAATTAATGGATTAAAAAACTAAACTTTACATTAAATTAAAAATCAGAACACAAAGGAACTTTTGCTCGATTTTGTGTATGCATAATTATTTCGTACCTATAAGCCTGATGCAGGCTCCATATACTGGCCGCGCAGTAGATACTGTCTCGAACACTGCCTACGTCTTTGTCAGTAGAAAATACAGGAAACAGTCCAGTTACTGGGCTCTGATATCTTAGAAGCTGACGCTTCACTGTGTAAACCAAATAGTTAATTAAATACAGTAAAAACTCGATTACATGAGCTATTGTGAACTGATCCTAGGTGCCTCGAATAATCAAATACTTGGATAATCGGACTTTTTAAGGATTTAAAAAAAGACTACATATTTCTATGATAGAATCAACAATTGTTCGTTAAAATATTAATGTTAATCATACAAAAACAATCGCATTTCTCAGATAACCTGGACTCTTACGCGAAGGCTCCGCTAATACGGGGGAAAAAATTAGGTGTAACCTTAGTAAATCGCGAACTCGGATAAAACAGGCTCGTTCATTTCAGGTTCTTTGAATTAATTTTTATGTTCAAGTTTTTTTGTGGAACATTTTTACCTATTCCATAATAAATATCCAACTGTCTCACTGTGTCTTCATAGTTTGATACTTTTAAAAATTGTTCCAAATTAAGATCATCAATGCTACCATGGCGCAATATCCTGAAAAAAATACATAAAATGAAAATTAACATAAGTAATATAAAATATTATAATAACCATAATAACTATATTTCGACAAATACGATGCAAGAATTCAATTATGTAATTTTAGCGACCCAGTTTGTAGTTAATTAAATGGTAAAAAAAACTTACAACGTTATTATCTATATTTTGTCTGTAGGACTGTAGCAGTCCGCACATTATTTGGGAGATTTTTAATTCAGAAATGTAAATAAACATATTTTGTGGGCATATTTTATGAACTGTTTTATAAAATGGGTATATGATATATCAAACAAGACCTTATTTGATTGTTTTTTTTATATTAGTATTTTAAAATTTTACCTTTTCGGTGGTGATCGCCGAGACTGTCCTTCCATTTTCATTTTTACTTCTTTTGTTAGCCTGAGCAGCGAGTTGATAAATCAAAGCACAAAGGTCCTACTGTCACAAAATGTCACTCATGTGTCAAACTATTTTTGTATTTACAATTTTCAACCAACACGTTTCATTTCTTTTTATTCTATATGATTAAACAAAGATAGAAAACCTAAGTGCTTAATAGCTTTATACTGTGGTCAACAATTTAAAGTTCCTTTTATATTATCCAAATCCTTATCTCTGATTAGTTCCCTTGTCCTAAAGATAAAAGAATCTACAGGTAGCATATTAAATTGTTTTGTCCTTATTTCAAAACCATAATATTATATTACAAAATATCCTTGAAAAACTCTAGTTCGGTTTTATGTAGGGGTACAGAATAAAACATACTTTCCTTTGAAATTTTCATATTTATATTTTTCAAACGGATTTTTAATAACCCAAAAAATATTTACAACGCTACAAACTTTTAGTTTAAAAATTTTTACTTTACAGCCTACAGTCATAATACATACTATATTATTAATTATTACGTAAGATTTCGAACAACAATATAGTGTTATAAAAATAATTTATATACAAGTTATTAAAATTTTTATAAGTTCTTCATTATAAAATATGTTGTCGAGCGTTTATACTATAATCTGCAATATCTATTTAATTATAAAATAATTAAATAGCAATTTTCATGATTTATATTTTTGCAAAATTGTACAATCTGAAAACTTCTTCTATTGTATTTTGATTTGTTTTCAGTAACATAATTCATGATACCATCAATAATACACACTTTTATTTTTAAGCAGATAGTTTTAAGATAAATACGTTAGTTTTTCCTGGCAAAATGTTTATCCATATCTTTTTGGCCTCTTTGAATATTATTAATATTTGATTTAATTCTTGATTCAACTGAACTGAAATTAGTTGTTTTAATTAACTGATTATACATAAACCCCGGTTTATATTCTTGTGTTTCGTTTTTCTCTTTATTATGCTTTTTGACGTTATCCTCGCGTTGTTTATTTCTCACATCAGCATTTGCCATCATTTCTCTTAATCTACTTTCTTTTTCTTCTGCAGTTAAAATTTCTCTTTCCGGTTTAGACCAAACTTTTTTAGAGGCCAATGTTTTCGATTTCGACTTATCGAATTGACTAACTGAAAAGTTTTGTCTTACCTTTGATCCATCCGCAAGTACCAAACCATAATTTCTACCTCCCGGAGAAACTGATCTGGATTTTCTTGAATCTTTATTTGATTTAGTTTTTGGTCTTTCACTGCGAGTTTCGTTGTAATGTCTTTCAGGGGTTGGACTTCTTGAATGGTGTTTCCTCTTTCTATATTCCTTTGAACTGTTCTTTCTGTTGTCAGATGACGACCGACTGTCAGAATATTTATGTTTTTTATTTGAATTAGAAACATGTCTTTCATCAGAATCATCAGAAGAATCATTATGTCTGTGTTTTTTGATTTTTTTCAAGTTATCATTACTGTCATTTTTCTTAATTTTTTTCAAATCTGAAACAGTAATTTTGTCTCTAAGTTTTGAATATTTGTCTGTTAATATCTGATCTAAGTCCTCTGTTTCGTCATCACGTTTTCGTTTTAGTTTACTTTTCAACTTTTCGTATTTCTCTAACAGTTTGTGATCAAGTTCACTATCGCTACTGTCACTTTGATGCTTTCTTTTATGCTTTTTACTCTTTTTAGATTTCTTCTTTTCGCTCAACAATTTTTGTATTTGTTTCAATTTGACGGGATTTTGTAAAACTTGCTTTCTAGCTTCTATCTCACGTTTTCTAATTTCAATTAATGGATCTTCCTGTAGTTTACGAGCAATATCAACCTGTTCTGTTGTTGCTGCTGTATTCTTTAAATCTCTTATTGATGGAGGTATGCATTCATGTTCAACATGATTTTTATTTGGATCATACGGAATAGTTGTCACTTGATTTCCAGACTTTTCGTTTTCAACCAGTTGGTCAAAAGCTTTGTCCACTTGACGACCAAGCAAATAATCCTCTCGATTTACTTGTTGATTAAGATCTTTATACATCCAATCTAATTTAACATCACCAGCGTGAGAATTACGTTGTAAAACTCCTGACGACTCGCCTTGCTTTTGAAGTTCCTCTCTATTACGTTCTTCGTTTATTTCACGTTGTAATTCCTGAATTCGTTTCTTTTCCGCTGAATCCAACTGTTCAGCTTTCCAAACTCTTTCTTGATTTTTTAAAGTGGCTGGATGCCAAGATTTTTTAAGATTCTGTGGAAAAATAATCGTAATTACCAAAAAGTGTCATCATAAAACTTTGTTAAAATTAACAAAATAGCAATCATATTACTTACCAAATCTCCACCACCCATTTTATAATTAATTATATCCTCAAAACTTCGAAAAAAAGTGACAAGTTAGTTACAAAATTCCTTATTAATTAATAAGAACTAAATAAAATCACAACGCTAGGTTAATGGTTATGCTGGCCAGAGAAAAATCAGACTCGTTGGCTGTCACAATCATAGATCGTCACAAGTCACAACTGTCACAAGGTGACAAGTGTTTTTTCTTATTATGTCTATGGCAGTGTTGTTCCTACCAGTCATAGATATAGAAATCTGGGGATGCAGTATAAAGTAGTGATGAAAATTTACCACTTTTTTTATCTTAATCATTTTAACTGGTTAATTAGCCGGCTATGTATAAAACAATATGGCGGCTTCTAAAGGCTATATAACCAGCTAAATATCCAGTTAAATTCAATTCAATTTCAATATCCGCTGCTATTTAAAAAAAGTGGCAATTTTTCATCACCAGACTCTAGTGTAGAGTGTAGACTGATAAGTTATAAAATATAAATTTAATAGCTGTCATTGTCAATAACCAATGTCATAATTTTTAAATTTTATAACCTATCTTATCCACTTATTCGCCATGGGAAGTGATTTCAGTGCTCTCTGGTGGCAGAAAATAAAAGCAGTATAAGACCGTCTATGGTGTAGATTTATTTATGTCTATGGTCTAAGGTTTTGAAATTTGAATAATGTGACAATTGACATTTCTATTCGAGTAATATGTGAAATGCAATGTTTAATTCCCCGGTTTTTTAATCTTTAAAGCAGGTAAATGGTTTTGTTTGATAATTGATATTAAAAACGAAAATAATAGACGTAAGTATTTTTTTTTTAATTCTTTTATATTATTTTATGTATCTTTTAAACGAATTTTAAGTACTTACTATTTGTTTAAAACAGAATGATATTCTATTAATTTCTGTAGTAACGTTTAACATGGATATGATTATTGCCAAATCTTGTCTTTCGACAATGGAATAATGTGTGGATAGTGTCAAATTGAACAATGACTAGCTCTTCGGAAACGCAGAATATTAGAAGTAATAAAGTTTTTTTTGAAGATTCTGTAAGTAGTAGTAGTATTGATAAAAAACAAAGTTGGAAAAAATTTCTTTGCTGTATTTGTATATCTAGAGGGAAAGGAAGTACATTACAATCAAATGTTAGTTTTACAACAAACAGTGCATATAGTGGTGAGTCAGAATTTTTAATAGAAAAACTTGTGATAAAGCGTTTGCCGTATCCCTTATTTGCAACTGAAGAAGATTGGAAAAGCAGAAGCGCAGTCATTGTTGAAAGTTCTTCAGTGGAAACAAGTCAGTCCATTGATGTTCCTGAAGTACTTTGTCCTTCTGTCGAACCTGACTTAAAGAAGTCTGTTATACACGCTGCGTCATCATATTATGCCGTTATACCGAAACCGGCTGAAGAAATGGTGAACGAATTGTCACCCAAGACTTTACATTATTTTAATCTGGAAGAAACAAAAAATGCAACGACGAGCGTTCAAAGACAAGTATATAATGCTCTAAATCAAAAGTTGTCATCCAAGAAATTGTCTCATGAAGTCCCTAATAAAGAATCTGTACCTTTCAATGAATTTATAAGAACAGCATTAACAATGCTGCAAAATAAAACAAATCAAACGACTCAAACACTTTCAAACGAAAATTCAGGCACTGAACCACAAACATCTAGTTCACATGAAGTGTGCAACATTGTAATTGAGACGTTACCAAAAACGTTGGACAAAACGAAAGTTAAATCTGCAAAATCGAAAATGCCACAACGTGCAGAAACTTTCCGTGTTGACGCTTTTAAAAATCGGTTACCGGTATTTTATGTACAAACTAACAAAACTGAAGATGTTATAAACGAGCCTTCAACATCAAATTCGAACGTTACGCGATACTATACGACGAATAATAAACCATCTACATCTGGTTTAGGATCAAGTAAAGTAAATAATTCAGCTACTTTATTATTTGATAAATCAGCACCTCAGCCTTTGCGATGGAAAATACGTGTAAAACATCATCAACCATTGATACAATCTGAATCACAAAAATCGGCTATTGCAATGGAATCATTATCAAATCACCGACACGAAAATGTTTCATCTGATTCTGAAGAGGAGTTTTAAAATAAAAGAAATTTTATTCTTGATATAATATATGTTTGTAATTTACAGAAGTTATTTTTTAAATTAATTAAAAGACACAAATAACAAAAAAGAAGTGCAAATTAGTAAATTATTTGTCTCTGCGCGCTTTTCGTGTATCCTATTAATTTGATGATTGCAGACATCTTTTTTGAGATCATATTTTTAAACTTCTATCACCTAGGACCCTCTGGGCCGTATACTAACATAATTGAATTATAAAAAGGTTGTTTTTAATTTATTTGTTAATGAATGACCCCAGTTGTTAAAATGCTAAAAGATGCTGTCTTTGTTACTATATGTTGAACACATATCAGTGATTAACGTACCACCAACTGTAGTTAGAGCCTGATATATGGGTTCGCGCCAGGAGCTGGGATACCTTGCTCTGGGCGCCGATGATCCTAGCTACGACATTGCGTACCTTAATACACAGAAATGAGAGAAGTCTTAATTCTCGTATTTATTTATTAACATAAAACTATTTTTCAGTGTTAAAAAATTTATTTTGATTAAAACTATTCTATTATATACAATTTACAGATAATATTGAGTAAGATGTACTACATAATGGCTTTGCGATAGGGACAAATTCCCTACATTAATTTATTACAAAAACAACTGTTTCAAAGCAATTTATTTGAAACTATTACCAAAAGGCAATTAAATAATACTCATAATTATTAATATTTTGAATTTCATATTCAAAAATTGTCGGAGTCATTAAAACCTATTTCGATAAAAAAAAATAAACGAAAAACTTCGTATGTCCTGTTTTGTTTGTTCATAAATATATTTTACAAACGTTTTTGACCGTAACATGGCCACTGAAACACTTGACAGAGTAAACACTGTCGGCAGTCTTTTGGTCAATATAACATGATAGCTCCATTTGTTTTTTCTTCTATAACAGGAATCACTGGTTCAATTTCTCGGCTCTCACTGGTTCCAATTTGTATTATCAGTATATTAATAAACGAAACAATGGCCGCACCGACCACAAACCTGCGCCAATAATAACCAATTAATACTTATTAATAACGAACAAACATTTTTTAAATTAATGCTCACTAGACCAACCAATATTTATTATTCCCAATGTTTTGTTCCAATTTTACTACAAATACCTATTAGAACTGACAGTAATACACGACGGTTGAGCAGGCCCGGATTTCTGCCTAGGCCAACAAGGCACCGCCCTAGGGGCCCAGCCACTGAGGGGGCCACGGCCAAGGCGGATGAAAATTATAAAAAAAGTTCAAAAATATTCCAGTTAATTTTTTTTCATTTTTTTTCCCATTTTTTTTTTGACTTAGGGGCCCCAAACTGTCAAGTGCCTAGGGGCCCTATAGGCCTCTAAGTCCGGGCCTGCGATTGAGCCTTAACTTACCAAAAAGAGTAACCAAATTCAGCCATTCCTTGAGATGTCCACATATTGTCCAAATCTTCTTTTGACATTACATTGTATTGTAATTTCATATAATACTGAGCTATCCAAAGGCCCACAGCAGTTAGATCACATAACACTGAAACAAAAAAATTTCTTCAATAAACAAAAACCTACTTAAAGCTGTGAGTTTCCGATAAAAATCGGTTCAGTAATTTTTGAATTGATACGGAACAAACAAAAAGACAGGCAGAAATTATGAGAATGGCAATAATTACGTCTAGAGGTATCCATATCCTACATGTTGCGGCTGCGCTCTAAGATTATACATCTGGTCCTGACTTTGTCTAATCTAACAGTTTCAATTTTAATGTGAAAGTACACTTTCTGTTTTATTTTTATTTGCGCGATGCTGATAGTGCGGCGTGCGTAAAAGTGTAAATAAAATAAGTTAATTAGTAATTACACAATAATAATTAATAACTTAATTGAAATTTGAAAGGGTGTTAAAAAAATGAATATTTGACTAGTGAAATTGTAGGATTTTAAGAGAAATCTTGTACTTTTAATGGATCTGCCGTATCAATGCTTGTCAGACTTTATTTCCGACAAGTTAGGGAATCAAGTTGGTGGGCTTTCACTTTCTATAACAAAATAGTTTATCTCTGACTTTTGTGCTTTTGAAATTAAAATTGTTTTCTGCAATTATATTTCACGTATCAAGAAGTTTGGTTACCCACGTAATTTAATTCAAACACATTGTTTTAATATTACTATACTAATTAGTTTATTGTCTCGATGTGTTGATACTACAATACCGTTTTTAAATGACTCTGAAATCTAAATAATTTCTAAAGAAATTATATACGAAAGTTTTATAGCATTGAAACTACAAAATGAAATTACAGTAGAACCTGATTAAGTGGGATCTCAAGGGACGGCACGTGTTTAGTGTTACCAGGTCAAAAAATTGGTTAGCCGGACCCCAAGGCTGGACAATGTAAAACTAGGGGACAAATATATTTTTGCGAAGACATTTCATTACTACATTGACATTTTCAATTTACGACGAAATATAGTATATTGTGCGACTAGTGGGAGAAAGAGGAGATTCCTTGAGTGTGGATTTTGCCGCACGAGCGTAGCGAGTGCGGTAAAACACACGAGTGGAATCTCTTCTTTCGACCAATAGTCGCACATAATATTTTGTTCAACTACCGCAAGAAATATGTCATTTCGTGGCTCTGCTGAGCGTGGGCGAAATAATGAGTGACCTGATTGATTCACGATACTATCAACGCTTGCGTAAACGTTCCCCGTAATGAGCGTGGGGGAAATGGCTATTTCGCCCACTCTGTACGATCAACAGTCAGGGAATTCATTATTTCGCCCACTCTCAGTATAGCCACGAAATTACATATTTCTTATACGGGTGTTGAACAAAGAATATAGTTTACGGTCAAATTGAATTTAAAAGTAGCATTTTAATGAGCTATAGCAATTTTCAACCGGACCTAAATACGATGTAAATCCTGCAAGACACCCGTTTATACTTATAAGCACTTCTAGTCTTGCACGCACTCTTTGTTTATTTATTTATTGTAGATTATAGACGCGTCGACATCTAAGATCATTAGCGTCTTTCAACTACACTAAATAACAACTAACTTAAAAATAAATAACATCACAAAACATCCATGAGTGCAGGTGGGATTCGAACCCACGGCAGTCCAGTCTAGAGGTTGCGGCACCAAGCATGCTAACCACTAGGCTATGCCCTCCGCACTCTTTGGGTGTAATATTTTTATTTTGCTGGTATGATAGGCACGTGTAATGGTAGTTTATGTAACAATTAGTGTCTAAAGTGACGGATTATATGACAGTCGCGATGTTGTGATACGAGCCTAAGGTTATGTTGCATTTATATCATTTGGCTCGCGCGGTAAACTCACACTCGTTCTGGTTTAAATGCAACATAATCTTAGGAGAGTATTGTAAAATCACGACTGTCAGATTCGTCACTTTAGTCACGCATTACATACAATATTTTTTGCAACAACTGCTTCAAAAGTTCAATTTTAAGCAAATAAAACACAATTTCGATAAATATTTTATTAGTGACATTATAGCAAAGTAATCTATAAAGTACTACTTAACACAAGCGTGTTTTAAAATAAAACAAAACGGTATTACTTTATAGCACGGAGTGCGTTAAAATATACATAGATAATAGGTCTGTTTGATAATTGGTAACTTAGTATATAATTTTCCTAAAACTGTCAGTGTAAAAATGAACTGATTGCTTGGCATCTTAATGATATTATCAATCCTCTAAGTCTTCAGTTGTTTAGCGTCTATAATTTTAAATCATCCATTCATTCAATCCAAATTGATTCATTTTCTACACTGACAGCGTTAGGACAGGGCTTATTTTATACTAACTGGCAAGCGTATTCCAAAGATAGAGTCCGGGAACTCCGGCAATAGGTCCGGGTGTGGCAGCCGTGTTGATGACAGCCAATATGGCGGCAAGTACGGTAAACAGCAAGCCGGCGCATACCGTGCCTATGGTTGATACCCATTGACTGTAAGGTAAGACGTCTTCGCGAACCAGGTCAATCACTGTAAATCAAAATTATTTTTCTCTTTTACACTTATTTTTTTCACTCCTATAACTATTATAACACAAGCTTTTATTGCTATAGTAAACATCATCATCCAGTCATATCATACTGCAATTAGGTTATAAACGATAATCCAAACGTTGTAGCACAATTCGGGCGCCAAAGTTCAATAACGGGATTACTATGAAGTAAGTTTCATGAATTTTTACACTTTATTCCAGATCCCAGGGGTGGGCAGCTGCTCCCCTTTGCGTACGCTCATGGCCAGTAGGTAGGCAAATTTTTCGAAGCGATTTTAGATGTTTTATCGGAACGAGAATAAAACTAAATCTGATCACCACGAGGTTTTGATATTGAAGATTACTTATTAATTATTCTAAGTACGTAGTTCTAGAAATCAAGACAAAAAATACGTTGTGTCAACAATGTAGAGTACTTATTAATGTTGATGCAAGATGACAATAAATGAATCTGTACAATAAAAATTTTAATGAATCGATAGTAATTAATCACATGGTGCTAATATACTGTACTTCCTCTGGCACCAGTTCATCCGGTGTATTGGAAGAAACACGTAATGACTAATGTCTGCTCATAGTCCACAGAGCAGCATTATGTCAGTATTAAGCTGTGTTCATTAATGCATAAGGCAAAATATTTTAATAATTAATATAAACTTAAAATAGAGTGATCAAATGGAGATTTCCGTAACTGTCAAATTTTACAGAGAACCTTACTTTTGTTATGAACACATTAATTATTAGATACAGAATATCTTTTTAACCGACTTCAAAAAAAAGGAAGATTCTGTTTTTCCCTAGGATGTGTGTATGTGCGCGATTTTTTCAGAAATTACACGACCGATTTTTATAATTTTTTTTTTATTTAATAAGGCATACCTTGGGGATGGTTCTTATATGAATTTTACTTAAATCGGTTCAGTAGTTCGACTGATTTTAATAAAAAGTGTGTAACGGAGTGTAACACCGTTAAGGTAAATGTCAGTTTTGACACAGCGAAGTCGGTTAATAACGTGCAAACTATACGTATTGTAAAGGCACTAAAAAGTAAAAATAAAAATAAATAAAAAAAAATTAAAGAAATAGAACCTCCTTCAAAAAAGCCACTAAAAAGGAGGAAAATAATAAAATTTTGAGGTCGGCGCCAATTTAATAAAATGAAAGTAGATATTTAAAAAGTTTTAACAATTAAATTGGCGCCGACGTCAAAATTTTATTATTTTCCTCTTTTTTAGTGACTTTTTTGAAGGAGGTTCTATTTTTTTTTAATTGTTTATTTTCTTTAATGTGGGCTGAAATAATTCGACAATGAATTTTGTTTTCGTTTGATAAAGTAGTACATATAATATGAATAAAAATTTGAGGCGTCAGCCGTCAGGAATAGTTTTTGAAAATTAATTTTGAGTAGACCTTCGATAGAAAACTATTCATAGATAATTAATATATGCGCGAGTATACCTTACGTGATGTCATTTGAACCTTTTTGAATATAGGTAGAATCCCACTCGCTAAAAAGTTTGGTTTTGATCATTATTTTATAATATCAGGGCTGTGCGGTGGCTGAGCGTAGAGGCGTCGGTCACTTCATGCGCCTTTTTACACATATTAAGTAGTTCAGTTAATCGTGTAAGCTCCCAAATTAAAACAGATATGCTTCTCGACTTCAGAATGTCATTTTATATCATCATGCTTAATTTTCGGAAAATATCGGAAAGATAAAACGATTAGATTAGATTGTACCTATATTATATACGCTCGACAAGCATCATTAGCGCCTTATAAAAAAGACAACATATAATTATTATTAAACACACATAAGAAATTTTCAATATACGGTAAATATTAACATAAGATAAATCATCACTTTGATTAATTTCCTAAACCGTAACTAAATACATAAAAATATCAGACGACAATATCGCCATGATATTTATATAGAAGGCACTGTGTAGTAAGTGGAAACTTTCCTGACGCGAAATCGGGAGTTCTGGGTTCGAATCCCGGCGGTGCATTTACATTTTTCCTATACAACCTTCTATATAAATATCATGGCGATATTGTCGTCTGATATTCTTATGTATTTAGTTACGGTTTAGGAAATTAATCAAAGTGATGATTTATCTTATAATTATTATTGCTTTTGATCCTTATGCCAAGCGAAGATTTCGTCTTCAGCAATAATCTATTGAAGATTTCCGGATCACAACTCTACAAAGAAATTGTTGTGAAGTTATAATTATCAGTTTTGTGAATTTCTTCACAAATGAAGACTCTCATGGATCTTTTTCAAAATCAGTATACTTATAATGTTCATAATGCGTCTCATTGCGCAAGCCTATAAGTTTTGAATATTTTTTCATCTCTAAATAGTATAAAACAAAGTCGCAGTCTGCCTCTGTCTGTTTCTCCGCTTACTTCTTCTAAACCACGCAACGGGTTTTGAAACGCTTTTCACTAATAGAAAGAGCGATAAACGAGGAAGGCTTGTGTATATAATTTGTAAATATTTTGTACAAAATGGCTGAATTATGACTGTGTTTTGTCAAAAAAAAACTGTTTTCGTACGCTTAATCATAATTTCATACCACCCGGGTGTAGCCGAGACGGGCCGCTAGTTTTATATAAAACACTTAGAATAAGGAATAAGGAGAAGGATGTCATCTGGATATGAGAGATTCGCTTCCCTCATTAAATTATATGTATATTATATGCTTTATACTCGTAATATTTTATTCTTGAGAAAAAAATAGCGTTGGTTAGTTACAGAAAAAATGCTGAAATTTTCAATAATTACCTAAATTGTAATATGTTATAAAATAATTATTAATTCTTTGCAATACTACAACTCATAATTATAACAATAATAATAATACATAATTATATTTAAAAAGCGTTTATTATTATAATATGATTTGCGATATTTAGCGTAAAACCTAATTACCGTTTAAAATGATGTCACAAATTCTTAAGTAATATTAAAATATATAATCGATGACTTTAGTTAATTCTTTAGTTTATTGAATTCGACTACTACGCGCTATGGAATATTATATTATAATTTATATAAGAATCAATAAGAATACGACCCATTTTAAACAACTTTCTTTATTTTGTTTTAACCTAGAAATATTATCGGTAATAGTTTAATGACAAAATAATCTCTCAAAAATACGCACATGGCTTTGAAACTTGTTCCGGTTTTTTATGTCTGTGTAACATTAACATTAATTTAAAAATGTACGATCTAGTTAAGCTTGCATTTCTGTCAATTAAAATGCGACCTTCAGAACTGCTTTTTTGATAAAGTTTTTTTTATTACTATCTAAAATATTCCAATAATATTCTTCGAATGAAAAACAATCAGAATTGGATCAGCAAAGTAGATCTTTTTTATTTAACAGTAAAAACTTAACAAAAACTGTGAAGGATCCATGAAATATAGATTATATTATATAAAAATTTAAATTAACACACATTTTTAAAAACCACAAAAGAAAGTGCTCGTATTTTTAATATTATGTCTTTTTTAACGATGCATGCAAAGTACTATAAAAACTAATAGAAACGTGTTAGAAAAAACATGTTGCAAACAAAATTACACGGAAAACACGATTTGGTAGAACACTTCTGTGAAAATTGATGATTTAATTACATGCATAGTATACATTGGACGATGGATGACCAATGACGCAATTCTGCATAAATGGATAGTAATTTTATATATAGATTTTGAATACTTAGAAATACGCTTTAGCACTTCTCTTTGAAATAAAGTAAAAAAAGGTATTTTTTATGTACATGATTTGTTTTCCTGTATGAGTACCTATAATGAAAACTTGAGAATTATAGCCTCAAGCTCTTTGGAAGGACTTTATTTATTTATTTAGTGTAAATATACAGGATGGTGACCGTGACTGCTGCACATAGAGATTTAACCCTTAAAATCAAACTTTCGCGATTTCCTGCTTCCCCAATTGTTTTAGGAAAAATATCTCCAAATAATAGTTTTAGAACATAAAATTCTGCATCTAAATCATTAAACAAAATTAATTTTGCATGCTTTGTAACGGCAGAAATTTGATATGAAAATGTCAAAATTACCTCAAAAACAGATAGCGGTAGCCATGGAACTTGAACAAAATGATTAGATATTATTCTGACAGCTAAAACGTCGTCATTTTGTTCAAGTTCCATGGTTATTGCTATCTGTTTTTTTGAGGTAATTTTGACAAAAACATGCAAAATTAATTTTGTTTAATGATTTAGATGCAGAATTTTATGTTCTAAAACTTTTATTTGAAGATATTTTTCCTAAAATAATTAGGGAAGCAGGAAATCGCGAAAGTTTGATTTTACGGGTTAAATCCCTATGCGCAGCAGTCACGTTCACCACCCTGTATAGCTACTACAAAGCCCCAGTTTTCAACCGGCTACCTGTTACGGCTCCAAAGATATACCCTTTAAAAGGTTTTTCCGTTTTTTGTGTGGGGACTCCCTTATTTTTACTTGACGGACAAACGTGTGATCCTATAAGGCGGGTTCCTTTTTTTTCTTATTGAGGTACGGAAACCTATAAAGACCCTGATCTTCAGATTGCATCATATGAACTCACCCAACATCAATTGACGATTATAGAGAGTAACTAACTAATACTAACTACTCTCGCATGTAGTGTGTTTTCAACGTGAAATTGCTATATATAAGAAGAGATCGGTTTCCACTCTCGGGCACTGTGGAGAAATCGGTAACTCACCTAGCCGGAAACTGGGGGTTTCGGGTTCGAATCCCGACAGTGGTCATTTGATTTTTTCTTAGATATAGCTCAAAAATCATGGCAGCATAGCTGTCTGAGATATTTATTATTTTCACCTCTAATTGTTATGTGAATAATATGGTGTGGATATAAGGGGTTTTAAATCGATTGATTTTATCATTTACCAACTAATATGGAGGAGTAGATACTTTCTCTTTCTGAATAATTGAAGGGCTATAATATTAGACATAGATCACATACTGTACCTATATATATTACTTATTTTATTGTTGTTATGAGACGTAATAAATGAAGGTAGTTTCACTTAATTGTCGTCAGCGTTTGAAATAATAATATGAATAAATAATAATTCATGAAGTATTATATTATTAATTATTGTTTTATATTTATAATACACCATAAAACACGCATAGCAAAGAACAATGAACACCTTTGAAATGTCGACAAACGTCAAAATTAATTAGTAATGAAACTGCCACTTCTCGACGAATCTAACAATGGATTACCTATTCCAATTTTGCGTTTTTTAGAATGATTACTGTAACAATAATAATAATTCCACGACCACTTTTGTAAAAATTGTTAGCACATTGCTGATTGTAAATGAACTGTTAAAAAATCATTTGTTTTCCGGAAATAAACAAAACGACTTATCATTAGTCAATTTATTTCCTTATAATAGGTAACAACGGAACATAGCGGCTATTTTAATTGGTTTTAAAACACTAATTAAATACAGTCGGAATAAACTTGTTTTATTTTTATTTTAAATCTATAGTCAACCCAAAAAAGACAGAATCAAATGTATTGACTAATTGGCTGCCCGGTCCAGCTTCGCCCCGGTGCTATGAATTTAATGCCTAATTTGACAGTTATAAAAATCCAATACCTACCTAATATGTTTTTCAAAATATACAAATACATGATGCGTAACTATTCATGACCTCCTGTCTTTCAACTACCTACTAATAGGTATGCACAGTAATGTGGATACTGTGGATTCATGGTTTGAATGCTTTCCCTTGGGAACAGTTTTCCGGGATAAAAGTAGCCTAAGTCCATTGTCGGGCTTCAAGGAATTTCTTTACCAATTTTCGTCGAAATCGGTTCAGTGGTTAAGCCGTGAAGAGGTAACAAACAGACAGACAAACACACTTTTGCATTTATAATATTACTTTGGATAGCCGATGTTTGGTTATTAAGAGTAAAAGCTATATAGCTAATATGATGCGCTATAATTTAGAACAGCACCCGAATTCAGTGGTTTCGAAAGCGAGTAAACAAAATAGCATGTACATTGTACATACAGTCAACTTGTCACAGTATTTAGTTCTGCTGTTTTGAATGCACTTTCATCCATTTTTAACAGTATACCTAAAGTATTTTTATTACAGTATAATAAATTAAGGCTTATATGATCTTCAAAATAATTTACGTTTGACATTTTTAATTACAGTCGTTGAGATAAAATATAATTATATTTTTTTAAACGAAAGAAATTTGATAACAAGGATCATTATTATACTGATGCTACAGAAATATGTTGGTGTCTGGCCAGGTTTTAACTGAAGCTAAAAACAGGCCGGGTAGAGGCTTTTTTGGCATAATATACGTTGCCTAAACCGTACCTATTAATGCATTGGAAGATTTGCTGGCAATAATATATTCTGCAAAAAAGTCCGCGACAGCATAATATGTCTATCTGTCAGGTAATCTATACAAACCTGGGCGAAGCCGAATCGGGCTGCTTAACTAAGCAGCCCGGCAACACTAATATGAAGTAATCAGTGGCAGGGCCAATTTATCCAATAGGCACAGTACTTTGCGAAGCTACCGGGGCCCACTATTTAAAAATGTTTAGAAAATAAACCGAATATAAAATATAGGTATTAAGAAGAAAATTAAGTCCAATGGCATTATCATGGATAACAAAGTGAATGAAAATTTGCAAGATTCTTTAGTTCCATCATTTCTAAACATCAATTAATTTGGAACGTCGGTAAACGTAATATGTGGAAATATAAATGAAAAGCACCTGTCTTTAATACGTCTAGAGAAGACTGCAGTGTGGTCCAGTGGTTAGCGCCGCGGCCTCTGGACAGACTGTCGTGTGTTCGAATCCCGCCTCCGCTCATGTTTTGTGATGTCATTTAGTTTTAATATAAGTGTGTTGTTATTTAATGTAAATAAGTCGCTAATGACCTAAAGTCGACGCGTCTATAATTTACAATAAATAAAAATAGATACGTCTAGAATACAGATGCTTACATAGTAGAATACAGACGCTTGACAAGTGAACTCATTGCTTTGATATACGTCTAGGGTCCACGGAGAAGCAAAACGGTCCTACTCAGTGGTACTGTAAGGTTCTCTGAATTTTCTCCGTGGTAAAGATAAAAAAATAAACGCCAAATAATGAGGATCACCCAGTATTATAAAACACACAAAAGCATTTATAGCTACTTCAGGCTTGTATATGCTTTCGCGAACCTCTATAATTTACAAATAATTGTGCTGCACTTCCAGGAAGCTTGAACGAGTTTTTATAAAAAAAATCTTCTTGATTTAAATTAAATTATACATCATGACTCGGGTGAAACCATGAATTTTAATTACATATTCTTGCAAAATCATTATTCAATTATTTATATTTTATAAGATGTAGGTAGTTCTAATATTGATTATAGGAGCGTCTTTTTTGTACTATTTTGTGTACCTAGTACCTACAACTAAAAGCTCCATGACCGTAACATAAATGAGAAAAAGTAAACACTTCTTAAACTTATTTTTCTTGGTAAATATTTCTTTCATAACATATTTTTGGAAAAAATAATAGTCATTGCTGAAACTTGAACCTGAAATTTCCTTTAGCGTATGACGTAAGTATTGAGTCATTTTACACGTCGCGGCCGTCAATTTCGTATTAATTTAACGAACATTGTCTGTCAGGGAGTTAGCCCCATCCAAACAGTCTGCCATGATGATAAAGAAAGAAAAAGCTGTCCAAATATCAAATCTTATAAACACACATAAGTCTATTTTTTTCGCAAGAGGGAACAAAAAAAAATGGAGTGATTTTACCCGGCGTTTGGAATGACAGGCTATTTACCCCTTGTAGAGAGTGTAGACATATAAAAGTCATCTTTTAAAAAAAGTTCCAAGTCCTAATGGAAATTATACTCGTAATATAGGTATACCATATAAGTTCTAAGCCAACCTTATATGCTACAAGTTTTTGTGAAAATCGGTCCAGCCATGATACCCCGAATAAAATAAACGCAGAGAGAAAGATAATTATAATTTTATAAGTGTTCAACTGACCGTTAATATCCGATGGTCTCCAACCGTACGCCACGTTGAGTTCCTTCCGGCCATCAAACAGACCGAACTGTATCCGGCCGTCCGATTCGTGAGGGTTGGACGTTCGTTTCGCCCTCGCATTCACCCACTGTTTAGTTCCGAGACTCGCTACGAGCAGAGCGATGGCTAGACACGACGCGAAGAACGTCGCGAAGATCATACCGCGTCTGAACAGGTTCATCTTCATCTTTATGTCCGGTTATTTGATCACTTCAAGCGCGAGTTCTTGTTCCAGTACAACAATTTACTGACTTTAGGCATTTTTTATTTTATTGTTTTTGTCCACATCGCATAGTTTCCGTTCAAATCTGTAAAATAAAACAAATAAATTAAATGGACATTGAAAATACTGCCATACAAGTTCAGCTTTTCGGCAGGGGCGCCGACTCTATGGGACAGTTTGGGACTTGAAGTTTATTGAGTCTAGTAAAATATAGTTAAAACTCTGTAACGAAACTCCGGGATAGTAGACCAAAACAAAAGTAATGCTTATATAGATTTTAATAACTAACATTAAACAATTTAATACAGGGTGTTTCTTAGAAAAGGTAACATCGGGAAAATAACATTGAGAACATTTACAATTTTGTATTAACATAAGACCTAAATGTAAATATGTAGATGCTTCGATTTTTTTAATAAGGAGGTTCCGAGTTACTCTTAATAGTCAACCGTGCTATGGAAAATTGTTTAAAAAATTCACTGTAGGTACTATTTTCCCTATGTAATCCACTACATATTTACATTAGGTCTTATGGCCCATAGAAATAATTTGTAAATGTTCTCAACGTTATTTTTTCTATGTAAGCTAAATCTAAACTAAAAATAGAAATAAAAAATTAATATCCAATGTTGCTGTTTAAAATTTTTGAAAAACTAAAAAAAATGTTGGATAAGAAATATGGACTTTACACTTTATTGCTTTTAGGTAATTAGTTTTTGAAATAAAAATTAAAAAATCGGTAAATTTAACGATTTGAAAAAAAATCGGGATAATTTGAGAGTAGGTCATAAAATTGGGACTTTCCGCTACACTTTTTTTATCCGGGCGTGACGAGAAAATTCTGTTCCGGCCCGATCAGATCGGAACGGTTGGTGCCTGGTGGTCACCTTACTATGAAGTAAACATTTAGTTGAACCTGGTTGGTTTTCCATAGACCATAAGAACCAATACTCACTCCTTATAACGAAAGAAATAGCTGAGTCTAAACTTGTTTTTGCATATCTTTATTTATTCCCAAAAAGTTGATTTATTAATTGATAAAATATATTACAATGTCATAAGTAGACAGTTTCTTTATAAGAACAACGGGCGTGCTGTGGGTCATAATTCATAAACAGGTTAAACAACAAACTTCATAGCCAATTCATATCCATACCCTCACATATTGAACTGCCCCCTTCCCCCAATATTTTTAAAAAGTCGCATCAAAATTTATAAAATTTTTTTTTCTAAAAAATATGAAAAATGATTTTAAATGACATGAAACTGATCGATCGATTGATTGTTCAGAAAGAATTAGTTTTTAACTTTTTCTACAATACACCAGGAGTCACCAAGGAGTCACAAAATTACTCATACCAATCTGAAAAATCCGTATCTTACACTGCGACAAAAGTGACGGTAAACCAATTGTATGAGCTACCTTTCTATAGTTTATTATGGCAACTACAAGAAAACTATTTTCTCTATTTCCTTAATATGGATTGTTTTCTAAATTTACAATTTACGTTTTGTCAATCTTTATATAGCTGCGACAAATAAATCTTCTATCTATCTATCTATCTATCTATCTATCTATCTATCTATCTATCTGTCTATCTATCGATTTATCTATCTATCTATAATTTATAAGGGTTAACCACGTCCAATTGGTCTGAGCGTCTGACGGTCGAATTCCCATTTAGCCCGTACCGTGGAACGAGAGCTAAAATGTTTACACATCAAGAAATCGACTATAAAGAAATGATACGTTGACTTTTTTCATCTTTAAAATTAATTATTTTAAAAGAATCCATAAAATATTTTCGCAACTGCAATATAACAATTAACTTTCAAAAGTACTAATGACGAAATTGAAGTGTTAAAAATTAAATAATATATTATTGTACTTAAAATAAGAATTTTAATGATGTTGTCGTTATAATCATATTGCTGTGGATTGTAGATTGTTGTTATAATTAAAATGTGAAATTTAAAAATAAATCCTCGTTTCCGAATTTTCCAACAACGAACCTTGTCCGCTGAAACTGTTAAAATGCGGGAGAGTCTTAAAGGTCATAACTTTACAAGTGTAATTGCTATATATTTACATTATGTACTGACCATTTTAAATTCAATAAACGGACATCACATTCCATATAAGGAAAACAAAACACGCACGCACCGCATCTTTAAGTTAACATTTGTAGCATAACGCAAATGGAATACATAATATCTGAGCGTAAAGGCTAAACCGCTTAAGTATGATTATTCATATTTTACTATTGCAATTCCACAAGTGGGGAATTAAACTCAAGGCCGTATTAGGCCATGCAGGGGTCCTTGGACACACAGCGTTTATGGGGGCCCTTCTAGAAAGACAAAAAAAAAACGTGAATGAAAACATCAGAATGTACTTTTTTTTAGTGACTTTATTGGTTATTATGATTAGCTTTATACAAATCAAATATAAGTGATGTGATTACTGTTTCGAGAACATATTGGACTTACATTGATGTTAATGGTTTCTTTCGAGATTCCTGAAGTGCAAAATCTTCTAAAGTTCTATTATGTCGTCAAGGCTCAAAGTCCAATTTTTTGAAGAATATCACTTTGAAACTTTCTATGCGGATGATTGACAAATTAGTATGTCGCGTTCTTGTAATATAGTAACTATAGATAGCGCTAGCGTAGGTGACCGCTAGATGCATAGTTTCGCATCTGTTTTGTTAATTATTATGCGTTAAACTAAGAAACCAATGTGCCAATGTGTTTTTTAAATTGATTAAACGGATAAAAAAATGCATAGGCACTGGGTTTCGGCATTTTGGAGCTGGGGTCCCTGGACTAGTTCCCGTACCCTTATGGTAAAGATCGAACTAATTGTACCAATTTATATCTAATTTCGCTTTTCACAATTTGGCATACTTTTCCTGAATTTCTTGAAGATATGGAATACGACCTTTGCGTGTAAAGACATTGAATATTAAAAAAATAACCATCAAACCACTGGTACGCCTTTTTCGCGACGTACGTTTCTCTAACCATGTTGGTATCATAAAGATTTGATTAAAATGTTTAATCAGCTCCTGATGATGCTATGGTTAACGAAACGTACGTCGAGAAAGAAGTGTCAGTGGTTTAGTGTTTTGTGGTTATTTTTTAACCCCCGACGAAAAAAGAAAGATGTTATAAGTTTGAAGCCATTGTTTGTCTGTCTGTGTATCTGTCTGTGGCATTGTAGCTCCCAATGCAGTTTTACTTGTTTGAAAGCTGGTATATTTGCGAGATGGTTCTTAGCCATGTTTGATTGAAATTGGTTCAGCCGTTTCCAAGATCTTCAACGGATGGACCGATTTTAATGCGGCTTTGTTTGAAAGCTGGTAGATATTTGTTAATATTCAATGTTTTCACACCAAAGATTACATTCCTCTTCAAGAGATTTAGGAAAAGTATGGTAAAATTGTGAAAAGTGAAATTTGATCTAAATTGATACAGTCCCCACCTGTGGAGTTGGAATGATATAAAATATGAAAAAATGGACATAAGCGACTTTTTCTTGTGGACACAAAATTATAATATCTAGCATATAATCCAATTATTGCAAGCAACCATGCAAATCTCCTATATGATAGTAACCATAAGTTTCTTACATATATGCTAATATTCACGCGTGCTATGCGATGTGGTCGGGTATCTCGCCTAATCGCTCGTTGAAATCGCCAAAAGCACCTACTGAAACTTGGGTTTTGTAAAGGTTTTTACAATTGAACCGGTATCTTAGAAATTTTGACCATTAATGGTTTTTTCTTTTTATTTTATTAAATAAGATTTTGCAGGATATTGATTCTCTATAATATTTTCTCCTTTTTTACTTTTAATAAATTTTATTTATAGTTTTTCTGTTTGTTTAAAAAAATAATAATATTTGGATGCATAATTTTTCTTACGACAAAAAAATCTTTTAATGGAATTATTAAGGCCCTAATGGAAGAACCGATTTGATTCAGAAACGTTGACTATCTTAATAACACTTATTATATAGGAAAACAAAAAAAACGTATCAATGTCCTGCTATATCTTATTAAATAAATTGTGGTGTTTGAAATTATTCACCGACAAAAATTTCTTTAGAATTTCATAACAATAGTTTTTGTGACATCACGTAGACTAATATACATTTTGTGCTAAAGAATGTCGCCAAACCTTCTTCGTGAGTCTCTGAAGAAAGGAATCAATTACGGTATTACCGATAAATAAATACATAATATACAATAAACTGTTCATGCGAAAAAATAATTACGTAAACGTATATTTCATATACCTATTCTAATTGCTCATTAAAACTTCTCTAGGAAAATATTGCAAAAGCGATTCTTTATTGGCAAATAAACAATCATTCTTATTATGTGATTGGTCCATTGATACATCAATTTAGAAACTAATTAATTAGGTGTAAATTTAACACATCGAAAAAATAGTTCATCGTTTCTTCACCAATTTCCAACAGCCCAGCAGGTTCTGACGTATAACTGAAAGCCTACTGTAATGAGACTTCGCTTATATTTGAATTTCAACGTCAACTATTTTCAGAAACTCATCGTTAGTGATGTTATGTGAAAACCAGTTGCACATTTTGACCAGTGCATGTTTGTGCATTAATTAAGTGATCGTACAGATTGGAATACCGTTTATTTATCGTTAAATTTTGTTCATTGAAAATAAAACATAATATATTATGTTATATTATGTATAAAACATGTGACTGGTACTCAATAAATATAAATTGATATTATATTATATGTAGTACCCTGTACCTAACGGACTTTAATAACTACTAGGAATTACATTTACCGCTGGACCCTGGAGACGAAACTATATAAATCTTTTTTAAACATATTTGAAAATACTGTATTTTTTAATGACGAATAGGTACCTATATAGTATATACGATATCTACAAGAATTAGAAAAAAAATCATTTTGGCATTTGTTTTTCTTTGAATTGGTGATAATTAGTTTCTCATTTATTTATTTATCACTTCAGCAGCCTATACAAACAATGTATATAAACAATTTGAAATTATGCAAGAAATAATAATAACAATAATTTTTTAGGCTCGTTTTCTCTATTTTTACCTATATAACTTCATTTTTAGGGTTCGCTACCGCAGAATGAAAAAAAACAAAACCCTTATAGGATCACTTTGTTGTCCGTCTGTCTGTGTCTGTTTCTTTGTCAAGATCCTTTTTCTCAGGAACCTAGACGTATCAGGTTGAAATTAATATCAAATACTAAGGTCTACCACCCCATAGTCCTGTTAAAAATTCAAACTTCAAATAAAAAATACGGCTATTAAAAAATCACGTATTTTGATATACTGATTCACTCATCAAAACATCTAGGATGTCTAAGCTCCCGTTGATCTATAATCCTGAAATTTGACATGAAAGAAGGTAGGTACAAGTACGTGACAAACTTAATTTTTCAATAAATTGTGTTAACGGTACAGAACTCTCAGGGCGTGAGTTCTACTCACACAATTGTCCATCATTTTTTGTAAGAGGACTTACTGCACAACGTTATTTGGACCTAGTATTTTCATACAGAGTGGACCCAGGACCAATGAAAACATTCCGCGTAAGTTTTGCAGGCCACTTAACAATAGTTTTGCGAAAAAAACTCGCATACGTCAATTTTAGAATCAAGGGGGACTTCAACCCTGAGAGCAGGGTGAATTGTACCCCAAAAATTTTAAATGGAAAGGGGTATCGAAAGGCCTCTCAATTCTTTTTACAACACTCTTTTTGTTTTTCAAATCCGATCATTAATTGCGGAGAAAATGGCATTTTAATTTGTATCAAGTAGTCTTAAACCATTGAACATAGCAAACAAAAGCACGTCATCTCCATCTGTCAAGTAAAAATACAGACAAGAACTCAAGGATCATTTTATTAAGTGCTCAAAATGACCACCTTCAGCTTCCATACAATAATAAAGATTATCCTCAAAGCGTCGTCGTACGTTCTCCAACATTGCTGGAGTAATCTAAGATATTTGATACTATTAAAATGTCATTTTCTTCGCAATTAATGATCGGATTTGAAAAACAAAAAGACTGTTGTAAAAGAATTGTCGAACTGCGATTCGTTTGACACCCCTTTCCATTTAAAATTTTTGGGGTGCAATTCACTTTGCTCTCAGGGTTGAAGTTACGTAAATAATACTAATCGATTTAGATGTCCCTCTTGATTCTAAAATTGACGTGTGCGAGCTTTTTTCGCAAAACTGATGTTAAGTGGCCAAAACTTGCGCGGACTGTTTTCATTGGCCCACTCTGTATAAATCCTTTTGATACTTTCACCAGTTATTAGATTAGGAGCTGTGAGTAAACAGGCGAACCATGAAAACGCCATCTCCATGAGCTCGACTATTCACGGGCTTGAAACTATAGTCGAGCGTGTATATATGGCGTTTCCATGGTTCCTCTATTACAAGCCCTCGGTTCCCAGCTAGTCGAGAACTGGTAAGAGTATCAACTGGGGTTTCAATTTATTGTTAAAAATTGTAAATTAAAAATATGAATTGGTACATAGACTCAAAATACTTCTAGATGTTGATGGCCATCAGAAAATTAGTAGACTATTCACAAGCCCAAAAAATTCACTTTAAATCCAAATACTTAGTCCATAAAATTTTTGTGTGTCACTTTATTATTAAGTAATAAAGCCTAAAAAATAAAAATATGCAATAAAGGTTTGAATTAGAGAGTCAATATAATAATTGTATTAGCTGTTAGCACCATCTCACGTAGTCCACTCTCTGGCCACACCTGTCTGCAGCAGATGCTGTGACGTTCCACAGCCTACAAACCTCAAGATATTACCGTAAAACTAATAACATCTTCTTGTATAAGAACTAGACAGTGTAAGTAGAACTCTAATGTACAGTGCTACGTATTTAACTATGCACCAGTCAATACTATATAACATGGACAATAGAATAGTATTAAAATTGGAAGAGTCTATAGGGCGTGGATTCGTGTGTATTGAATTTTTTTTTTCTGCTGATGAAATATTATGTACAACAATAGGGACACCTGACGTACGACATAAATTGAACGAACGAACGAACGAAACTTGATAAGATAAAAAGTGGCATGTGCTTAATATAGTAATTAAAAAGTAAAAATATCTTAGTGGCCAAAGTAAATATTAACTTTTTGAAAATTATTGTATGTCGAATATATTTTATGATTACAAAATTGACTACTGTGTATAAAAAATATTTTAGGTATGTATATAATTATATGATTTTTAGATTATTTTAGGTTAAAAAACAAATTTATTAATTGTTACAGAGCCTTGATAAAGACTTGATTTAAGTCGAAACGTTGGCAAATAAAATGTATTAAACAAATATACTGCTTTACAAAGTCTATTGTTCCCGAGAATCGATTTCCTACATTTGAAATTTATAGACAGATCACTCAAGCATTATGTACAACATTTTCCAATTTTAAAATTAAAAGTATCATGGATTCTTAACCTGATCTAACTAACCCATTTCATTGATACAATGTTAAAAAAATTGTTAAATTGTGTTTTAAAGACCACCAATAGCTAAGGTTATTTGGGCCTAGCACCAATTCATATTTTCAATTTATTATTTTTACCAGCTCTCGGGTTGATGCAATGTTGGACTTAGGTAATACCAATAAACGATTGAAAACTAATTGTTTTTCAAAATAACAGTAGCTACTAAAACGGGAAAACGTCTTGTAGTTTCTGTTGAAATAAATAAAATGGCTAAATTTAAAGTTGAATGTAATCTAATGTATTCATCGCCGGATTGAAAGGTGTGGTCCCAGTGCATTCTATACTGTACTGATTTAGGAGAATCCAAGAAATAGAAAGACATTGTTTTTGTCAAAATTTTTTAATTGTATTATTTTTTATACCTATATCTATAAAAAATCTCAGTGGGGGAGTTTGTGGAAGCCCCCGCCTTGCGGAGGCTCTGGGGGATCGTCTTATTTCTTTGAACATTACGTAAAGGGACACACTATATCTTTCTAAAATGTATAGTGATATTATGTGTAATGTGTATCTTAAAATACATCTTACAGTTAATAGTACCTATACTATTAATTACACTTTCAAATTGATCTGAATTTTATTTGGCACGGTTTTTTGTAATGTTTATTTGACACCAAAATTGCAACAAAAACAAATTATACCTTAATAATAATAATATTTGCCTGTAACTATAATTAATTAGTATAAACAGTGTCAAACAACTAATCAAAATACATTTCAAAACTGGATTTTCGAGTAAAATGGCTGGTCATCTATAAATAGTAGGTATGCATTGCAAATTGCAGGTGTATAACTATTATAGAGTGTATTGGTAATTCAAGAGTGAAAATGTCAAGCATTCAACTACTTCTATATGCCAAGGTCAATTCCATGGAGCAATAATAACAATAATTTATAAACGCATTCTGTATAAAAAATCCTACCAAAAACATAATTGTGAAAAACTGGCCAAGTTCGGTATACCAAAAGGAATTAAGATCTAAGTAGGTGCCAAGTTTTCAATTTGTAAATATTCATGTTTTATAATAATAATTATATTATAAATAAATGACTCGTGTGTGAAAACTTAGCACCCACTTAGATCTCAATTATTCTTTTTGGTACCAAAATTGACACCTTTTTTCACATAATATTATGCACTTCATGTATGGCACTCTCAGTAACCGCACCAATTATACTTTGTCTTCAATTTCGACTATTTTCGACACACAAATAGCTGTTTTCTGATTGTTTCCTTGATATAATTATGCCCAATGACCTAACTCCATGCTAAATTTCAAGTTTCTAAGTCAACTGGAAGTGGTCTAGGTTTTTTGATGAGTGAGAGTCAGCATTAAAAGTAACGATATTCGAACGTCGATATTTCTGGAACTATTTGAGCTTCTTTTATAAAATTTAAGATTCTGGGTAATTGGGGGAAGGGGACTTAATTAACAAGTAAAATGACAAGTGTGCAGGTTAATTAGATTTTGAGTTACTTATAATTTATGGGGGGTCGAAAGTAGTTCGAAATGGGTCGTATAATTAATATACAGTCAGTGTTGTCGAACTTGACTGAGACAGTGCCGTGTGTCTAGATTCTAGATAAAGCCAAAACATGGCATCCAAATTATTGTAAAGTGGTTTAAAAAATACTTATAAACATTTTTTATGAATCCTCAAAATCAGCGGCGAAGATATATAGATAACCTGTTCGACTATTCCCTGTTCCAGAGATTCATGTATCAACCAAACCCAACCCCAAGAAAAATACTGTGAGTACCTACATGTTTATAGCCAATTTCATGTAAGGAACTATATCGACTTTTGCCTGGAATGATTGAGGAAAACCATAAAAAAATCTCTAGCCTACATAGTTCTGTTAAATTTAACAAAACGATTCAGTCTGGACAATAGGTAGTTTTGAATAATTTCAAAGGTTCTGTGCAATATATATTTTAAATTTTCATGTATAACATTTGCAACTAAATTTCACTATTATGCAAATAGATTCAATTACGTATGGCGTGGCTACAAATGATAAAAATTAGCAAGTTTTAAATATTTGAATTGTGCAATATTCAATGCCAAAGTTATTGTTATTCACATTTTAGTTACTCTTTAGTTAATTACATTTACTGACGTGCATATAGATTACTAAATTTATTATCTCTTTCCTCACAAAATGAAAAAATCAATATTTATCAATTTGCTTCAATATTAATTTACTGAAAAAGTTCGCTGTTAGGTAAATGATTAGCTAACCACCCAAATAACGAGGGACTCCTTACTTACATAAAATTTTTTTGCCTGAAATCCTATGGAAATCACTTTGGGAATGACAAGAAATTAATCAAGGTCGTGTATGAAATTATTGAGTCAGTAAGATGATCTGACAACTGTTGACTTCATGAAATCACTAGTAGTTATAGAATTGATTTCTGAAGTCAGAAACACTTTCTTATACAATTACACAAAATGTTTTGAAATCATGACTTGCGTCGTGGCTTCAAAATATTCATGAAAAAACTTAAAATCATAGGAGCTATTTGATACCTCCAAACGTGCGTAAAATTTTTATGTAAATGTGTTGGAATTTTTTGAAGTTTATTGGGTATTTTTATGCATCATCGTCGATTTCATTCCTATCAACACCCTAAATCAGCATTTCCCAAACTATGGGTCGCGACCCACTGGTGGGTCGCGAGCGAATATTGGGTTGGTCCTGAAAAATAGGACAATACATCGACCGACCGGCCACTGACGGACGGCAAGGAAACAAATACATCCTTCTCATTGAAATAGCACTCCTTGTATTTAATTAAGTACCTATTAAAATTTTCGATTGTAACTGAATGTTTTTTTTCTTATTTAAACAGTCCTTCATTCATATAGTTATGCCCCTTTTTTTTCATGACAGCCAAGAGATGAGTCCCGAATTTGGAAGTTATTGTTAGGTGGGTCGCGGTCTAGTCAACTTTGGGAACCACTGCCCTAAATAATTGTTTTCTGACAAGTTTTCTTCAGAAATATTGTAATGAAGAATGATTTTGAGAATGTATTTCGAGTTCAGTTGGGGCTTCGTTTTTTACCCAGCATTGACATCACTGACACTTGTTGAACCTTATGCATAGCAGATAGCTGTCATATATTCATATTATCGTATTCAAATTTCGTGACCCGGTACTATTTCCGTTGCTCGTTTCACCCCTTTATGAGAATTTACCATATGACATCACTATATTAACGAACATAAAATACATCGTTGCAATAGGAAATACACAAAAAAGGCATGTGTCGCGACACACACGACCGTAGAAGTAAAACTCGTAATATACTTACTAAAAACCGTTTTTTTTTATCTTGTTATGGAAACAGTAAAAACAAACCACAAAAATATTTCAAAATATTACGAGAAAATCGTCAATCTATCTTTGAGATTTGACATTTCCGGCCTGGTTACTACAATTGATTTTATATAGTGTTGCTATTGGTTACGCGCGTAGATACTTCCGTTTCATTTGGCATTTTAGTCCTCAAATCGGCGAACCAACGCCGCTTAAGAAGTTAACTACAAAATATTGAAATTCCAGAATTTTTGTTATGTTATATTGAACAGAAATTATAAAGTAAATATTTCCCAAATTTTTGACATTTGATATTGCAAAATGTTTAGCATTAATATTAGATATAAATTAGCGTCAAAATGTCACTAAACACGAACTATATATTATAGAGTATTTAGGCTCTTTTGTAAGCTTTCCATCCGCTTTGGTCTGTGAGCAAAGCTGTGCTATGCTACCACTAACGGAATGTATTAGAGATTTCTTGTTAGTTCCACTAACGTCGGCACAGCACAGCTCAGTGTACCTTCAGTGAAGTCATTGTTATTCACATGAAGGTTCTTTTGACGACAGACTTTAATTAATTAGCTGTAATTTTAAATGCCCCGGACATTGATTAATTCGCTGATTGCAACATTTTCTAAAAATATATTAAGAAAATCTTATACTCGTTTTATGAAACACACTGTACCTATACTGTTTAATAATATGTAAAACGATTTTGTTGCGTATACAAAAAATCACTGCTTATTCAACATCTGATGGAAGTAGAACGAGATAATCATTATATTAGCACAAAAAAATATTATAATTAAGAATACGATTTTTAGAATAATTTTAAGTTTTCGAAGACTTATAATTTACATTTCCCTGTTTTAAATTAAGATGAAATGTATCTGATACATACCTGACAATTTTAAATTCAATTAATAATTTCAGAAACCTATAAAAACGAACAAACACTTCATTAATTAACAAAACTGTTAATTGTAACACAATTAATAAGATTTAACACATGCTTCACAGTACTGTTATTATTTTTAGCAATATTTACACTTTGTGTAACCTACATAATTTGTCTTAAATCAGCAATTCTTGTTAATTAATATTAATCCATGACCTCCTTGATTTATAAAACACGGATATAAAATATTACACTGCGAAATAATCAATGAAAAATAAATAATTTACATTTTATTTTAACAACTGTCACACATTTATATTATTATTTTATTTAATCACTTAAAAACACCTGTCGTACGCACAAATTTTGTTATAAAATCGGCTTTTTAACAAAAAATAAAAAAAGTGCAACACTGTAAGTGAAATATATTTATAGCCGATATGCAGTATTGTTGAATGAACATAAAATGATGGTCTGAATTAAACTAAAAAAAAGATTTCATCTCGTCGAAGCAAAACTTTCGTACTCTCGGCAGGTATCGGTAAAATTCTTTTGTCCAACATTTTTACCTCTACAACTATGTAAATGTGTGCTAGAGAAGGTAAAAAAATTAAACCAGTTGTGTGGAATGTTATAGTACATTACCTGTCCGTTTTAATTATTGCGGCGCTGGTGTACATGTTAAACTGGTTGCAAACTTATGGGTCTATTTCAATTTATTGAACGCGTAAACATTAAATTATTGTCTTTTTAATTTAAATAGCATATAAATTACAATAGGAATAATAAATAACAATTAAAATAAAAATATAGTTCCATCTGTATTTTCTGCTATGGAAATCTGAACGGTGGGTTCCAAGTTTAAGAGATATCTTCTGTAAAACAGTAACCCTAAATTTGCTGCATGTATTAGCATTGCCGGAATAATTAACCTGGAAGAAAAACTTTTATAAAAACCATAACATTACGAATATCGAAATAAAATATGGGGGAAGGATTTAGGTTATGTCTTATTTCGCTATCATAACAGGGACCTGTTAATAAATGTTATTCCCGGGCAAAAATAAAGGCTACCACTGAGTCCCCCACAGTCCACAGACCAGCGCGGGATCGCGGGAGCGGCGTGGGATCAGATTATATGGCGGGATGTGTGAGCAATTAGCATTTACTCTCAAGTCATATCCCGCTAACATAATATTATCTCGCCTTACAATTTGATCACGCGCTGCTCCTGCAGTCCCGCGTTGGTCTGTGGAAGCTTTTATGCAGTTGTTTTTCTTTTGGATCTCTAAATTGACTCATTTGAATCTATTGCCAGAAATCTTACCAATAAGAGAATCCCAGATGGGCTAATCCATCACTTGTGTTTTCTCCAAGTATAGTTTCCTGCAAACCAATGTTGTGAGTTATTGTTACGGCAAAGTGTATGCCCCAAACGAATAGAATCAGTAGATCGAATCCGAGTGCCAGTGCATTCCAGATAAATAATCCGAAAACACCAAACAATGGCTCGGAAGGATTGGTGGACGTGTTGATTATTGCAAATAATGCGGCAACAATTGCTAGTAAGATGGCAGCCGATAGACAAATAACAGTAGTAATCCACACTCCAGCATTAATGAAAATTCGTTCGTGTTTATTTTCATCAACTGTGAATTATATTAAAGTACTATTTAGAATTTGAGATTTAAAGTTTTGCGTTTTGTTTGGGAAAAATAACATACTATTTTTATTATTTCATAAAAAGTGTTGAGATCAAAATATTAAATTATTTTTATAATAAAAATAAGAATGTATTGAAAGCGAAATTTTTACATTAACTTTTTCTTGTATAAAATGTAGGTAACATTCTGAATGAAAGTTGGGTTGCATGAATTATGATCGTTCACGTAATAATTAATGAAAAATCCAGAGAGCTTCAGATCAGATGCCAAACTTTTTTATAAGAATTTTGAAATGAAACTTTTATAGTGGGGGTAAGCGACAAAACGAAAAAGCGACATGATAGAAATAGATAATTTGAAAAAGAAAGAGATAGAATACAATCAGCAACTGACGCACTATTTATGAACTACACAATGTATTTCGTTGGCATTGCCATCTTTAGGTAAAGTGGTCAACAAATTTGACTTCTACCGCGTGAAACACATATACCATTGAGTAAACTTGATCTATGTACATATTCTCTTGCTTTGTGTCAAGAATATTTACCTCGGGTTTTATTTCGCATGGTAAATTTCAAATTTACGGGATTGCACTGAAATCGCACATCCTCCCCATTTATTAAATTCTCCACTTCTTTCCTTCGGTCGTCGCCTTCCAAACAACTCCAAGCGCATTTATTGTTCTTAAATAAACAAGTCACTGAAAACAATTAATAAATACTTAAGTTAAATTTTTTTAACTATTGGGGCCCATAAAAATCCGAAGTTAGCTTTGTTTGCGTTGCTAGTGTGGTATAGTTTAGTATATGAATGGTTATTCAATTGATTGCAGAGATGCCGAGAGACCGATTGAACCCTGGAGAGACGTACTTTTACGGAAAAGTAAATTGTGGCACTTCAGGTAGTCCGTTGGGCCTGGGGATCTTTCTCTCTTGCTTGATGCTTCGCCATCTAGTCGGCCCTAAGGCTCGAACCTATTTTTTTTATTTTTAGTGTGTGCCAAATGTCAATACAATATTAAATCGTACCAAAAGCATTGCATTTCATATGCTGCTAAAACCAATTACCATAAATAGGTACCTACATTTATAACTTGTACGAAGCTTATAAATGGAGACAGCTCTGAAAGGTCCATTTATTAAATTACATCAATTACTGTGTTTTTTAGTATCTTCTTTTTGAATATTTCCACGCGTACACTATGTTTAGACTGCGTGTACGACTATGCGCACTGCACGTGCGCCTCCCATCATTTTGATGGAAATCTTCAAAAAGAAGAGACCAACCAACCCAATGTCAATCCATTGTCCCAATATTATACTTTTCTACAATACACGTGTAACGCAAACAAAACTATCAAAGCGGTTTACTTTTAAATGTATAAATAGCATTATTTCGGTTATAATCCTTTTTTACTAATCCTATAAATAATTTAATTTTTTTGCTTTCTAATTTATTATAATAATACTGCAAATGGAATAGCAGCTCTGCGCTGTTTTTGCTTTTAGAATGGATGACTTAAATATCCGTCTCTCAAGATCCGTGGTAAGAATTTTTTACACCTCAGGTAAATCAAGTTTTTGGTGCTCTTTATAAATTTTTATTGACACTCAACATGATGGCGCGGCGTCCTCATTCAATAAGCATTTTAGACTGTCGCGCGACTATAATACACATCTATCTATGTAGCATTTGCCTAGGCTGCCTACTATAATAATATGTAAAAGTTCACGTCAAAATAAAAACACAACACAATTACTTTTCATGTTAAATTTCCGCTCCGCTGTTATCAGTTTTTTTGTTTGCATCCCCTCAAACAGCCCAAAATACGCATCCCCTGCACTTTCTCTTGTTTCACTATTCACAAAATCAGACACTACCCAATATTTTGTACATAACGAAGCGATGGTCAACCCTGCCGCTATACAGGATAACAAACAGGTTGTGAAAATAATCATACTTTGCGATTTCACCATTTTTTATTTTTTTTTTTTGGTTTCACTAATTACATTTTAAAAACACTAATTTACTAAATTGTATTTTATATGGTCTAATCGTGAATCAGACACATTTTTAGATGACGTTTCAATGCATTGTTCAAATATTATCAGAGGATTTTTTTTAATGTGGAGATAAAATATAATAGAATATAGATAATATTGAATTTTATTTACTATCATACCATCACTATCTTTATTAGCAAAAGTCGATAGCAGATTTATATAAAAAAAGATACAATATGATTTAAATTTTACTAAACTCAAATTAGTAACTTTAAAGTACAGAAACGCTGTCTGAATTGTCAACTTGGTTAAAAAATTGATTAATTGGATCGGGAAAGGCTTTTTCATATTCTTTTAATTTTAATAAAAAAAAATGTTTTTAATACTTTATTTTCATGATTACAGATTTTAACTCCTAGTTTATTGATTTTTTAAAATCAGTGTATAAATTTATAACATATCAACTGAAATTTTTTTCGTGTCTCTGAAGACATATTAAGGTGTAATAAAATAATATATATTATACATTTTTTAATAAAAAATTGACTAGTCCATAAAACTGGTTTAATATTTGAAAAACAAATATTTCTAGAATTATGTTTTATAAATTTAATTTCAATAATTTGTGTTTTATTAAACATTTCTCGAAACAGATTCAACCAGAAGATATACAAAAAAAATTATTATCATGCTGTAAAACAAAGCGCCCATTTTATTGTGTTAACCCTGCCGTGAAGAATGATGCAACCCAACTTACATTACTAAAATAATTCTGAAGTTTACAATTAATATTTTCTACAAAAAAAATGTAATACCAAAAGCTTAAATATGATATTTATAGTAAATTAATTTCATAGAATTTACTCATTGATTAAATATCTAAATGTACTTTGGTACTGTCAATTGGGCTGCATAATTTTCCGTTAAAGAGTCATAATATATTAATATTATTTGAAGAGTTATTGCATTAAAATGGGCACTAGGTATCTTAACTGTTTGACAATAATTAAAAGGTAGGTTGACCAAGGCCGTAGCCACAAAAAGACTTTGAAGATGGGGTTGTGGGTCCGAAATTTCTTACTATCCCGTTTTCCGGATTCTGTTATTAATTTTTAAAAATTTAGTAGGTAAACGACGTGTTTACTTTACTCCAATATCTGCAAGGAATTCGGGGAAAAGGGGTGAACCCTGGATATCCCCCATGGCTACGGCTTTGAGGCTGCTGGCTGACTACAATTTCTTGCGGTTAAAATAAAACGAGATGGCGAGAGGGCATGTTGTTTGGAGAATGTAACTGTTAAAGACTTAATATGACAAACATTTCCGATTATTTCTAGTCGTGAATAGATGAAATTCTTGGCATTAGATTGACGCTTTTCTTCCAGTTTTAACAAGAATGAATGATGTCTACAATGGTATCCATCATAGCCTTAAAATCATGTTACGTTGAGTCGATATTTAAACGTAGGTATTTTAAAATTACTTTCGAAAGAAAAAATTATATTATTACAAACACGACGGAATGGCTAGGATATAGAAAAAAACGAGATGTATGGTCAGCCTATTACAATAGGACAAACTACTGAGTTTTAAGCAGCCTTCAATTATTGTATGCTTCCACTTACATGATAAAGTATCTTTTTGGAAATACATTTTCTATTAGTTGACATACTTAAATTATAATTATTGTCTCGAGAGTTCATTGGTAACAATTATTGTATATTCAGAATCTGATTTCACACTGTTATCATCAACGATGCCATGTTTTCTTAAAGTACACACAACTTCATTATAAGCGACACCTCTTCGTACAACTTTGAACTGCGCAGGTACAGTTAGGTCAACGATAGTAGAAGCAGCACGCTGATCCTCGGAATTGCCTAGCGATCCACCATCGAACACAGCTGCTAGATGTGGCCACAATGGTGCAAACTCATCGATGCTCAGACAACTTGGATTGTTACTGAAATTGGCACTGGTTAAAGCTAACGGAGAGCCCAAACAATTAGCTACTTCTCTTATAAAGTTGTAGTTTGGTATTCTGATGCCGACTTTGCAGTTCTCTGGTTTGACCGATTTGTGTAGATTCTTGTTGCAGCGTAAAATGAGTGTAACTGGTCCAGGTAACAGACCCGTTAAAACGCTTTGCGGTAAATGTTTGACATTCGCACAATGTTTTAAATCGTTTACATTGCCAACACAAATAGCAACTGGTTTGTGTTCGGAACGTCCTTTTACATCGTAAAGCTTTTTAATAGCCGATGCGTTCATAGCATCGCATGCTAATCCGTAAACTGTATCGGTTGGCACTGCTATAATATCACCATTGAGAAGATGTTTAACAGCTACCGATACCGCAGATGAATCTTCTATCGATATTGCTTTAGACATGATTTTCTGAAACATTGTATGAGAAAATCGCTTGAATAATTGAAGTAGTTTTCTCATATTGTACTGCAATATGATGAGGAAGTCAAACATGAGGTTATAATGCTATGACAGTTTTAAATAACAATTTAAATTAACCATTTTGCTACACGTACAAACACTATGAATTATTTTCACGTTTCTTTACACTTTCGTAAGTCATTAATTATTTTGACATGCATTTTCTTAAATGAATATAAACTGAATAGGTTAGAATACTAATTCATGAATGACATTTCTAATGACATCCACGTGGTTGGTGCACTGATCTCTAATTTATTGGATAGCGACTAGCGGATGGTGACCACTGACCAACAACACTGTATTGATGTGTAATTTTTTTAGCGGAATGTTTGATTTTACAGTTTCCAAACCGCATATTTAAATATCAATACTTCGCTTTTTTAAAATATTTTCAATGTTCTTAACGTTATAAATAAACATAATGTATCTTGTATTAATAAATCAAATTTCCTTCTAAAAATCCAAAAATCCCCTCTACTACAGTACGTCTCACGTTCTGCGTCGGTCGCTTCTATAGCGATTTAAGCAGGGCCGTAGCTAGAGCTAAATTCAAGATAGGGCACTGAAAGTTTAAAGTAGGGCTGAAGCAAAAGACTACAATTTTTTAATTGGATTGCCCAACTCATCTGGTGATATCAAATTACAAAAGCAAGAAAACGGTAAATGACAATTTATTCAAAAAAAAAAAAAAAAAAATACAGAACTTGCCATGTTATCAAATTTCCGAAGAACTTCATTTAGTCCAACGAATTTAATCTTGTTTTTCCAAATGCCATTCTGTCGTGACAGTCTTTGCGGCTTGTTTATAATTCCTTAAAGTAGGGCACTGGAATCTGGATGTTTTAAAAGTAGGGCACTGGATGTTTTAAGCATTGCCCCTTAATGCCCCCCCCCTAGCTACGGCCCTGGATTTAAGGCGTCTATGCACGATTTTTTAATCACAGATCAGCCGGTTAATGATGAAATAATCTTTGAGTATGGTATGGTCGAAGGAAAGAATAAAATATTATGTGGTAAACAGGTAAACTGAACAGAGCCGAAACTCGAAAGCTTGTTTCAGTTTTTTAGCCCCCGACGAAAAAAGAGGGGTGCTATAAGTTTGAAGCCTGTGGCATTGTAGCTCTCAAACGGATAGACGGATATTAATGTTTTTTTTTGTTTGAAAGCTGGTATTTGCGAGATGGTTTTTAGCCATGTTTAATTGAAATCGGTACAGCCGTTTCCAAGATCTCCAGCTTTCATCACAGTTTGTATAGAAATCTCGGCCAGTATTACAACTTTATGACAACTAGAAACTTCGAGTTTGAGCTCAAATGTTCAGTTTTTGATTAGTTTAAAAAGTATGAAATAAAAATTTTATTAAAAATTTAAAAAAACCTTTATAAGTGAGAAATAATTAATATTTCATCTAAACGAAGAAATATACGGTGCATCGGACCAGATATAGTAGATATTAATTATTTCTCACTTTTTAAAGATTTGCTTTTTGCGTCGGGGGTTTTTTAAATTTTTTATTTTTTAAACATCAAAACAAATAGATATTTTACTGAAAAATTTGAGATCAGTATTTAAACTATACAGGTGCACTTTATCTTATTAGGTTTAATAATTTATAAATAATCGCCCTGAAACTTGAAAGAAATATAGAAGTCCGCTAATAGATAGTAGGTACTTATAGAAGTGTCATCAGTAATAGGTCGAGAGCTAGGCGTAAATTTTTATAGCTCATTTGTGACAGGATGAAATTTTCAGGGAAGGTAGAATCTAGTATGACAAAGAATAAATGCTAGGGTTGCCTCGTCAAATCCTGGTGCGACGGCCGGGAGGAGCTCACTTCCGGTGCAAAATACACATATTTCATTAGCTCATAATTATCTTTCGTCATTATATGACAGCATACAATTGACGCCATATTGTAGATCTCGAAGAGCTGTATTGAAATACATAGGGTTGCCTAAGGAAATTTTGGGTAACACATTGAAAACTTATAAATTACATTTGTTTTTTTGACATTTTTTAAGCTGTCAAATAACATTATGTATATATGTATACTTATATATTGTAACCGTTCTGAAATGAGTTATCGGCCTTGTGTTTGGCAAACATTCATACGTATGTCTAGTTATTTATAACTTTATGTTTTCAACGCATTTGGTTTCTAACTCATATCCGTATAATTACGCAGGAATTGCCTGAATCTGGTATTGACAATTTTCCCAAGAATTTATGTATTTTAGGGTAGCAATTTGTTATTTTTATTTTTCAACGTAATTCAACGTGCACCTCTTATATAAATTAGTATAAATTACTTACTTGAAGGTCGTAGTAACCTGTAATAAAAGTTTTAAAAAAGGTGGTTTGGAGTTTGTTTCGAAAAGAGAAAAAAAGTTGATTTTTGTTTGTGATTTTAAATTTGGTTTGACACTAAAAACTAATTGAAGCATTTGACTTTACTGAACCTCGATTAATATTTTTTCTTGAAATTCAACTTAATCAGACGCAGGTATAAAGTTAACTAAGCGAATATAAAACCAAAATAACTATAATGAAAAAATGGAAAATAATAATAATTTACTATAATAAAAGAAAAAACCGATTGATTTGTGAGTTAGAATTGTCAATCTTTATTATGGCAACTTTTCAGCAACTATTTTGTTGCCTTCTTCAAGTCTAAAATTACATTATTAGAATTATGTAATTTTAGACCTGAAGAAGGCAAACATTGCCAATGATTGACAATTCTGATTCACAAATCAACCGGTTTTTTAATTTTATTATATTAGGTACATACGTGAGTGATCGACATGAGTTTCAATATAGTTTACTAGGTATACATTAAACTATTCAAAAATGTTCCAAACAAAGGCAATAACATTTTATGAATTATTATTAAATTACTTATTCTAAGCGTACTTATATTAACGTGCTATTAAAATATTTTTTTTTTACAATAATATTATGTAAACATTTTTAAACAAAACGTAGTTAGTAGTTGCTTTGAAAAAAAGTCAAGAAAATCATGAAATAAAAATTATATATATTTTTTTTAATAAAGGTATCTCTTTATGCTAGTTAAATTAGAAAATAATGCGAGATATTTTTTGTTGAAAATTGAATTTTTAACATTTTTAATATAGGTAAGGTGCTAAAAAATATCACATTAATAATTTTTCAATAAGAAAAAAAACAATACATAATAATCTATCTGTTTTTTTAATAAAAAAAAAAAAAACGATGCATGACACATTACCGCTGATAATGTTAGTAAAAAAACTATAATTATTGACCACGTAGTTTCAAAATGCAATAACAAATGACATTTGGCGACGTTCCATTTAAACGACTTTACACCCGTACCTAAAGATGTTTCACATCAAAAATTAAAATTTTTGCATATACTGATACTACTTTACAAAATGTATAACTTTTTTTTTCCGTGATACAGGATTTAACTATTATATTTTATCCAATTTTGAGCAGTTATTAACAATTTGTAATTTTCGAAATGTCATTTTTTAAAAAACTATGGTTACCATGCTGGACAAAGGGCCACTTTGTAATTTTGAGCTGTTTGAATTTATACATATATACATATACATATAAAAATTGACATTTTGCACCGGAAGTGGCTTATCCCGGCCGTCGCACCAGGATTTGACTAGGCAACCCTAGCGCTTTTTCTTTGTCATAATTAATACTACCTTCCCTGAAAATTTCATCCTGTCACAAATGAGCTTCATATATTAACGCCCGCCTCTTGGTCTATAACCAGTATACTAAATAAAATGAAAATAACTGTAAGTTGGGTTGCATCATTTTATATTGCAGGGGTTTTAAAATGTGTTTGTTCAAAAGACAACGAGCACAAAAGCGGAACTGGAATTTGACTGACAGCGATCGCAGTGGCAGTCCAGTAACTAATGAGTCAAGAACTACGAATTTAACAATGAATGCGAAGAAAATTTGTATGTGGCTTAAGAAATTATTGTGAATGCACACGGACAATAGCAGTTTCAATAATATAATTTATTGAAAAATTATATAAACTGGAAATAACCATTGACTTTATAATACATGGACTACTTATTCCTATCCCTTGACAATTGTAGTTCAATTTATTGCAAAATTAGCGCTGCTCAATGTTCCTAGTCGATCAATGTCTTGGCCGCTGTAGGAGAGTTTAATAATTATTGATGTGAAACATTTTATGGGAGGACAAAGTATACAAATTCGGCTACTGGCCAAAGACAAGAGTCAGGCCAATAAACATAAAAAAAAAAAAAACAAAAAACATGGCGCAAGTGTAAAATCGTTTGAATGTTCCGTCGCGTCTTCCCGCACTATACTGTTGTAGAGTCGCTATGTTACGTGTGTGTTTGTGAATTGAGATAGGGTAAATTGGGGTAAACTAGGGTAAATTGAGGTAAACAGAAACTAAGGTAAATTAGGGTAATTTAGAGTAATAATTAGGATAAATTAGGGTAAACTAGGATAAATTAGAGTAAACTGGGGTAAAGGTGGGTAATCAGGGTAAATTAGAGTAAATTAGGGTAAATCGGGGTAACTTACGGTAAATTAAAGTAAACTAGGGTAAATTAGAGTAATTTGGAGAAAATTAGGGTAAATTAGAGTAAATTGGGGTAAATTATAAATTCTTATCCCTGGAACAACTGAGCCGATTCTAAAAATTCCTTCACAAATTATCTTCGCAGGGGGAGGATTTCTCGCGGGGGGAGTAATAAATCATAAACTCTTATCTATGGAACTACTGAACCGATTCTAAAAATTCTTTCACTAATAGAAAGCTACACTATCTTTAAGTGAAATAGGCTATATTTCATTTTGATAAAGTCGCGGGGGGGTTCAAGCTATAAAAATGTTTCACATCTGCCAGACGTCCCACGACGGGTGGTTAGGGCAAAGATGCCATATTTAGCTAAAACAATGGAAGGGAGTGTAATGAAAATACGCGCTTATTTTTTAAAACTTTGGAAACGTAACAAAAAATATTGCGCGTTTCACTTTTTTGCACTCACAGCTGCTGAGACAATTACGTTACCTAGAAAACAATCAGAAAATATCACAGAGTGAGATAGACAAAGTATGTGCACTTGAATTTCGGCTGAAAAAAATGGCGGATCGAACGAACCAATCAGAAATCGATTGCCCTTTGTCTTAACTCTTACTAGAGAAACTCTATTCTGCTTGTAGACATAATAGAAAAATTCTCCTTGATCACAGAAAAGACTTATCCAAAATCGAAAAAGAATAACAGAGCTTACTTGAACAGGCTCTGTTAGATTCTTTTCAAATTTTCAACGGGATGTTTTTGAATTCTTATCTATATTTATTTTTTGAGACCGCCAACCATTTGATGGTAACGAATTTGTAACTGGCTAAAACCGTATGTACTCTGAAATATTAATGCGTGTCTTGTAACTGCATCTAGTAATCTCAACACTCCATCTGAATATCCTGGGTTCCTAACGTCCCTCAGGGTTCTTATTATTTTTTACAACTCTGTTGTATAGAATTTCTATTTTTTGACGGCGAATAACGTATTTTGAAATCTTTTTTGTAGAAAAAATGACTAGTGCTAGTCTATATATTTTTGTGTTAACCGCGGTTATCTATTTATTGAATATTAATCGACCAGTTAAAAAACAATAATTATTTTGATGGCTACCATTAGAAAACGTTTTATGTGCGTTCTATCTGTTGCTTATATCACTTCACGCTGAATTGTTGAAATATTATAACAGTTTATATTAACATAGTAGATGATAGTAGTTAGTGTACAAATAATAATAAAACTTACCTTTTATTCGTAGGGAGATGAACTTTGATAGATAAAATTTTTTTAGAATTATTTATTTTTATTTGAAACTATTTGTAGCTACGTAATTTAACGACGAATCGTCCAACATGATTCATTAAATAATTCTAAAAAATCTTATCTTTTAATGTTCTCATAATATTGTCATTAAATAAAAGTCATTATATAGATGAATATTTTTTTTAAAACTCCCACAATATGATCGATTTATTTAAGAATATTTGGTATACTTAAATCTATGCAAAATTCTTACTAACTAGTGAAAAAATCTATTTAAAATTAAATAATTAACAAAATATATTTTTATTGTCATTATAGGCTTAAACTGTCGGGGGCTGAGATTCGAGAATTAAAGATTAGTTTGTGATAAGAATTAATATTGTAAGAACTAGAAGCGATTTTGATTTCATTGTCTGTTTTTTTGTAAATATGTTCAGCAATAAAGACTATAAGCCCTAAGCATTTGCCAATTATCAATATAACGAATGCCAAGAGAAGATCAGAAACACTAAAAACCCTTTCGCCTATACCCTTTTCTGTTTCGAAAAGTCGTACATGTTCATAGTACGTCTTCAAAGTTGTATTGAATCTCATATCACCGTACCACTTCCCTATTAAACCAGCCTGCACCATTCCCAAGAGCAGATCATTGACGCGGCTTGCGTAAGCCGAATGTTTGGGCATTACATAGGCTAGACGATAAACTGATGGGCACTCATTTATCACATGGACAATAGGTTGACCAACTTTCCCGATGTATTGTTTGCGGACGTCCAAGAGAATAGAATCTCTTCTGATTAAGTCAGCGATATTGCCTTGATAAGCCATTGCTTCACTGATTTCAAATTCTGGTGGATAATATTCCATTTGTGTTGCCAGTTTCTGTATGATCGGATCGGACGAGTCGCTTGGAAACAGATCCGTAACAATTGATTTGGAATGCGTTCCAATGTTTAGTCCACTTTTGGATAACTGAGCCAGTGTATTGATGTCAGGATAAAACGTCGGAGTTGAATACACTATTACTAAACTTCCCTGAAATGCGTTTGTCAACGTCAAACACACCAGAAATAGTACGAACAGAAGAATTCGATCGGATGTAAAAGATGGCAATTGAGATACACCGACTGAGATGAATAATGATAATGAATCCATCGCAAGAACGCTTACGTCTGGAACTGATGCTAGGTGGTGAATTTCTTTCAGTGTTCTTGTAATGAATATAAAACATAACCAAATCATAACCAATGTAATAATAATTCCCCACCACGTTATCGTATCGAGACAATATAAAATCAAGGACCAATCAGGAACTCTGTCTGCCTTGTGAACTGCAATGCACAGATCGTCTTGGTGTATTACGTTCGTAAATTGGATATCGTCGGTTTGATAATATTTAACAAAATATAAAACGTTAATCCAAGAAATATCACCGTTCAACAAATATTTCAAAGCTCCATTAAATGAACCATTCGGAAGTCTTTCACCATATAATTCATACTTTTCGAGTTTTATTAAATGTTTAGTAAAATTCATCTTTTTTTCCAGCTCAGATAAGACGTTTGCTTCTAAACCAAAATAGCCAACCACAGTTTTATTTTCGTTCTTAATAGGAATTGATAATAAAGATTTAAACATGGCTAGATAAATTGGGTATTCTTTTAAATTAGGTATGTTTGTGTCAATTAAAACACGATTACTTGAAATTTGAGTTTGGTTGTACGATTGGATTTCTCCCCAAGTATGATCCTTTTTCTGAAATGGGTCGTAAATATGAACTGTTAAATCAGATTCACAATCGTCTTTGCAATAGATAATTATAATATTTCTTGTGTTATAAGCAATCCAAAGCTTTTCAAATAGTTCTTTTAAACTGCTATTTGTTGAGTATTTTTCATAAAAATAAATGACAAATCTCTTCTGTGAGTTAACAAAGTCAAAAATGTTAATTGAATCCATCCAGTTAGTTAACACTTCTATATTTTGTATAACAATTATTATATGTTTTACCGAAATCACTTGTTCGCTTTGAAAAATATCGTTGGATTGTTTATTTGTGAAATTAGTTTTAATGTACACTGTTGACATTTTTAAGTTACTAAACATTTTTAATAGAACATTTTCTATGAAGCCATTAGCTTCATCACTAATTATTAAAGTACATTTGTCATCTGTTTGCAATATTACCTTCCAAAAATCTTCGTATCGTAAATGCTTTTGGTCAGTATCCTCAACATTTATTTTCGTTTGAAAAGACAATGGAACAAGAATTAAAATATTAAAAATTAAAATCATGTCAAACGATCATACAAAAGATTGCTTCAAACTTTCGAGTTTTTTATTCTTCTTGTGTTATAATATTAATTTTGATCCGAAAATGTAATATATTTTGTTAGAAAATAAAAATGTCTGTTAAAGATTTTTATTAATAATTCAGAGTAAGTACTAGGTAATTTTACATACAAATTGTGTTGTCGACATGGAAATGTTTTACTAAAAAGCCGCATTATTGTGATTACATTTACATTTTCCTTATAGGCTGAGAGCTGATAACACTTTTTTATGTGTTTATATAAGACTTCGAACTTTTTTTAAAATGTTAAGTACTTTTATACATATATCTCTACAAGGGGTAAATACTCTGTCAGTTCAAACGCGGGACAAAACCACCCCATATTTTTTTCCCTCTTGCGAAAAAGTTAGAAATCCTCATAATAACAAACTTAGTTCCCAAGTTGGCTTCGAAAGGCATGTTTTCTGGCAACTAATAATTTGTAGAGAAAAAGAGGACATGAAGGGGATATAGGTATCACTTTTAGTACGTTGTTCACACGTTGTTCCCGACAGTGCATACAACATTTGAACTAATTAAATTATATTCTATTTCTGGTTTTTGGTAAAATTTCATCTTTGACAGCAGTGGTTCTATTTTAAAATAAACACAGTAATGTAGGTATTGTTCTACGAATTTAAAGAGGACAGTGTGGTGTAACGGTTAGCGTAGCCGACCTTTGGATCACACTGTCGTGGGTTCGAATCCCACCTTCGCTCATGGATGTTTTGTAATGTAATTTAGTTTTAAGGAAGTTGTTATTTAATGTAATTAAGACGCTAATGACCTAAGTTGTCGGCGCGTCTATAATGTACAATAAATAAACAAAAAATCTACGAATTGAACAATGAACGCGAAGAAAATTTATACTTATGCAGGCTTAAGAAATTGTGAATACTCACGGACAATAGCAATTTCAATTATACAATTTATTGAAAAATTGTTTACACTGGAAATAAATAATAATGACTCGTATAAACAATACAAAGTAACACATTGAAAAATGGGCTTGAGAATGGCCGAGCGTGTAGCAGTTCTGTTGTTTACATGGCGTTGCTATGGTTCCTCTGTTACAGTGTCAATTGGATTTTCAATTTAATTATTAAAAAAAATAATGAATTGAAAATATGAATTGGTGCTAGGCCCAAATAACCTTAGCTGTTGGTGATCTTTTTAAAAAAAATGTTCTTTAATAAAAGTCGACAGTTTCGTAAGAATTTCTTACATCCCCAGGACCTGAGTTAAATATATAAATGAATACAATTTGTTGAGAAAAAAAGAAAAAGAAAAATGAAGTTTTGATGCTTACCCTTAATGTGAACAGAATTACGATTATAAACAAATACATTGCTGTTACAAATTAATTATATTATTAAAATTGATACAATGGTCTCATCTATAGTGATATATTGAACAGTCCTCAGATAAATGAAAAAAATTTATTTGAAAAAAACAATTAAGAGATTGAAATATTATGTAAGTTATAAATGCATTTTATATAACTCAGGTCCTGAGGATGTAAGAAATTCTTACGAAATTGTCGACTTTTAATAAAGAACATTTTTTAAAAAAAGTATTACACTGGCTTCATTCCCGTCAACCTATTCAAACGAAAAAGAAAAAATATTCCTTATGCCCTTCAACATATGGGGCGGGTCAAAAATTGGGAAGATTTTGTAAAGCCATCGATTTCAAACGATCTTTCTTTATAGCTATTATCACCAGCTTTCCAAATTATTTGTGCTTTACTCTTGTGTTGTATCTTCCAAAAGAGGTTTAATTGCAATGACACATTGGCCTGTGATTGACCGGAAATAGTTGCTATTGGTTTTAACTCAATATCAAGCAACAGCGCGCTTTCGTAACTTCCCTTGTCAAAGTGAAAAAAATATTTAATTATTTATGTTTTCCAATATTCGTCCAAACAACATGTCACTTTTTCTCTAGACTTTACTAATGATAAAAAAAGCTGTTCAAATTTCAAGTTTTATAAACATTCATGAGTGAATAAAAAAAAAATGTTGTGGTTTTGCCCCGCGTTTGGACTGACAGACTATTTAGGCCTTGTAGAGATATATTAGTCATCTTTTAAAAAAAGATCCAAGTTTTATATAAATACATAAAAAACGTGTTACGTGTTATTAGCTCTTAGACTATTATAGATGATAGACTTTTCAGAAAAGTGAATTTAATGTACAATGTATTTCTATATTTATATACAGTTATCCCCCGCTTAACGCTTGTTAATTGATTTCATGTAGACTCTTTAAGAGGGATGTGCGATCTAGATCGATTTTGCGGAAGATTGATCTTTTTTCTTGCGATTCTCGATCTTTTGAATCGATCTTTATATCTCTAATTTTTTATAAGATCGATTCTTTTGGGGGGAGATCGGCTTTCCGATTAACATAGTACAATTATTTTTTTAATTTTTTTGTACTGTTGACCATATTATATTATAATATGTAATACATTTATAATAAACTAGCGGCCCGGCCCGGCTTCGCCCGGGTGCTAAGAATTTATGACTTATTATCCCTTCTCCGTGAGAAATTCTCCCCCTGCGAAGCGAAGTCGGGCTGGTGGTGTTAATAATATTAGTAGGATTCCGCCTATACGCTAAAATACAAAAGAATTTCAAAGTTACGTTTTGTTACTATCCCACAGAAACTATCCCTCCCGTGAAAAATTTATCAAAATAAAATAACTCAGGAATAGTGTAGTTTTCATTAGTGGAAGAATTTTTAGAATCGGTTCAGTTGTTTTAGAAACAAGAATTTATGATTTATTACCGCCTCCCCCCCCGCTGAAATTCTTCCCCTACGCAGCAAAGTTGCCTGTCATTGTTCTCCTACAGTTTATAATATTAGTATCGTGTATATTAGTATAGATAGCAAAAAAATCCAAAATCCAACACCCTTGTTTTACCCCCTTAGGGGTTGAATTTAAAAAAAAACTCGAATAGCCTATAACTTTCCCAAATAAACGGACTAACAACATTTTTTTTTTAATCGGAGTGGTAGTTCTTGAGTTATAAACGCATAAACGGACAGTATAGATAGTCAAAAAATCCTACACCCCCGTTTTACCCCCTTTGGGGTTGAATTAAAGAAAACTCAAATTGCCTATAACCTTCCCAGATAAACGGGCTACCTAACAAAAAAAAAATTTTCAAATCAAACTGGTAGTTCCTGAGATTAACACGTTAAAACACATCAACAAATTCTTCAGTTTTATTAATTAGTAAATAGTAGGGTGCATTGTACGGTATATACATACTTTCTCAGTGCGCTCTCAACCCCTGTAATTTTTTTTACAAAATTTCTTTACGAATAGTCTTTATAATTGATGTCAAGTAGAAAAATCTCATTTTCGAAAAATAAAAGTCTGTCTGGTCTGTCTGTTTGACTGCTGTCGTTTTTGTATGTTTGTTTGCTTATAACTAGAGAACCACTGCATCAATTTCGATAAATTTATAATGAATCGTTAGCTTAAAGTTCGACTTAAAATTAAAGGCTTGTACCGCTTTTACCTTTAAACTAATTATTAGACAAGCAGTAAAATATAAACAAAATTTAATGTCTACATCACAGTGGTGGAGACGAGCCTTAATTAAGTAAAATAAATCTCAGATATTGTTTATCATAATTTGAAAATAAACTTTTTAAAAAGAAAAGAAAAAAGGGAAATTCACTCTTAGTTTTTTTTTAAACAACCGTTTACTGCAATACAAAACTGTTAATAATTGTTACAATTTAATTTTATTCAGCTGCTGGAGGTTCTGCTGCTTCAGATCCTTCGGTTGGAGCTTCTTCAGGTTTTGTTGCTTCGCTTGTTGCATCCCCCTGGTCACCTGAAGTTTCCTCTGTTGGCGAAGCATCCGATGGTGCCTCTTCTACAGCGGCCGGCGGCGATGTTGGGGGAGCTTCAGCGGCCGGCGGCGATGTTGGGGGAGCTTCAGCTGCCGCCGGCTCAGGTGCAGGAGGCGGTGGTGCAGCGTCTTCAGCAGCCACTCCTGGAGTTTCATCTGCTGGTTGTTCGTCTTTTGCATTTTTAAACGGCTTACTTGGCTTATATTCGGATTTTCGTCGCATTCGGCTGGCACTTAGTGGAAGGAATAATTTAAACTCTTGCGGCATTTCATCTTCAGTGTATAATCGGTCAGAGAAATAAATTCTTCGAATTCGTACATTTGCATGAATTTGAACTCGCGTTGTTTCTAAATAACTTGTTCCTATTATAAATAAAATACATATTATTTAAATCTGTATGCATGATTATACAATATATATAATATGCTTTTTAATTTTTATACGTATTGTTATAGCTGTTTATATATTTCACAAAATTAGTTCCTCTCTAGAGTCTAGGGCATTCAGTTATAAATATCAGATGTCATTATGAATCGCCTTAAAACTATGTTTTAAAATATAGTCTTTAGTGTGACCGTTTTTAGGATTCCGTACCTCAGAATGAAAAAACGGAACCCTTATAGGATCATTTGGTTGTCCGTCTGTCTGTCCGTTAAGACCCTTTTTCTTAGGAACGGCTAGAAGTATTAGCTTGAAATTAATATCAAATACTAAGGTCTACAACCACGTAGTTCTGTAAAAAATTTAAGCTTCTAACTCAATGCAATAAAAAGATAGAGCCTTTCAAATTACGTATTTTGTAACTCACTCGACCGTGATCAAAACCTATAGCGTACTTCACACGTTGACCTAGAACCTTGAAATTTGGCACGAAGGAAGGTAAAGGGAAAAATCAAAAAATCATTAATTTCTAATTCTGTGTGAAATTATTACGTGACAAACTTAATTTTTATTAAATTGTTATAGCGGTTTACGGTACGGAACACTCAGGGCGCGAGTTCTACTCGCACTTGTCTGTCTTTTTTTGAATTTCCTTACGAAATATGATTAAAATTAGTTGCAAAACAAATTATTAAAAACGCGCTAAAAAAACTATGACAATCACGGTTAATTAATGTAATGCAAAGGTTTTAATAAAATTAAATTAAAAATTGAAATATTTCTTTTGCAATTTCAGTTTCAATTACCATACGCCCGTTTTGTAAAATCAGACAAATTAAATTGTATTTGATTCCACCCATTACTTAGTCCAATAGGCATTGTTGTGCAAAATGGACGAACTCTTGTAGTTGACTGAAAATTTGACACTCGAAATCTGCGTCGCATGGCTTTGTCATCTAAAAACAAAAACAACAATATATTTTTGAAACTCAATTTCAATCAAGTCTTCACGCCTATGTGTATGTGTTTTAACCGGCGCTCGATCATTTCGCGCGCTTTTTCGAACTGCGGATAACTTCGCCTAGTGTAATTTATGTATTTGCTTTAGCTAATTTAAGTGTATTCTCTACTGGAAATTACCCCCTGCACTCTTTATCTCAAATCCTTTCTCCTCGGCTAAAAACGGTTACCGCTCTCCCTACTCTATTTTTAAAGCTAAAGGGTTCGAGTAAACGCTAAATGAAGAACTGGGTATCACACTACAGATCCTACAGGTGAAAAATTAAAAAAAAAAATGCCCTGGAAAAACTTACCTACAACTTTTTAAAAAATACGTATAATCTTTCACAAGTATAGCTACAACTTTTTTGAAAAAATTCGCCTGTATGATCCGCAGTCGTGTTATTCTTGGTCCTTCATTTGTCGTTTACCCTTTAAAAATAGCGTCGTTTTTAGGCGAGGGGAAAGGATTTGAGATGAAGAGTGCAGGGGGTAACTTTCGGTAGAGAAGAAAATTTGACGGGGGGGGGGGAGGCAAACCTATACTTCAGGGCGTACTTTCACCTCTGCCTCCTGCTTATAGATAAGGGTATGAGTAAAATTTTATAGTATACAAACCAAGAATTTGTATTTCAAAAGTGAAGTATTTCTTCATATTCTTGACAATCATAACTAGAAAAGGCAACTTAATTCCAAGCGACTGACGTGGATCTATTGGGCAGGATATATATGTTGTTGCTACGTTAGTGCCCATGAGTTCGATAACCAAAGACCTGACGTCTTCATCTGTAATGCGTCGGATGTGGCCATTTTTTACCTGGAAAAGTAATGGTTATTGATAATAAAGGTCAGACTCAAGACTATAAGCAACACCAATAAGACTTACCGTACTGTCACACACAACAGACAGTTGGTGAAAGACAATTTTGTCGGTCAGACAGACCTGTCAGTTAATCAGTACTAGACAATTTATCGGTCGAGACTAGGGTTGCCAGATCAAAAACCAAGATTTTCGGGACAGTTCTAAGGCGAAGGCAATTTATTTCAGAGGGGGGAGTTATTGTGAAAAAAATGATTTATTATTTTACTATTTTTAACTTCCCATTGGAAGTTATTGTAATGGGTCCGAAAATCGAAATCAAAAAGGAAATAAAATTTTTATATTTCAAGGTCACTACACTATTTTTACACTACTTTTAGTAAGATGTCTGTGTGTGTGTGTGTGTGTATGTGTGTGTGTGTGTGTGTACGTACGTACGTACGTATGTGTCCATTTCTTTCTAAGACGAAATCTCGAGAACGAAAAATGGTATCGACTACGTTGAGGTGCCAATCGACGCGTATTAACGTAAATATGATCTGAAAGAAATTTTTTCAAAATCGGTTCAGCCGTTCTTTTTTCTTAACCAAATAACCTCCAAAAAAGTAGATTTTATACAATATCTCGCGAATAAAAAATTATATCGACTTCGTAAGGGTGTCAATCGAGGCGTGTTAACGTCATTTTGATCCGACATAAATTTTATAAAAATCGGTTCAGCCGTTTTTTTTTTTTTTTTTTTTTTTTTAATTATTGATGTTTTAATGATTAAAATGATTACTTTTCTGTGTAATATCTAATTTAATTATTATTATTAAATATTTATCAAACTGGGAAGTTCGTCGTGTGGACCTCAAGGGTCGCACTTTAGTCCTAACAAACGACCCACCTCACGGCTTGTTTGTATTTATCATTAGACTTGTCTAATTTTATTAATTTATCACACACCAGTACACGGTGAGATGTGGGACGCGCTTCTGAGTGTGTAAATCACACATAATTTCGTGTGAATCTTTAATAATTCATTTTATTGTTCCCAATTTGTCTTTACCGACATAGAGTAAGTCCGAAAAATACAATTAAATACAGGTAAAAATATATATCTAATATGTACAGAAATTGCAGATAGTGCTAAATAAATAAGTGCTACTTAGCATGTAACTAGTGAGCACGAATTCGTTGAACTTATGCATTTCCGGGATAGAAGACTTAAATTCCGGGACACGAGACAAACTAACGAATTCCGGGACATTCCCGGAAATCCCGGCCATCTGGTAACCCTAGTCGAGACACCGCGCACGACCGACAGTCTATCAGACTTATGAAACCCATTGCTACCTAGGCACTTTTCTGGAACGTTGTTGTGATGCTAGATGTCTACCATAATGGAGGTATTATATGAAAATAGCATTAACACTTCTCTGACAGGTAAACCCAAAAGTTAGAATCATTTGTTTACTCTTTAAGGGACTGAGAAGGTATCCAGGCACCTTTTGAGTTTTCAATTTAATTTTTTTCTTTTTGAGAGTAGCCACGGTCTGAAACTCCGTTTTTGATGTGTAAATATCTTTATTGACGTTCCCCCCAAAAATTTCTGCTACAGAAATGTGTCGCGAAAGAAAAATTGTTAATTTCATTTCAGCGGTAACACTAATCTAGCAACCCTGCAGCATACATTATAATTTTTATTATGGTGCGTAACGTTTAATTTACTGTTGAAAATAATAGTATATTGTGCGACTAGGGGGAGAAAGAGGAGATTCCTGGAGTGTGGATTTTGCGGCACGAACAATATTTTGTTCAACTACCGCAAGAAATATGTCATTTACTGGCTCTGCTGAGCGTGGGCGAAATAATGGGTGACCTGATTGATTGCGTAAACGTTCCCCGTAATGAGCGTGGGCGAAATGGGATTTCGCCCACTCTGCACGTCAACAATCAGGGAACTCATTATTTCGCCCACGCTCAGCAGAGCCACGAAATGATTTATTTCTTGCGGGTGTTGAACAAAATACATTTTTGTAATATTTTTTGTATGTACTCCTTATTCATTATAAACCTTTTTAGTAATTTTATCGATGGTTTAAAATGCATTTATTAAAAAATCAAAGATGTTCTGAAAACTTAGTAGAAGATTTGTGAGCTCAACTGATGTTATAATTAAATATAAAAAAAAGTTATTTATATAAGTTTATTAGTATTTTATTTATTACCGTTTTATCCCAAATTGCCAAAGGATGACTCCCAACACTGTATAATATGGAAAGAAATCCGGCTTGAAAAGCATTCGCAAACATATTTTTTGTTTCCCCGTTCAAAATTAAAAACTATAAATGTCAAATCAGTATGATCGCGTTTTGTTTTATTTATTTTTTTTTTAAATACAGGACTGCAGAGAACAATGATGATTTTTAAAATCTTGATATTTTTTATTTCATTGGAAATTTATGACAAATGAGTGCTGCATTTTTTTCTTTTTTTAGATTTATTGATTTCATGAACCTTGGATTTCATGTGTCTCTACAAACAGAAATCTAAGTAGACGTATCGAGTTTTTATTTTTAAAATAAATTAAAAAAAGATTAGATTCCAAAACCGTTAGCTTTCTCTGTTGCACAGTAAATAATTGTTTTGAAAACACCGTATCTATGGTAATTCGAAACGCTCGACAACTGAGGTCAAGAATCTTATAAAGCGTATACAATACAGGGTTTCTCCTCTGAAATGTAAGTGGGTGATGTCTAGCTTGGTGATTGGTCACATGATCAGGATCACGTCAGTTTTCAGGGTTCCGTAGCCAAATGGCAAAAACGAAATCCTTATAATTTCGTCCTGTCCGTCTGTCCGTATTTCATAGCCATTTTACTCGGTGACTATTGGCACTATATACAGGGTGTCCAAGACTTGCGTTGTCGGCCGATATATTGATTTTGGGTGAAGATAGAAAAAAAGTTTAAATACAAAAGTTGTATAAATTTTAATGTTGTATAACCTAAAAATATTTTCAATTATACAGCCTGTCCCATTTAAGCGTGGCAGATCAAAGCTATGTTTTTTTTAACCTAGCACCCTATTTTTATTTGTTTTTTCAATTCTGCACCTAAATGTGAATAGAAATTGTAAGGGAAGCCATGCTCGAAAATTCAGTAATTTTTAAGTTATTCAAGTTTTTCAGAAATTTTTGACACATGCAGACCTTTACCTAAAATTCGACATAGCCAAAACAGAAACCTTTATCAAACTGAAATTTTGGAGATCATTAGTTGACGGAAAAATCAATGTCTGTCATAAAAAAATGTTTTTATTATACAGGGTGTTCAAAATAATGTACTTTTTTTACCTAACTTCAATCACGTGTAACTTTTGATTTTTAAATACAACGAGGTTATTTTTTTGCTGGAATTGTATTCTTTAGGATATTTACTAACACTTTTATTAAGAGTTGTCCATACCTAAACCTAATATTTTCGTATTAAAATATTTGGTTTAAGTATGGACAACCCTTAATAAAAGTGTTAGGAAATATCCTAAAGAATACAATTCCAGCAAAAAAATAACCTCGTTGTATTTAAAAATCAAAAGTTACACGTGATTAAAGTTAGGTAAAAGAAGTACATTATTTTGAACACCCTGTATAATAAATTCATTTTTTTAGAACAGACATTGATTTGTCCGTCCATTATCTAGTGATCCTCGAAATTTCAGTTTGATAAAAGTATCTGTTTTGGCTATATCGAATTTTAGGTAAAGGTCTGCATGTGAAAAAAATTTCTGAAAAACTTGAATAACTCAAAAATTACTTAATTTTCGAGCATGGCTTTCCTTACAATTTCTATTCACATTTAGGTTCAGAATTGAAAAAACAAATAAAAACAGGGTGCTAGGTTAAAAAAAACATAGCTTTGATCTGCCACGCTTAAATGGGACAGGTTGTATAATTGAAAATATTTTTAGGTTATACGACATTAAAATTTATACAACTTTTGTATTTAAACTTTTTTTCTATCTTCACTCAAAATCAATATATTGGCCGACAACGCAAGTCTTGGACACCCTGTATAAATGAAATTTGGAAGGTAGATGTCTTATATGAACCACTATACAATGGTGAAATGAAATTACGAAAAAAAAATTAGGGGTGGCCTCCATAGTACATGTAAATGAGGGATGAAAAAAAATTTTCAGTGCACATAAGCGTGTGGGGTATCGTTAGATAAGTCTTCGAAAATGATAAAGAAGTTTCAAAATGACATTTTTATTTAGGTAATTCAATAGTTGGTGATGATATGCGCTTCTAAAGTCGTAAAAACCAATTTTCATTGAAAGTATTTTATAAGTTCTACTTTATTTTTTCAGAATTTTCCACCCCATAGTTGAAAAGTTAGAGGGGGGGGGACACACTTTTTAAGACTTTAGATGCGCATATCTCACCAACTATTGACTTAAATAAAATGGTCATTCAACTTCTATATACATTATTTTTGAAAACCTATCTAAAGATACCCCAACACGCTTATGTGTTTTTTATCCCTCAGTTACATGAATGGTGTGCCACCCCTAATTTATTTTCATATTCAAACCAATTTTCGTTGAAAGGATTTTATAAGTCCTACTTCTTTAAATTTTTTCAGAATTTACGACTTTAGAAGCGCACATCTCACCAACTAAATATTGACTTAAATAAAAAAGTCAATTTGAAACTTTTTCATCATTTTTGAAGACCTATTTAACAATACCCCACAAGCTTATGTGCGCTGGAATTTTTTTTTCATCCCTCATTTACATGTATGGAGTGCCACCCCTAATTTTTTTTCGTAATTTCACTTTACTATTCTATAGCGGTTCATAGAACGCACCTATATACCTTCCAAATTTCATCTGTGTAGTGCCAATAGTCTCCGAGTAAAATGGCGGTGGACTGACGGACAAGACGAAATTATAAGCCATTTGGCTACGGAACCCTAAAAAGCGATTTTTTTTACAAAACTTGCTCAAATTAAAAAAATATCATTATACGTATTCTTTTCCAGAATCATGACAAAAAATCTTTTAAATTAATATTGTTTATTTTAGAAAATTTAAGATTAAAGAATAAACATTTTGATTTATTGATTCGCAATAATTACACGAAAATTTTATATATAATTTTTTTTAATAAATTGTTGAATTGAGTATGATTTCCACACGTAGCTGTTCCTTATTAGTGAGGGTAGGCACTGGGTTATCGATCACTTTGTAATCTAGGATACTTTGTGCGAAATGTCGGTGCAATCGAACCCCGTCGAGTGCCTTCGATTGCAAAGTCTCCTGGGTTAAGAGTTCCTTCATGGCTTGTTCGCGATATTTGTCACCTATCAAATGGAATCGTTGACGGCATTTCACAAAACTGAAAATTTTTAATTCTTAATTAATATTAACTGAATAAGGGGGTAAATATTGCTTTTTGTATGTTTGGTCGCTCTATCGCCTAAATTAAACGTCAAATTTTTATTCCCGTAATTGTTTGTCTATAAATCATTATCTAGGTATGGCAATTGTTTGAAATATGCAAAAAAGAACAAATAAACAAGAGAAGGAGAGGTTCAGCTATTTTGAACATAAAACAATAAGTTTAATGATATTTTACACCAAAAAATTAAGAATGATAATTAATTATGATAATTAAACAACGAATTTCGATGTCGCACCTTTAAAGATACCGCCCTAGTGAACCTGTGTTTTTGTGCGATTCCGTTAAATGTAATGAGAAATGAAACCAAATCATCTTAAATTCGGAAGAATCACCTGTCACCATAATTGTTGTTATCGAGAAATAATTAGAAATTAAATTATTTATGTTTACTTACTATGGCAAGGCAACTCGCGTATAACTTGGGTAAATGCTCGTATCTGATTTTCTCAATTCATTTCTGTATTCTTTTGGCAGGGGGTTAACTTTCGGTGGCGCTTTCACCATTGTAATCGATTTTTCCACTCAAAAAGCACCATTTTCTAAACAATCGCCTTACGTTTAAGTTGCCAACGTAACGTAAGTGTGTCTGTCAGTGTTGTCAATATTTCGTAGGGAGTTTCGACGACGCGTCGTAGGTTGGCAGCGTGCGCGTCGTCGCGAAACGAGACAGACGCGCGGCTCGGTAGCGTCGGCGTGTGATCGAGAGAGCGAGAGATTGTCGACTCGAAGTGGGGAGAGAACAACATCGGGTCGCTGCCTCCTATACTACTGTTTAGATAGAAGCTGTTCTACGGTTTGTTTGGCTCTGTACACTGGCCGTGTTCAGCTGGTGCTGTCAGTATTGTATGTTTGTTTGTTCGGGTAGTGTCAGAGTGTGCTCGCTAAACACATCACATTATTGTAAATCTTGTATTAGTTAAATATTTAGTAATAATAAAAAACCGCTGATATTGTTTCGTGTTTTTATTAGTGTTTATGCCGTGTTTTTGTGAAGTGTACATTTAAGTGTTTAAAATTTAACCGATTTATATAGTGTAAGTATATCAATAAAGCGCATCTATTTATAAGCATGTTGAACTGTCAAAACGGTGTTCGGTCAGTTGTCAGCAATTAAAATAAAATAGGCATTGTGTCGGCATGTTTGTTCCGGAAGGTTGGTGCGCTTAGTTTTGGGCCCGTATAGTGGAGACACGTCGGGGGTTGAAAGAACGGCTGAACGCGGGCGCTGTATTCGCTCTGTCTCTGTTTCGCTCCGAGAACGGAGTTATTGATTTTGTACTCGCCTCGCGGTGGTGGTTTCTGTGTTGGGAGACGCGCACCTACAAGCCCGTGTGTTGCTTGCCGGAGTATCTCTAAACCGAACCAACACACACACACACATACATAAACCACCTACCCTCGCGGTGCGTGTACACGAATAGAGGGTTGCTAACCTTATACTGCTGACCGTTCTTCGTCTTCCTTATGCTTCTTCTTACATCTAACTACAATATTACTGCAGTTCTTTTACTTTCTTCACCTGATCTTACATGAGAGTTGCATTTCATGCATCCCCTAAGATAATAATATTCGATCGGCTTAGAATCAGATCAATGTGGATTAATTTGCATCATTTACTTGCATTTTAAGTTCCATTTAAGCTTCAACTTAGTTTCCAGTTCAAACGTTTGATTAGTCGGTTCAAAATTTAAATGTTACTTAAAAGTTATGAAAAAGATGGTGCAAACATACAGTAGAATTGCATAAAAAGAGGAAAGATGAGGAAAATCACTTAATGTCAAATGAGCATGGCAATAGTACAAGGGTAAACAAATGTCATAAATGAGTGATTGATCGTAATGATTATACTTTAAGTTGAATCAGAAAAATGTGATTGGAATCAGTTATTTTGTCGGAGGGTTAAGTAGTAATCTAAAATTGATCTTGTCAATAGATTCACTTCGGATCGATCCAGATAGGTAATTTTCCAAGCGCCAATCGAATATGTTTAAATCTATACGTACTTGATTTTTCATTTAAATTTCCAATTTATTAATAACTTAAATATTTTATACTTATGTTATTAAGGTATAACCGTATACGCGGAAATCAGTGTGTTCACTAGAACATTTAGAAAACAAAACGTCGACGTACACATTGATTATGAACTGTAAAAGTAAAATTACGAAAAAAACAAAATTGCGTTTGTGTGGTCAGTTTAGTAATTGTTATTAAGATTAATTGTTATTGTAAGTTTCGTAACTAAAACTTTCAGTTACTACCTAGAAGATATTCAAATATTGAGTAATAATTCAAAGATTATCAGTTTCGATTTAAACGTAGAATAATAAAAAACTTTTTTTAACTGTTGAAAATTATTTAACACTCTTGAGAAAAAGGATTATTTCAGTCAATGGCACTGACTCAATTTTCGGGGATTTTACATTAATTTGTTCCCAATTTATCCATATCTCAACCTATCTACAACTTTGCACGGGAGTCTGGAATGCTATAATAGCATTGTTTTGGTGAAAAATAAGTACCTACCTACAGTATTTTATATTTTTAAAGAACTTGAGAATTCAAGCATTTAGGTATTTTAGTAGGTTGTATCTTTGAAGGTTGCTCCGTAACCTCCGAATATTTTCAGGGGTTGTTTCAGCACCCCAGAAACCCCGCAGTTGACGCCCCTGATTTCAGAAAATAAGATGTTATTCTTTTAGGTGTCATGTTGAAATCTACTGTTGAGAATCTGATCGATTTTGTGTGAACACCTGCTTGTACAAGGCGTACCGTTTTTTAAGACAGGGAGATTGAAAAGAAAGTTCCGCAATTGCCGTTATTCTTAACCCAAATTATCAGTGTGATAATTATTAAACATAAAATCTTTTTCCTATTTCCTTAATGGAAAGAATACGAATATTATTTTTTAAATTTTCTCTGATATAGGTAGTTATAAATCCAGGATACTTTTTAACCATTATTTCAAACGGTGCTTAGTAATGGACGAGCGGAGATCCAGGAGGGCTCGTGAAGCGGCGAAGGGGTAGACGTTGTAGTAACATTGTGTTAATTTTTCGCATTAAAGTTAGCGGTATAAATTATTTAGAATATTAATTTTAATAGCTAAAAAATCATTTCAGTAAAATAATAAAAATCTTTGTTTTTGTTTGAGTAAGTAACAATCGATTATAGTAGAAAGAAACTGCAAGTTCGCTAAATTGAAAAAAAAATATTCCTAAAATGTATCCACTTGTGATTTACCACTTTTAATTCTTCTTAAATGTAAATGCACTTAACACTGAAATACCTAAAAATAAAACACCTAATTCTGGGAAATAAGTTTACTCTAGGAGTGGTGTTCACCAGATGCCCTCTTTAAGACGTTTTTTGCTGTCATTTATAAATAGATAGTATTACACACATGTTTTTTATAATATAATATTATCTCTCTACCTAATGCGGAGGAAATACTTTGCGTTCTCTGCGATTTTTTGCTTGCCAGATTTAAATCTCGTTCATATTTAAAAGAATGGTCATGTTTACATTCTTTTTTAGTAATAATTCGTTTAAAAAATGTTCTAAGCAACTTTTTGTTGTCATTATTACCTATACTTATTTATATTTATGTGTCTGTGTATCTTTTGTTGCAGTCTGTAGTAGTCGTGCATAAATCAAGCCAAATGTGACAGCAGAATCCAGAAGTAGAACAGCAGTCTGCAGTGAGCAGAAAAGAGGAGCGAGTAAAGATCTGGAGGAGATGTCTCCAGCAGAAAGAAGAAGGGGTGGCAGAAGACGTTGCAGTAGCGGTCCGACAAACCAGGTCGCCGTCATGAAGACGAAGGGTGTTATATTGGCCGGCGCCATATCGGCCCTTTTGTTCGGACTGGTATCATTAGTGTCGTGTAGCGACAACATTTTGTCGCAATCACTGCAGCTCAGAAGTGTTTCGCCATTAACTTATAGTATATCTGTTATTCCTCATGATATTCATCCTGGTTATAGTGTTAAGCAAATAACAACGAACGATACTACCAATCACAATAACATTACGATAAAAAAACAACCGTTCAATTTTCGATTAGTTGAAACTGGGTTTTCGGAATTTTTCACAGTGCTTGAAAATGGTATGGTTATGACGACCTCCGATTTAACGCCATTGATCAATCAGCCAATTAATTTGATCGTTATTGAAGAAAGTCCGAACAACACAGCTTCGCATACTATACAGTTATACGTATTGGATCGAAAGAACATGCTTAAATTCGATACCAACGCCGTTCATGATGGTTTTAACGGACACATTGCCGAAAATCTAAAGGCCAAGAGTAAAGTCCAAGGAATACCGTTGTTACGAGCCTCAGCAATGACTCAAAAAGCCGTTCCTCTCATTTATAGCATCGTTGATGGAAACACCGAAGATGTGTTTGCCTTGCAGGCCAGCGACGGCGGTGACGCTCGACCCAGCGTCCTCGTCAGCAAACGGAATGCCGGCGTTTATGTGGTCACTACCAAACCGTTGGATCGAGAACGTATCGACAATTATACTCTAACAATACAAGCATCCGACACGTCGGGTATTAACACTGCCGTCACAAAAGTGTCTGTCATTGTTGATGACGAGAACGATAATAGTCCGATATTTACAGAGAAGGTTTACCGTTTCGTTGTAGGAGGTCCCGACGATTTGGATGGCGAAAACGGCACCAACAAACATTGGAAACGATTTTCTGCAGTTGGAAAGGTAGAAGCGACCGACAGAGATGGTGATAGAATCGCTTATAAACTATTAGTACCGAGCAATTTAGTGGTGATTGTACCACAGACTGGTGAATTACTGTTGACTGGTGAACCGCCCCAAAACTTGGAGCAGGATGTTGAAGTTGAATTGTTGGTCGAAGCTCACGATATCAGAAGTCCGAGCCGTGTTTCAAAACAATCGGCTCAGGTGCTGTTTCAGTTCAAGGCGCCACCTCAGCCTGTCGAGTTGGACGCCGCCCTTCAAGAACTGGAGGAACGTGAATTGCATCGTGGTAAGAGACGAGTTACTCGAGCTGTCAGACCTACGAAAAGAATCGAATTTACTGAATCGGACGGTGATACCGAAGGTAAAAGTGTATTCCAATTAGAAAAAGAAACTGAACGCGAAACTTTTAAAATACGTGATGAAAATGCTTGGGTTACGGTTGAACCTAACGGTGCAGTGCGTGTTAAAAAGAAGTGGGACTATGAAGAATTAGGACCGGAGAAAACAATTGACTTTTGGGTTACCATCACCAATGCTGGCAATGGCGGTAAGTCGAAACGTTTAATTTTTACAATAGCTATCACATTTTTGATTGCCTTATTTTATTGATGAAATTGAGACATTAATTTGAAAACTTCTTGTATACGAGGTCGGTGAAGATTTTTTAACGTTATATTTGTATAACAAAGCGTTGGTGGGATGTGATTGTCTGCTATGATAACAGGGAATTATGCGTTTAAGTGAACTTAGTTTAACCGTAAAGGTCAGGCGGGTGGATTTAAGAATAAAGATATATCAAAGGTACTGTCTTAAAATGTAAAGGTATGAGTATACCTCAACATAGTAAATTAAATCATTGTAGACATAGAATATAGAAAAACACTGTAAGAAAGCTTATAACTTATATAAGCTGCGTTGTGCATTCATTTTTGCGTAATGCCAACAAATAGGTAGAATTAATTTTTATTATGCAGTCCGAAGATATGTACAAAACTCTAAAATCTGAAAAACATTGAACAAGTCCGTTGAAGTCCAATAATTTATTAAAATACGAATAAATTTTGAAAAAAAATCATGTGGTTACAAACAGCATGTGACACTGAGGTCACACCTTTGTATCGAGTAATTAATTAATTGTAGATTATAGACGCGTCGACAACTCAGGTCATTAGCGTCTTCAACACAACAAATAATCCATTTGTGTATTAGAATCCGCCAGCCGGCATACACAAACCGACTGGTACGACCTCGGGTCCCTGGGAGCGCTAATTCCCTAGGAACATTGGAATGTAATTTGCGATAGCAACCACATTCCAATGTCCCCCCTGGGGGGTGTATAGAGTATTCATAGCTTACATAATATAAGTACAAAACAGTATTTTTTAACGGAATTTTTTGATTTTTAGCTATGATTTTTAGATAGTATCTACCTATAAAATATAAACGCATGCGTCTTCCATATATTTATACGAAATGTGACGTCACGACTCAGTTAAGAGCAAAAACGCTTTTTAGTGGGCGGGCTTAAATATTCTAAAAGGTATTTTTGGGCTTATTTGAAATCAGAATAAAGTGATTTAGGTGTTATTTTGTTAAAAAAAAATTTACTACTCTGTATATAGGTACTTCAAATAGCACAAAAAATTCCTGCATGCAAGTACCTTATTATAATTTTATTTATAACTGCAGATAAAACTTTGCTGCCATCAAAATGAAAAGAAAATCTCTGTAGGAAAGATAGATCACTCCAATTTGACTTGCTGTTTCCTAACCGTGTTACGAAAACAGTGCGTGATTTTGGATTTTTTCAATGTTGACCAATTATTTTTTGTCACCAAGTTCAGTAGATGATACTACGAATTACGAAAATCGTACTTTGGGGGTGTATTTTAGTTCTTTAAAGTGTGAAGTGGATTTTGGATGTGAAAATGATTGAAAAGTTAATAATGACTATACGATGACAATACGTTTAGAAAATCTTTTATGTAATACTAGGTCCAAAAACTTCTTGAACTAGCTAGCTTCAGCTTGAGTTCGCTATTTGTTATTTGTTCAATGATATGCCTCCACAATGAGAACAAAACGTTGTCGTATAGCTAATAGTTTAACCTGCAGAGTTTAGAGAGCTACCTTATCGGTTGGTAATCTCTTCTCGAAATGGCTTTGTTGTATAGTGGTTTTGTGTAACCCATTCCATACAATATCTGTGACTTCAAGCTAAAATGGCTTTCGTATGTCAAATTAAATAAACATTTTTTAATAACTTCAAATATCATATTATTTGTTTCGTAGAATATTATTTTGGTGCACCACTTACTTTACCCGATTACGACGAAACCAGAAAGGAACGGTTGTGATTTTATTTCGTTAATATTTGGATAAAAAGAAATAGATTTCTGTTTCTGCAAAACGTTTTGTTTCCATCACGAATTATAAATAAAACTCAAAACTATATTTCAAAAAGGCTTATTAAATTCTTTTAAAGGCCTCGTGTGTCATCCTGGAAACAGATATCAGTGGTTTGAGGTACCTTTTAATACTAGCTTTTTTTCCCTCTCGGCTCTGCCTGACATAAGAGCACCTTAAAAAATCATTATATAGACGGAAACCACAAGGCGTGGTGCATTCAGGAAGAACCGTCTTTTCATATGAGTGATAAAGTTTCTTTTTATCCCTCGGGAACTACTGAATCGACCGGGATAAAAAGTAGCTTGTGTTAATCCGGGTCTTAAATTACCTGAATGCGAAATTTCATTCAGATCCGTTGCGCCGTAACAAACATACATAGGTACAAACAGATTTTTACATTTATGTTAATTTATGTTAATCAATGTTTATAGAATGTTAGGATTAGGAATATTCGCAAAAATGGTGATGATGCTGCTGATAGACGATTATAGTTTTGTTCGGCACGTCGCGTCGCGTCGCGGCGTTCACGACGCTCGTATGGTAAGAAAGTGTCTCGTGACAATTAACCGACAGGTCTGTCTGCCTCCGTTGTAGCGGAAAATGGACAACTTGGATCATCATTGTAGCCGACGCAACCGCTGGAAAGTTATATCGCCATTAATATTATTTTACGAAAAAATTGGAACATAAACCTCTTTGGTGTTATGACCGCAGATATATTACATGCATAATGTACATAACCTTACATTATTCAAATATTCACGCACAAAATGTTATAATTATACCTACGTAAATATGTAAATAATAGTTTATATTTATGTTTTCGTGAAATGAATAATTTATGTACAAAGCCTTGTTTTCGGTCTTTAAATTGAAATAATTTGTACGTGAAATATGTATATAAATAAAATCTGTATGGTAATTTAGATAAACGTGAACACTTGAAAAACACATAAGCTCTTTCATTTGGGTACATATGAAGTGGTTTTAAATGAATCCAGTGTTCAAAAAAAAAATGCATTTGCAAAATCACTTCAGTAAGCTATTACACAAATAATTCAGTACCTCATTGATCTGAGAGTAATTATAGTGGATGAGGTCATACATCTTGATTGGGCTTCATTCTGGGGGTCAATATTTTAGTCTAGACTTTTTCGGGATTAACTATCTCGGGATCAGGATTTTTATGAAGGTGGTATAAAGTTCGAGAAAAAACTAATTTATAAAATCCGATATAGAGAATAATTCAATATGGAAGTTCGACTTAGAGAAGTTCAATTGAACGTGATTTCATTTTGCGATTGGAATTTACAAGTGTTAAAAATAATTTGTCCAAATCCTTAAACATTCGTTAAGAAGGGATTAAAATAAAACTGATAATAATAATAATAATAACGCGGTTGAATATATCAAATAGATTGTAACTATTTTTAACAACAGAATTCCATGTGTGACAGCAGGTTCGATTTATGCAACTCATTACAATAACAGAATAATAATATATCACATTTCATTTTTCACGTGCACATAAAAGATATATCTCGTTCTTCTTCACACCGCAACACTCCACGTTTCTTTCTCTCTCTCACTATTTAATCGAAAATGTATATAAATCGTTTCGGGAATTCTATAAAGCACCCTTCGTGATTTTACCAGATTTAACAACATTTTTTGTCGTCTATTTCACTCACACCTGGACTATTTTTATCTCTTCTCTCGGTTTGTTCCGTTCCAAAGTAAGATCGTAGGGGGTTGAGAACGAAAGAACACACATTTGTATGGGTCGGGGACACAACGTCTGGTGAATCATAGATGTGGGGCCCCCTTTTCTATTTCTATTGTTCGATTGTAAGTCGGCACACGCCCTTTTGTCACAAAATTGCATCTGCACCCGATTTCTATAGTGTTCATCACACAAATGCAGTTGTTGCAAATGTTTCCGATTTAGATTGCTGATAGTTGACCATTTTTGACTACATACTTTGATTAACGCAAATAAGGGTTTTTAAATTTCTTGTACTTTTTTAAACGTACTAAGCTTGCCGTTTACTGTTGCGAACGAATCTGTGTTGAGCTGCCACTAGTGGAGTGAGCTATTTGGAATATGTTATTGTCTTTATAGAATACTAGCTGCCCGGCCCGGATCGCCCGGGTAGAGCTAACTTATTCTAATATATATTATCAGAAAATGAATGACGTAGCGAGCTAAAAATGGTTACATTCATCCGGATTTGCCAAGCACAATAAACTATAAATTTATTACGTCAGGGCTCATTGAAGGAGAGTTTTTGTGTGACGAACTGATACGAGTATTTTCCATTTTATATTTAAGAATGCCACTTAAGATGTGGCAGATAGTATTCTGGCTGCACAGCGGCGGCATGGTACAGTTTCGCTAAGTGACGAATATCTTAATGTGAAAACGCAGTTAATAATAATAATAATAATTTTTTACAAACAAAAAATAGTTTATACTTTATACAATTCGGATTCCTAAGTCTAAGTTTCAAATATCTGTCAACAGCTATAACCAGTAACCAGTGCAGTTGTACTTGCCTACATTGTCTCATTTTTAGTGTATTTGCCATATGGGCCCACATACACAATTGGCGTCGGTCGGATGGCGGGACCTAGGGGTCGGACTAAAATTTCTCGACGTTTCATAGCCTCCTGAATACTTTGGCACCATTTTTGGAAATGTCTGTTTATATATATATATTTAGATATATATATATGTGTACGGGCTATAACTTTCGAAAGAGTTAATTGATTTTGACGAAATTAGGTAGGCACGTTGAAATCCATCACCGCACGAAGCCTATTTAAAATGGGCCCAATCGGACCATTTTAAGGGTGGTTTTTAAGGGTTGAAAAATGTTTTTGGGCCCAAAAATGCCGAAAAAATTTTCAAAATCGTTTCAAAATTGAAATTTAACCCTTTAGTAACGATTAAAATGTAGTGCTAAAATTTTAATAAAATCGGCCCGACAGGACCGGACTTACAAGTTTTATGAAAACACTAGTTTGCGGATAATGCTTTACTTACTGAAGGGTGTATTTAATTTGGTACCGAGGTTGCATTGATAAAAATATTGAAATTAAGAAAAAAAATATTATTTTAAGGGATGTATTAAGGGGTTAAATTTTTTATTTTGTCCAAAAACAAACTTAAGTTCACATAATAAAGCCACAATGCCAGTATTAGCAAATACACTATATTGTCGGCAGGGTTTTGGCACTGCGACCTGAGTTTTTTTATAACTGGTGGCAAGTTTGTTTCAAATAATGCGGAACATCGACATTTTTAAAGTTCCGCTATCCGACCGACCACCGACTGACATCAATAATATATGTATCTGATTATCTGCCCATATTATATATATACTAGCGGACCCGTCCCGGCTTCGCTCGGGTGGTATGAAATTATGATTTAATAGCGGTCACCCATTACTCCGCTCACGTATATTTAGTATAGCTGATCCGGCAAACGTTGTTAATAATTTCTAGGAATAATTACATTACTCACTCGCTTCGCTCGTTCGTTTGAATTTTATTAATACAGTACTCACTCGCTTCGCTCGTTCGCTTGAATATTATAATTACATTACTCACTCGCTTCGCTCGTTCGTTTGAATTTTATTAATACACTACTCACTCGCTTCGCTCGTTCGCTTGAATATTTTCGCCTACACACTCGCTTCGCTCGTTCGCTTGAATATTATAAATACACTACTCACTCGCTTCGCTCGTTCGCCATATATGTATTTTTTAAAGCTTAATATAAAAATCGCGATTAAAAATCAGGGGTTGATCGTATAAGGGTGAAAATTTAGAGTTGTATGTATTTTTCAATGCTGAATCATGAAAAAAAAACAAAAAATTTTGTCAAAAAAATAAAAAAAATTTTTTTGGGGTGGACCACCCTTAACATTTAGGGGGATGAAAAATAGATGTTGTCCGATTCTCCACCCTACCCGATAAGCACACAAAATTTCATCAAAATCGGTCCAGCCGTTTCGGAGGAGTTCAATAACGTACACCGCGACACGAGAATTTTATAAGATACTAAGTACAGTTTGAATTGAACCATCGCTTAATCGGGACAGCCGTTTAATTTTAAGGAACAAAAATAAATAGAGAATACTTATAACTAGAATTTTAGATAGATGTAAATTATAGAGTATGGAGGCTTGACAGCTTAGGCCATTATGTTAATGATTTATGCTATAGGTACTAGAATTGGTTTACTTGGGACATCATATAACCGGGACAGTGCCTGCTAGATGGGTTAATATAATATACTATTTTAAGGAACTGCATGCGATGTAGTTTGGTACATTATACATTGATTGAAATTGGTTTTAACGTAAATATTTTTCTCTGATCTATTTCATGTGTCATTTTATTTTTGTTATTTGTTCCAGAATTAATTTACAGTAGATAGATATCGTAAATTATGTTCGCTCGACAAAACAGGGCATATACGCGTCTTATGTAACTTTCGGTATAGGCTAGGACTTTTTCCTACTGCCTCACGCCGAGAAACGGGAATTCCTGTACCGGCCATCTTGTTTGAGGTTTTCCATGGTTTCCCTCAATAATTCCAGATAAATATCGAGATGGTTATTTATTCAAGGCCATGGCCGATTACCTGTCAAAGTCCTATGTTCCCAAAGTTGCCTATCTTATCCTAATGTCCTATAATTCCTCCATTCGCACATTGCTACTAATTAAGTTGAAGTATAAAAATGTAAAAAACGGGAAGTGGTAAAAATGGAAAATAGTAATGGTGCGAATGGCGTCTGTTATGACAATGTCGAGAAACGGACGTTAAACGCATTATTATTATTATAATTTACGGTATATGATTTGCTTGTATATAATTGGGGCAGCCGTTGAATCGAAACAAAATGTTTTAGTCCAGAAATTCTGCAGGACTAAAACATTTTGTTTCGAATATCTGAATTCTGGATCAGAATCCAGATATTGCGTCCCAAGTATTTACTGCGCCTATAAGTAAATACGCAAAAAATAAGAGTAAATTTGTCACATATGAATGACCGATTCTGTTTCGTCAATGATCGCGACTGACGAAGCGTTGTACGTTGCCGGTACAATACGTACAACAATAATAATTTTTGTATAGTTATTCTGTATCCCGGATGTATTCGTTTCAATATAAACAAAGTCCTCTATGTCAGTTGGATCATTGTTTGCGTAACACGGTAAGTCTTCTCATTTAAGTGAGCGCACCCAGAGTTAGAATAGTGTTTTATGGTTGTATATTGTGTTTCTATACTCCTCATTGTACAAGTAGGACCATAGTTATATAAACAGTATAACAGTTTGTTTATTTAGACAGATGCGCCCCAACAGCGGTTGTCAAGTCCATCTCAGCTAAACAGTAGATTCGATGTAGAAATAAAATACTTGTTTTATGGATTCCGACTGCTGCATTACACATCAAATTTCGTTGTATGTGTACTTGCTACTGTAGATAGATTGTAAATTATAGACGCTCAACAGCAGAGGTCATCAGCGTCTATTATGCTACTGTTCCGAAAATTGGTAGATCCTAGGATTGAAGCGCTAAACCTAATATTTACCAGTTTACGTACAACGTGTCACAATTTATTTAATTTCGAGCTTTTACCGGACCATCAATTCTGTAGAATTTACCAGGACGTGTTTCTGGAAGCCGGATTACCATAATATGGCTACGCTGGCGATGGGTGATTAAGATTGAAAATAATTCGTCAGGAATATTTGAGGAGTGTTTTTTCAAAATCCGACATGCCCACTCGTGTAAAATCTCGTTTTATATATTCGGTTTTTGGATGTTTTCGATCGTTTGCTGTAATCAGAATCACTCAAAACCAAACATAACTATGATAATAACCCTAAATCAGTCAAAATCAGATATGTGTCCACTTTAGAAAATAAATTACAGTATCGATCAAAAAAGAACATTTCCAAATATATTTCACATCTGAGATTACAACATTTTACAAAAGTAAACGTATTCGTATAATATAATAAATGTAGAGACAGTTTATATTAGAAATCGTGTCCATCGTGATTATAATAAAATTAAGCAAAATCGCAGGATAGTGGACAAAATAATTTGATTTATTAAATTAAATGTACGACGTTTCGTCTATAGATTTAGACTTTTTCAAGTACCCTATCTTATGTTAATTGCTATGGTTAGTAATTAATATTAATTTTCATAAATATTGTTATTTTTATGATTGTACTTGAAAAAGTCTAAATCTATAGACGAAACGTCGTACATTTAATTTAATAAATCAAATTATTTTGTCCACTATCCTGCGATTTTGCTTAATTTTATTGTAGAGACAGTTTTTCGCATTTTTCTCAAAATTATTTTAGGTAGTTATGGACAGATCTGTTTTTGAAAGAATGCTCCTCATTTATAATTATATATATTTTGATTTCGTTGATTTATTTTTCCTAAAGCTTACGTTGGTGTGTGATTGACATAACCAATATGTTTCAATAGAACAAATGTGAACAAGTAGTTAAAACTGTTTCTATTTTTATAAAATTATAATTATCTGTTAGTTCAATGCGTTTTAATGTTGAAGAGTCATTGCACTCTTTTTTATTAGTCTGTTAACACTTCAGTTTTAATCGATCGAATGTAATGTAAACGGTGAGATTTTTATTAAAACTTCGTAAACTTGTCAGCGATATTGAACACTATTTTATCCTAAAGTTTACAGTTTCTGTGACTGTGTACCGTCGCTTGTAACTGGAAAACCACTAAACCGATATGAATGCAATTTTTATATTATGTAGTATTTTTTTGGAATTTACGAAAAATACTCTATACATACATAATTGTATAAAACGTGTGCAAAGTATGACTGAAGCGCTTAAAAACGTAAAAAGCTCTTATTAAAATTTAGAAAGCGATTAAAAAATATCTTCTGAGGTCTGTGCCTTATTGATTTGATGTGAAGTTAGTTATATACTTTTTTGTATGATGATTAACTGTGTCCATGTAAACGTTTTGTGTTTTGGTGATTTGTGCTCACTTTTTTAGTACCTATTCAGTGTCTGGTTCCATCCCTCTTCAAGAAATTCATTGACTGTAAAAATGACAATTTAAATATAAAATTATATTAACCAAGTTTGTAATCATTTTTCAATGGTACCTATTACATAGAAAAAAACCACAATCGCGTAAAATATGTGTTTGTAAAGGTTATTAAGCAGCCTGAATAACAGTTAAATATGTAATGAGTCTATTATTGAAAGAAACGTTAGAAAAAAACTACTTTTGTAAATACGCTAAATAATTGACAAGGTCTGAGAAATGGTTTATTCATTTTGAGAACCTTTTTAATAGGTTTATTACACGAAAACACGTGCATGCCATAGCTGCATTGTAGTGTACTGATGGAACCCAACCAGGTGTGAAATTACAGTTGAAAAGGATCCAGTGCCACCTCTGACATATGCAAGTGGATTGTGCACTACATTAAATTAATAAAATAGTTATACCACCAACTGTTACAAATAACAAGGATTATCTGCCTTTTAATTTAATTAGAAAAAAAATTAAATAGTTTAAACGTGTTTGTAATGGTTTTGATTCGGCATATTTTGCAAGTCATTTTATTTGGGATTTCTTAGAAACGATTGTCGACATTTTTAAAACGGAGAGTCTTTTCAAGTAAAGAAAAGTAGTATAAGAGAAATAATAATAACAGCAATTGGTACTAGACCCAAACTATTGTGCACCTTAAAAAAGGAAGAAAAAGCATAAGGTACATTTTAACTAAGGACTAAGGTTAGGATAAGATAAGATATTTGCCCCCTGGTATATAGAAACACAGGAAAAAAGGGTCAAATATGTCCGTATTATATATGGTCATATATTATGTATAAGAAAATGTGGCTCTATATGATCCTATAATATGGAGATGCATATTAGGATGTTCACAAACTATGGGAGACTATTCCTTAAAGTTGATTTTTAGAAAAAAGCTCCTATGGACAGGCGTCCGAAAACACTTTATTACCGATTTGAAGCCCTCTGAAAATTTTGATTTTTCATGAATGAAAAATATAAATATTCAAAGTGCTGTAACTCCGAAACAAACTCTTTTCGGACCCCCGTCCATAGCAACAAAGGAATCGTCTCCCATATTTTGCCGGTGTCATATTTTGTAAACACCCTATATGCATATATGGTCATGTATGGCCAAATTTTCTTATTTATGACCATATTATATAATCATTTTCTCCGGGAAATAAACGGTGTACGTGTATGTAAACTCACAGGCTTGAGTGCATAAGTAAGATAATAAATATATACCGATGTCGTATGTTTTTCAATGATTCCGTAATATAATTTAAAGTCTAATTAGTGACGATTAATTTAAATTGTCCAGGGGAAACTTGAAGCAACCATAATTAAACTTAACGTGTTCATTAGTTGTTTTGTTAACCATTAACGGTCGCGTTTAATTTTATCCTCATAGGCATCCATATAGTTCCTTATAACCTACATAATCAACAAGCATGTACATTGTACACTGCAGCACAGATGGAAAAGCGCAGGTTTGATTAATTAGTCTAGAGCTTTTATGTGACAACACGGTCAATTCTCCAAACAAATACATGCTGTATATGCAAAACAGACAAGCTGTGAAATCAAAGCATATACGTATCCATAAATAATACTGGGTGTAAAATAACATGGGGAATTGGCTTTTTGTAAAAATAATTCCCTTGCGCATGCTTTTTACATATTTAAAAAGTATGGAACGAAAGGGGGAATCACACTAGCCATAGAAAATTTGCCGCCTTTAAAAAGAAGACTCGGAAGCACTATGAATTTTATAAAAAAAATTAAAGCGCTTCCCTTCCACCCTGCGCTCTATATATATAATAAGAAACGTCTGCAAAAGTAGTTTTTGTTTTTTTTTGTTTTTTTGTAAAACAATCACTTTTGATGAACGATCTTATACAGGGTGACACTTACAATGGCTATGTCTGAGGAACCAAAAAAAAAATAAAAAATCGCTGAAAAGAATTTCTATAATAGGGAGGGGAAACCAAATTATGTAATAACTACCTTTTTTCACTTACCCCCTCACCCCCAGCCACCCCAACTAAACAATCTTAAATGGCAACCCCCTACTTGCGATACCTTATCTGAAAGCTCTTAAAAAATGCTTTTCAATGGTACGCTACAAAGCGCAAGGTTGAAGCACTGTTTTTTTGGCTACTCTTTCATTTAAAACTAATCAAAAATTCATAGTACTTCTAGGGTTTTTTTTTTGAGGAAGCGGATTTTATATGGCTAGTGAGACCCCTCCTTTGTTTCGAATAAAAACTTACATCAACAACAGTCCAAGTGTATTCGTTTTAGGTGTTGGCTGGTTTAATATTTTTCAATAAAGTCTAGACTTCAAGGGTCTACTAATCAAGAGATAACAATATGCTCAATAAATTCGTTGTCCTTTCTGAAAAATCTATACAGTTTTACTTACGTACATTTCTTGAAAAGGATACAACTAATTTGGAAAATATTTATGTGTTTGTGTCTAGAACAACATTCTTTTCAAAGTTTTATAACTTTTAATCTTACTTAATAAGCCAAAATGCAAACAAAAATATTAGTCTGGCAGCTTGTATCAGCAGCTGACTTGACCCTCGGTGTTCAAACCACGACTACAGTGTGTTCATAACATGTATATTAGATTAAATTATTCGTTAATATGTGAAAGGATTTTTCAGTTTCACGCATTGCTCTTGCAAATCCCTTACAATACCAATTTCAATATTCCTTCCGAGTGTACAGACCATGCATTATAGAGCGAACGAGCAAAGCAAGTGATATCCCTTTTTTACTTGATTGAATGAACAAAGCGAATGAGATCCCGCAACAATCACTTAGAGAAAATTTTAGGCTACCTATATCTCATTACGCTATGATGCTATCATAACAGGGGGACTGTTATTCTCGGACAACACCGGGTAAATACGGCTAGTATTTAATAGATTAATTAATTAACTGTAGACGCGTCGACAACTCAGGTCATTAGCGTCTTCAACACAACAAATAATCCATTTGTGTCTTAGAATCAGCCAGCCGACAGACACAAACCGACTGGTACGAGCTCGGGTCCCTGGGAGCGCTAATTCCCAAAGAACATTGGAATGCAATTTGCGATAGCAACCACATTCCATTGTCCCCCCTGGGGGAGTATTTAATAGAAGTAATAAAAAAGAAATATGCGAGATGCGTTTATTTTCCTACAGTGCTTCCTGTCAAAAATTATTGTACAGCCTGTATATGTTTTACTGAAACACTGTACAATCGCGTTAATGTCATTAATAAATACGCGTTATGGTTCATTTCTATTTACTATTTACATCTCGCATTACTGTATAGCTAAATACAAAACAGTACCTACATTACAATTAACAGTATTAGATTTTCTACTTTAATCAATTGCTAATATTTTATTGTAGTTCGACATGAATTATTCATTTCAGTGTAACAATAATGAGTTTGTACTTTGTAGTAGAAAAAGTAGAGTACCTAGCTTTAATAATACTTATTATGTTCTTTTTATTGTTGCTAGCGGTGCTTGCAGTGGTTGGTTGTAAATGTGTAAGCTTTATTGATTATTTTCTTTTGTTTAAAAGTCAAGATATATAAAATTTTTATAGAAACTTGAAACGTTTAGGTGAAAGAAATAAACGAATTGTTATGCTATAAACAATTTTGGGTTTGAGAATAATCGAGCCTTTAATTAATGGCGTTATTACAAATCCTTATATTTTCCAAGTTCTAATCTGCTTAATTTGATTCAATTTCTTAATGAAATTGAAAGTATGAGCTCGTACTAGACCTAGATAACCTTGGCTTTAAAAAAAGGTGACAAATAATAACTTCATTTTGTAATTTTCTTTGTAAATTTTCCATTTTTTTCACCTTTCCCGACCCGTTATTTAAGATGTTAAAATCTTTAAAATTTTCAATAAAGCGCTTATGACCTATGTTGTTTTTATTTATTTATTGTAGATTATAGACGCGTCGACAACTTAGGTCATTAGCGTCTTAAATACATTAAATAACAAATAAATTAAAACTAAATGACATCACAAAACATCCATGAGCCACGACAGTGTGATCCAAAGGCCGCTACGCTAACCGTTACACCACACCTATGTTGTCGAGCGTCTATAATCTACAATATCTTAAAATCAAGTACGTTTCATGTATTATATTTGAAGAAGAGAAGAAAAATTAAATATCTCTAGAATTATCGCCATGATATTTATATAGAAGGCTATATAGGAAAAATGTAAATGCACCGCCAGGAATCGAACCCTATATAAATATCATGGCGATAATTCGTCTGATATTCTTATGTTAATTTCACTAATATAGTGAATGTAGTTACGGTATAGGTGTCTAATCATATTGATTGTTATTCTTATGTTTATATTAAAAACCGTATATAGATTTCTCGTTATAATTTGAAGTATAAATATGCTACTATGTAACCTATAAAAATTATTCATTTCTATCACCGAACATTCGAGTTATTCATTATTTTATAATTTTCGGTTGTTCTGTGTGAGCTGTTAAGACCGTAAACAATCAATTGAAACACCTCTTCAGTCTGGAGGGCCTTGTAAATTCGGACATACGATTGAGTAATGGTCTGTAATATGTCAGGTGTATAAATATACCTGTTTGTTTTATTGCTGGTGCCATTGTGAGGTGTTGTTCTGTGACCGCTGACCATTCCATTGACTGTATCTATTTATCATTACCGTCTGCGTTATTTAGTAATAAATTTCATCTCATTTATCATTTATTTATAAAGAGTTTTTTTTAGATTATCTAAACGATAAAAATATATATTATCGAAGATGTCAAAAAGCTATAGCCCACCTTATTTTATGTTAAGTAGGTAACTGTCGCTACCCTTATATGAGAAATGTGATAAATAATGCTGTAATTTATCATACATGTAATGTATATTATTTTAGTGCGCGTCAAGTACCCTCCTCCCTCTATTAGATACCTTAAGCGACATTCACATTACGTATGACGATGGTACAATGAAGTTTATGGTACTTTTAAGTGAAACTTTTTAGACTCGTTTTTTTCCGTTCGGTCACGTCACGTCCAATCGAAGAATCGTGTTTATATCCCAACACTCGTGTAGAACATTGCGTCATCCCAAACAGACAACTTGGTATACAGGGTGCTGAATTAGTTTGCGGGTAATAGGGATTTAACCCGTAAAATCAAACTTTTGCGATTTCCTGCTTCCCTAATTATTTTAGGAAAAATATCTTCGAATAAAAGTTTTAGAACATAAAATTCTGCATCTAAATCATCAAACAAAATTAATTTTGCATGCTTTGTAACGGCAGAAATTTGATATGAAAATGTCAAAATTACCTCAAAAACAGATAGCGATAGCCATGGAAATTGAACAAAATGATGACGTTTTAGCTGTCAGAATAATTTCTAGCTTATTTTGTCAGGACTGACTTATCCATTAGGCACTGTATACTTAATTTCAGATTTCTAATAGGAAAACTTCAAAATGGTGTTCAGTTGTATACGATTAAAAAACTAGTTGTGAGTTTACATAACATTATTGTAGTCATTCTGTTTATTAACTTATTAAAACAACTGAATAACTGAAACATTTTAACGTCTCTGTTATAAAGGAACAATATCTTGTTGCTGCAGCTAAAGATATTCTAAAAAGAACAATAAATTTCGGCTTTTTAAACTCAGGTGTTTATTATACATAAATTGTACGTCTGGTCACATAAATAAAAGCCGGCCTTTTATAAGTTGCCCGATAGAAGTGTTGAAATATTTTTATTGTTTCATGGAATGTTGATGAGATAACAAGATATACAAAAGCCATTTTAACCGCATTTAAAAGAATTTGTATTTTTTATTCCAGAACTATTGTTCTCATAAAAATAGCAACACTTGATAATAACCGAAATCGTTGAGACGTCGTTATTTATGAGGAATTGTATGGTTCGTCTATAACAGACTCCTAGTTCCCAGGTTCTAAATTGATAATTTATATATCAATTAGATTCTGTTTAATCTTTATAAAAAAACTTGAGGCTCAATGCAGAACCTTTCCGACAAATTAGTGCTACTGTGATTGTTATAAATTTGTTTTTGGATAAAATAAAAAAATATTACTCCTTACTACTATACCCGTACAAAATACATATCATTCGAAAACCCCATAAAATTCTCAAGAAAACGAAATTGCAAAATTGCAAAGGTCCCGTTACAATTATTGTACATAATCATATTACTACTAGCGGTCCCGTCTGACTTCGTCCGATTGCTAAGAATTTATCATTTATTATCCCCCCGCGATAAGTTCTGCCCCTATGAAGCGTATTAGTTAATAGCTTCAGCGGTTTGGCCTATGGGCGTTAATTACCCAAAAAATCCTACACTCCCGTTTTACCCTCTTTGGGATTGAATTTAAAAAAATGCTTGAATAATCCCCCGCCGCGAGAAATTCTCCCCCTGCGAAGCGTATTAGCTTTAGCAGTTTGTAGTAAAAAAATCCTAAATCGCCGTTTTACCTCCCTTGTGGTTGCATTTAAAAAAAACTAGAATAGCCTATAACCTTCCTCAATAAACGGGCTATCTATCAAAAAAATTTTTTTCTAATCGGACTGGTTGTTTCTGAGATTAGCGCATTCAAACATGCAAACAAATTTCAGCTTTATTATATTAGTATAGATAGTATAGTAATATTCAACATAATTTTGTTAATGATTAATATTGATATGAATTGATTCTAGTTCGCCTTCGAAAAATACAAAAATAATTAAAAAAATTCGACTGATGACCAGTCCTATACTTCCCACCTAGTAAATATTTGCAAAAAATAAACACTCTTTTTTTTATTCTTTGACTAGGCCCAAATAACCTTAGCTGTTGGTGGTCTTTAAAACACAATTTAATTTTTATTCTTTGAAAAAAGCATGGCCCTCTTTTTTGTTTGGTGATCTATTGATGGCTAGCTTAATATAGCAAAAATCATGGTTACCTTGATTTACGTACAATTTTTATTTTTTTTAGTAAAATATTTTTTTTCTCGAAAACTATACATTTTAGAGAAAAAAAATATTTACATTTTTTTCATATTATAACATCTAGAATTCATTTATATTTTTTTTTACCTATGTTAATACGTGACATTGAGGACGTTTTTTTGAATATCTCAGGATCCACTGAACCGATTTGACTCAAAATCTAATCAGATCTAAGTTAAAGGCTGATAAACACAATAGAACAATCGGCATGCCCGTATGTTGTTCCGTTCTTAAGATATCGAAGGCGAAAAATTGACCACATACACACACACACACATACACACATACACACATACACACACACATACAGACATCAGTCAGAAAATGATCTTAAACGATTGCTAGGGTCTCAAAACGTGAAAATCTGTTAAAATCTCGAAATATTGTTTTCGGACTGAATCCATTACTTCCCTACCATAGTAGAGGTGGGAAGTAAAAATTAAAATGTTGATTTTTAGATATACAAAAAAATCGATTATTTTCTTTACATTTGGCCTCAAGACATTTCTCACGAAATGACAAAATGTTACATACTCGTATAAGAATAATTTATCATTTTGTATAGTAAGAGAACTATGTAGTTAAGTTTTGTAGGCCACAACTGAACGTAACAAAAGCAGTATGCCGTATGTTTGGTGACAAATGTTCAGTTCCATTCATTTCTCTTAAACTGTCAGGAAAATTCACCTACATACATTCTCATACCAATAATTCTAACTACAAAATTATATTATTAAATTATTGTACATTATAAATGAGGTGTCCTATTCAACTAAAAACCAAAATGTTAACCCGAATATCGATTTGTAAACTCGAAACTGAACCAAACTTCAGTGTCTAAATTTAGCTAAGATAAGAGTCAATCCGATCATTTTTAAGTTCTCTCAATTTGATTTTTGTTATACAAATCTTAACATTTATTCCACCTTGTTACGCTATATCTCGAAAACGATCACTCGTATGAAAAAAGTCAATAAATCATTTTTGTGCTAAATTATAAGAGCTAAAAATTTGATAATATGTATTTTTGCCGTAAGACTAATCGTTAACGAGATATTAGCAAAAAATGTTTTTTATTACCTTTGACCCAGCGTAAAATTTTTAGCGACCATCGATCGACGACATTTCGTTTAGAACGATAATATGAAGGCCCACATAAAAATAAGCTCCATGGGAATTATGCTTATATACGATCGATGTCTCTTTTGACTGGATGTTTGCTGTTTAGCTTATTAAATTTTGTAGGTACTTCAAATGTCGCCTATATACGTTTAATTTTCTATACTTACATATAAATGTTATTAATTATCCACAAATTTATAAGAATCGATAAAGAATGCTCTTCTCTACATCGACACATAAATATTTTCAAAATTACGTGTATCTTTTTTGAGAAATGTACTGTAGTTTCACTTTTCTGTATCTTAAAATGGATACACTTTTGAAAATATTTAATAAACCAGTGTGAAATATGTCAGATGTTTAGAAAAAACTATTCCAAATTTTTATGTAAAACTGCAGTCTCTGAGAAAAAAGACTGACAAACGGACAGACAGATATCGAGTCGATTCCATAAATGTTCTGGCACAGAATACTAGATAGGTTCTGGTACGGAGTACGGAATACTAAAAATATATCAACCATAGCACGATCTCTTGAGTGAATTTAAGGAATGAAATTCTAGAAGTTAATCCTTAAAATAAATATTAATATTAGTCTTACTTCTACACCGTGTTCAGAAAATATTTAATTTTTATAATATATTCCTGCAGTTATCATAGAAATATGTATTTGAATATTGCCACTAGTTGCCAAGCCCGGTTTAGCCCGGGTACAGATCGATATTTTCGCTCATCGGTCATCTCTCTTTTGTCGTAGCGTAATAAAATATCATCTGTTACTTGTCGGGAATTAAGTTTTTGAACAGTGAAAGAATTTTTCAAATCGAATCAGTGGTTCTCGAGTTTTGAGGTAATATAAATACAAAGTTCTTCTTTTATAATTATATAGTACTAGCTGACCGGTCCGGTTTCGCCCGGGTGCTATGACTTCAATGACAGTTAAAAATGCAGTAATCTGTTTTTCAAAATACACAAATAGATACATGATGCGTAACTATGGAAACGTAGAACGCATCATTAATTCATGACCTCCTGTCTTTCCAACAGCATAATGTACAGTAGATGCATGGTTTGAATGCTTTTCCTCGGGAACAGTTTTCCGGGATAAAAGTAGCCTATGTCCTTTTACTTTGTCGGGCTTCAAGGAATCTTTTTGCCAATTTTCGTTGAAATAGGTTCAGTGGTTAAGCCGTGAAGATGTAACAAACAGACAGACAAACACACTTTAGCATTTTTAATATTAGTTTGGATATTATAGTGATATTTCATTGATTTTAATCATTTTTGGACAAGGTTATGTATGTATTTCGGTACTATATTTATAGTCGAAATTATGGAATTGATTGTCATTGTATGACGTCAGTTAATAATTTCTGGGACTTATTTAATTTACATAAAATTTACATAAAGCCTATATGTTGACTATAATAAAATAACTTCAGTAAATAATCAAGCTAAATTTGCATTTCGTTGCGGTGACCTGATTTCCAAAAGGGTTGCTTTCAAATGCATATAACTGTAACAACTTTGAGTTATATTTCATTTGTTTTAAAGCACGACAAAACAAAAGTTTACGGTCACAATCGTTTGTTATTACTTATTATTGTGTATAACTATATATTTAAACAAATGCATATACATACCTACAGATGGCAGCATTAACTCTAATTCACATGTCACGTACGAAACTGTTGTTTTGACAAAATAACAACAAAACAACATCGTTCAGAACATGATTTATACCGTGAAAATTGCGTTCTTATTGTTCAAATTAAATGTTACCAAAATAAATGCATAATTCAATTAGGCTGTCTCCGTGTGGTCCTCAGCTGTCATGGCGTACCTGATAAAATGAATAATGTTCAGACTTCAGACAATTCAGACAAAAATAATGACAATAATTCGTGCTTTGTTTAAAAATTCTCAAGTTCAGTTTTACATATTAAGACTCACCAGATCAATGACATGACGGTTGTGCAGGGATTTCGCCGTTTATTGCCGCCGATACAAGACCCTGGCAGCTGGTGGAACGATAACCACGGATGCGAAGTAGCTATAATAATATGGCCCCGGAAACGTAAGCTTGCGGCGTTTTAACCACTCTAGAAACATTATTTGTACTACTCTACTAGAGGTGGAATTTTGCATTGTCTTTGAAGTGAGATTTCTTTAGCCGCAATGAGAATAATTTAACGAAAAGAAACTGACGAAAAACGATACTGTCTGCAGGAGTGGGGAAAATGAGCTGCTAGCGGGGAACCGGAACCGATTGGCTGGCGGGTAATGTACGTAGGAATCCGTTGAGGGGGATAGTCGATCGACACGCCCCTTTCTGTTTAGTGTTTACTTGCAGTTACAATTAATGTTTACCCATGAAGTTTCACTTCAGATGAGTGACATTTACGTGCACCTAGTTTTTGCAAAGAATTCTTGCTAGACAAAAAAGACACCCTCGAGTCCCTAACAAGATTCGTAAAATTTCTCGTTTTTTTATTCATGGTTTAATTGTATTGTCTGTAGGTACTTACCTAACATACCAATTGGTTATTTTGTCTTAAAAGTTAGTAAGTTGAAAATAAGAATTGGCATTAGGCCCCTGCAATCCTGCTAGTTGGTGCCGGGTGGCCTTAAGATTTATTTATATTAATAATAAAAACAAGATGGACGTGAATGATGATTAATCCACGAATAATAATGTTTCTTGTAAATTGTTAACATTTACAGTTTAACAGTCTGAATTAAGAATTACGTCACAGGTTGGTTTAACAAACTAACGTCAGTCAGTATTTCACACGTTGAACGTCGAGGCGCCAAGCATCGGTCGTATAATTTAATTACAAGCAATTAAAAATGTAACTGTCATGTCGCGTTCACTGGAAATGTAATGTAGTCGAGTCACACAAATCTAAAAGCTGACAACACACATACAAGACACATATATAAACTATTATTTTGTAACACATATTTGAAATGTACATTTCGTGCCTCTAGTTGGCTGCTTAAAATAATAAGTACATATTATATATCGTACGCGTACAATAATGCAATACTTTTTGCCGTACACGAGTATGGCTTGTGCGTTACTATGGTAACGAAGTAAATAAATATTGTATCAAGGCCAATATTTTTAACAGGTATATTATGTACTGTTGTCAGTGAATCTACGGTGTTTGACATTAATTCAATCAAGCTCCAAAGCTGAATGTTGTACATTTCAAATATGTGTTACAAAAAGTAATGTATATACATCTCGCAAAATTAAGTATAAGACGCGGGCCTGAGAATGGCCGAGCGTGTAACAGTGCTGTTGTTTAAATGGCGTTGCTATATGGTTCCTCTATTACAAGTCCCCAATTCCCGGGTTGTAGCTCGAGAGCTGGTAAAAGTGTCAATTGGATTTTCAATTTATTATTAAAAAAATAAAATAATGAATTGAAAATATGAATTGGTGCTAGGCCCAAATAACCTTAGCTGTTGGTGGTCTTTAAAACACAACACACACAAAGTATAAGACGCTCGGTGTGTTGAAACTTCACACCTCGCGTCTTATACTTAATTGTACTAGATGTAGTAACTATTATAATTAGTGTGAGGTACGAACTTTATAGTGGTCTTCGTATTCTAAGAATTCTTGACATCTTGGCTGTTGTAATGTTTTCGTAGGCTGAAGTCTACGCCAGCGATCGGCAATTAATTTTGTTGGTGACCCGTAAAAAATTTCTCGCGCTACAAACAATTTACTATAGGACCTGTTTCAACCTTTTTACACGAATACGGACTGTTCTCCCTTCAGGGCAGGAGGGAGAGCTTCAAGGCAGAAGGGAGAGCTTCGAAGGCCGGATCTGGTCTGTTGACCGCTAATTGGGTTTTTAAATGAATTTTTTTTTTACTTAAATGGAAGGACCACATACAAGTTTTATAGCAACACTTTTTTTTTTATTTTTTTTGCTTACTAATTAAAAAGTTATATTTAAATAAAAATTAATTTTTAAACTCAGTTCCGATAACGCGCCGAAAGAATCCGAACGCGGGTGACGTCATTATGTTATCTGTGGTCTTTGTATCCATGGTTACCAAGTTAAAAATTTATTATTTTTGATAGTATGTGTAATACATATACACAAATACCAACAAATGCAGACACATTTTAACATAACGACGTCACAAACATTCCTGGCGCGTTTTGAAGTCACGTGATATTTTTTAAATTTTTATACATTTTAATTAATTTTTAGTAATTTATCTATAGCTTTAAAAAGATTTTTCTTTTCGATTTTCAATATTATTTATGTTAAATTATTAGAAAAAATTAAAAAATTAATAATTTTTTTTAAACTTAAATACCTAATTGCTGCGCTGGTCCATACCGTTAAGAAGCTATTTTAATGATTGGCATTTGGAAAGAATATTAAACGACAGCGATTAAAAAAAAATAAACTGACAATGTTATCTGGGCCTAGTACCAATTCATATTAAAACTTATTTGATATTTTCACTAGTTCTCAGATTAATACCTGACGAACTATGGAAATAGTACCTATTATTTATAACAACAATAAAATGTGTATTTTATTGCAAAAGTACGAATTTAGGTTTTGGTATTTTTTTGTTTGGGCGTCGCCTAAAAATAGCTGTACCGTTTTTTACTAAACTTGTAACAAATTTTAAGCTCGATCCGACTTAAATTAAATGATTATAATTATTGTAATATAAATTAGTTTTATGATTGTGTGACAACCTGAAGATCGACCGATGTCGCATTTGTATTGAAAAATATTGATGTCTTCGCTCCAATGAGCAATCCGTTACAATACAGTGCTATTGGCCTGAACCAAAAAACTCATTTCCTCATCTCTACTATATTATAATAAACACATCTTACATCTTTTTTCTTTTCTTATAGTTTACCCACAAATATTAGTAATTTATGAGGCGGTTTTTTCTCTCGTCATTGACACTTGTTTGTGGTTATATTTAATACTAGTTGTACCAGCGATTTCGTTCGCGCAGCGTTTTGGAATTTAATGGTACGTGACTGAAATTTTAACAGCTGTTAGATATTTTCATAAAATATTCAAATTTGATCAAATTCCTAGGAAAAATGTGTCATGGGTGAACTATAACTTTTTTTGTGTGTGTTTTAAAGACCACCAACAGCTAAGGATATTTGGGCCTAGCACCGATTCATATTTTCAATTCATTATTTTTTTTAATAATAAATTTAAAATCCAATTGACACTTTTACCAAGAACCCGGGAACTGGGGACTTGTAATAGAGGAACCATAGCAACGCCATGTAAACAATAGCATTGCTACACTCTCGACTATTCTCAAGCCCTGTGAACTATAACGTTATAGCGCGTTACGAAATACTTGTGGCGACAATTATATTGGTGGAGTAGCAGAACTATTGTTTGCGACATAACATACCTATTGGTGAGTAAAAGAAACATGAAGATTTTATTTTATTCCATAAGAGAAACATGATGGTTAGATTTAATTTGATTTTTTGACTACCCCTTGAGATAAAAAGTATAATATGTTGATCCATAAACTTTTTGTGAGTTTTTGGATATTTCGTATAATGTCTAAGCGGGAAAACGATAACGTGTTTCCAAATGTTTCGTCTCTCTGTAATCAGTGTCATTTGAGAACAGATGGACCGATTTCGATGAAACTCGGCATACAGTCTACTGGTGCCCAAACTTAAATCCAGCTACAATCAAGTGAAGATAACATTTCTGTCAAAACCGACATAACTCAAACTAAGCCGCAGGTAACAGTTAGTATATTATAGATTTTTGATTAGGTGAAATGATTAATTCTAATGATTGTAATGACAATATTAATACGATGTACTTAAATATATTAACATTGTAGATAAGCCGGTGCGTATAATATTTTGAACATATATAATATCTAAATATTAATATTATAATTAATTGTCAGATTGTTCAGCGGTGTTTGAATGACTGAGTGGTCATATTGATAGGTACTTTAAACAGTTTGTTCGCGAGTTAATTTGTGCCATAATGCGATTTACATAATATGTATTATCAGGGTGAGAGTTTAAAATGAAACCTGTCAGTAAATATATACAGGCTGTTGCATAATAATTATTATCCATCTACTATCATAGCAGTGTCGTGTTAATTAACTTTAACGTAGTTTAGTTTAAGTTAGTGTTGCCGTCTAGACAAGACAAGACAAGACAAGAGTCTAGAAAGTCTAGATCTAGACGGCAACACTATAATCTAAATACATTGATATTGGTATAAAAAGAAAGATTTTGTTGAGTAGATTACAAATAAGGTATATGACGTCACGGAAAATTCAATATGGCGGTAGACGCCATTTTCTCAGAATGCAAAAGTAATTTTCCTTCTAAATTAGTGTTGCCGTCTAGACAAGACTTTAATTCTTGGTATAAATGATGAAATTCACCATGTTTAGATCGTTTTCTATTAATAGGGTGGACATGATAGCTCCTACCCAAATTTGTATTAAAAATATACCACTTTGTAGCAGAAGAACACAAATATTCGTCTTCGCTATATCTTTCAAATGCGATTTAAGCTTGTATTACTAGTATCAAAGCTTCGTTGTGCAAACCTATAAGCGCTTATAATTTCAGCCACCATCTACCATACATGCTATCATCTAGAATCCCAGCTGCGTACTGCACGTACCTTTAAGCAGCTTCACTTCAAAAACAAAATATTATACATGTCGAGTAGAGCTTGGAGTGATGCTTTGAAACCACCTGTATACACATATAGAGGGAGGTAGTTATTTACAAACCGGTAATTAAAAAAGCTTCAACTCAGTTAGATATGGTCTGATTAGCATTTAAATAAAATCCTGTTTGATGATACAGCCCGTGATATTATTATAGGTTCGGTGTTGTCATTTAACGTGATGTAACACACATAGACCTGCTCGAAAGCATTATCGATCAGTGGTGGCATATTGTTATTTTTTGAGTAAGGCTATATCTATAAAAATAATATTGAAGTGTCTGTCTGTGATTTCAAAATAAATACCTATATTTAAGCTCATTTGCTTATTTAAATTATATCTAAGCATAAACAACTGTTTTTAGAATTTTTGTATTTCCGACTGCCTGTCTGTTTGTCCGGGCTAATCTCAGAAACGGTTGAATGTATACTAACGCATTTTTTCGAGTGTATAAAGCAAGGGTTCCCAAACTTTTTTGATCATGACCCTAATTTAAAATTGCAAAAGCCTTCGCGACCCTTAAACATTTTTTCCCCACAATGTACAAAATAGACTATAAAAAAGATTTTTCAGTAAAAAAATGTAGCAATTCAAGTTTAAGTCGTTTATTCAAGATCACCCTCCCGCCTCTTCACTCCGTTTTTATTTGATTTCGTGTTCTTATTTAGTATTTTTAACATTGGAAATGTTTATGTTCGTATATGGGGGCAGAGTTACGAGTTTTCGTTCAAGGCCAAAAGACAACGGTGTCGCGATCAAGTGAGGAGCAATCATGCAAAATTGAACAAGTGCAATTTTTTCGAAATGTGTTTTATATCATGTCTAGTTCATTGACAGGTATTTGCGACGATCTGCGGTGTTATTTTTGAGCAAATGTTAATAAATACTGTAGAAAAATCCATTTAAAAGTTAAGTAATCAAGCAAAAGTGAACGTGTATATAACAGAAGAATAATAGGGTTATTCCAGACAAAACTAAACAGTGCATTGATAAATATTGTGTGTATAATAAACAGTTAATTATGTTTCATATATGCTGTTATCATTTCCAATGTCCTCGATGGTTGCAAGGATTGCGAAATCTGTGAATTTTTTTTCTATTATTCAAATTTAATGGTGTAATCACGAGAGTTATAAATTCTATAATCACGGAAACAGGCCGTGACCCTAAAAAAACAGCCAGCGACCCCACTTGGGGTCGCGACCCCGACTTTGGGAACCCCTGGTATAAAGGCTATCTATAGGATCACAATTTGCACTGTGTTTCATCTGGATATGTCAAAGAGTTCCGAAAAAAATAGTCAAAACGTTTTTTTTAAGCCATCGCGAAGGTCGATTTTCGACGGCCGTCGTTGTAGTATTCGTATAAGTCAATTTTTAATAATTTAATTCAGTTGTTTGATTATACAGAGGGTTGTCATTCCCGAGAAAAGCTATAAATTATCACGATATGTCAAAAATAATTGAGTAACAGTTCAAAATACACGCGAGCGGAGCCGCGAGTACAGTTATAGTGAATTGTAATTTTCTTTTTTGAAGCATTTATTTTGTACGAGATCTAGATAGAAAAACATATTTCCAGAATTTGTGTCTATCTACTTGTATTAGCATCACTTGAGAACAGCTACACCGTTTTTGTAAGCTAAGATACTTTTTATCCGACGACATAGGGATATAAGAAAGAATCTATCAAAACTGGCGGTTGATTTTGAGGGCACAATCGACATTCACACGAACGAAATTGCGGGAAATAGTCACCTAATAATAGTATCTAATTATGTTATGAAGAATTGTTAAGAGTGTTAAGACACAGTTGTGTATGTGATTGTATTTCCCTACGTTTATTGTTTGCATTTATCGCATTTACTTTTTTATATTCAGTCAGCTTTTCATTAAAAACTGTTTTTGTGCGGACAAATTGACAGTAGTTTAGCATACATCAGTTAGAATGCAGTAAATAAAGAGAGACGGAGGTTCCGCTATGTTGAGAGAGTCTGTACTCTGTAGTACCGGTTGACATCAAAGAAATCATTAGCGCGCCCTAAACCCGGCCTTCCACATAACACTATCATCAACTAATGGTTGCTCGCATTCAGTGATCTCGTATAATGGGGACGTAAATTAACGGTTCCTATTTATTTTTTAGTGTATTTGCTATATGGCACATACACTATTGGGTCGGACCAAAATTTCTCGACGTTTACTTTCATACCCTCCTGAACAATTTGGCACTGTTTTTGGATTTTTTTACATTTGTAATTTATTGTAAATTATAGACGCGTCGACAACTTAGGTCATTAGCGTCTTGATTACATTAAATAACAATTAACTTAAAACTAAATGACATCACAAAACATCCATGAGCGGAGGCGAGACTCGAACCCACGACAGTCTGATCCAGAGGCCGCGACGCTAACCACTGAACCACGTCGTCCTCTTTTTTACATCTGTATGAGTAAATATGGCATATGTTGCCGGCAAGGTTCCTTACTGCGACTCGAGTTTTTTTTTGTAAAAACAAGGAGATTATTTAATGTTATCTGATTTTATTACTTATTTTTACAGAATTCTATTTATACTAGTAAATCGTAATTAATCGCTTTTGTTATAATTAGAACATTTTAAGATAATTAAAGTTCAACATACTATTAATTTAGTCAAAACTTTAATTCGAAAGGCCAGAACTTAATGTCTTTTATACAAACAAATTATAGTAGAGAACTAAATATTTTATTTATATTTACATCTTATATAAAAATTCTCGTGTCGCGGTGTACGTTATTGAACTCCTCCGAAACGGCTGGACCGATTTTGATGAAATTTTGTGTGCTTATCGGGTAGGGTGGAGAATCGGACAACATCTATTTTTCATCCCCCTAAATGTTAAGGGTGGTCCACCCCAAAAAATTTTTTTTTATTTTTTTGACAAAATTTTTTGTTTTATTTTTTTCATGATTCAGCATTGAAAAATACATACAACTCTAAATTTTCACCCTTATACGATCAACCCCTGATTTTTAATCGCGATTTTTATATTAAGCTTTAAAAAATACATATATATGGCGAACGAGCGAAGCGAGTGAGTAGGCGAAAATATTCAAGCGAACGAGCGAAGCGAGTGAGTAGTGTATTAATAAAATTCAAACGAACGAGCGAAGCGAGTGAGTAATGTAATTATAATATTCAAGCGAACGAGCGAAGCGAGTGAGTAGTGTATTTATAATATTCAAGCGAACGAGCGAAGCGAGTGAGTAATGTAATTATTCCTAGAAATTATTAACAACGTTTGCCGGATCAGCTATACTAAATATACGTGAGCGGAGTAATGGGTGACCGCTATTAAATCATAATTTCATACCACCCGAGCGAAGCCGGGACGGGTCCGCTAGTATAGATATAAGATAGAAGTAACAATACTACTGAGTACTGACATATAATTCAAAGTCGAAATTATTACAATATTGCAGTAGCAATTTGAATATTTTCTCAAAAAAATTCTGTCAGTCTATAACAAATTTTAATGCTAATTATTATTTTTATATGAATATATGCAATTTGACTTTTACAACACTTGAATAATATTTGAACATGATAGAAACGATTGATGATATCAAATAACTAAATTAGGTCTTAATTCTTTTACGTAAGATAGGTCAGTCTATTTTCATTATTCTTTGAATTCTTTGTGCAGTTGTACAAGAATTGTTCAGTTGATACACGACGCTATTATAATATACGCAATAATTTATATTAATGTAGTAAAATAAGTCATCAATATTATTAATAATTACATTTTGTCTGTTGATTCCAAACAACTTTATAAATATAGAAGTGATTTTATGTATAGTAGGTATATTAATTGCTTTATTAAAAATCCAATAAATCCAGCCATGTTTTATGACTCTAAATTTTTTGTGTAAACGATTATTGTTTCATTGTAAAAATTCTGTAAAAACAGATATTGGTGGTCACCAGTGTAGGGTCGTTTGTAAAAATTCATAATTTGGCATAATTTTATATAGTAATGTTAGTTTTACTTGTGCAAGACCTCTCCTATACATATTATATCGTGGCGGCCATATTTCAAGTAAGTAAAGTGTATATTATAACCACAAAAAAAAACTCAACTCTCATTGTTGTATTTAAGTAAAGTGACTTTTTTGACGTTAAATAGTTTAAGCTTTGTAATAGTTTTCACTTGTTAACATGGCTAAAATTGGCATATGCCGCAAATAGCATTTCAGGTAGTGTTTTTACGCCGATCGATTGTTATCTTTTTCGATAAATCTGATATGACTAATAAGTAAACCAAGCATCAGCTGGCGCACCCGCGGTGGGTGTGGGTGTGAGAGGCTGCGAAAGTGGTAAAAAAAATTTTGTTTTAAGTAATAGTACGTCGGCTGAAACTTATTTTTATAAATAGTTGACATCATTGTGAGTTGAAAAATAATCGTCAGCTGCATCGTGGAAGGGGGATTGTGCGTTAGCTGGTCGCATAAACTTGTAAAAAAACACGTAAAATATTGCGCATTTCACTTTTTTGCACTGACAGCAGCTGAGACAATTTTGTTGCCTAGGATTATGATTATATTGCTATCAAAATTCTAGGTAACGTAATTGTCTGGATCTCCAGGACTAAAAAAAAAAAAGCAAAAAACTTCAGATTGAACTGAAACTTTGCATACTTATCAAGGACTGATGACAATACAATAGTTCAATATGTTTGTCCCATTATCCTGATCAGGATCTCCAGGACTAAAAAGCAAAAATAAATTATAATTTAAAAGAACTAAAAAACACGCTTTAATGGTAAACTGAACTAAAAAGTAAAAAATAATTTTTATTGTAAAAAAGCGTGGATATTTTCATACTTTATAACAACTGATATCGAGCACCGCACGCTTTTTTACAGTAAAAATTATTTTTTACTTTTTAGTTCAGTTTACCATTAAAGCGTGTTTTTTAGTTTTTTTAAATTATAATTTTCCCCATGACTCTACAAATCCAGTAGCAGTTCAATATACAACTCGCTACTTCAGTTTTACAAAATAATCGATCTGATCGTATCCAAAGTGACAATCCAACGTACAAATTTTCATCCGTTTAGAGCTTATAGGCAATAGTGTAACCATCTTGCTTTAGATGGGGGACGTTCTAAGTCTAAATGTTGATAACAAAACACTCATGCAAATGTATCAATATTCTAAGATATCATTGTATACCGAAATTATGTTTCTATATTTTGTAGTGCTCGTGGCAAATGCCGATGCACATTTTGTTGTGTTAAATAAAAAAAATAATAAAAAAAAACACTCTCGCACATGCCTATAATGTACGGTGTGTTACGTGTATAACTCAGCACATTGCAATCGTTACATTAATATGACAAAAGGTTTCTCTCTCTCTCAGTTCTCTGTGTATTTTGTCTACAGATTGCTTTTGTTTGTGTTTATTGCTCACACCTACTGAACTGGAACCAATGTAATGTGATATGATGGTATCTTTCATTCGCACTAGCGATAAGAAATACGCTTGAGAACGTTCGATCATGACTGACGAGTGAGCTGATGACTAAACCAGTAGCGCGAGCATACGCTAACAACTTTTCGCCGATTTTTAATTGAAGCTTTTTAGCCAAGTTTTTTACCGTTCGGTTACGCATGTCGAGGTTACGTCACGTCACGTCCAATCGAACAATCGCGTATATATTCCAGTTTTACTATCATACAAGGTCAAATTTAGCGGGGCGTGCACTTTTAGCTTTGCAGAGTTTAAACCACGTAAAGAAAATATATTTTTGGCGTTATCATCGGGGTAGGGAGCCTAAGGGGTCCAACCTTGCAATTTTTCCTGCTGGGATGAAACTTGGCACTATTCAAGTACATACTTATAGGTAACTTTAAGAAGTGGTGCCCCCGACCGAACGTGCAGGAGGCGGTTACCTCCAGACAAATTATTGTCTATATCTCTGGAAGAAATTGTCCGAGAACAAAAATGAGGATAGCGTTGGACTCAGCAGACACAGGGCAACCTTTTATGGACCAGAATTTTTTTTCTATCCCCACCCCTGGACACGTGTTTTTTCTGTTTTGTATCAATTCAGAAAAGTAAAAAAATCGTTTGTTGAATTGCATTATTGGTGCGCCTAGTTAGTTTCGGTCAAATTTTTAGAATATAGGAACGCATTAATGATTATCAACTCAAATCGATCATAGTTTCCCTGTACGCCTTACAACGAATATTATTCAGTGAAATATGCTTTGAAATTATTGAAATAAGTAGATCAGTTTAAGTTTTAATTATAACATAAAGTAGTTCTGAACGTGTTTTTTTTATGGCATTTGGATTTAATCAATGATAATTGCATGAGAATGTTTATTAAAAACGTTTGAAGATATCAATGCCATTCCAAATAATAAAAACAACTTTAGAAATGGCGTATTGTTTAAACTGCAATGAAAATATGTAATAATAATTTGTAAATATTCAGCATTTACAAGATTACGATTTATAAAAAAATTAAAATAATTTAAATTAAATTTATCAATAAGTAATTGCATTTGATACAAATACAACAGTACCGTAACATATTGTGTATCTACTTTATTTCACAGTCAGATAATCAATTTTAGTTCACATTTTTTTCTAACTGAATTTAGTGTAAGTTCATGGTCACGGCCGAGCTAACACAACTATAATGGTGATTCGAAGTGTACTTAAAAACCGTGCTCAATTTCATTGTAGCAATTTAATTTGAAGACCCTTTTAAAAACTCGGTTAATAATGAACGCGGGAACAAATTAATTTAATTTCAAATTAAACCATGCGAATAATGACCGGCTATGTTAAAAACAATTTTACTTGGTATATCAACTACACACAACCGTTCTTCCAGAAATTGTTTCAGAGCTTGATGTTTAATAAAGGACATGTTGGACGCATCCAATTGACGAATTGTTATTGCGGGAGGGTAAACAATACTGGGGAGGGTTGACATATCATGAAAAGGAAACTGTCAGTCGAAGGGTATTTTATATGTCAACAGTATAGTACCTACCAGTTTGTGTTAGCTGTTAGAGTAGGGCGCGGCAATCCCAGATATCGCCTAGATAATTTTCGTGGTGGCTATGAAATTTCAGAACTACTAATCCAATTGGGTTTTTGAATGATTTTTTTTCTTATACAGGGCGTTTAAAAAACATGTGCTATGGCTTGTGGGGTGATTCCTTAACCAAAAATAAGACAAGTATAGTTCCTATCAACATTTAGTCTCAGAGCCGACCGTGTGAAACTCCCCGGGATAAAATAATAAGATGAGTGTCATATCAGATGAAAGAGCGTCAAAATCCTTACACGAAAAGTACAATTTGCCACCCGTCATCCTGGCGGGGGCCGCTGGCCGCCCCTTTGAAAATTGAACATTTTTGACAAAAGCCACCCGGGACAAAACAATAAGATGAGTGTCGTATCAGATGAAAGAGCGTTAAAATCCTTACACAAAAAGTACAATTTGCCACCCGTCATTATTTACAATTATTATATCGATAAGTCTGTGACTGGATCCACAGAATACCCGCTGCAAGGTAAATTCTATTTTCAAAGGGGCGGCCAGCGGCCCCCGCCAGGACGACGGGTGGCAAATTGTACTTTTTGTGTAAGGATTTTAACGCTCTTTCATCTGATACGACACTCATCTGATTATTTTGTCCCGGGTGGCTTTTGCCAAAAATTTTCAATTTTCAAAGGGGCGGCCAGCGACCCCCGTCAGGATGACGGGTGGCAAATTGTACTTTTTGTGTAAGGATTTTGACGCTCTTTCATCTGATATGACACTCATCTTATTATTTTATACCGATGGGTTCCACACGGTCGGCTCTCCTACTAATTGTTCCACAGATGCTTTGTTTCAAAGATATAGGGTGTTCAATTTTTTAAATTTTTTCGATTTATTATTGATACATATCTACCTAAATAAAATTACAGTAAATGTTGAAAATGACCACCATCAGCTTTAGCCTTTATTACAAGCACTCAACCTTCTACGTAAAGATCTTCTCACTCTAACACAAATATACGAGAATTTTGTCGAACTCTAACAAACGCCATTTCAATTCGTTCTAAGAGTTCTTCTCTTGTTTGTACTGACGTTTGTCAGAGTTCGGCAGAATCCTCGTATTTGTGTCAAAGTGAGAATATCTTTACGTAGAAGGTTGAATGCTTGTAAGGAAGTTGATATGGTGGCCATTTTTCAGCACTTACTGTAATTTTATTTAGGTAGATATTTTTAAAGCTAAAGGATTCGGGTAAACGCCAACTGAAGAACCGAGAATCATACGCTGTACAGATCCTACAGACGAATTTTTTGAAAAAAAGTTTTGGATACGTGTGAAAGATTACGTAATTTTTTAAAAAGCTGTGAGTTTTTTCAGGATTTTTTTTCAATTTTTCGCCTGTAGAATCTGTAGTGTGATTTGAGATGAAAAGTGCAGGGGGTAACTTCCGCTATCGAATACTCTTAAACACCCTGTATAAATGGTATGATCATATACATATTTTATAGCAAAACTATTTTTATTTTTTACTTAATAATTAAAAAGTTATATTTATTTAAAAATTAATTTTTAAACCAAGTTCCGATGACGCGCAGAAAGAATCCGAACGCGTGTGACGTCGTAATGTTTTATGAAGCCCCGTCTATCTTAAATAATGCCGTTGGATTTTTTTATCCAGCACTTAAAATTTAATGCATTTTTGCAGTTGGTTAAATAGACCACACCTTTATATTTTCTTTTGAGCCGCCTGACGTCACATGCCCCGAATATCACGACTCACTCTACCTACAACACAAAAATTTAAATCATGTCCCATTTTGTTAGTTGATTGATAACAACGGTGCAATCGGTCTTAGGCGGCCTGGTTGAAAACATTATAAAGCCCGCCGGGGTGTTAGCAGCTATTAAAGTTGAAAAATTTGTGTCTCCGTAAATACTTAACATATTGAAATGAAATAAACGCCATTGTGTTTCTGGCAATGATTTCTAATAGGAAACAGTCATATATTAATTAGTTTTTTTATTTTTTACAGTCTCATTTTTAAATTATGGTATCTCGTTATGACAACATTTTGTTCTAAAAACAACTAAATGCACTGTGCATATTTAATCGTATATCATTTCAAAATTAATATCTTTGAAACACGCGATCTGCGTATAGGTCAGAAGGTTATGTCAAACTGAGCGCGGTAAACAATCTTCTTAATTCTGTAATATTGCCGATGTTTTTTTTTTACTCTTCGTAATCTAGGGAATTCGAAAGTGGGACGAAGACAAAAGTTATCGAAATTGACGGTAGATAATCTAAAATTCTCAAATTATCAGAATACTTATTTTACTTGTTTTCGGATTCGCTATTTGCGACATGAAATGCTTGGAATATTATACTGATACTTTTATTTTTTTATCTTTTTTCCTAGAAAAAATAATGTCAAATGTTTTTCGGTTCGTATTGAAACGTCTACTTCAATACGAAATATTAAAGTAAATTCTTTGAAATATAGTCCTACGAAAATCTATACTAATAGCCATTAAGGTAGTTGTCATGCTACGGGCATAGTGTCAGAAAATTCTAAATTTTCGTATACTCATTAAGGATACTATAATACAAATACCATTAAAATTTGAAGTTGATTGACCATCTCTAACTCGAGATAAACTTAATTAAAGTTCGGATAATTAACACGGAAAGGTTTTTAATTAAAAAAAAAAGTAACAGTCAGAAATTTTCAAAAAACTAACTGTTCATTGATGTTTTTGTTCTGAGTTTAAAAAAGAAAATCCAAAAATTATTGTCCTTTTTATTGTTGAGATATAATAACGCAAAGTTCAACAATAATTTATGAGAAAAGATTGACATTTTTATATAATCGAAGCTAATAAACTAAGTGAAATATGTGTTACTATGTGAACAACAGTTTAGGTACAATCTCTAACAAATTTTTTTTACATTTTAACACTATACTTATTTATTGTTTTACAGCGTATTATGAACAAAACTTTTGGATGTTATTGTAGCACGACAACTACCTTAAAAAAAACTCAACTTATATTCTAATGCACATCATTAGTCTAAAAATTGTCCTCTAATCGGTTTGAAAATTCAAGCTAGGTATTCGATAAATAGAGAAAAATAGACGCTGATGACCTAAGCTGTCGAGCGTCTATAATCTATCGATAGAAAAAAAATATACCTACACAACTTTTTTTTTATCAAAGCTCTTTTATGATCAAATAATATTTGACAAATGATCAGTTTTAATATTATAGTTTTGTGTACCTAAGCTTTTGAAAACGACAATAATAATATTATTGCATGTTAACATAAATAATTTTTCTTTCATCTTATGTTTTAATTAAATTAATAAACAATATTTCTTTGTAGTTAGTTGGTTTCTGAAAGGTTTCCTAATTATTTTTTAACAAACAATTGCACGGACTTGGTAATTTAATTTAGTGAAACAAACTTTGTCTTGATAAAACTATTGTTAAAACATAAAAACTGTAAACAATACCTATAGGTAGTTGAAGTTTTTAATTTAATTTTTTCCGTATTGTTTTATTTTTTTAGGATAAAAAGTAATTGAAATGAAAAAGGACGACATGCACAGTGCACTATCAGTGTCATCATAAAGTACTGGAAAAGTTATTTAGCACAAATGCTAGATGCTAAATTTGCTATTGGCTGATGCAAAAATCATCGACGTACATTTGAAAAATATTTACGTATTATTATTAACGGGGTCCGCTCGTCAGTGTTTAATTTAGGGACATACATTTTTAAGACCAGATCGTATAATCTCTCTATGTTAATTTCTTTTTATATGTATTTGTGACGCTATAGAGTGGTTCTTATCCTTAATTTGCATAATATGCATTAAAGAAATTTGTGGGATCATTTATACCTAATATTATTTTTAATAGTTGACCGCCGTTAAATAAAGAGAGGCGCACTTTAAAAAAATATTCGTTTAGCTCCATAAAATAACACGTCTGATAGTTTGTAACGATTTTATTTTATTTGGACGGACGAATATTAGGTACTTTTCTAAACAATTTTTTATATTATTTTGTATAATTAAAACTAAACAGAAAAAAATACTAAGAATAATGTGCGAGTTATTATGAAATTCTATGAAAGTAAAAAAGTTTTGCCTTTTTTTGGAAAATAAACCATTTCACTTAAGCTAATTTTTCGCTAGGCACTTGGTAGAACATGATTAATAACAAAGAAAAACACACACTTGAAAAATTCTACAAATTTTGCTTAATTAAACACTCGACGGTCATTTCGGACTATTAATCAATCTTCAAAAAGTACATGAATTATGTTTATTTTGTTTTCATAGGACTATTTCAGTTAGTGGTCCAGACTTCAACGTTCATAAACTTACCTTAAAAAAATTATTGTTCCAAATTAAACATATAATATATAATATATCTAATATTCATTTAATAAATATAATGAAACATAAATATTCAAATATAATACAGAAACAAATTTTAGTGGTTCCCATGGAACATGGTTGAAGACGAACTGATTGTTTTACTGGTTCGGTTTTTTGACGTTCTTGTTCTTTTTAACCGACTTCAAAAAAAGGAGGTGGTTCTCAATTCGGTTGTATTTTTTTTTTTTTTTTATGTTTGTTACTTCATAACTCAGTCATTTATAAACCGATTTTGACAAAAAAAATTTTTTTATTTGAAAGGCTATACTTTCAGATTGGTCCCATAGAAATTTCATCAAAATCGATTCAGTAGTTCGGCTGATTTTAATAAAAGTCAGTAACGGCGTGTGATTCTTTAAGGTAAATGTCACTTTTTGACATATCAGACAGCGTAAGAAAGTCGGTTTAATAAAAGTGAGTAACGGCGTGTGATTCTATTAAGGTAAATGTCACTTTTTGGCACTAAAAAGTAAAAAATAAAAAACTTTTTAACAAAAAAAAAAAACCTCCTTCAAAAAACCACTAAAAAGAGGAAAATAATGAAATTTTGAGGTCTGTACCAATTTAATAAAATATGAAGTTGGTTAAAAAGAAGATATTAATCACTATAATATACTTTTTAACCGGATTCATATTTTATTAAATTGATACAGACCTCAAAATTTCATTATTTTCCTCTTTTTAGTGGTTTTTTGAAGGAGGTTTTTTTTTTGTTAAAAAGTTTTTTTATATACTACGTATATTTGAAAGTAGGACTTCCAAATTTCCAACCGATATTTAATCTTCGGGATTCGGGAACGAGAAGTTAAAATTTCTGGGATGTTGACTTTGGTTTCTTTTCTAATAATTCTTTCTCAAGAAATGCTAGGAAGAAATTCTCACATGGAAATCATATTTTTGAGTGTTCAGGAACATCCTGTATAGAAGTTGGTGTATTGTTGATTGCATAGCAGAGGCTGACAAGGCGAGTCCGACAGACTTTAACAGACACTAATTGCTAATGTTCTATGGCATGGTTAATTGCAATTTGTTATAATTAAAAACGAGCCTTGTTTCAATTCTTCTGCTCCAGTTTATACTGTTCATTGGCAACGGAAATTGGGATTAAAATACAATACACTCTGTGCTGCATATAATACCTAAATATACATGGTGTCTACGGGAACGTGTCCTAACATGGGTAACTTTGTTATTATCAGAGATGGAAAGCCGCTTAAATGGACAAAGTATAGTGATACACCAAATTAATCAGAAAAATAAGCAGAATTCGAATATCTAAAAATCCAATATGGTGTCCGAAAGAAAATAAGAAGTTTTGTATAAGTATCCCGAAAACCAATGAATAAAAAAAATTGCACACCAAGTCATTCTATTCTTCGTAAAAAGTTGCTCTAGGGATGTTCAAATAGTTTTTCAATACGATCAATACTTAAAAAGTTACAGTCGATTTTAGAATTTGGCCATTTTAACATTTCTTTAAAATAAAACAAAAACTGCTCGGAATTCATTTGTTTTCTCGACGAATCCTAGAATATAGATAATTTCACACTACTTTATCTATTTTAACGGCTTTCCATCTATGATAATAGCAAAGTTTCTCATGTTAGGACATGTTTCCGCGGACAGTCTGTATACACTATAATAATTATTATTGTTGTGAAATTTCTTCTTTTGTGTCGTTTTCTGTTTAACCGTATAGCAGTGTTATTTCTATTTAATTGTAGAAGTTCGCTCACTGAAGTGAAATAGTTAAAATAATTACCAGGGTTTTGAAACGAAGTAAAAATCTAGGATACTTGCAAGAAAATATAAACTGCCATTTAGGAAACATGTTTTGTACGTGTATAATTGTTAACGGTTAAATTTATTAAACCATTACAAAAATCGAAGATTATTCAATTCTGTGCAAAAAAGGTTAAACAATTTTTTACATAAATTCGCACTCAATGTAGTTAATTTCTTAATATGTTTTTGTATAAACACTGGATAAAGAAACACGTTGTATCGATTCTATCCATACTTTTTGTATCCAGTACATTCTTTCATACTTACAATGAAATTAGTTTTTATCACAGTGATTTTTCGATAAAGTATTTTTTTCTTTGAACGATTGGCTGAGTTTTTTTACGGAAGTAAAGAATGATTTTTTTAAATGAATAGTCAGTAGTGATTGCTTTTAAATAGCAAATTTTTAACATTTTAAGAACTCGGCGCTATTTTCGCTCGAAAAGATAAATAATATATTAATCTTGCAAAGACTGAAAGAATTCATTCTTTACTTTTTACAGAGTTAGGTACATGTGTAGAGAATTGTGTTACTGCATTTTGCATAAAAAATACGTAATATATTTTCTGTAAAAATATCCACAAAATGAGTTTTTTAAAGGTAACATTTTTTGCTGACCAGAAAAATGCAAAACTACTTCCTTATTTTCGCTAATGACCTCAGTTGTCGAGCATCTATTCCTATTTTTCCAAATGTTAAAACTTTGAGGATTACGTTTGTTATTTGTCTAAACTGAGTTCAATTTCACTGGATTTGTAAGGTCAAGCTGGTAATTACATTCCTCTGTTTTTAAGTGCAATTAGATTCTGCTAGATGTTGATATATATCTACGGTATAATGTAGTGTTTTATGTGTAGATAATGTCATAACAGTTGGAGGAACGACTCCTCACTTGACGACAAATGTGCACTTCATGGTTGGAAAGTTAATTCGACTCGACTTATCCTTAATCCTTCGTCTCGGTATGAACTATGAGGACGTACATATAGTTAACCCCTTAGGCTTAAGGCCTGACGTCCACTATATTTACATTTGTGTTTTGTGAAACCGTCAAAAATTAACATATTTGGTTCAACATTATAAAATTTAAAATGTCAAATGTATATTTTAGGATCAGCGCACACATTCTACTTTTTGTACAGGTAGGCTTTGGCAAATAAGAATATCATGACTTATTCTGATCCATTTATTTTGTCCTAATGCTAAATTCCCTATGTATACATCAATCTGGGACACGGTGTATATATTTTATTAAGTGTTATGGAGTACACTTTGCAAGCAAGTTGAACTTGAGGGTGAACCGTACTAATTGACATCATAAACTGTGCAACCACGGAACAATTATCAAGAAGCCGAATTAATTTTAATGTTTTTGTCTACAATATCTATTCTATAAATTTGCTCTCTAATTTCTGAAAAAGATTGTACAGGCATTTTTATAGCAATTTGCGCTATAAAAATGTGTATACCAGCTGATCCCAAGCATTGCTATAAAAATGCCTATGCAATCTATCTTTTATAGAGATTATAGAGCAAATTTATAAAATGCTCATAAGAAATCCACAACAACGGGCTTTACGTTTTCACATACACAGAGAGAGAGGGAGGGAGGGAGGTGAGGAGTGAAGGGAAAGAGACGTATAAGTAGCGTTGGTTTGACACCCCTTTATCTTGTCATCTACTCCTTACGGTCGTCATGACAACGGCGAGGCGCGGGGCGAAGGCCGACAGAGATGCGTCTATCTAATATCTTCACATAGAGACAGAGACGCAAAAGTCGTGTCGTCCTTATTTTAGATTTTGCGGAATTTCACTAATGAAAGCTCAAAATATCAAATAACGTCGGATTTTCGCGCTATACTGAAAATGGAGACTTAGGCTACCGTTTGTTCAATGTCCGATGCCATTTAATAAAATCACCCCTCGCAAGCTACATTTCTGTATTAGCGACACTTTTCGTCAATGTCGGTTCGTTTCCTAGGAGATTGCAGATACGTCATTCGTTTTATTTTTATCACTATATGCCAGTGTCCCAGTGGGGCCAACTGTTGTCCCATATCACGGTCCATATTACGTGAACAATACGAATGTTTTACAAGTTGGTATTGAACACAAACAATTCTTGGAATACCTCTGTTTTCCTACGTCAGTTTTATCGGAAACCCCAATATGCCAATCGTATGTAATAATTACTGACCAGAGAAGAATAATATCAATACCGAACTAGCAATAAAAAAGAAATACAAAATTGAATATCTTTTGTTTTACACTAGCTGCCCGGCTCGACTTGCACTGGTGCAAATTTAACGGAAGTGATGAGCAAAAAAAACCTCCTTCGAAAAAGCCACTAAAAAGAGGAATATAATAAAATTTTGAGGACGGCGCCAATTTAATAAAATATGAAGTCGGTTAAAAAGTAGATATTAATTAAATCGGCACTTTTTAACCGACTTCATATTTTTTTTTAATTGGCGCCGTCCTCAAAATTTTATTATATTCCTCATTTTAGTGGCTTTTTTGAAGGAGGTTTTTTTTTGCTCATCACTTCCGTTAAATTTTGCACGAGTGCGAAGTCGAGCCGGGCAGCTAGTGTAAGATAAAACAAAAGATATTCAATTTTGTATTTCTTTTTAACCGACTTCATATTTTATTAAATTGGCGCCGTCCTCAAAATTTTATTATTTTCCACTTTTTAGTGGCTTTTTTGAAGGATTTTTTTTTGTTAAAAAGTTTTTTGTTTTTTACTTTTTAGTTAAAGGAATCACACGCCATTACTCACTTTTATTAAACCGATTTCTTACGCTGTGTGATGTGTCAAAAAGTGACATTTACCTTAAAGGAATCATATGCCGCTACTCACTTTTATGAAAATCAGCCGAACTACTGAACCGATTTAAGTAAAATTTATATGGGAGCAACTTCGAGGTATTCCCTATCTAATAAAAAGAGAAATTTCCAAATCGGTTTATAAATGACGGAGTTCTGAGGTAACAAACATAAAAAAAACAACCGAATTGAGAACCACCTCTTTTTTTGAAGTCGGTTCAGGGGATGATTCTATTCTTGAAAAATCAATGCCACTAGTTCCAGTAACATTTGTGTAACGGATTTACAAGGCAACAAAGTTCGTTTTTTAAATCAATTTTTTCTAAGAAGTTTTTTGCTAGCGTAGGTATACATTTTTTTTTTGAAAAATGTTACAGGAATTAGTACTGATGTATCAGAGGATACAAGGCAAACTAACAGCAATATAGGTATACTCGATATATTTTTTTCATCTGGCCATAATTTTGATATCGTATCTTGTTTTCAATTAAAAATCATGAAAAAATTAGGATAGTTACTGAAATGTTAACTAATAAAACTGGACAGCTAGGTATTGCTGTAAATAGAAAATGAATCACTTAAAAACCATTTGCTTAAAATTTGATTTCGATATCCGGTAACGGTGTGCCGGACGGAAAATTCGGATTTTTGATTATCTCGAATTCGACTTTTTTGACTCCGATTCTCGATATTTAAAAACGGTTCGAGTTATCCTAAACTAGATTTTATAAATTAATTGGAATTATTGAAATTTCGTACGAAATTTGACCCACAGCTTTCAACTGTCAATCAAGTTGGAACAGGTAACACTTTTAATTGTAGGTTTTCATAGTCTACAAATGGAAATGATGTATCTACTTTCCCTTTATATTGACAACAAATTCCTGAATCAATATGTCAGCATGTTATTTGAAAAAAAGGTTGTTCGTTTCAATTTATGATATTTCAACAGTCGTTAAAAACAAGCTGAAAAATAAGTTAGAATCGATACGAGAATTGAAAAGCTGCGTATAAAGAACGTTCATATTTTTATACAGAAATAAAGTGGCTCCCAAACTGTGTGTCGAGAAATGTAAAAATATTTTTTTATACCGAATTCCAAAAATTCACGTCTTATCTGAAATACAGTATTATAGTAGGTATTTAAGAAAATAAAATTATGTTTATTTACAAATTGTTTTTATTTATTCTAAAGCTGTATACTGCTTTTGAATTTTCTACTTCTTCACCTTATCTTGTGATATGAATTCTATAGATTGCATATCTTGGAACAGTTTGGGAAACATTGTTTTAATGTACATATTTTATATTTCTGTATGGTGTGAATCCCTAGGGTCCATGTACTTTGTACAAACGAATCTATTTTATTGAATGTTTGGCAATATTCACGTTATAACTTACATAAAGTTGTAGAGTAACTTTACAAATTCGCAGGGGCCAAGGCGTGGCTTCGTTTGCATAAAGACCTGATCGTTCACACAACTGATTTACTTCATACTTGTAATTAATCCATTTATGCTTATGAACTATCAAGTCTTAATGCACAGACTGGCACACAAATAAAATAAGAAACATTAACAATAGAATAGGATGAGTAGAAACTGCAGTCTTATTACGTGACATTTTTTTGTAAACTTAATAAAATTGTCACTGTAGCTGTAGCATAACACCTAAATGAAGAGTCTCCTTCGATGCTGTGAGATAACTAGCTGGCGCACTCGGCACGAAACGGAGGATTCAGGTTCGAATCCTGGCAGAGACATTAGACATAATGAACATTTTTTATTGGATAAGCAGCCAATTATATAATTGATACCAGACATATCGGAAAAAATCATTTTACCAACCATAGTCACAGTCAGGAATCTAACCTGAACCTTTCCACTTTCGCGGCGGAATGAGCTTACTCAACCGTAACATGATTACCAAACTAACATTCTCCTTATATGCTATTTATTAGACATAATATATTTTGTTGTAAATTGATCTTTATAAAAAGGTAAGGCAGTTACAAATAAAACACCATTTTAGGGCTTTAAAAGTTAAAACAAATTTTTTTGTGCAATTGAAACAAAGCCCAAACTTTTTCAATTTTAATACTAATCTAGCTGCACCCATTACACAATTTGTTTCAATGAAATATGAAACTACGCGGATTCTCCAGAGTCCAGAACTATAAGAAATACTAGATTCTCACATTTTGTTGGTACTGGGCTTGTATTCCATAGCAAATAAATGCGGAATAAGGTTTGTTTTTGTTGCTTCCCGTTGGGAAATTGATTTCTTCTATCAGCCATTTCACTAAGACAGTAAGACTTTCCTCGATTTTTAGATTGTATCCATGACTGGTCAACTCCCATATTATGATATTTTCCTACTGGGCTTGAGAATAGCCGAGCGTGTAGCGATGCCGTTGTTTATATGGCGTTTCCCTGACTCCTCTATTACAAGCCCCCAGTTCCCAGGTTCCGAGAATTGGTAAAAGTATCAATTATTGGATTTTCAAATTGTTTTAAATAACAAATCGAAAATTTGAATTGGTACTGGGCCCAAATAACCCTAACCCTAGCATTTTATTGATTCTTCATTCAACGGTTTGCGTTCTTCACCAAAAAAATAATACAAACAATTATTATAAAACCAAACTAAATAATGGATACCTATAGGATATACATTATAGCCTTATATTTTGCTTAGCATCTTTTTTTATAAACAAACAACGAGGAAAACATTACCCTGCTTGGCTCTGACGTGCTCAGTAAGTCAGAGAATAAATGTAAATGTACTCAAAACGCTTGTAACTACATCAGGGATGTAGTCATTATCGATTTTGATCATGTTACATAAATCGGAATGTAATTAATGAATAAATGATCTTATAATATGCCGCCATTTATTTTTTTCTGTAAAATCTAGAAGTGGTAGCTTATCGATTAACGAAAATCGAAAATTGTGATTTTCTTGAAAAAATACAGAAAGGATAGTTTATACTGATGGACGAACATTTGAGATCGATGCTGTTCAGCGAGAAAGTCAGACCCGTACCATTATTTTATTAAAAGTTTGCATCTCATATAAATACTACGAATTTACGATTGGAAAATGTCATTGTTTTCAAGGTGTGAGAATAGACTCTTGTGATTTGTGAATGTAAAACGATATCTTGCTCGGAATGTGTTATTATTCGCTAGTAAAAAACAAGAATATGCAAAATCAGCGAATAGCTGGAAGGAATTTCTGGTAGAATGAATCCCTTGTGGCAGGGTCTGTTTCACCTGTCCTCTGTTTGTCTGTCTGTTACACATGCCCGCTCTTTTCAACTGTCTGCGCACAGCATCCCTTCGTCTGTCCACCCCCATCTATCATGATTCGCATTTTCAATATTTTCTGTAACGTCTGCAATGTCAAATATGACAAAAAGAAAATAAGTAGATCTTCACACTTTGTTCGGAATTTAATTTTATAAGTTTTATTTTAATATTCATTTTTCAGTTAAAATGTCTTCACGGATGGAGTGATATTCAATATTGAACTTTTATACATTTACTAGCCTTTACCCGCTGCTTAGCTCGCTTTAATGTCGGTATTGACAGAAACCTAATCATAATCCGATCGTAACCGGATAAAAAGCATATAAGTTTGGTATCTGTAGACAGTGTTGGTAGAAACAGAAAGACGTATATACCTATAAACAGACAAAAATTCTAGAAACGCGTTTTCTAGTTCAGGTGTTAAAACCCGAAATACCCGCAAGAAAACGAAATTACAGGTAGAAGTTCCTTTACTACTTTATAATATTAGCTAGTATTGATTTTTATTTGAAGCTCTTGAAATAATAAGGAAAATTTCGCTATATTCCATTTCAGTTTCATTTTCTTATCTTCCTTACTAGGTACTCTCTTTGACATAAAAAATTGTTTTATCGTTTTTTGATGAAATTTTTTTTATATTCCACCTAATTTTACAAGTACCTACCCATGTATTCTTTTTTATCTCGCAGAAGAAAAAAATTCTTTCATCTTATATTGGTACTCGTAAAATGAGCTGTGACGTAAAGATTTTTTTCCACCAACAAACGATTTTTTAAAAACAGAGAAAAAAAGGTTATAAAATATTATATCCACATGTAATTTATATGAAATTTTTCTTATTTCTGAGCCACAGGATAAAAATGTTTGTTTACAAAATGTAATGTCGTCAACTTTCAAGGTATTCTAATCAGCAGACCCACAACCTCTGTACCACCGATCCACATCATGTATAAATGTATTAGGCATAACATAAGAGCTGTAAACTAACATGTTTTTTAAGCGAATAATTAATTCAAACCGACTGTAAGACAAATGGATGTAATTTATTACATACCCTATAAATTCATTAAAAGGTCATAAATATTTAAAGCATGAAGCGTTTTTTATTTACAGTCATATCAAGACGTAAATACCTGTTTTTTATATGATCGTAAAATCTTCCCAAGCTGTTGTATTTATTGTTATCTGCCGATAGTGTTTTAAAATTTATGGCTTAAAGAATAACAACCGCGTTTTGCTGATCGGAGTCTAATATATACCATGCTAAATTTGAATCACAAAAATAATTAATAATAATAATAAGTAAGTAAGTATCCCTCGTGTGACGGTGACGAAACCGAAGTTTAGGGTGCTTGTGGATGAAACATTCTTTAAGGAATTTTTCCTTCTCATAATAATAATAATAATAAATTTTATTTCTTTATCTGCAATTTACAGTACCTATAGTTATAATGTAATTTTAGAAACATTTTTCTCCTCACTAGGGAAGACCCTGCACCGAGGAGAAACAATTTCCTTAAAAAATGTCTAACTTTTATTATTATTATTATTATTATTATTATTATTATTATTATATCATTCTGGATATTAATATTCGTGATCACATTTCCGGCCTGGCTTCCTCTGGATATATTTTGATTTGATAATGAAATAATAAGGAGCGACTTTCTCAGATATTACTTTACTGTACTATCTCTTCTAGTTTAGCCAGCGTCCACTTGCATTTCGCTCAGAAATCGCGTGCGTAATCTCCGATTTGTTTTTGCATTTTCTAGAAGTTCTTATGAAATAATTTAGAATTATAACTTAGGCTATTCATTTATCAAGATCTCTTGAATCCTTATTTCTAGTGTACGTTAGATGTAATTACATTAGCAGCTTACATTTATTTTTATTTATTGTGAATTATAGACGCGTCGACAACTTAGGTCATTAGCATCTTAAATACAACAAATATACATATATCACTTAAAACTAAATAACATCACAAAACATCCATGAGCAGAGGTGGGATTCGAACCCACGACAGTCTGATTCAGAGGCCGCAACGCTACCAACTGAGCCATACTGTCCTCAGCAGCTTACATCAAAGTATTGCTTTTTATACTTTGCTTACCATAAATAAAGTATTCATGACCTTAGACACACGTATTCTTTTTTCAAAGATTACTATAAATAAATAAAAAATATAGGTACTTTTTTACCTGCGTCAAACCCTATAATATTCTACATGAAACCCTTTCAGTTCTTTAGTTCATTGTTATTTTGTCGCCTGAATAATATTGACATAATATAAATGAGTCTCATATCTTATCGAACTAAAAGCTGAACAATAGGAATGTTCAACACGCATTGTGTTTGGTTGATGGTTCCCACTTGTGTTTCAATTTTATTGTGAATACAAAACATAAGTGTGGTAATGGTAAATGATTTTTTACAAGTGGTTTATAAATTACATAAGTTTTGCTCGAGACTGCGCTTGCGTGAACATCGATTATGTCTGCAGTTTCGTTGGCGTTAATGTCGAGTTTTACGGGAACTCCATCTTAACATAAGCGTAATTGAGCAAAAAGTACCCTATACTTTATAAGAGGACAGTGTGGTCCAGTGGTTAGCGTCGCGGCCTCTGGATCAGACTGTCGTGGGTTCGAATCCTGTCTCCGATCATGGATGTTTTGTGATGTCATTTAGTTTTAAGTTAATTGTTATTTAATGTAATCAAGACGCTAATGATCTAAGTTTTCGACGCGTCTATAATTTACAACAAAATAAAATATACTTTATAAATTTGAGTAGGTACCAAGTTTCCTCGAAATTAGTCCAATCATTTTCGAGTGAAGCCAGTAGAAACAAAAATTTTAGTAACGCGTTTTTCTATGTAGGTATAGTATTATACAGAACACTTGAAAAATCTAGAAAAAATGAAATTACAGACGGTATTCTGTTGATAACCATTAATAATAAAATTTGTTTAAGGTGACTGCAATGCAATCATAAGAACCCTGTAGAATAATTTGTATTAAAAGTTTGTGGACATGTTTTCGTTTGCATAAGCTATATAAACTAACTATTTAAACACATACTTAATAACAATAATAGTAATATTAATGCGTTTAACGTCCGTTTCTCGGCACTATGTCCTAATAAACGCCACTCGCACCATTACTATCTTCCATTTAACACTGTCTCGTTATTTTTTACATTTTTAAACTTCAACTTTTATAGTTAATAGCAATTAGTAATGTGCGACACTAACTATTTAAATACATACTTGAAATATGGATACCTAAGACATTGAAAGAATAGTTGGCGAGTAACCGCGGATCCAATGTTGCTTAAAATTTGCTTTTTTTGTGGTGACAAAGCCATGCCCTGACCTCTTCCAATTTTGTTACTATAACTTAAGTGTTAATGATCAATGACTGTTGAGACCTTCATAATGTGTAGGCAATGTTATGACTCAAGGACGTTACTGGAACATCTACAAGGTGGAGGCAAAAACACGCTATGAAAACTGATTGGTAAACAGTTTAGTAATAACAGTTAAGTTCTTAATTACCGTTTGTGGCTTAGCTTTACACTCTTCGCGCTAATCAGAAATTTGTAAGAATCCACTGGTTTACATTCGAGCGACCATTGGAGCATAAAAGTCTTGTTTCTTTTTAAAGAATTCTTGGGGAATTTTAAATTTGATGTTTATTATTTCAATTAATGCTATTACTACTTGTATTTTTTTTCTGAAATCTTTTGATATGCTGGGGTATTTATTGCTATTCGATGAGAAGAAATAAAAGATTTAAAGTAATTGGTATATCAAAGTACTTCTGTAAAATATTGAAAAGGGTTTTCGTAAGACGTCTTCAAATTCAGATAAATAAACAATCACGTGTCTTTGTTACTGAGACACGTCTTGAAGATGAAGTCAGCACAAATATTTGTATGGTTTGTGAAAATACTTCAAGGCGGCGAGGGTTTAACAAATCTTTCTCTAAACGGTCAACAAAAGATATGTCAAACACGTGACAGTCGACCGGTGCTCTTATAATGCATGCGGTAATGATGAAGAGCCTTTAACTCTTCAAATACCTGTCCAATAAAGATTAAAGATAATGTTATAGAGGTGTTATAGATGTTCGTTTATATTATACAATCCGGTGTTGAGAACGCTTTTATGTCCGACTAAACGTCCGTTTATGTTATACCGATAATCGAGAAGATATTGATCCGAAGATTAGTAGCTGTAATAGTACCGGTGCCCACCATTTGTACCAACAGCTTCCTTCATTGGAATTTGATCCCTATTAGTTACTTAACTTGAGAACTTCAAATTTGACAAGTTTAAACCTTTGAAGAGATTGCAAATACCAAACATACATTACCAAATTAATTGTGATATTAATAATGTTGAGAATAGGGAGGTTATTATCACTCTAAATATTATGATGCCAAATATGTTAAATTAAGCGGTTCAGTGATTTTGAATTGATTGGAATATTCAGTATACGTATTGTCAATTATTTGTGTTACCATAATTTTGATTTAAAATATTAGGTATGCGTCACAGAATACTGTGGCATGTTCCGCAATAAAGCATCATCAGTATTGACATCAAAGACGGAAGTGTTTTTTTAAAGGACTTACTTAGGTATGCCATTTTTTTAAATATTTCAATTTTAATACTTTTTAAGTGGCTGCAATATTTTTTTCATTTAATTTAAAGGTGTTATTTGTGTTACATTAGTTTGCTTGTATCCTATAACCTTCCCGCAAAAAAGTTCGGTCATATAAAGAAAACCCCTTCAAAATCGGTTCACCGATTTCAATTGAAGAGCTATGATGCCACATACAGACCGATGCATAAACATACAACCCAAACACAATAACACCCCTTTTTTGTGGGCTGGGGATTAAAAATGTTATCCAGTAAAGTTTGTGTAAATATTTAATATTGCATTCCAGTAGCTGATGCTTTAAAATTACCCAATAACTTGACGGGCGTTAGAAGTAACAACCAATGTAGATATTTGTTCGAGGAAAACATCTTTATTTGTTTATTTAAACAGATTCCAGTAATTGACCCACGAAAGTATTTTGTTGTAACTGGTAATTATTTAAAACCTTTGACATTACAACACGGATATGTGATGTAATTTGGACACATTGGTATTCCTGTATTAAATATGCAACATCACAACTGGTTTTTATAATTGGGTGTATGAAAGAGGCTCGTGTTTTGTGATGTTAGCTGGGTTCTGATGAGTTGTATACCCAAACCCTAATCTTGTGAGTTTCACAATCCCTAACGGAGGTGTATTCATTGTAATTAAAAATTGATGATCAGCGCCTTCGATTTATACGTCGTTAAATTATTTATATCGCCAGGGTCGGATTTTAGAAGGAACTATAGCTCCGGTGCTTCCACAAAGATTATTTAACTTTTTTCATTGATCCATATTTTTTTTTGCTTACAGCAACACATAGGTGCAGTGTAGCACATTGTAAATGAATTCAAATATTACAATGTTACCAATAATTAAAATATTACAGGTGTTCTAAAAGTAAATATTTATTCTCTAAATGTCAATTTATTTGTAACATTTTTCATATTATGTATGTATCAGATTTTGCGTAAATTTCACTTCTGTACTGTGTAGTGAAAACTACACGGTCCATTTTTTTATCATTACAATGGGATCAACCATAAAAGAACCCAGTTAATTTAATAAAAATATTGTTGCTCCATATACCTACAACGTTCAGTGCCCTTTTTTGTCAATAGAAAATTTAGATAGAATGCATTTTTTATGGCACATACGAAAATACGCTATTTTCCTTCTATCGTCTTGTCTGACATATATTTTCTAACCCGTGATATTTTGTTCGGTCACTATAGTAATGTCAACCATAAATAAAGCATAAAAATATATTGAATATTGAGAATCTCCAAGCTATCTCCTCCCTGAGAGTGGCTTGGAAAAGGACTTCGCCACTCGAAACCATACATGGTGTCATAGTACTATAAATATTGTTAGTTCATCTTTTTTCACCTTCACCTATATCAAAATGTGTCCAAATATTTTTTACTGTCGTTATTATTTACTATAAAACCCAGTGTCGTATTAAGGCCAATAGGTATATCCATTTACTCTTCGCTTAATGCTTTGCACTTTACGCAACTGCGAAATGGCGCTTTCAACAGATAGTTTTTATCTTTAGATGATGCCACGCAGTGAATGGAAATAAGGGTAAAATTCTACAGAATGGGCACACGTTTTTTGGTGAATTTTTAGACGAACCTTTGCGGGGGGCAGAAGTTCTCGTAGGGGTTTTTGGGACAATGCCATTTTTCGCGCGGTGGAAGGGAGATAGGGTGGGGTGCGGAGTTTTTAAAAAATCGAATATGTGTCCAATCTGTAGATGTACATACTGCGCAAGCGACGACCGCCATGTTCTTAGTAGGCATATAGCTGCCAGTTCTGACTCAAACTGTCGAGTCAGCCATGTATTCAAACATCAATGTGCTGTTGCTGACAAACATCAAAATGCCGACTGTCGTGAGTCAAGTGAATCTGCTGATGTTTCTCTACGCTGTGTAAATTATACCCGCCTTTCATTTAGATCGATAAAACCGATAAATTTGTAATTATGCGGTGTTGTATTTACATGATATAGGTACCTAAATGTACCTATATATAAAAAAAAAAAATTTATTATGGCAATAAGTTCAAATTTGAAACAATTCAGCTGTTTTTTACTGTCCTTAACTCCTTACCGGCGAAAAATCATTTAAGCCCCTTTCAATTTTCTCAAATTTAATAAGCGGCAACTATTTTAAAAACTCATTAGTGACTTATATTCACATAAATAAGGTGCCAACTTATGTTTCCATAATCTGTGTAAGGCCGGCCCTGACTGAGCTAGTTTGTTTAAATTTTAGGGGAAATATTAACCCACACTGAAAAGTTAAATACATATTGGTTTGGTATAACATCGAAAGTGTTATTACTTTGTGATATTTTTGGTGTTTCGTGTAGCAGTAAATCAAATTGCTGTTTAGAATTAAAAAAAAATATAAGTATAGTAGATGTAAATTTTAAGACCACCAATATCTCGGGTTATTTGGGCCTCACTAATTCATATTTTCAATTTATGATTTTGATGTACCTATAATCCTAATAAAATTTTAGGTTTATTGAAATTTTTTTTAAATAACATCGTTTCAGTATGCTTTAATAGAAAAGTTCTAATCTTCTGAATACAATGCTAATTCAATAATTTTCAGATTTTTTCTAAGACGGTATTTTAATGCACTTGAAATTGACCGACCTGAGAGTTTCTCTACTAAGAGGAAACAAAGCAATTACCTAGATGGGACAAAATAAGGGCGGATGGGGCGAGGCAAAATGTAAATGGGTTTGTTAATAAGAGTACTGTATCACCTGTATACATCCGGAATTCCAGATGAGCAGTGGACCGCACCGGATTGCGGGGTTGTGGGGGGAAGAGCACCGGCCAGTCGCTTTGATTCTTGTTGGTTTTGTACAATACTCCGAACATTGCAATGTATGATGCATCACTGCGTATGTCTCAATTAAAGTCTATGTTTAAATGCAGTTAGGAAAAAAGACGCAATTTATACAGGTGTTCCGCAATATAATGTAGGTCTATAACTAAAGTATGAGTTTCTGACGTTCTTTTAAACGTTTCTTAAGGTTCTTTGAGCACACTATTCGCTGTGATCAGATGCATGGTCCTGCCGTCTGGTGAGTGATAGCGCAAATCGGGGGTACTAAAGTTAAAATGTAATCATTCAATGATTCTGTTGAATTCAAAAATAGTAACGTGAAAAGTGTGTTTTGTGAAATTCTGTGAACAATATAAATCAAAACCTCCTTTTTCATGATCCGCAAAGCAATTTCGGTAAGTACACTTAATCAAATCTACGCGCAAAACCGGAAACTCAACTGTCCAATTAGAGCATTAATGTCAAATATGTAGTTAAATTACACCAAAAAATTATTTTATAATTATTAAATAACTAAAAAAATAATAAGTTATGTTATAATAAATTTAAAAGCAAATGAACATTTTGCATATTATATTTTTTCTGCATAAAAATTTAAACTTTATATTTTGACAAGAAGTGCCACTTTCAAGGCACATTTTATAATTTATTGTTTACCATGGTCTATGAAGTATTTATGCTTAGCAGTTACCATAGAGAAGGGAGTTAGGTACTACCGCATGTTTCTCTATTAATCCGTTGTTGCGCGCTAACAGATCTGAAATTCCCTTCGTGCATCTGCTCACAGCAAATAGAGTGCTTTAGACCGGGCGCGGTATACATCCTACTATTGTATCCGATTGTCAGATGTGGACATCTGAAGTTAACCATATTTGCATATGACCGTACCGCACACATCCGATCCGAACTCGAATCGGACACCCGAGTCGGAAACAGGCGGACTGCGTTCGATTGATTCTTCGATAAAAAATCTGATCCGACTGATCCGGCATATTTATAACTATGATCAAGGAGAGATTGAATTTATTTGACCGCAGCACAGTTCTGTATCATACTTTCGTATGCAATACTTTATAGTTTACTATGTTTCACCTTCGATTTCAGTTAGAAAACACACCTTTTTCTTGTACCGATTTATTCGAAAAGAAATTTATTGCAAATTAAATCGAATTGTTATTTAAATACGGTACTGAATTTACTTTTAAGGAATCTGTTTATAATTAGCAATAAATTGTTAACTTCTTGTATCCTGTGATTTTTTTTATATTTTTTTGTTGGAAACGAAATGCCAATTGGTAGTTTTTTACGAGCTTAAGTTAGATAGTTTATAATATATATGTAAATGTTTACATTTATTTTCGTGTTATTCTATTGTTGTTTATATTTTTATTCTTGTTTATTTTTGTTATTATTAAAGATAGTATTAATAAAGAACACTAAATTGTTGTTTTTTTTAAACAAATTCTGTAAGCTAATTTGTTAATTAACTTTTGTTTACGGATACAAGCTTTATTTTTGATCGTATAGAAAATTAATTTGTGGTCAGATGTGATTATTTATTCATTTTCTGAAATAATTTCCTCAGGGACATGATTTATGTTATCTGTATTATTTCGATCTTGAATGCTGAAACCGCAGAGTTGTGGAACTTTTCCGCAAGGTCAACTGAATCCCTAATGGGAAACTGATATTAAGTACAAAATGACGATAAATCAAAGGTTCCACACAAACAAAAAGAAAATTCTAAATTTTTTCGCATATTTATTTTGAAAAAGATAATTTGTAAAATTATTTTTGTAATTTTTTCGAAATTTGGAAAATTGCTCGTATACTTTTGTAAATTAAATTTTGCTAGTAGAGAATAACACGCTAAATATTCTGATATAAATATACTATATAACATGCGATATTTTCCCAGTTTGAAATAATCTGAACAATTTATCTGTATAGATCTGAACGTTGTCTTAAATTCGTAAAAAATTATACTGCCATCTGTGTGCTAAACATAGTTTTTTTTAACCCCCGACCCACAAAAAAGGGGTGTTATGTGTTTGGGTCGTGTGTTTTTGTGTACCTATAGGTACTATATGTGTATCTGTCTGTATCCCACTGGTACAAAACAAAATAATTTGTCTTGTATCAGTGAGTTCGTGGGATTAGCGTCACCCACTGGTACAAGACAAATTATTATTTTTTCTGCGTTTTGTATGTTCAGAATTTAATATTGAATTATCTCGAAACTGCATTAAAATGTTTGACTTTGATTTATATATTTATTTCGCTTTTTACTGAACCGAAAAGATACGTTGTATCAAAATTATAATATGCAGGTATTTTTTCAACCAATAACTTTACTAACTTACTTCCTCTCAATGCCCATAAACAAAGTATTTTTTTCAGCGTACATTCAGGAACTTTCTTTGACTGAATATTTAGTTCCCTTCTGCTGCTTCTGCAAATGTTTTTATTCGGTTTATTCAGAATAAAATCGAATTATGGATGATTTCTCGATAAGAGTCGGTCGTTATTATAGATGACTGATGTTACTTAATTGTTGTATTAAATAATTACAAGTTTAGTTTTAAGTAAAAGTGTTTCATGTAGCGTGAAATCTGCGCTGACAGGCGTATACTACTTTGTTTAGATTACAAATCTGCTTGTGTACAAAACCACAATCCGACCTCCATCTTCACGCTTCAGATGTGTATCTGTTACATTACATTGTTAACTAAAGCTGAGCATACAACGCCCCTGTGTGCGAATTTAGTGTCTGTGGCTTACAGTCCAAAGTCTAAACCACTGATATCGAAATTTTTATTTTCCTATAATCGAAGTACCTATACAATTATTAGGGGAAATCTTGTGATCGGTGCCAAAGGTCGATTTTGAGTTCTTGGTGAAATTAAACGTTTTCAAGTCCTTTAAACCCAAAAAAGTTTATTTAAAAAAAATGCCTGCCTGTGTCGCACCTAGATCCCAAAACCACTGGATGGATTTTTTTCCGAATTTTGCTTGCGTGTTCAGGATGGTTATATCTCGAGGTGAAATCGATTATAACTCAAATGTAACAGAAAACTGGTTTAAAAACTGGAAATAATTTTTTTTCTCGAAAACGTCTAACAATAAATTGTGACATTTGATGAAATTTTACACATGGATACTCATTTCTTACCAGTATGAGATGACTTGACTATTTACTTCTAGAACATTCAGGAAGGGAGGCCTACTTCAATATGGGAAAGTTAGTCCGAGTTATAAAAGGGGAAGCACTAAAATCCTTATAGGATGTGATGAACTTTTTGAGCCAATCTAGGACCACCCTTATTTTTTTAATCTTTAGTCCGAATTATGTTGGACCGTTTATTTGTATTTTTTAACATTTTAAAAATTTATATTGTAATGTTGAATTTTTCAGTTTTTTTTCAAAACAAACCATAATCATATAATATATTGTTATGTATACTTTTGAACCTAATTCTATCTAAAAACTAGAATATTTTTTAGTGAAAATGTTAAAATTTATTTTAGTAAAACAAATAAATCAGTATAATTAAAACAGTTTAGCTAATATTTAACACTAATCTATATTTTTGGGGACACTCTCTGCCGTTTTAAAAGACAAGTTTCTGTTTTGAAGTAATAGTGAGTTCTTTTATTTATATTATTTAATTATGTAATTTTTTTTTTGTCATATGTTTTGTAATGTAGCTACTGTGCTGCAAATTTGAATTTGTTGTAATACTGTGTGCAGGCTTGTTACTGGACATTATTTGTCTGTTAGCCTGCCAGATTTACAAATTAAAATAAAAAAATAAAAATAATCTAGGGCTCTAGATGTGCCAGTAGCTTTATTTCACCTATGCTTTAAATCTCTTGTCACGGTTATGAGCCCGTACACAATTATTAGATTTACCTCCGCTGTGGAGGAGTCGCCGTGTTGCTTGGCCTCTCATCTCTGTTTTGACTTAATTTCATTTTCCTGAGTAATCCTACGATTATTTTTACAAACATTTTTGAGAACGTATAAATAAATAACTGTCTATTTTAAGTTTAATGTTAAAAAATAGATGGCTGCAGTGCAAAACCCTGCCGACAAAATACTGCATTTGCGAATTCATGTATTGTGGCACTTTAAAAAAATGCAGGTATTGTCATGTGAACTTATATTTGTTTTCTTTTTGACAAAAATAAAATAATTTAACCTCGTAATACATCCCTTAAAATGGTTTTAAAAATGTGTAACTTCAGCATTTTATCACTGTTACATCTGCATCAAATTATATAAACCCTTCTGTATTATAGGTATTTCACTATCTGCAAACTGTGTTTGTAAATTTTGTAAGCCCGACTCTGTCTGACCGATTTTGAAAAAAAATCAGGGGCTAATTTTAATCTTTACTATAGGATTAAATCTCCATTTTTAAACAATTCTTGTAATTTTTTTTCATGTTTTTAGGCAAGTTAGCTATTTTATTTTACCTTTTTCCCACGAATTTTTACAATTGAATTATTTTATATTCCGAGTGCAAAATCGATTTCAACATACATAACTTTTATTTTTATTTGCAAGGTTCTGACTCAAAAAAAAAAACATGCAACAGGAAAGCAATGGAAGCATATACTTTTTTACGATTAAGCACGGATAAAATGTACATAAATATTTAAATTGCAAATTTAAATGTCAGGTTAGCTTAACCTTTATAACCTTGGTAATGTCACGATGTTCTCAATTTTTTTCAACTATTGTAAACTATCCTTAATAATCTTTGCTTTTATTTCAATTTTTGCTTATATTATAGCTTTGTAAGGTTAATGGTAACATATTTGTTTGAAAACTGTAATTCGCTAATGAAAAATTCATATTGTGGAGGGGGTTTTATATAAACATTTATTATGATTAACTAACATTTAATGTTATACACAAGTTACTTCAATTTTTTATTTAATGTAGATAAACTATATAACAGCTGAGTAACTGCGAATTCGATAATTTAAACGATAGGCAACATTGCATTTGTTCTGCCTTATTGAAATTAACCTCAAACAATTGGTGAACATCAGCTTGTAACTAAAAGCGATGAAAGTGCATTTTAAAAACCAATAAAGGGGTCTGAGGTTAGTTTGAATGTACGAAATACGATGGTAAAGTAGCCTATCAAATGAAGTACAGACAGTTGAGCTGTGAGCAGCTTATGTGGAAAAGTGTAGCAGTATTGCACACGGTGCGTTTCCCACCCTTCAGTTAGTTTCAAATGAATTGCATCTATTCTGTCTGAGTGGATTTGGCAACGTTGCATTTATCCACCCTTAAATTCGTATTCGTGCACTTTTATATTATATATGGAATAAGAATACTTATATTTATTTTGTTTTGTACATTGTTTAGACTTAGCAGAGGCGTAGAAATGTCAAGGGAGCGCTTGCAACTCTAACGTTTTGATCATTACTCTAGCATAGATTGACGGTGTTTTGCAACAATCGGTTAATCCATTGTGCTTTTTAAAATAAGGTGTTTCTTTTTAAATATTCAGGGTGGCCACATTCCGGAGAACCTGGAAAAGTCCGAGAATTTTACTGCGTATAGGGAAAGTCAGAGAAATGTCAGGGAATTTGGGTGTAAGTAGATTTTTGTGAAAAAAACGATCAAGTTTGAGTCGGAGCACCAAGGGTTCCGGACCTACTTTGAATAAATTTTCTCGATCAACTTAACTTTGGTACCTACCTGGCGTCACACAAATTCTTTGCATAGTTAAAGTTTGTAAACATAATTGTAATTACAGTCAAACCTGGGTTAGTGAGAACTGGATAAGTGAGAAAACTCTATAAGTGAGAGTAATAGGCAGGACCAGTCATTTTAAACTCCCAAAACCTCTATTAGCGAGAAACAGAAACCTCTGTAAGAGAGAGTCGTTTTTCCCTCATGGACCTCCGTAAGTGAGACTGCTACTTATCTATACCTCTATAAGCGACAATATAGCTACAATAAAAATACATACATACATAAAAGATACACACATACAGTAACAATTGACAAAACAAATTACAAATTTAACATCGTGGAACTTCCTACCATTGTTTTTGTATTGTTTTCTCGTCAATATTGTACCTAAATACCTACCCTTATAAAGTACTTATATGTCGAATGTGACTTGTTATTGCTGCGTACCTCTATAAGAGAGAAACGCTACCCGCATGTACCTGCATTAGCGAGAAACTCGGGTTAGTGAGAAACCTCTATAAGCGAGAATGAGATTGTGCTCCCTTGAACTCTCGCTTATCCAGGTTTGACTGTATTTCTTTATATTTATTACGTACGTAAAGCCAGGGAAAAAACTAAAAAATCACCTAGAAAACCGGGAAAAATCAGGGAGAAAAAAATGACAACCCGGAAAATGTACATATGCTGAGGATCGTCTTCCTAAATAATTTATAGTTGAATGGTACCTAGTTTATAGGTAATGTGTGTGGCAAATAAACAGAGCATAAACCCTGATGACCTCAGCCGTCGACCATTTATAATCTACAATCTGTCTGTCAAATTTATAAAACAGTATTGCTCGATTTTTGTTACGACTTTGAAAGTCGATTTCAGATAAGACAGTAAATTTGGCGTTGAAAGTCTTGGCAAAAACTGAGCACAAGTTTATTAAATTAATAATTTTTACTATATCCACAAATCGAAATTCAACGCGGCGGCGTCAATGGTTTATGCTACCGAGGGTGCAACATTCATAGGGGTTGTAATGACCTTTGAGTACTCAGACTAATCTTGTGCATGTGACTAAAGAGGGTGTCCAGACGAATTGTTTCCTGTCTACGGGATGTTTATGGCACATCATATTTTTGTTTTAATGCGATTTTTGATGTATTATAAACAACTAAAAAGGCTCTACTAATGATCAAATTGCTCGATGGTAAACTCTCCTTTTTTGTTTGAGGTTAATTAGTTTTAAGAATTGTTGGAAATGAGAACTTCCGTGGCACAAAGGATCAATAAAAAGCAATACTGATTTTATTAAATTTGCATTTTACTAACGTTTCGGTATTCTTCATACCATTCATGAAGAATACCGAAACGTTAGTAAAATGCAAATTTAATAAAATCAGTATTACTTTTTATTGATCCTTTGTGCCACGGAAGTTCTCATTTCCAACAATTCTTAAAACTGTTTACAAGGATCAAATTGCTCTATTTAAATATAGCAACTTCGAAGTTAATTAGTTTGTTTTTTATAGATTCATTAGTTTCTCAAACTTAAACTAAAGAAACCTGTTAAAAAATAAAGACAATTGGGATCTCCCTGCATTGTTAAATTAATCATAAAAGATATTTTATTTGTGCAATTATTGCTCCACTGTTTTTTTTATTCGAATTACTGTCGAAGCTTCTGTATCGGGAACTCCCGTTGTTAAATTAATCATAATAGGTATTGTAGGTATTTGTGCAATTATTGCCCCACTGTTTTTTTATTCGAACTACTGCGAGGCTTCTGTACTAATCGCAGAATAACCTTTTTGACGACAACACAATATGTTTTTGTACAGAAATCATAGATTCTCGAGGGTAATGCTCGCAGACTTCCAGGCTGGAGGTGCCAGGGCTGGTCCGTAGATCACAGTTTGCGAAGCACTAGGTTAATATGATAATAATAATTTTTGTCCTTCAATTACATAAAAGAAAAAAAATGGGACGAACTAGAACGCTTTTGAGAATCAACGCGGCTTTGAACATTTATGTTATTTTGGTAACCGTTATTTTTGGAAGAGGTTTTTTTATAGTAATTATTCCAAAGTAATTGTTCCTGTTATTTAATCCCATCGCAAATTCACAATAGTACCTATTGATCTCTGATATTAAACAACATTTTTTAATATACCAATTAAGTATCAGTAAATATTTCATTTGGCTTTCAATTCGATACTTTTAGAGCTTTTAATAGTTAATTTAAATTTAAAGTGTATAGGCACGGAAAAAGATGTTTTTACCAGATTCAGTAAAACCAATCAACTGAAGAATTTAATTTAAAAATAAATGAAATCAATTTAGTTGCAAATGCGTTAAAAAGTACGGAAACCTGAGCATCATATCTAATTGGATTCTTTTTTTTATGAAAGCACTTGATCGTTTATCAAGTTTGAATTTATAAAAGCTTCTCATTTCTACTTCTTAAAGATACTTCCAATAAAAAAACGATATAGATTTCGTTTTAATTTATTATTACTCAATTGTAGTGGAATTAATAATTAAGTATAACATTTATATCTTTTTCCATCTTTTCGTATTCTGAACAACAGTTTAAAAAATGATGATACTAAAGTATCTGCGTAAAATTTCAAATGCAACTAGTAACATTTTTTGTTTTTATAATATTTTCAAAAATTAATGAAACGCTGACAGGGATAAAACGGCTCTAGCGATTTGGATAAAATTGACTGAAAACGGGTTTTGGGGAGCTAAAAATCGATCTAGCTATAGGTCTCATCCCAGGATAAATTCATTTTCTTATAGATTTTATAATTTTAAAAATCAATTTTTTCATTTTTGACGTTTAAAAATAGTATAATATTGTAAGCAGGTTTTGGATACCTACTTATGTATAGATGTTATGATATCCATGGATTTTATTAATAATAATTATCTATTAAGTTTAAAAATCCTGAGAGGGGAAAAGCAAAAATGTAAACTTCGACCGTGCGCTTATGTGGGTGAGGCACATACCCTTTTTTTTTAATTTATTACGAAATTAAAGAAAGAAATCTAAATGTTTGTAACAAAATTGGAAAAATTATGTAGGTAAGTAAAATTAAAACAAAACTCAACATTATAAATAAAATGAAGCTGGTCGTGGCTGGTATCTAATTATTACAAAAAATAATAAATAGATTAGGAAACAAATAGAAGTCAAGTGCATTTTGGAAGTTCTGTCACCCGGTATATATGCGTATACAGGGTCGCTCCTTATAGATTTTTCCGCTTTGGTACGAATTTGACTTTTGCGTAGGCACGCTTTATAAAAATTGTGTTCGTGTAATCATGCCGAACGATATGAATTATTTCTGAAATAAACTAAACAAATATAGAACGAAAGGTATATTATTAATATTATTATAGATAAGAACAGATCCCTCAGGGGAAACATTGGAATGCAGTTTGCAATCCAATGTTTTGTGGGGATTAGCACTCCCAGGGACCCGAGCTCGTACCAGTCGGTTTGTGTATGCCGGCTTGGCGGGTTTTACACATGGATTTTTTGTTGTGTTGAAGACGCTAATGACCTGAGTTGTCGACGCGTCTATAATCTACAATAAATTAAATAAATTAAAGATAAGAACGGAAATGATTAAGACGTGTCACTCTCAAAAATAAAAATACTAGTGATAATGCGATTTAATTATCAAAGAAAAATGAAAAGCACAAACGTGAGGACCCTAGAGGCAAATTAAACAGAAAACAAAAAAGAGGATTCTTTGCAGTATTTCTATACGTTTATAATAGTGTCATACTTCGACTTGTCAATATTAACGATTATGTGATCTATGTAACATCCTTTCGGTTTTGGGTGCTCATTATTTCTTATGGCAGTGCTCTTTTTGATTGTATCTAATAATCTAGCCTCGAGATTCCGATACAAGTATAATAACAAGTAATAATTAATATTTAAATATTTCAGTTCTGTCCGTTTAAAGTCTGGTGTCCTGGTTCCATGCACCACTTACGCTCTGGTGCGGCTCTGTATGCGGAACTAACATACAGTATATTATTGTACATTCTCGGGGACGACCAAAGGGACTGAAGCTAGCCCACGCCACCTATTTGTCTTGTCCTGGCTATATTTTTTGTACCACAGTTTCATCTTGTTCAATACATTCGCCTCAATGCTTTTTGTGGATGGATATTGCTTATTTCAAGGGCGTTTCGTAGAAATACAGGTGCTAGGAGAAGTTCAGAAATTAATTTCACTGACTTTCTCAGTCACACTTTTGATAAAATTTTATATGCAATATAGAAATAGTTAAAAAAACAACAATTTAGTCACCTCTTACTACTACAATTTTATTAATGGATGCACATACACATTTCGAGAGCTTGCTTCAGCACAAATTATAGCTCTCGAAATGTACATCCATTAATAAAAGGGGAGGTGTGATTGTTTTTTCATTTTGTTTCAACCACAGTGTTCTTAATTATTGAAGCTATGCTACTATAGGCGCGTTAGACGATTTCTGGCAGGGGGTAAACTTTTAGATTCGCGTCACGCTCATGTTATTAAAAGATATTTATTATAGCTATGGCCAGCGGTGAAAGTAATATACTGGCGCACGCGCAGTGGCCTATGTAAAATTAATATCTGAGAGTTTTATAGGACACAAAAAAATAAAATGCCGTCAGATTTAAAAATGGCGGCCATATTATGAACTTTTGTAAAAATTATCCGATCTTTTTGAAAATTGATATTTAAGAGTTTTATAGGACACAAAAAAATAAAATGGCGTCAGATTTCAAAATGGCGATCAAATAATAACTTTTCAATTGTATTGTCTATATAGCTTTGATAAATTCGGTTTTATACCTATACAATGCGTAAAAAGCATAGCTTCTGTCGGGTGTCCCATGACACCTGTTGACTTTTTTTATTTATAGAAATAATTATTGGTGCTTGAGAATAGTCGAGATCGTAGGGATGCTGTTGTTGGTATAGCATTTCCTTAGCTTTATAAATAAATCTTTTCAAATCTGGGAACTGCAGGTAAACGTTTCAATTGGAAATCCAATTTAATAATGGAAAAAATAGTAATAGGTAAATTAAAAATATAAATTAGTATTATAGGCCTGAATAACTCTGGCACATTTATTAAAAAAAATAGTTCTTTTTTTGTCTTCTTTTTCCGTCATACCTATAGCTTTATGTAGATGCGTATAATGTTGATCTTTAAACATACGTTAAGTTGCCAGTTGATTTTTTATGACACTATTGGTCGGTTGTATAAATATTATATGTGAGGCACTGTTTCAGTTAACGAGTTTCCCTGACGATGACAGGATTGGGGATATACTGTATATGGGGTTCAACAACATCACTCGTTCTTTCTGTCTTTCTTCCTCACGGACACCCTTCTCTTTTGCCGTCTTGTTTTTCTATATTCCGGCACATCCCTCAGACGCTGATTGAGTTATACGTCGTAAATGCCTCACGACTCTATCATAACGTGAACATAGTGAAACGCCAGAAGGGCGTTAGTAGAAGGACAGTCGAACAGACCAAATGATTCTAATCGAGCCCTTCACAGAATACTGAGTCTGAAAAGTTGACCTACTGACATTTGATAAAACATTGGTTCATTGATCATTAGACGAAATGAAAAGAAAATTGTAATTTTGATCTAACTTGAACGTAGAATATTCCACATTAGAATTTCAGTTTAGGGGGGGGGTGTTGTGTGAAGGACCCACGTCGTTGGAAGATGTATTTCAGCTAGTAATTATAATAGGTAGTTCTAGAGCAGTACTGTGGTACGCGTATTAACACTGATACGCGAAGGATTTTAGTTGGTAGGTACATGGCAGAAAGGAATTTTCAAACCAAAACTTGTTTTAGTGCTGTTTGTGAGTATTACCAGAATTACGTGCGAAAAGGATGTCAATTTCTATATGTAGAATTCAACTGGAATTTGATTGTCCATTCACCTATTATAAATACTAAAGCTGAATGAAAATAGATAAGGATTTTTAAAACGCTTATATTAGGTTAACTTGTATGTATGTAAAAAAATATTGCAAGTCGATTTTCACCCTCTTCCAAATGTCCAATTTACGTGAAACTTTGCACTCGTATTCAGTTTTGATGACAATACAGTATTCTGATATTTTGGTTATAATAATATATTTTATATAACACGTTAAAATGGAAATAAAAACATATGGTGGAATTGTGGGTTTTATGGTGGGAAAACTGGTCTCCAGCCGTTTAAAACTTAAATTAATATAATATATTAGGTATGATGACTAAAAATTTTAAAATAAAATGTATAGTTTAAAAAAAATCTATAAAACGTGCATATATAAACGCATTAAAAAGTGGAAAATAAATTTCTTTGTCTTCTGTAACGTTTAGAAGCGTGAAATATAGCTACAGTGAGTCTCCCACGCTTTTAAACGTTATAGAAGAGAAAGAAATTTATTTTCTACTTTTTAGTGCTTTGATATAAACATATTTTTTTAGATTTTATTGAAATTATAAATTTTATTTATTTCGACGGTGTCGACACAGTTCCGAAACTAAAGTTTGGGAAACATTATTCTAGAGAATGGAATAAATAATTTTGAATATCTTAATTTTATTTCAGATTATAACCTATTTTAGTACAGTATCAATTTATTAATGTTCCATTCATTTTTGGGTTACCTAATATCTTTTTTTTTTGTTTCAATAATTTTTCACATGTTTTTGAAGTTCATGATGAGAAATATTAGATTCGGCGTATTCTGCAGTTGTAGTTTTTTTCTATCATCATTTGGGATGGAATTCTATTTAAGGGTTGATTTTTATTGATCTATCCAACCAGCTTAATTCGGAAGACAGATAAATATAGCTAATGCATTTGAAAAATATTGCTTTAACATTTACGATAGAAATGATTAACTCACTACATAAATAAATCCACATTTTATTATGTTATGTTGGTATGTTATACGTTATGTCTATTATCTGATCTTTTTACAATAATTGTTAAATGGAATTATCTGTAAATTTATTTAAAAAATAACTGGTTTTGACGTGATACACACATTAGAAAAGCGATTCGTAATACCAATACCCAAGGTACTCACAAAAAAGTTATTAGTTAAAAGGTAATAAATTTGTAATAAATACGATGGCCATTTAATTAGTACCATGTAAATTTTAGTTTTACTGCGTTAATTTCTTAGTTTAGGAAATAAACGTTTTCTTCAGTATTACTAAAAATACTAATAAATTATACGACTATCTTTCGCACCGTGATGCCTGTCAATTATTAAAACAATTTTTCTTTTTGAATATTGAATGCCGAATTTGACTTTAAAGGCTGTATGAACTCATGATATAATATTATATTTAAAAGTGTTGTTTACACTTTACGCTATAAACTTAGAGAAACTATATTTTTGTGGTCATTTCCAAAATGTTATGTTCTATGTGGAATTTAAAAATAAATAGAATTTATTGTCATTATTATCAAATATTTCGGTTAATCAAGCGAAGTCGGTCTTTTGATTTCTTATTGAAGAATTTTTTTCCACTAATATATATTTACGTACGTAACTAGCTTTATTACATTTTATAATGCACTTACTAAAATGTTTGAACTCTTCTTCCAAACTGAGTATAAAATAGATTGAGTATTTTTCGAAATGATTTTTTTTCACAATTTAACAATAATATTTTAAACCAAATATGAATTCATTTTGATGGATGATCATGATTGAGATTTGATTTCTCAATATGCTTGGCAAGGATTTTTAGCAGTAAAAGAAATACTGAATAAAAAGGTACGTTAAGTACCTAACAATGAAAACATTCCCACTTTTTTAGACAATATACAGGGTGTCCTCAAAGACACTAAACACACGCCTACCACATGTTCCTGAGACCAAAATAAGCCGATTTAAGCAAACTTACCTTCTTACAAAATTTCTTAGTTTGAGCGCTATACGGCCCTGAATTTACAATTTTGAAATCCGAAATGTTACAATTACCACATGTGGTAATTGTAACATTTCGTATCTTTACACCAAAGGTTCCACCATTTTTTATTATTAATTTTGAAATCGTTTTTTTGTTATAAATTTAAAACGGCTTGTGCGATTTTGCTAAAATTTGGCACGTTGACATAGTTTTATGGAACAAAAAAATCCATATCAAAATTATGATTAATATTAACCCATAGGCGTAGAATTCGGGTTTTTTAATATTTGAACGTTTCAGATTTCTACGCCAATGGAAGAAAGGGGGTTTAAGTATAAAATTTAGATTCAGCAACTTATGTGCTACAAAAAAGCTACTCTTAATAAGACTCGATTACTCTCATGGTTTTTGAGAAATTTGAATTTCAATAATTCGCAGTAATTTTTACAAAATGAAGTAAAGCTACTAAAACATGAATAGAAATAAATAAATATGTGGTCCAAGTGTCCTCCATTTTCACGCATACAAAGATTTATACGAGGAAGAAAATTAATTTACTCTTTGCATAACTTCTTCATTATCTCCAGTTTTATCTTAGAAAAAAGCATGGCCATCTTTTTTGTTTATTGATTAACTTATTATTATCAACGTATTATTATTGATCAACTTATTATTAAAATACAAATTTCTCAAAAACCATGAGAGTAATCGAGTCTTATTAAGAGTAGCTTTTTTGTAGCAAATACGTCACTAAATCTAAATTTTATATTTAAACCCCTTTTCTTCCATTGGCGTAGAAATTTGAAACGTTCAAATATTAAAAAACCCGAGTTCTACGCCTATGGATAAATATTAATCATAATTTTGATATGGGTTTTTTTGTTCCATGAAACTATGTCAACGTGCCAAATTTTAGCAAAATTGCACAAGCCGTTTTAAATTTATAACAAAAAAATGATTTCAAAATTGTATAACTTCAGGGCCGTATAGCGCCCAAACTAAGCAATTTTGTAAGAAGGTAAGTTTGCTTAAATCGGCTTATTTTGGTCTCAGGAACATGTGGTAGGCGTGTGTTTAGTGTCTTTGAGGACATCCTGTATAATTTTTTTCATACGTATACAGTGAAATTATAGTTTTTATAATATTATTGTTTATTGAGTTTCCTTCTTCTCAGTGAATTTGTCATATTTCGTTCAATGAATCCTGCCCATTAGCTAGCGAATAAATAATTTTGAAGCATGGTAGAGTGAATTGTATAATTCATACGTCTGAACGTGTAACGCACGATGTGTAACAATGTTACTTAAGAGCATTCGATAGCGGAAGTTACCCCCTGCACCCTTTACATCAAATTCTTTCCCCTCGCCTATAAAACAGTTCTCGCTCTCCCGACGCTATTTTTAAAGCTAAATGGTTCGGGTAAACGCCAACTGAAGAACCGAGAATCATACTACAGATCCTACAGGCGAATTTTTTGAAAAAAAGTTTTGGATACGTGTGAAAGATTACGTAATTTTCTAAAAAGTTGTACGTTTTTTCAGGAATTTTTGTTTCAATTTTCCGCCTGTAGGATTTGCAGTGTGCTTCTTGGTCCTTCATTTGACGTTTACCGGAACCCTTTAGATTTAAAAATAGCGTCGGGAGAGTGGGAACCGTTGTATAGGCGAGAGGAAAGATCCTGAGATGAAGAGTGCAGGGGGTAACTTCCGTTATGGAATACTCTCAACGCTGCACCACCAGTCCTCTGCGCTGTTGACGCATGGTTGTCTGTACATTTGATGCGGCTAGAAGTTTCACTTTTGTGGCGTGTAGTGCAAAATATACGGTCCATTTTTTATTTATGAAACTTAAAAAACTGTCGGAGTACACCTCTTTAAATCGTTTGGTGATGGAATAAAATTACCATATATTATTTTATAGGTGTAGTACTCATCGACAAATCCTCTCAGAACGGTGACCTAGTTTGTAATTAAACAAAGTTTTAATTGATAAGCTTTGTTTAATAATATAATAAAACAAGGTCGATACTCCACTTGCAGAAAAAAAACACGGGTACTGATTTTCATTTAGCATGTAAAAAAAATGTCCGCACGCAATCGCGATTTATCTTTAATCATTGATGTAAAGATAATCCTACTTTTTAGTGTAAATTAAAAAACTGACATGAATGTAAATAGTACGCTTAAAATAATCCTACAAATTTCAAGTTAAATAACGGTTATTCAATTTAACGCTGTATTTAATTTTTACTAATAATGTTTACAAATTATCGCGATTTAGTTGTTGGACCTTCGTTGTGTATAATTGGATCATGAATTCTGATTTTGCTGGAATTTTGCTGGAATTGTATTCTTTAGGATATTTACTAACACTTTTGTTAAGGGTTCTCCATACCTAAACTTAATATTTTGATACAAAAAAATTAGGTTTAAGTATGGAGAACCCTTAACAAAAGTGTTAGTAAATATCATAAAGAATACAATTCCAGCAAAAAAATAACCTCGTTGTATTTAACAATCAAAAGTTACACGTGTTTGAAGTTAAATAAAAGAAGTACATTATTTTGAACACCCTGTCTAATAAATTTCTTTTTTTAGGACAAAAATTGATTTGTCCGTCAAAATTTCAGTTTGATAAAGGTTTCTGTTTTGGTTATGTCGAATTTTAGGTAAAGGTCTGCACGTGTCAAAGATTTCTAAAAAACTTGAATAACTCAAAAATTACTGCATTTTCGAGCATGGCTTCCCTTACAATTTCTATTCACATTTAGGTGGAGAATTGAAAAAACAAATAAAAACAGGGTGCTAGGTTAAAAAAACATAACTTTAATCTGCCACGCTTAAATGGGACAGGCTGTATAATTCAAAATATTTTTAGGTTATACACCATTAAAATTTATAGAACTTTTGTATTTAAACTTTTTTTTCTATCTTCACCCAAAATCAATATATCGGCCGACAACGCAAGTCTTGGATACCTTGTATACATAATTTATGTACTACATAATATATAGATACAATTAATAAATATATTTATGTATTCTTTGTATAATTACCTATGTATTTATGCATATAAAATATCCCTCGTTAATGTGAACAAATCGCTAACGTGAACACTGCACAGATGTGGTTTTATTTTGTTCACGGTATCGCGTTTCTACTGCAAAGCTGTCTTACGTTTGCAGTTGCACTATAAGGTCCATGTAAAAATTGGGGGCGCAGGGAGTAACTACTGGAATTAAAAATGTGACTATCTATTAACTGGACTGGGTTGCGCGCTGGATTGACAGTGCTGTACTGGAATTTTGTTTATTTGCGTCCAGTAAGTAATCCAGTACTGGACGGGGGCGTTACTGGAATCATGTACAACAGTACATCTCGCACCACCAAGTAATCAAGTGGTAAGGTATTATGTAATCAACCGTATATAATAGTCCCGAATATTGTTCTAAAGAAAAGTTTCACAAACATGTATCTAAGACCACGACGAGATATCATTGGACTCCTGGGAGCTACGAGATATATTTATTTATAAATGAGTAAGTTTTAATTAAACCTTTGAATAGAAACTCAAAACTAAGTCGAATGCGTACAATTATGACGAATTATAACAAAACTCTTGTAACTTAAGTTTTAAAGGTTATAATTTGTAAGTTGTGTATAGAAAGCGTTCGCGGAGTTTATTGCAAGTGCTTTTGTTAATATTTAACGACAGAAGACGTAAACGCAGTCCCGGATTATCCATATAGGCAATGTAGACAACTGCCTATGGGCCCCCAACCCCTGAGAAAAATAAGTGATAGTTAATAAAAAGTAAATAGAGAAAATAGACATAAATAGATATAAATATCTCCGGCTGTCTCCTTGTGTAGTTGTGTAGTTAGAAGATTCGAATACAAAACATCAAGTAACTGTTTTTCATTATAATCACCATTTGCAAGTATTGCATTATGCATAAATTGAATTACATTATATTACCTATAAATATTTTTGTTTTAATAAATGACATACATTAATTAGTGCCGAGTTATTGAAATTTAGTGTTGTTATAAGGTGTAAATGCTACATATATCTACCTAGAGACCTACCTACTCTACATAAGGGTAGATGAGCTCCGAGACTTGCATTGCCTAGGGACCTCTACATGGCTTAATCCGGTCCTGCGTAAACTTCTTTTGACGACAAACTTCTGTTTCTATATTGTGTTCGCCTCTCGTGTCTGCATTAGACGTCTACATGATTCTTTGCAAGTTACTGTTAATGTCGGTTTTGACAAAAAGCCCAAAAAACTACTCTATACTTTGACTTGCCAGTATACAGGGTGAGTTCGACCACCCGTATCAGTCGTTTTTTTCGAAAACGGTTAGTCGTAGAGAGTTGTGTCAAAAATTTGTATTATAAAAGCCCTAATAAAGAATCGAATGGTGATAAATTTTTTTTCCGGAAAGGTCGGCTTCCCGATTAGTTTGCTCCAGAATGTCCAGAACTCCGGAATTATAAATGTAACGATAGGTCGAAAGTGGTATTGTTGAAAAGATCTTTAAAAAATAAGCAAGTTTTGTAGGAAAATTATTTTTATTACTGCCACCCCTGTTAAGTAATATTTGTTTGAAATTACTAAATTAAAATGTCATAAATCATAATAACGAACTTTTTAAAAGTCCGCATTTAAAATCTAGTTACTTATCTATCGATCATTAAACACTGAAGAAGTACACTCACAGTATAACCAGAAGAGCTCAGTAGAATGTATTAAAGAGTAAATGGAAGAGTATTTGAACACTTGTGACAATGTCTAAGGTTGCTAGATTTTTAATGCCGACTTCGATCGTTATTATGAAAATTTGATTTAATAATTTCAAACAATTGTTACTTAACAGGGGTGGCAGTAATTAAATAATTTTTCCTACAAAACTTGCCTATTTTTTAAAGAGCTTTTCAACAGCACCACTTTCAACCTATCGTGCTTTCTAAAATTTCGGAGTTTTGAACATATAATAATTTATATTTATACTTATAGAAATTTACAGGGGTGGCAGTAATAAAAAAAATTTTCCTACAAAACTTGCTTATTTTTTAAAGATCTTTTCAACAATACCACTTTCGACCTATCGTTACATTTATAATTCCGGAGTTCTGGACATTCTGGAGCAAACTAATAGGGAAGCCGACCTTCCCGGGAAAAAAAATTATCACCATTCGATTCTTTATTAGGGCTTTTATAATACAAATTTTTGACACAACTCTCTACGGCTAACCGTTTTCGAAAAAAACGACTGATACGGGTGGTCGAACTCACCCTGTATACTATAAGTGACATTTAACAGACGACTTTCAAAGTAGCATATAAATATCTGAGTTCTCACAATCTGGCATTGAAGTCAAGTATTTGATATTATTCATCGGCATAGAGAACTGGACTGCTACTGTACGACCAAGGAAAGAACGTCGGTGCAGAAGGTGTTCACAATATGACACGAGCGTTTTAATAATACATAATAATCAGAATTATCTGCAAGTCGTTCATTTGTTTTTCTGCCGCTTACCCTAAATAAAAGCCCCTATTCTGCTATGCACATTCTGTTGATCGGCGTTCTTTTCGCTTGTCAAACAGTAGTTTAGACTGCGTGAACCAAATGATGCGGAAAGAGAGGGCGATAAAGGTGGGTCATATTCCATATTACCAGCAACACGCAGATCTGCTGATGGTAAAGATCCAATAAGAAAACGTCAAAAAGAGACATACATATGCCTATAAGCTTTATCGCTCTCTCATTCTGCACCATTTGGCTGCGCAGTGATAGACTAGCAATCTAGTACTTTACGTCGATGGATATATAATCATCGATTAGAATACACGTGGTATCTCGGTCATTTATAGCCTTTCGCTCGTGTTGATTCCGGTTGATGTTATTAAACTGATCGCAACTGGTTAAAATAGCCTGCATTTTACGTTACGGCACGATACGTTAGGGTACCAAGTAGGATATATCAAGTTTCACCAAAATCGTTCCAGCCGTTTCGTAATAATTATAAATAAACAAACAGATAGAGGTCCCTTTATATTGTTTGTAATATGTTTTGAAATTTTTAACTTCCCATTGGAAGTTATTGTAATGGGTCCGAAAACCGAAATCAAAATACAGAAAAAAATTTTATGTTTTAACTTTCAAGGTCACTACACTATTTTTGAAAAGATGTCTGTGTGTGTGTGTGTACGTACGTACGTACGTATGTGGTCATTTCTTTCTAAGACGAAATCTCGAGAATGAAAAATGATATTGACTACGTTAGGGTGTCAATCGACGCGTATTAACGTAACTATGATCTGAAAGAATTTTTTTCAAAATCGGTTCAGCCGTTCTTTTTTCTTAACCAAATAGACTCCAAAAAAGTAGATTTTACACAATATCTCGCGAATAAAAAATTATATCGATTTCGTAAGGTTGTCAATTGAGGCGTGTGATGTATATGGTATTTTTTGCCATACCTACTATAAAAATAGCTGCTTTTCACTTTCCAAATTTTTTTGACAGTTCATTTGTGTCGCCAACTTCACTCCGAGGCACGCACAGGAGTATGTAATAGCGGGCGGATCAGGCGAATAAACATAAATCTTGCTTTCCCACCCTAGTGTGGGAAAGATACGTTCCCAAACACTGACCTATCAAAAGTCACTTTACATGCATCTAAAGCAGCTATTTTTTGGTGGCTATGGCAAAAAATAATTTATATTGGTACTATCGTTGAACAATTTAGAATTGTATTATAAGCTAAAAAGGCGATAAGAAAATCCTATTCGGAAAAAAAACAGCAAATGGGTTTGAGGAAAACGTAAAACATATTCGGTAATAAGTTGTAAACCGGTACAAATGCTCCCTGAGCTGGCCGTTGTCGTATCTCCAGTTTGTCATCTCACAGGAACAAAGAGGTAATATGGCTAAAGGAGGAGTCATGTTATAGTAATGGAGATGGGCACTGCCAAAATTGACCGCTAGAGGCGCCAGCTGTGTAACCACCTCGGTCTGTAAGCAGTTCATAGTAGTGTGTGCAGAATAAGTTTATTTAAAATAATAAATCGTTGACAATGCCGATGTGCTGTGTTTATCAATGCTCAAATCATAGAGGTTTTGTATTTCCATAAAGGATCCGAAACTGAAAAGAAATTGATGCATGCTATCTGAAGGGAAAAACTTGATTTCTCGCGCGTTTTAGGTGGCTATAAACATGCTGCCATCTATATTACGTTTCGCATTTACCCATCTCCATTGTTGACAATTCCCTTCTTTTTATTAATGAGTTTTGAATTTTTATGCGATTTCGGATCGTTTAACGCTAACTTAGATTTGGGCTCAAAACATGTTAAGTAATTTATTTGAACTTACGAAAAATATTTCGATAACGTGCTCCCCTTCCTCGAATTTTCTTACTGTTAATAGAATCTCCCCAGATGCTATCGGTCCTTGAATCTTGTCCAGGTCAAAGAACATTTGTGTCTATGAATCGAAGAGTTTTAATCATCTTCTGATGATGATGGTTAGTGAAACGTACATCAAGAAAAATTGTTAGTTGTTTGGTTTTTAATAGGTATCCAGCGAAGATTTGTGTGTAAACTTACAGCTATGGCTAGATTGTGCAGTTGTTAGCTTCTTTGGTGTTATTTTCTCGACGGTGAATCAGTAGAGACAGAGAGGTAGAGAGAGAGCGAAGCAAGAGATGGGACGAGGACACATCGACCCGACCCACATGACGTGTTGCCTTCCCACAATTTATTTCGGTTAAAATTCATCTTCCAGCGATATACTGATTATAGGTTACTTCAAAAGTTGCTTTCCATGGTTACCTTGTGGGGGTGTTATTTTGACAACACTTGTATTTAAAGCTATGTATTGAAACAGTCTCCGGATATTAATGCGAAGAAATGTACATAATTTATTTTTACCGCCTGTGGTGTTGATTTTGTAATATATGGATTATCTAAAACATGTAATGAAATTTGGAAAAAATAACTTGCACTCGTAATGCAATAAATTACTTATTTATGGGGATAAAAGTTTCTTGTTGATGTAAAAAAATAAAAAGACTTTTTAAAAAAATTAATTAAAAGTGCATTTTCTTCATTTCGCTTTTCTTCTACGTTGTAGAACATAAATGTATTATTTTCGTTTTGAATTGAATTTTTACTTGGTTTAACAAAAGCTTCTGATAATGTAGATATAGAGCAAGACACGATGGAATTTTGCTCTGGCGTCTAGAATTACGGGATCAGCAATTTAGTTCTACATAGAACTCTTCAGATATCCGAAATTGCGAACCCACACGGAATTCGAGTAAAAACTGATTTCGATGAGCACATGAAGACTGTGAATAGCAATAAGAAAAACATATTATGTGTTGCTTAAATTCATAAACCTTCCGTAAATAAAGATTAATCTCCTTAATTTTAGATACTCTATTTAAAATTAGGAGGGCCGTTTTGTATTTAGGAAAGCATGCATTGCTTATGTATTTTTTTAAATCTATTAAAATGAAAATACGATTTATCCAAATATTGTGCTTCTGTAATATTAATCACCATGAAGAGAAAATCGCGTAGAACAATTTTTTACGAAAATATTCGTTATTTCCAAAAGCTATCCGAAAATTAGCTGATCTTCCTCTACTGTTGACAGGAATCAAACAGTTTTTTTATCTTGACTGTATTGCGGTCAAAATTAATAAAAAAAGTGACGATGATACTAAAAGGAAAAGTGAAACCTATCTGATTTATTCTGTTGTGACCCTTCCTAACATCCGCATTATGTTAGGGTTGGTAGCTTTTACACAGAGATGATGCGCAAGTGACGGATGTTTGCGCGATTGTGTATCTCTTATTCATTTTAACTGCATCTATTGAAAAAAGATAAAGCGTGCTTAATAATGATTGGGGTTGATGTAATTATCTTTGTAACAGTAATAATGCAATCTGTCGATGGAAGTGTGGAAAAGTAATTTAAGAAATGACTCACAGTTCGTTTCTAAATGTTTTGCTATAAAACAGAAATTGTATTTGAGATAGAAAAAATAAATATAGGACTTCGTTAAAAACTAAAAAGGTTCTGAAGGTCGCAGTAAAGATTAACATAGGTACGTTATGATAATTTTTAATAGTAATATTTACTGAAACTGTATAACACTGTATACATTCTTTAATCCTTTGCACAAAAATTAATGTCGTTCTTTTCTATTTTATCTAAAACAGCTTAAAAACTGATACTTAAGTTCAGAAAAAACTTAATCATTATTGACTAAGGTCGTTAATATTTCTATTTTATGAAAATGAGTTACGAATAAAACAAGTTTAAAAGTATCTGTGCTATAAATATACAAAAAAAACAAACATTTTGAGCGAGATGTATCAGTATGGCATTATGAAGTTGATAAAGCCCCTCATATCCGACTGGGCTCGGGGAGCGCACCACAGTGATTATATTCGTAAGATAAGATACTTACGATATGCGATAAATATCTTGGGCACTAACATGTATAGATTAGCAACATTAGTAAGTAACCAAAGTTTGTGAAGTTTTCTGACTGTTGGCATCACATTAATTACAACAGTCAACAATGGAAGGCGAGTCTTGTAGCTACAACAAAAGGCAGAAATCATATAATAAACAAGAGTCTTATTTAGCTTTAGGCTGAAGGTTGAATTCTGTGGTGTATAATAAACAATTATTATTATAGCTCAACTGATTATTGTAAATGTTTATTCATAAACTGAAGTTAAACTTGAACGTAAAACAATATAGTGACCACAAGACAATAAAAAATGGCAACACAGTAACACTTGGCTATTATTTATAACACTCCAGCTAATTCATGCTAATATAATAATAAGAAGAAGTTAGAAGAATAAGCTTTGTTGACTCAAATAGTAACGCGATCTCTGTAATTTGATATTCTTGCGGGTTTTTCGCAGATTTTGAGTATTTTGTATGACACTTAGACGTAAGGTTGCCAGATGTTCTATATTTAATATGAGTTTCATATATTTGACCTTTGTCTCCTATCTCCTATTATAAGGGGTCAAATATGATCTTTATTCCTGGGTGTCGTTAAAAACGAAAAATGAGTTTATGTTTTGGGGCAACAACCCAATGAGCTGTGGCTGTCCAACTTAATTATGTTCCACATTTTATCCAATAATCTCTATAACTTTTAATAATAAACGAAAGTTAGATCTCATATATTTTCATGCAAACTACCCTATATTTGTAGATTAAAAAGCTGCAGGCAACGTAGACGGGAAAACACATCTCAAGGATTTTTGTTTGTCAGTTTATATCAGTATCTCTGAAGAACGGCAAAACATTCGGTTATTTTAATGCTGAAATGAGATTGTATACCAAAATACGGCTTGCAAGGATTTTTTCGTAATTTGACGATTAGTCTTAAACAGCATAAAACAAAGACATTTTAGCGCCTATGTCAAATTCTTCAACGTTGAAGTACATTTGTTGAACTTTTCAAAGTTTATTTAGATCAGAAAAAGTACAAGAGAGAAAAAATATGCGTCAACTATTCGGGTCATTAGCATGAAGATAAAGATTAAAAAAAATTTTTTTCATTGGATTTGTCATAATATGTTTTGTTTGAGATCACATAATATCAAGTAAGATTCCTACTATATTTATGGGATGGCATCGACAAAACAATGGATACAAACGTTATAAGTTTAGTTGGAATTTCAAAGTTTGACTTTTTTGTTGAACATATATCGTAAAGAACATTGGCTAATGGCCGGGTTTTTGTTATGATTGTGTGATAAGTCAAAGGTTCCGATTACAATGATAAATGATCAAATCATGTATGTGTGTGTGACGTGTGTAGTTTGATTGCGGCACAATGTAAGAACAGTCTGCTGGACAAATGGAAGTTGGAACGAATACATACAAAATGGAGAATGAAATATGTTCCATTCAATTTGCAAACGATAGATAAATAGTCAGTTTCATGACTAAGTTAGTTATGTGAATGAATGATTATAGACTGTGTGCACAGATGGGAAAGTTCAGGAGTAGCTGACAGATCGCATTCATTGTGGGAGAAATGGGAACTAATCGACAACCGTTGCTTTGGTATATTATTCATTTATAAAGATTATTAATAAAATGAAATTTTTTTTAATAATTTTGTTAGTTACGTACCTACATTTATTGTACAATGCATAATATATGATTAAGAGGTCTCGTCTAAAACAGATATGGAGGGCTGCCACCTTTGGAAGTCTCTAAACCCGGAGATAGCTTTTACCGTCTGGTATTATTTGGTATACAAATTATAATTTGGTATTCTTAATAACAATTTTATTAATTATTAATTCTTATGGAACCAGTTTGACATTTAGACTCAAATTTCTCATTTGCTTGAAATTTTTAAGTGTTTTTGCTTGCTTCGGTTTTGGTAAGACCCGGATAATTACGACAACAACCCGGAACCCGGACAAATACCCGTCAAATTCGGCGGAGTGGCAGCCCTAGGTATATTATGTACCGTTTACTAGGTTGGTACCATCACTTCGAATCACCGTTTATCGGGCGGTATTTCATACTTCATAGTACTGTGCCACTTACGAACTTGCATTCCAGATCAAATCTAGTTACAGTGACTCAATGTTTGTCGGACGGAGCTTATACAGTTCGGCCGTCGCCCACGCCGGCAGAATTGTAGAACATGGTCCGGATAGTAAGGTTTCCTGATTCCTTATTTGTATAGTATTATTATTAGAGCACGTCCTGATTGTTTGCCTATTATACCTATATTGGGAATAAGGCCGTAATACTAATTGATTGTATATCTAGATGTGTAATGGACTATATTACGACGAGTGATGACTGTATGTAAAAACGAGCGATATCGAGTTTTTACAGTCACACCAGTCACAATACCATTACGCACGAGACATATATTAGGTATAGTATTTTTTGCCATACCCACTATAAAATACCTATTTATCACTTCATTTTCAAAAAATTTTAACAGTTCATTTGCGTTGCTATCTTTCCTTCTACAGTATGCCATGAAGGTCGTGCGTAAGTAATGGCAGGCGCACGCAGGCGTGTAGAGCGAATAAACAGAAGTTGATATGGCAACAGTTTACTTACCGCCCTAGTGCGGTAAGTAAAACTCTTTTCGCACACCTGCCTGTTAAATGACTCATTAAAGGCCGCTATACTCGTACATACATCGAAAGTAGCTTTTTTGTAGTGGGTATGGCAAAAACATATAATGTAAACCAACTTTTTTATTCTTATATCCTTCTTAATTGCAAACAAAAATTAAAGAAATACATCATACATATATTTTAAACGCTGGGCATAAACCGTCATATATGATGACGTAGAAGACATTCACATTTCTTTATCTATAGAAAGAGATGTATATAAATTATCTTCCTTGTGGTTTGCTTTCAATTTTACAGATCAGTGGGCGTGACACAGTACATCTCGTCAGGCTGAATATTATCTATATATCATTTCGGTAGCGGCACATTTCTATATTTAAAATTCCCTTGAAAGTTACACACTTTTTGGAATTTTTTGTTATAGGAAAATCTTCCGAAAAATTCTCAAAAAATGTGGCACGACCCCATTGTATTCAGGGTTACCATCCGTCCGGACTTTCGGCCTTCCGTTCGTACTTTGTCCGGCTTTTTAATTTGTACGGAATTTTGACTTAGATGGAAAAATTTTGAATGAAAGTTTAATTTTCGCATTAAATTACTTAAAAAAAAATTAGTCTGAAATGTCCGGACTTTTTTTAAATGTCCGGCTTTTTGTCAAGACTTTTCAAATTTCGAAATGTTAACTCTAATTATAATTGTAATTAGGTATTTACGTTATAAGGTCATATCTGAGTAAAAATTATTTATTTTATTGTAACTATAATTTTGATTCGTATCTACGAGTATATCTATGTTTTATTTTGTTTTTAGTAAATATAGAAAAAATGCGTTAAAACATTTTACTCTTATAGACAATATTAAATAAAAGTTGATGTAAGTTTTGTGTGAAAATCGATTCGAAATTTATTTCTACATTGCAGATGAAATTTAAAAGATATTCGAAGCGAAAATTTATATGTGTTAGAAATTGTTTGTAATACTTTTCGCTCCGATTTTGAAATTCTTTATTCCCATGTCTCTTTACCAACTGGTCACTTGAAATATTAAATTATTCTTAATGTTTTCCATTTTTCGAGTCAATAAACAAACCTGTATGTCGTATAGTTGCGGTCGACTGAATATACAGGGTGTAACACAATTATGACGTAGAATCTGAACTTCAAAACGACGAAAAAATTTCTTTCAACGTACACTTATCTACGTGTGTAGGCTTTAGAAAGCTTATTTTTGGAGTTATGGTATAATATGTGGTGAATAGTATTTGTTAAGGCTGGCGTGCATTTTTGATGTGTCGCTGAGCACGTTATTAACAAAAAAATTGAAATATATTTGAAAACGAGACAGTTTAACGTTTTTTTAAGAATCGAAAATTGTTTTGTTATCGCTACGATTTCATTTAAAGTTCCCCGTTCCTTGCAAGTGGAGCTGTGCTGTGTAAGCGTTATCGAAGTCAGCCAACTATCTGCATTATTTGATGATGATTAATGAGTTTCTCTAGAAAGGTTACCCAGACGTCAGAATATATTCGTGATATAAATTATTATAAATAGACGGACATATTTCAGTTCATAATTAGTTTGACATAAAGCTAACAATTTATTGTACAGAAACTTTTTATTAAATAAATACTGTATCTCTGCAATCTATTGCAGATAGTTTGCTGGATAGTGGATAAGCTCGGGACAGCACATCGTACAGTTTTGCTAGAGTGCACATTTAAGTCTGTATTTCAATGGTAACATAAATTTAAATTGGCGAAATCTACTTTAAAACTATGGTCTCTAACTCTTTACTTTAAACTATGTACAAAATATATAAAATAAGAAAGATCTAGACTTCTTTAAAGAAATTGGTCGGCTACATTTCTCTGTACAAATTGATATCGGAGTCAATATATTTTATTTCTCTTAAGATATCAACTTATACTTGGAAGATATCGATTTAAAACTTTTCTCGCGCACTGAAATATATCTGTGGTTACAAGGTAAAGTGGCTTATTCTAGATTTTTGGAAAAAGAAAATTTATGACTAATAATTAATTGTACCCCGTGTTCGCCAATTCAACGTACAAGAAAGGTAATGGTACCTATCGAAAGATAAAATTATTGCACATAAAATGATTCTAAAAATAAGACCAAAATTGAAATTTTTATTTTAAAATACCAATTTGAAATTTACCGATTTTGCAGTAATGATTTCAAATTAAGTAGGCGAAAAATAAAACACTGAAAGAAGTGTGCTGTAATAAAATTGTCAAAAAACTTTTGTAGGTACTCGTAATTGGTGCACGTAAGCATTTTTACAATAATTAAAGTAAAAATGATTAATTACTCCAATGAAGAAAGAGTTTTTATGGTACAAACGTTTCAGAGCGGTGTTAGTTTGCGAAGAGTTAGAGTTTTGTTTTCTATTAAGTTTAATGGCACACAACGTTAATTCACTATGTTCGACTTTGAGACCGGACACCCGGTATAGTCTCTATAGTGATTAGTGAGCACACTGCGTGGATTACAACCGTGATTTATTTTCAAATTTTTTGCGAGACTAACAATGTAGCCTCTTTCAATTGGGCTTGAGAATATCCGAAACTATAGGGATGCTGTTCGTCAATTGCAAACCCCCAGTTCCTAGTATCTAATCTAAAAATATAATTCGTTTTCAAAATTATTATTAAAAATGATAATAAATTAAAAATATTAAATGATATTAAAACTCAGATACATTTTAAATTTTACTTCGAATTTGTGTAAAGATGAAATGATCAATACCTAAGTATAATAAAATAGAATTAAAAAAATTTTATCCGAAGAAATCTGCGTATACCACTTTGTCTTGTGAGTGTTATGGCAGTAGATATTAAGGAAATGCAACTGGGCGACGTACAAAAAGAGACAGAGACAGCGCCAGAGTAAATAACATCAAACTCATGCACAAGTTTACTATTCCTGGAAATGGGCCAACTCACATGGATCAAATATGTAACGTATTCCAAATATCGCTGCCCTATTGAGCTTATTAACCTTTCATCTTGGTTCTTGTTACTTTACTTATTAGATTATTGATAACTGAAACAGCACCGGCATCCTAGTAGGGAAAGCCCTAGACTCATACTCGAGGGATCCTTGAATCGAATTTCGATAACGGTAGATGTGACGGGATTTTTTACTCTCATCTCGAAAAGTTTGTTAGTGTAATTTCTGTTTTCAGGCGAATGTCGAAAAACAAGACACACAGTACCTAGTTAATTTTATTGTAGTTTTGTTTTGCTATTTGTCCACTCGCACAAATCAAAAATGGAATATAATGGTGATTTGTAAAATCAAAACTTTCAGTAAGTAGTGTTGATGCGGGCAGGGTCTGATTAAATGATCGCGAACCTTTAGTCAGCTCTACCTGAAAAGACTAGATGGTAATTTGTAATATGTAGATTTCAGTAAATGAGAAAACAAAAAGATTTCGAACCGAAAAAAACTCGAAGAATCATCCATTTAAGGTCCAAACGCATTATTAGCTAGGGTTACCATTTCGAAATTTGAAAAGACCTGACAAAAACCGAACGTTTCAAAAAAAGTCCGGACATTTTAGACTGATTTAATACTTAATGTTGTATTTTTAAGTAATTTAATGTGAAAATTAAACATTCATTAAATTTTTTTCCATCTAAGTAAAAAATCTGGACAAATTAAAAAGCCGGACAAAGTCCGGACGGAAGGCCGAAAGTTCGGACATGTCCGAACAAATCCGGACGGATGGTTAAATTGTGTTTTAAAGACCACCAACAGCTAAGGTTATTTGGGCCTAGCACCAATTCATATTTTCAATTTATTATTTTTTTTTAATATAAATTGAAAATACCAGCTCTCGGGATAGAACCCGGGAACTGGAGACTTGTAATAGAGGAACCATAGCAACGCCATGTAAACAATAGCAGTGCTACACTCTCGGCCATTCTCAAGCCTCGGACGGATGTTAACCCTAGACATAACCAAACGTGTAATGCAATTATTTTTATGGCGTTTTCATGACTCCCTCTATTACAAGTCCCTATAGTTCACAAGTTTTAATTTGAAAACTGGTAAAATTATCAATTGGATCCAAATAACTCTGGCTGTTGATGGACTTAAATAAAACAGCATTAATTTAATATGTTGGGTATCTTTATTTGGCTTCAACAGTGGATGCATAGCGAAGGCGAGCGACTTTTTGTAGGTAGATTGGGATTCGAAATTTACAACAATGAAATTTTATACAAATATATCAGAATACGCCGTCCATTACAGAGGGCCTAAGGCTATAACCTTTTTAGCTTTATAATTAATCCGTCCATTAGTGTGAGTGGCGTCTGTTTGGAATCCGCTGTACCAGATTCATTATCTGTGGAAAGGTCTGGGACATCGTAATTGTTATTAAAAGAATAGTTAGATAACATACTTATATAGCATTACATCTTCATTAGATGCATGGGATTATCCAATGTATGAGTCTTCATGTTGTGACACAACTACATTAATACGCAGGACTTGTTTCTAATAATATATCGCACTGCAACGAATCTCTATCTCACCAAGTTTATTAATATTCAATCCACATACGCCGTACAGATAAATAATATCTATCTATAACAGAAAGTTCCTACGACCGATTTCATTCATTCACTCACTTGTCTGTTTATTTCACTTGAAAAAATTCTATACATTTATTTTAGGTATTCAGTTATGTTCTACCAAGTGCTTAGCGATAATTCTATTGAATTCGTAGTAGAATCAGTGACGAATTAAGCATTTATAGGCCCCTCAGCGAAATGTGATTTTAAGGCCCTTCTAAAAAATTAAAATAAAGATTTTGCCTTTATAACGTTAATTTTGTTTTTTTATCAATAGGGTACTTGCATGGAATTTTTCATAGCATTTTTATTATGCATAATGAAAATATACGTCAATTTGAACAAAGCTCTAAAATCTGAGTAACATTGAACGATTCGTTGAATCGCGATAGTTTTCCAAAGTTGCTCTGCTATTTAAACAACATGGTACGTCATTTAGTCGCGCTAACGTCAGAGGTATTTTTATAAAATTTAGGTTTCTTGATTAATAAGTACTATTTTTCCAAACTTTTGTAGGTACTATGTACTTTACTAAAACACGTTTGACGTCAGCGTGACTAAGTGACGTCACATCCTGTTTAAATAGTCCTTCAACTTTGATAATTTATTGTGCTTCAATGAATCATTTGTTTCTCAATTTTAGAGATTTTGTTCAAATTGACGTAAATTTTCGTTCTGCATATAAAGTACTCTTTAAGGAAGAAAATGTTGTTTTTTATATTTTTTGAGACCCCTGAAATACTGAGGCACCAAGCGTGCGTTTTTGGCGTCTATATGGTGATGCGAAATCCTTTTTATTTACCTATTTATGTTAGAGACCACCACCTTTTTGCCAGAAATAATTTATTATTGTAGTATTTTTGCTTGCAGGTCAGTTGGTACAATAAATCCATACGGTATAATATTCGGTATATTGTAGAGACCATACTGGTATAACATACATACTTAGACAGCGTCACGTTCCGAGGGGGGATCAAATGACCAAGAAGAGAGGTCGCTGTTAGAATATGCGGGATGATCTTAGCCAGATTACCACGAGTGTCCGCTCTACACATAAACTGTACACACACGTGATACAGGCCTATTACAAAATGATCTTCACTTCCTTTGAAATTTCACTTGTCCGTATTACGTACCAATCTCGTTCTCGTCTCAGATTTAGAGACGAAAAATTTTACAACTCTCGTCTCGTTATTTTCTCCAGGATGCCTTTCTCATTTCTTAAATTCAATATGCCGTCTCTATATAGAGTAGAGGAAATTATGTTTCACCATTGGTCATTATAAAGCTTGTAGTTAGAGGTTGAGTGAAAAACATTTTTTGACCCAAAAAAATCGAAATTTAACCTTTATTTATTTATTGTACATTATTAACTCGATAACTAAGGTCATTAGGGTCTAATTACATCAAATTAAATTAAACGACATCACAAAACATCCATGAGCAGAGGTGAGAATTGAACCCACTACTGTTTGATCCAAAGGCCAGCAAGCTAACCGTTACATCAAGTTGTCCGTGCTTCTAGACTTTGAACAGAATCGGCCAGATATAGGGACAAAATTTTATGAAGACAGTTCATTGATAGTGAATTACTTACTTGAAGGGTGTGTATAAGTGCAGATGTCGAATTGAAAAAGATGGATAACAAACATTTACTTATTTATCAAGAAAGCGAAAAATGCAATTGCGTTTCTACTATTCGCTATTCCGCTATTCCACTTGACATAACCAGTTCTGGGACAGCGAAATAATCTATTATTGACTGTTGTAGATATTTGAATATAACCATTTTAACGAATGCATTGAATGGTAACTTTTTTAATTTATCCAAAAGCAAATTTAAAATGATACATTTAAATACTTCAGTGAATGTATTAGCAAATAATGTTTTGTCGGTACTGCTTATTTATATTGAAATTTATGTTGTCGATCGTCTATAATTTACAGTATCTATCTTGAAATATTTATGAATATATATTATATTTAAATACCTATAATAAAAATAGTGAAATAAATGTTGAGAGCTATTATATCTATTTAGTAATTTATTCTGTAGGAAGCTATAACCATGCAAGTGTAAACTGTGCTAATGTACTTAGTTGTATACAATGTATATGTTAATATCATATGTGTGTCTGCGTAGGAACTAGAGGAAGCTGTCATGTCGTAAAGACTACATCACCTTATCTGCACCCTCACCATGACTGCGCGAACCGGTTGTACTTGCAGACTATGATAAAATTGTAACAGGATTTCTGTCCATAATTTCGTTTTCTTGCTGAGGTTTTCGGATACTTTGTGTAATACCTAGCGTTCGAGACCTTTCATACTATCAGATTTGGCCGGTCAGGTTTTAAACCTGAAGGAAACCGGATAAGTAATTGAGCATTTGTATAAATGTAACCCTTCAGACTACCCGCATTCAGGGCTCGGGCTCGGTGACAGGCTGCAGCCGAATCGGTAGACTGAGGCATCAGGCTCCCTGACGCCGGATAAATTGGTGGTGGGGTATTGTAGCAAACGCGCGCTTTCACATTTGTCCGGTTTTTGTCTTCAGGTTTGGTTTAGTTTTGCGTAAACATCCAAATAAATACTAAAGTTTTTTTAATGAACATAAAACCGGACATGCTGAAAACTTGACCGCGTCCGAATATTTAATTTTTACTTTAAAATTCCGTCAGGTTCAAAACCTAGCGGCAAACTTAATAGCGTCGGGAGAGCGGTAACTGTTTTTAAGCGAGGAAAAAGGAATTGAGATAAAGGACAGATAAAGGACAGACTGAAAGTGCTTCAAAATTCATGTATTCGTTACTCGTACGGAATTAGGAAGTATGATCATATCTCTAAGTATCGTGAGCAGTGCAACATGTTAAGTGTTAGGAATTACATGGAGATTCATTATCTGTGTCTTTTGCATAAAATTATATTAACTGGGAAACCAAGTTACTTGTTTAATAAAATTGTTAGACGGTGCGATACAATAACAGCTGATGTCAATTTGCGCTCTGTGAACTATTTGGTCATTCCTGAGCATAAAACGTCCAAATTTGAATGTAGTTTTTCTTATTTAGCACCATCCTTATATAACAATTTACCTGATGTAATAAAAAACTCAAGTATACCCTTATTTAATGAAAAAGTTAAACATCTTTATAAACAGTAGAACCGGTATATTGAATTTATATGTTGAATCTTTTTGTTTTGGTTTTTTCTCTAAATTGTTTCTGTACTTATAATTTATTTAGAAGTATTATTGTATATTTGTATCATTCTTTTTCTCTCACATATATGATTGTATCTTTCTTTGTTGATGGTTTGGAATGAAAACCAGCTTTAAGCTGATTTCCACACCATTTGATAAAATGTTTATTTTATCAATAAAGGCATTATTATTATTATTATTATTATTATTATAAAAAGTCCAGGGGGTAATTTCCGGTAGAAAATAGGTACTCTGTGTGATTATTACTTCAAAATTCAAACACACTTTTATAGATGAGCTAGTGAGTTTATTAGGACGTTTAGAAGTTGAGTGTTATAACATGTTCAAGTACAGCAAGTATACCAATGTAGGTACATCATTTATATTAGTTATTGACAACTCGGATGGATATTTTCCTATATAAACATATCTATGGCCTGAAGGCAAACCGCTCATGTTGAAGTTTTCGTAATTTTTTCTATAGCGTCAAATAGATTTTTTCAAAATTTATGTTGTGTAACGTTTCGTAAAAAAACGATTTTTCTCTACTTACTTTCTAAATTTAAACTGCATTTCAAAATGATCTATTAACCTTCGAGTTTCAACGTACGTTCCGGTTGCTGAGTATCTCTTACCAGAATCACTATTTTCCAAAATAATACAGTTCAGCCAACGTTGGCTGAATTGTAAACTTTAAAGCCGGCTTCAGACTGTGGCGATGTTAAACTTGCCACTATATTGTGAAGTCTGCTTTACATTTAAAAACTAATAATTAATGATATAATTCTTCTAGCGCCTTATGTAATTGCTTAGCTAAAATTGTCTATCGTTGAACATTTTGCAGTCAGTTATAAAAATATTAGCAGAGAGTTTTTACTGGAAAAACTACGAACGGTTTAATGTATTATTTTGGATTATGCACGATACAGTAGATTTTAATTAAATTATAAATCTAATTCGTTGATCGCAAGAAAAATATTAATTATTAATACGTTTACTTAAAGCCTGTTAGAAGAATTATACCATTAAAATAAATTCAAAACTTAAAACTAACGTTAAAAATATATTTGTAATAAATATTCGAATTAGCTAATAAACATCTATAAATAGAAACTGTAGTACTTTGAATAAAAAAAAAATTAAGGGCCCAGAACGATCCCAGCCGTTACAAGACGACATAGCAAATGTTGACATTCAGGAAATTGCCATGCCGTGTGGATGGTTTCCATATGGCCAACAATCAACAACGTTGGCTTTGGAAGACATTTGCTTTGAGGGCACAAGAAATTAGTACCTTTGAAGCACTTGTAATGATTGCGTAATCTTCGCTATCCATTTTGTTTAATGTTGGTGTACGAGTATATTCTCTAAACACTGGGTTTACTAAGCTTGGTCAACGCTGACCAAATAGAATCCTGTCGCCTGTGGATACTGGGTATATTCAATTAAATGATCGCGCATGCCCAACCATATCAACCATCGGTCGCCAACGCTAATGACCTCGTTGTCGGGCGTCTATAATTTACAATTCGGTCGCCAATACATTCACTAACATTGGCAAACGTTGGCCATATCGTCTGAAGCCGGCTTTACCCACTCTCAAAACTTTCGTTCTATAGATGTAAAATTATGTATCACTGTTTGCTGGCCGAATTATACAGGGTGTCCCAGATTGATGTATACAAAGTTGTAAATATTTTCAATGGTGTCGTGAAATGCAACCGTACCTGCCGCTGCGGGCGAATTTATTTTTTCAACTTCCAAGGCACGCATGTTTCAAATAATTCAGTAAATTCCACCAATTGTCGTATTCTCCCGTGCAGGGAAGGTAGTATTTTTTTTACCTGTCTAACGGCAACTTTCCCACATGATTTTTTTCTGTACATCTATGGCACAGTACCTTTCGAATTATATATGTTTAATTCCCCTCCTTTCATAATAAATAGTAAAAATGTGTACCAGAACTTCCGCTGTTCATGTATTAATATATATAAATATATATATATATAGATTTATTATATCCTACAATTTAACTCTGCCATTTTTTCTCCCCCCCCCCGAATTTTCTATTTTTCTCTTCTCCGTCTCTAAGTCAGGGGGGTTCAATCGTACTCTTTGCACCCTCTCGAAGAGCCCATGATTATCTAATAAGCTGAATTATTAAATTGCAATTTATTTTGTTTAAATATAACATAAGCGGTTTTGTCTTTTGGCCATATAGATATGTAATATCAGTTTCAACCTTCGACTATATTGAATAAATATTGAATTTACTCATCTATTCCATGTTATATAACAGGTAGAACAAGCTACGTCTTTACATATTTATATCATTTTATTTTAACAAGGAATCCAATTGCGAACTCAATTACAGTACTTGTTTCGCCTTATATAATATTCGCCTTTGTGATATTTGAAGTAATCGGTTATTGTGGATTTTATATTTCTGTTATTGTACTATTTAGCTGGAATTTAAATTATATTTTTTGATAATTGGTAATTATAAAAAAACAATGTTGTTTTCTTTTTCGTTGTTGTACTGTGTGATATTTATAATAGGAGTGAAATTTCATTACGCACGGCAGAGTGAATTGGATTCATGCAGTTGAAATGTAACGCATGACTTTACTAACCGCTGCACTTTAAAACGGATGCGCGTGCGTGTTTGTGTTGCAGTCGACGCGACTAGAAGTTTCACTTCTGTAGCGTGTAGTGTAAAATACATGGTCCATTTTTATTATATTTTTAAAGACGTGTAAAAAGTGTATTTTTCATGAGAAGTGTAAATTAATCGTGATGGATGGAAGTTGATTTTTGAATTGATTTGGACAAGAGGCATTATCCACCATTTGTTCCTATTGGATTTAAAAGTACTAAAGGTATCCGTTTGTAGCCAGTCAGGATCGACAGGTAATTAATTCGTAACCACAAGGCTATCACGTCGTCGATAGTGCTTTTATACCTTTTTTGATACCTTTAAAATGTGTTTGCCATACTCACATTTATTCCTGCATGTAATGGGTCACTTTAGACAGGTGTGTTGAAAGTGTTTTCAAACACACTAGTGTGGAAAGTAAAACAATTTCCATACTGATTTATGTTTATTCGTTCTGATCCGGCGGATCACCCGCTCGATATTATATATATAACTGACAGCTACTCACGGCCTACTAAGAAGTGAAGATGGCGACGCAAATGAACTGTCAAAAATTTTTGAAAATAGGTACCTACTGAAAATGAAGTGAAAAGTAGCTATTTTTTAGTCATGGGTATTACTTAGCAGCTTCTTAATAAATAGAAAGTGTCTTTCCGTATGTCTATTCTCAAACTCGAGCTTTTACAAACATTGCTATCAGTATCAGTGTTGGTGAAGAATGCCTGTAACTGTAAGTTTGGAAGGAAGCCAGAATATTTGTCAAAGTCAAATACCTCTTTAATATTTGGATTCCGAAGATCAGATTGTATTTAAAACTGTACACAAGTTGAGTTTGTTGGATGTGGAAAGTTCGAATTTAATGTTTACTCACAAACACATGATATATATACGCCGAGGGTGGAATTACTGGGTCACACAGTATTCAGGGTCATTCTATAGATGCCTGGTTCTGAAACTTTTTTATCATGTAACTTTCATTGTTTTTTTTAAGTATGGACATTGGCATTTAAATTTAAACAATAATATTGCCCAAAAATGAACAACCTTGAACTGAAATTAATAAAATAAAAAAATAAGCTGTGATAGACGGACGGACGGACAGACACGAGAGTGATCCTATAAGGGTTCCGTTTTTTCATTCTGAGGTACGGAACCCTAAAAACATAAAAAAACATTGAAGATAAATTTTGCTCTTTTAACCTCGAGAAGTCTCGTTGCTGTTTTCATGTAATGGAAGTATGGAACCAGGGAAATATTTTTATAGAAAACTTTATTTCGTTTAATTTTGTCCTGAGTCAAACAACCTTTTCAGATTAGGTACATACTTCGGATTTTTTCCCCGTGTATATACTTGAGATACCACCGTTTGAGAAATGCCGATGTAAAGGGCTCCCGAGTGCCGAGTGCTGATTTTTTTAATTTCGGTTTTTCTGGAGAAGAAGTAGTTTTCAACCATATAAACATCTTTTTTTCATGAGTGCAGTATAGCCTAGTGGTTAGCGTGCTTAGTGCCGCAACCTCTGGACTAGACTGCCGTGGGTTCGAATCCCACCTGCGCTCATGGCTGTTTTGTGATGTTATTTAGTTTTAAGATAGTTGTTATTTACTGTAGTATAGAAAGACGCTAATGACCTGAGATGTCGACGCGTCTATAATCTACAATAAAATAAAATAAATAAATCTTTTTTTCATTTTTAACTGTTTATAACCAGTAGAATTAGAATTAAAGTGTTAAGGACTAGGGTCTATTGTACTCCATCAGTCCTTCAGGATTCCCAGGCTATTTACATAGTCTAGTATCTTGCTTAAACTGATGTCGAAAATGCTTAATCAACCATGAATATTTTCATAATACATTTTTTAACCTGTGTTTAAATAGGTTTTGATAAACGTTGAATCAACTAACAAGTTCGAGTAATCTTGAGTTTATTAAGAAGCATATTTTAAATCAAATGCGACATTTGAAGTGGAGATAATCACGCGTTGTAAAAGTTAATTCGGTATAATTTACGTTCGTGTACAATTCAACAGCAGCTTATGGTAATAAACATTCCTTGACCGGTGATTTGGGCACTAAAACGATTATTTTATTACTAACTTTACAAAAAGTATCAAATTTCCCATAATTTTTACCGGCATTTAATCCAACAACTACCTATTTATTTAATTATGCCAGATTTAAGTATTATGACACGTCATTATAATAATTTTTTAAAGCTCCACCAAATATTTAAAGGTTTTTCATTTAAATCATCAAAAGAAAAATTGGGTGCGGTTTTATGAAACCACGGTGCAAGTGAAACTTTATTGCTATTACCCTAAACGCTTTTAATACCCGAAATCGTCGAAAGTATATAATTTTGTTTACGTGGTTTTGCTAATGTAATTTGAACCCTGATCAGCACGGAGACGAATGTAAGAATCCAGATTGTATCGTTGGGTATTTGATGTGCTGCTCGACTGAATATACGTACGATATTAGTTATGTAGATTTTGGATGACTATTGGTCTGGTCAATTGGACGTGACGTGACGTGACGCTTGATATACGTAACCGAACCAGAAAACGAGACTAGTAAAGTTTCACTTTAAAAATACAAATTAATAATATTTATGGACCATAGAATGCCGAATCTAATAAGCATATTCGATTTAGAAACATTTTGCATGCCCCTATAACTAACAAATCGAAAGATATACAGAAGTACCTATGTATTTCTTTTGGTTTAATAGTTGCATGGGGTAGTTTATATTTTTTTGCCATACCCATTACCCACCACAAAATAGCTACTTTCGATGTATGTATAGCGGCCTTTAATCAGTCATTTAACAGGCAAGTGTGCGGAAAGTATTTTACTTACCGCACTAGGGCGGAAAGTGTTTTACTTAGCAAATTCTGTTTATTCTCTCTACATACGCCTACGTGCGCCTGCCATTATACTTCACCATACTATAAAAGTAAAGATGGCGACGCAAATGAACTGTCAAATTTTTTTGAAAATGATGTGAAAAGTAGGTATTTTGTAGTGGGTATGGCAAAAAATACCATAATATATATCTCGTACGTAATGGTATTATGACTCGTGTGACTAAAAAATCGCTATCGCTCGTTTTTACATAATCATCGTAATATAGTTTGTTACACATCTAAATATAAGTATAATCTACTATTTTTGAATGCCTTATATAATATCATCTTGAAAGAGGCAAAAAAAATGTATACATGTTGAAAAAAATAATTCGGAGGCCGATGTTCTGGGTATCCCAGCCTTAGTACGAACCTGTTTTATAATTATTGAAGTTTAAATTGTTTTGAAATATTATATATTTAAGTAAAACTGTGAAAACTTCATTTATAATCGTCGACGAACCAAGCATAATAATCCATAACAGAACAAAACAGCTTTGTTAAGTTCACAGAAATGCAATTGTAATTACTTAACAAAAAGTTAAAATGTCGGCAAATTTACTTTTCAACTTGTTTTACCGCAACTGACAGACGCAACGTACAAAATAACAGTGAATTAAAGTTTTCTTTGTTTATTTTTTCTGTTTAAAAAACATCTGCAGTAAATAGTCTTGGAGGTTGGCACTAATGCAAGTGGCAAGTAAAAAACTTAATCAAGAAAAGTCCCTCAGGAACGGAGATCAGTAAAATTAAGATAAATGTTCCGTTAACTTGGAAGTTTCACTGTATATCTAACTACATATATATAACAATGTATGTCCTATTAGTGTTCGTACTTTTATTTTATGTGCGATTAAACGGCGGAATTAAAACAAGTCATATTTATATGCTTTATCAATCTGTCGTTTTCTGAAATGTGTTTTATAACCCCCGATTATGCTATCTTTTTTAGGGTTCCGTACCTCCAGTATGGAACCCTATTACCCTGCTTACGATGTATGTCTGTCTGTCCGTCCGTCTGTCACAGAGCTCTATCTCACAAACGGTTTAAGAGGTAGCTATAGTTGAAATTTTCAGATTGTGTGTTATGGCAAGAATATTATTCAATTAATTTTAATAAATTAATGTGTTTTATACTGACACGTGTAAGTGGCGTCATATTACATGGTGATTATAAACTATATTATTTCTGTTGGAATCAAACCATAATATAACAGTCTGTCGAAGTGCAGGCATCATCCGTACGCGATGATTATAAACTATATTATTTATATTACTGTCAACCGTGAGGTTTGAGCGTACACTGTGCTTTTTAACATACACAGTTTACAATAATTAAATTCTTGTAACGGTACGGAACCCCGGGCGCGGTCCCGCACTTGACAGGTTTTTTTATAGTGTACCAAAAGCAAGAGTTATTTGGGCCTAGCACCAATTCATATATTTTCATTCTATTATTTCTTAATTCTCGGTTTAGAACCATGGAAACTAGGTGTTTGTAATAGAGGAGCCATGGAGACGTCATAATAAACAACGGCTTTGCTACATCCTCGGCTAATCTCAAACCGATGCTACCAAATGCATCGAAACGTTTTGGTGAACTCGATTAAGTATATGAGTTTTCCATTCTATATTTAATTGGTTCATTTTTATGTTTTTAAATATTTCTATATTTTTGTAATGAATTCCTTTGTTGAAAAAAATTAATATGTAAAAATCAAGTTTTTAAAATATATTGTCAGATAATTAAATAATTGACCTTTGTATCTGCTATAAAAACTCCAATAAGTGGTTAACAAGAATCAATCGTGCCTTTATTTAAATAGATTTTGTTTCTTTCGCATCGTATAGACGCCAATGACCTCAGTTGTCGAGCGTCCATAATCTCTACTTGTTTCACATCTCTTGAGCTCGCCATTTATAATTAACGTTATAATATAAACTAATTATTATTAAATATTCTTTGATCCGTTGCATGCTTTGCTGGCTTAATAAATTTTGTTAAAGTTAAAACTTACAACGCTAAAAATTTTAACTACAAGCTAAATTAATCTTTGAAAACTTCAGCACAAGTACCGTGTTGCTTGAAACATAATTAGTTTAAGTTCACGTATAATGACGGATTCACACGATGCAAGCCAAATTAAGCCGGACGCGCACTGAATGCGATCCAATGTAGTGCGCGGATGTTCATTTATTTTTGTTTTCAAAAAGTTTCAGTTGTTCCTTGCCGTTCTGCGCGTTTTGGCTTACTTGTTTTTTTACCCGGCAATTTTTTATGTGTTAACATCTTTACGCAAAAAATCAATATATGTATATTGTATATCTCAGGCTAGAGTGAAATCGTAAGATTTTACATGAGACGTGAGGGATGTTGTTTTAGTTACAGGCGGGACTCACAATAAATTTTTAGTTGATTAGGACAGTTAAGCGGTTCCTATCGTAGGGTTAATCACCCCGATAGGGGCAGGGGTAGTTATGGTTATTTGAAATATTAAAAACAATCTCATTATTTATTGTTTCGGAATATATTTTTACTTATAGATCTTATGGAAGTTTACATTTTCTGCTCTGGAGAGAAAATCGAAAATCCGGTTCCATTTGATTCTGTCCCGTGTCCCATTACTATAAGTGTAAAGTTTCAGCTTCCTTGTTTAACGGGGGACTTTTGGAAGGCGTGGAAAGACAGACATAAAATCTGTATTTTTCTTCATAAAAAGTTATTTTAAGAATGGGTAAAGACAAGTTACCGAATAGGTCATAGAGGTGACAGGATTGAAAAGGTTAGGAACAACCGTGGGCACCGTGGAGTAACTGGAAACTTTCCCGACACGATCCCTATTGGGTGTTCCGGGTTCGATTCCCGGCGGTGCATTTAAATTTTTCTTATGTAGCCTTTCTACAAAATAATTAATACGGGCGTGTTATGGCGATTAATATCGTCTGATGTTCTTATGTTAATTTCACTAAAATAGTGAATTTGGACAAGGAAGTAATAACAATAATTATTGATTGTTAATCTAATTGTTAACTGAATAAGATACTGTAATTAATTTTCTCGCAAATAATTGAAACTGGACCATTAGATGTGTATTGACCCAAAAACTGTTTTCTTACGGAATTTGTTTGTGATTTATAATTTCTTGTATCTACAGCAGATTTTAAAATATATTGCAGAACCATTTTTAAGCAAATAACGACAGTGATATCATAAGGATATTAGCGTCACATTAAAATTATAATGTGCATCAGATGGCGCACTGAAATCCAATATCCATTTATAAAATCCTATCCATTTATAAAATCCTGACTGGAAAACGGAGATCCACTCCGCTTGCAGATTTATGGCATGTGATTTATTTTTAATAACGGTAACATCAGGGATATATTTTAAAGTCTGTCAGAATTAGATAATGCATCGAACTAAAAAAAAAAACTAATTTAATTCTTTAGTTGCTCTGTGTGTAGATATAGTTTTTATTTTAAATAATTCCTTTTTCATATACTACTCACGTTATATTTAATTTCGAATACGCTGATGGGTGGAGTCAGCATGATAGCAGAACGTAGTTTCGATCTACAAACCTCTGCTACCACATTAATAGCGTTTTTTGAGCACTCTCACTACATTTAATAACCGTACAATACCAAATATTCGTCCGTTTACTAACGAAACACGGAAATCTTGATTCTGAAAAAAGAGAGTTAACTTTAATAACTGCAGGTAAACTATAATTATGATAATATATTTAGTCAAGTTAAGTCACTCTTATGTCCGATTTATCGTACATTTTAATCACGCTGTTAAGTTAATTCACTGTTATTTCTATGGTTACTTCGTATGTTTTATGTGTAAAATTTTAACAGCGATTAACAAAACAGCGTTTTAAATGTAGGATAAACCCGATATTAGTGTCAAAATTCATGAAAAGCACAAAGGTAATTATTTAACATACGTGAAAGAATTTGCGTAAAGTAAAGTTAAAAATCGCTAAAATCGACTTTGCTTGTAGATACTGACACAATTAAATACAATTATTTTTTCAAATACTTTATAATTTTTGTGTCATAAAACTTTTTTCTCCAGTTGCACTGATTAGTGAAAATAATCTTAGTTGATATCGGTTTTGGTTCATATCTATAAACTTGTGGTTTCTTTTAAATTTTTTTATAAGCTTTCTTTTTCTGATATCGCTTAGCACCTTTTAAATCGATAATCATGTTTCATGTATTTAGACAAATAATAAATTGTTTTCACCGCCAAAGGTAGACAAGACACGTGTGTGCTTCTTACCTCTCATCCTCCTCCCCCGTAGAAATGGTCCAGTAGATGCTGTGTTGAGTCGTCTATAAAATGTAACGTTACAGAAACAACAATAGACGCACAACATATAAAAGGTAATAATTTACTATTTAGTATTTTTAGAACATCCTCCCAACGTGATAGACGTTACGCTAGCGGCTAGATAAGATCCCGCGCTCTCTGCGGATAAAATATACAAGATGTTTTTTAGTGTATTTGCCATATGGCACATACACTATTGGCGTCGGTCGGATGGCGGGACCTAGGGGTCGGACCAAAATTTCTCGACGTTTCATAGCCTCCTGAACACTTTGGCACCATTTTTAAAAATGTTTATATATATATGTATGTATATATTTATATATATATATATATATATTTATATATATATTTATATATATATGTGTGTACACGATAACTCTCGACAGACTTAATCGATTGAAACGAAATTTGGTACACACATTGGAACCCATCACCGCAAGAAGCCTATTTAAAATGGGCCCGATCGGACCATTTTCAGGGTTGTATTTAGGGGTTCCAAAAAGTGTTTGGGCCCAAAAATACCGAAAAATTTGTCAGAATCGCTTCAAAATTGAAATTTAACTCTTTAGTAAAGATTAAAATGTGCCGCTAAAATTTTAATAAAATCGGCCCGACAGGACCGGACTTTCAAATTTTATGAAAACACTAGTTGTTGATACGGATTTACTTATGGAAGGGTGTATTTAATTGGGTGTACTGATAAAATCCATGTCTAATATTGAAATTTAGAAAAATTTAATTATTTTAAGGGATGTATTAAGGGGTTAAATTTTTCATTTTGTCCAAAAACAAACTTAAGTTCACATAATAAAGCCACAAGGCCTGTATTAGCAAATACACTATATTGTCGGCAGGGTTTTGGCACTGCGACCCGAGTTTTTTTTTTGTTATAGACGCTCTGTGTGGTAACTGTTTTATAAATATGGCAGCCATCAGAGCTGGCCGCAGACAGTATTTTGAAATTATCAGTTTCTGATCGTACAGTGGTCTGTCTGCCAGCGTATTGTTTGGTTTTATTCTATGCATTTATTAAACAAGTGATTATAACATGGATTTTAAATTATTGTTAAGAATTGCGACAATAACATTAGCTAGGCAAGCGCAGTTGAGTTTTTTAAGTTTTCGAAATTATAGTGAAAACGTTTTGTTTGATGTAGATTCTGTATTAATGATTACTTGGAATTTGTATCGTGATGAAAAGTGTGAATTAGGTTTTTTTTAAATAAAAAGAGTGGGTGTACTTATGTACGCACGTCAGAAGTTATACTTCTTTGGCATAACAAAATAAAAATAATTCCAAAAATTTTATCCCGCGTGCCAGCGCTAAACGTTTGGAAAAAAGACGATAAAATAATAAAATAAAGATATTAAATAAATTAATATAATTTAATAAATTATTGATTTATTTAATATATTTATGTATTATATTTATATCTAATTATTTATTAAAAAAAAAAGCATGTTGTGTTGAGATTCGAACCCGAGATCTATTTCGCATGACGCGGCGGTGCTATCCGTTACGCTACGTACATCTTACTTAACAGTGCTATATAATTGGTGATATCTAGTATTTACTAAATAATAATGTAAACAGTACCTACTCATATTTAACGAAAGCGGCATAAACGAGCGTTTGTACAGCAATAGCTTTTATTAATGTTATTCAAAACTGAAAACGCTCTTGTCACATTGTGACTGGTGATAATAGGGTATTATAATCATGAACTTCTGACTAACTTCATGGTGTTACTATCGACTAACTACATGGTGTTACTATCGGCCAACTTCATGGTGTTACTATCGACTAACTTCATGGTGTTACTACCGACTAGCTTCATGGTGTTAAACGTAAAAATAAACTCTCATCAATTTTCCATAACGCGCCAAAAGCAGTAGAAACTTCAAAAATGTGGTTTCTAGTAGCGCTGAAAATATTAAACAAGTTTTATTGAAACCTAAATCAGCAATATTTTTAATATCATAATAGACTAGCAATCTAGCAAGATTTTATTTTGAAATTATTAACTTTTACATTTAAAATTGAATAGTTTTACGTGGTGTACAAAAGTATCATAAAACACATTTCTGCATATAGAAAATGTGTAACTATGACTCTAATCTCTCTTATTTTAATATTATAATCTCTAATAAACTTTAAAATTATCGAGCTCTTAAAGAAGCCATTGTTTATATGGCGTACGTATAGGGGTTTGTAATAGACTAGACATGGGAAACGCCAGGTTCTTGTCTGAGAACTGGTGAAAGTATCACTTGGATTTTCAATTTATTATGACCTAGAGTTGCAGTTGGTGACCTTAAAAATAAAGAAACAAACTTTTTGTAATAATATTATTATACACTAGCGGTCCCGTCCGGCTTCGCCCGGGTGCTAAGAATTTATGATTTAATATCCCCCCACGCGAGAAATTCTCCCACTGCGAAACGAAGTCGGGTGTTTATAGTATTAGTAGGATTCAACCAATAGGCTAAAATGCAATAGAATTTCGGAGTTATGTTTTGTTACTATCCCACAGGAATTATCCCCCCCCCCGCGAGAAATTTATCAAAATAAAATATAGCCTATATCACTCAGGGATAGTGTAGCCTTCTATTAGTAAAAGAATTTTTAGAATCGGCTTAGTAGTTCCCGAGGTTAACCATAACACACAAACTCACTCACAAACTTTTCCTGTTTATAATATTATTGTAATAATATAATCATTAAATTCTCATTTGAATTTTTAAAATTTTATGATAATTGTAATTTTACTGCCTTTCAGGTGAAGGTTATCTGTGTTTTTGTTATTTTTCGACCTTTTTTAAAAATTGTGTAATAATTCAGTCGTTATATTGTTGGATGCATTTGTTTTGTTTTCTTGTTAGAAAAGAGAACAAGACTTGAGCCACACCCAGATCTCTATGGAACTCTGAAACAACAACAGGGTCGACTATATGTGCTGCGCTAAAAGTACTACCAATATAATTTTTTTTTTGGTTTTGCACTGTAAATAAAAACATTTTTTTAAATTAAAACGGTACTATTGTAAATTCAAAATTAAATTGAGTGTAAATTTTTTTATATTGTAGCCAATTTAATATTTTATTCACCGCGCTGATGTATTGGTATACAGGTTTGTTTTTGCCTCTATAAAAGTTAATTTGTTTTCCAATTTATGGGCAGTCAGGACTATATAGTTGGCGGTGGAAACAAAAACAGTGACAGGATATGAAATATCGCGGGTGAACCGACAACACCTCCTATCTCAAATTTTTGTTGAAAATGAAATTTCTTTACGAGAAACGGAATACAAGACAAAAGGATAAAAATAATTGATAAAATTACTCATCAATATTTTTATCGATTATTTTTTTAAAAATGAACATTAACATACAAAAATCATATATTTTCATGAATAATATTACAAAACAAGCGTGTTAAAATACGGAACCATTTTTCTAATTTTTAAGATCCTGAAAAAGGCACAATTAATGCTGAAACGTTGGCAAATAAATATTGTTTGGTATTCTTCTAAAGTATAACTTCAGACAAGATGTTTTGAGAAAAGAAAATGTAATTTTTAAAATTCTAGTTATAATTAACAATGCCTGCGGATTGCCCGCGTATAGGTCATAAAATACCACCTGTGTGTTGTGTCCATGAGCATTAGTAAAATGTTTTTTGTCTTCTAGAAATTGTGTAAATTTCATTGATAGCAGGTATTGATTAATAGTCCACGATAGCTGTGATTTCGTACCTTTCATATTAAGGACATGGTTCGACTTCAAATCCCGATATATGTTTAATAAATAGTCACATCGGCATCATCGTATGTGTGTTTAAGGTTTGTCCAAAGCAGTGTTTTTCAAACATGTTTATGTTGCGAACATAACCTAAGAAGACCTGTATTTGTATAGCAATATTGATTTATATAAGTTAAACTATTTAAATGCATTTCTCTTGATATTTTGTTAGCGTTTTGTAATTTCGTTAAAAACCTGTTTTTGAATACTGATTTTCCGCGAACTACAAATTAATGACCCGCCTACCTCAGGTTGAGAAGCGCTGCTCTTCACAGCATAAAATGTATATGAGTTTAATTCTTGAAATGACCCAACCGTTGTTCACGTTTGTACATTTGTGTTTTTGATTTGAATTGTATTTTGATAGAAATCTGACCACACACAGTCCACAGATAATGGACCTGCAGTACGTTTATCATTTCAACTAGCTGCCCGGCCCGGCTTCGCCCGGGTAGATTTTAGTTTGGTAACGAAATAATCAAGAGCAACACATTTATCATATTTCACTTTACTGTATCTCTTGTAGCAAGCTTAGATCAATTTAGATCATGGAAATCGCGTACGAGATTCCCAACTTGTTTTACATTTTCGCTAATTGTTCATCCCCCTTTTGTTTGACTTAATAAAATATAGACTATTTTTATAGATAAAGAGATCTCAAATACTGTTAGTTGTATTTTTAATTTCAACTTAATTGTATAATATGTTTTTACTAATTTTATGTGTTTCTTTTTTTACAGGTGAGTACGATTTTCTCAATTCAAGTAAACGTTCGTATGAAGGTAAAAATATTTGTTAATTTCTAAGTTTTCGAAAAAAACTCAGTTTTTCCATTTACATCTCTAGTAATTAGACACTTATATTTGCCTAAAGCCTACTATCCACTACGAGCGAAACTGTCAGTGAAAACACACTATGTATATCTTTATTACCTACTTATTTATTTTAGATTATAGACGCGTCGGCAACTTAGGTCATTAGCGTCTTAATTACATCATGTAACATATCACTTAAAAGTAAATGACTTGACAAAACATCCATGAGCGAGGTTGGATTCGAACCCACGACAGCTTGTTCCAAAGGCCAGCACGCTGACAATTACACCAAGCTGTCCTCTTTATTACCTATTGGTATTCAGCGACAATATAGAACTTGTTAGGTATTTTAGCGTAAAAAATATAGTGAGGTAATTTTATTGAACGGTTACTACTTGATGACAACTAATGAAAAAAATACATACTCATTAGTTTTTTTTCATCAGTTAATTTTAAAGCGCTAATGACCTTAGTTTCCGAGCGTTTAGAATGCACAATATCAGTTATTAAATTAATTTGAGGTTCCAAACACGAAGCGCTTTGCAATGTAGCAGAATATTTCCAACGCGAACGTATAGTTTATTTAAAGCGGTGTATTGTCGAGCGTCAATAATTTACAATTCATTCATGCGGTGTATTGCTGGATCAATAATTTAACACGGATTACTTTGTAGTGGACGGCAGGCTTTAGCCTGTTAGGGTGTTCAGTCGCAACATTATTAAACTATTCGTGGTCAGTCTTTTTGTCTCCCTTGCTCTAAAGAAGTTTCAGTTGATTAGTGACTCGGTTCCCATGTGGGTAAGACAAACGATGACTCATGGTTGCTAGGTTCATTAACGCTTGGTCTTTTGTTGCAAATGTACAGTTCTAATAATTACAATTAAGTTAATTACTTCAATGTCAAGGCGTCAGAATCGTACTACGAAGACTAGGGTCGGGTTTGTGCGCATATAAAACAGGGTCAAGTCACCACACACTGTTCTGCTACATTAGTATTGAATCGACACAACATATACTGCAATGTTTTGGTTCCTAAAAGCTATACGCTCTAGAAATAAATGGAAATCAATATCATCAAATCTCGTGTGATAATAATTAATCTTTCGATAAAATCAAATTTAGTTATACCTATTCTTGTGAGCTATCGTTGAAAAGGGTCTATTGAGTAGATTATGAATGCGTTTTTATTTTATTAAAATTGTAGATTTAGCATAACTTATATAGTATGAAACCTATATAGTGGGGCCGCCAAGCGACGAATCCAACTTCAACCTTGCACTTTGTGATAGAGAGATGCCACTCGGTACAAATGTTGGTCGGACCCATATCTTCACTTTAAGACGTGAAGGCATTTTGGGCCCCGCGACAGGGCCCCTAGACAGGGTGGTTGCGTAACTTTCAGGAGCAAAACGCCAGTAACTTAGCAACCGTTCCTCGCACAGCCCTGGGGGTAGTCTCATTGGATTCAGCGCACTCAATTTCATACGAAACAGCCCTCAGACTAACTTCGAAACCTTCACCAGCCCGCGTATAGGGGTGAAATACAAGTAGTCCATTGAAATGTTAAATTTTTTTAGGCTACGTTTGCATTCTGGGTAGGACAAGGTTTTTTCTTTTGTTGCGTGGGAGGGGGCGGTATAAGTTTAAAAATGAGTTTTCGGGGTCGATGGCCACCGCATTTGACCGCCACCTTGTAACGGGGGTGTAATGGGACCGTTAAGTGTTTAAACCATGCACGACGTGATAGAGAGATGCCACTTGGTACGAATGTTGGTCGGACCCATATCTTCACTTTAAGATGTGGAGGCATTTTAGGCCCCGCGACCGGGCCCCTAGACAGGTGATACCTTAAAGTGAAGATATGGGTCCGACCAACATTCGTACCGAGTGGCATATCTCTATCACAAAGTGCAATATTAAGCGCTTAACGGCCCTAACCATCACCTGTCTAGGGGCCCGTTCGCGGGGCACAAAATCTCTCCACATCTTAAAGTGAAGATAACCTTGTCCTACCCAAAATGCAAACGCAGCCTAAAAAATTAACATTTCAATGGACTACTTGTATTTCACCCCTATACGCGGGCTGGTGGAGGTTTTGGAGTTATCCTGAGGACTGTCTCGTATGAAATTGAGACTACCCCCAGGGCTGTGCGAGGAACGGTTGCCGAGTTACAGGCGTTTTGCCTCAGAAAGTTATGCAACCAATTTGTCTATGGGCCCAGTCGCGGGGCCCAAAGTGGCCCCACTTCTTAAACGCGGGGCCCAAAATGCCTTCACGTCTTAAAGTGAAGATATGGGTCCGACCAACATTCGTACCGAGTGGCATCTCGCTATCACAAAGTGCAAGGTTGAAACGCTTAACGGCCCCACTAATACTCTTTGTGTGGCTCGACTATAGAAATATCACAGACAGAATAGAGAAGCCACCCAAAAAAGTGTCGGTGCAAAAGATCGAGATGGAGAATAGAGCAGTTCTTCTATCTTTTTCAATCACAAATACATAACCATGGTTACAGATGTAAATTAACAATACCTACTATAAATTTTTAAATTCACAAATGCGTCAAAAGACAAGGAAAAGAAAACTGCATCGTTTTCTATCTCTCTTTTCCAACCTGACACTGTCACTTACAGTTGTGCCTATGGCTCCCCTACTTTATTTATGATATTTCTATGGGTTCGAAGAAGAAGAAGAATTGTGGATTATAGACGCTCAACAACAGAGGTCATTAGCGTCTGCCTATGGGTTCGACACGCACTTGGCCGTTTATATATGTAAATAGTATAGTGAAAATAGCATTATTTCAATAATCGGATTCTTAGGTTATGAGTGATTCTAATAATCGGATGTTTCATTCGAATTACATCAAACGATTCATTTGAATAAATTATGAGTACTGTATTTCATATAGGTATTAGGCTAACTTAAGACTAGTTCACTATAGCCAGTATTCAGTATTTCGCTGTTGCACTTGCATCGATGTCAAACAGTAGAGAGTATAGTGTAGTGCAGATAATACGTTTCATTGGAATTTCCAATTATAACAATCTCTTATCTCTATATGTTTCCGATTATTATAATTCAGATTATATATCATTCAAGTTATATACAGGGTGTCCTCAAAGACACTTAACACACGCCTACCACATGTTCCTGAGACCAAAATAAGTCGATTTAAGCAAACTTACCTTCTTACAAAATTGCTTAGTTTGGGCGCTATACGGCCCTGAAGTTACAATTTTGAAATCGTTTTTTTGTTATAAATTTAAAACGCCTTGTGCAATTTTGCTAAAATTTGGCAGGTTGACATAGTTTTATGGAACAAAAAACCCATATCAAAATTATGATTAATATTAATCCATAGGCGTAGAACTCCGGTTTTTTAATATTTGAACGTTTCAAATTTGTACGCCAATGGAAGAAAAAGGGTTTAAGTATAAAATTTACATTCAGTAACTTATTTGCTACAAAAAAGGTACTCTTTATAAGACTCGATTACTCTCATGGTTTTTGAGAAATTTGTATTTTAATAATTCGCAGTAATTTTTATAAAATGAAGTAAAGTTACTAAAACATGAATAGAAATAAATAAATATGTAATAAAAAGTGGTCAAATACAAAGATTTATACGACGAAGAAAATTAATTTACTCTATGAATAATTTCTTCATTATCTCCAGTTTTATTCTTAGAAAAAAGCATGGCCATCTTATTTGTTTATTGATCAACTTATTATTAAAATGCAGATTTCTCAAAAACCATGAGAGTAATCGAGTCTTATTAAGAGTAGCTTTTTTGTAGCAAATAAGTTACTGAATCTAAATTTTATACTTAAACCCGAGCTTAAACATCTTTTCTTCAATTGACGTAGAAATTTGAAACGTTCAAATATTAAAACACCCGAGTTCTACGCCTATGGATTAATATTAATCATAATTTTGATATGGGTTTTTTTGTTCCATAAAACTATGTCAACGTGCCAAATTTTAGCAAAATCGCACAAGCCGTTTTAAATTTATAACAAAAAAACGATTTCAACATTGTAACTTTAGGGCCGTATAGCGCCCAAACTAAGCAATTTTGTAAGAAGTTAAGTTTGCTTAAATCGGCTTATTTTGGTCTCAGGAACATGTGGTAGGTGTGTGTTAAGTGTCTCTGAGGACATCCTGTATAATACGAATAATTTCCATAATCGGATGTTACCGATTATTTAAAAAATCGGATTATTGATTATTTTTAATTCGAATTATCCCATCACTAGTAAATACTAAATAGTACTATAGATATATTGTATAGATATGTATCATCAAAACACGTCCAACGCAGTTTCCCGCTCGTGCGTGTTTGACTGCACGAATGGTTCCACAATGAAAAAGTGTCCATAATTTTCAGTATATGTTTATTATTAATTGATTGTTATTTCATGTATCATCATACAAAGCCAAAAGATGTAAAAATGTGCCCACAAAAATGTTCGTAATTAAGAACTGCGTATAATAAAGAAGTGTTCATTAATTTTTTTAACACGCTTTTATTAGCTTCACTTGTATGTTTGCTTGTCAGTTTGTAACCGACTTCTTTGATTTTGACCACACTTTGAACGGTCAGATTTAGTTTAAACGTTGTCGACTTATCAAGGACCGACGACAATACAATAATTCAATAAGTTTGTCATTATCCTGACCAGGATCTCCAGGACTAAAAAAAAAAGCAAAAAAACTTCAGATTGAACTGAAACTTTGCACACTTATCAAGGACCGATGACAATACAATAATTCCATTGTTTGTCCCATTATCCTGACCAGGATCTCCAGGACTAAAAAAAAGCAAAAAACTTCAGATTGAACCGAAACTTTGCACACTTATCAAGGACCGATTACAATACAATAATTCCATAAGTTTGTCCCATTATCCTGACCAGGATCTCCAGGACTAAAAAGCAAAAATAAATTATAATTTAAAAAAACTAAAAAACACGCTTTAATGAACTAAAAAGTAAAAATAATTAATTTTATTGTAAAAAAGCGTGGGGTGCTTTGTATCATATTTTCATACTACCCCACGCTTTTTTACAATAAAATTAATTATTTTTACTTTTTAGTTCATTAAAGCGTGATTTTTAGTTTTTTTAAATTATAATTTATTCAGTATTCATTTATATTATAGTCCGACCGAAGCCACATTCGGCCAAAAATTGAACCTTCAGCAAAACCTTCGGCTATTGGCCAAAATTCAGTCGAAAGTTTTGTCAAGCCAAATGTTAAATTTACTAAGTAATCTAGTGACACAGTGAGTATTTTTTTATTTAAATCACATCACAACTCTGCAAACAAAGAAATTAAAAAAAAAAAACAAAAAAGGAAAAAACTGAAGTTCGGCTTTTGCTTCGCCCTTCGGCCAAAAAACTGTCCTTCGATCGGACTCTATTCATTTATTGTTTATTGATTATTTATGACCTACTATACTTATTAAGTAGGTGCAAAGTAATAAAGGGTTTAGATGTTTATTGAATGAGACATGTCGAACCACAGGAAGTCCAAACAGTATGCAAATCCGTTGACAGCGTTGTTTGTAATATAATACCAAAATACAACATACATATGGGGCAACTGGATGACCCTCCATCTTTGTTTGTACGATAAGTACGACGGGGACAGGACACAATTGGCTAGACACTTATAATTATTATTCACCCCTCTTTAAAAATGATGCCAATTGGTCTGACACTGCATTATTCGAGTGCAATGCAAATAAAATATTCACACGCATTGTTGCTCCGTGTCTGAAATTGCTCCGAAATCAAATAATGTAACAATAATTTCAGTGTTTGTTATCTTTTATTTATATTATTAATTAATTATTTTTTGGAACGTTTTCAGACTCGTATAATAACTGAGAAAATTTTAATTCGAAATAAACTGAAATTTTTTAGAACCTTGTAGTGCTTCCTGATTATACCTACTATAAACATAGTATAAATAATAGTAACGGGGACTCTGTCTGTAATTTAATTTTCTTGCGAATTTTTGAAGTTTTCGTGTATTTTGCATAATGCTTACGCTCGATTTTTGGTACGTAATATACAGTATGTAAACAGGAAAAAGTGATTGGATCAGAATAAGCCATGACTCATTTAAACGGCAAGTAAAATAAAAATAATAGAAACTAAAATAAGAACCATATTATATGTAATACTCCTATTTTGTCAGCCGGGGTCTGGAGTCGGGCGAAAAGACTACGGTGCAGACATATACAGTGTGTCCCACCGAATTTGAGACATAGGAATTTAAGATAGGATTTTGATATTTTGTTAATATTTGCTCCCCATTAAATGTTTTTGTTATTTTTATTTTACGAACTGGTTCTAAATATCCTCAGGAATGATTCTGTAATTTATTTTTTTCTTAATTCTCGTTAAAAATTCAAAAAAATCACATTTTTGAGAAATAAAATACGAAGCTTAGTTTGTATACCAGTTTTATGAGCGCCGACATCGTTTCGTTCATAGCCAAGTTGACAGCGCGCAAGGGCAATAATTATACATTCCACCAAGCTTGAGTTCGAATCCCGAGTCCTCAAATATATTTTTTTTTTATGAAAATACATTGGAAAATTATTTTAGATAAAAAAAATTTAATTGAAAAGTTATTTAAAAATAAATAAATTTAATGTTGAGCGTCTATAATTTACAATTTTAATTTTTTTTCGACTATTCATCTTCAGCACATACTAAACTTTTAGTTTAGTATGTTCTGAAGATGAGAGTTTAGCTCTTGAAATGTACATTCACGAATAAAATTATTGTGGTAAGAAGTGTCTAAACTATTGTTTTATTTTTATAATGACTAATAGTCGAAAAAAATTAAAATTGTAAATTATAGACGCTCAACATTAAATTTATTTATTTTTAAATAACTTTTCAATTAAATTTTTTTTATCTAAAATAATTTTCCAATGTATTTTCATAAAAAAAAAATTTGAGGACCCGGGATTCGAACTCAAGCTTGGTGGAATGTATAATTATTGCCCTTGCGCGCTGTCAACTTGGCTATGAACGAAACGATGTCGGCGTTCATAAAACTGGTATACAAACTAAGCTTCGTATTTTATTTCTCAAAAAATGTGATTTTTTTGAATTTTTAACGAGAATTAAGAAAAAAATAAATCACAGAATCATTCCTGAGGATATTTAGAACCAGTTCGTAAAATAAAAATTACAAAAACATTTAATGGGGAGCAAATATTAACAAAATATCAAAATCCTATGTTTAATTCCTATGTCTCAAATAAGGTGGGACACACTGTATATATATATGTCTGCCTTTCTCAAAAGACGTCGAATCTTACGTGCATGTGCGAGAATACAAAGAGATGTTCCTCGAGCAGAGGAGGCTTGTAGCGATCAACAATCCAAAATAATGCTGTAACTAGGGTAGTGAAAAATTATTAGAAAAAAAGGTGATTTTGACAAGTAAAAAAAGTTTATAATGAAAAGTAAAATAGCAAATTGTAAATTAATTTTTTGCAAATAAATAAATATCAATACCGACAACGAACATAATTATTATTATAAATATTGCGTGATTAATATCTCCACAGGCTTTCCCCACCATACTTGCGCACAACGAGATGGGTTTCTTGACAAAGATAGAAACAGTCATTTGCTGTCTCACTTGCGGCGTGATACTTCCACTTACGGGCGCTAGCAATATAGGAGTATTACATAATATATATGATAAAAACACTAAAATTACCATAGCAATCCTATATAAATACATACATAATGAGTCATGGCTCATTCTGATGCAATTATTTTTTCCCAATATGCTAAAGGTCCTATGTATACCTTACCTGTTTTAAAAGTGCGTTTATAGAAGATTCTATTTCTAGTGTCGTAATGGGGTTTATTACTGACGAGTCACTACTCGCACCTATGTAAAAACGAACGATGGTGAGTTTTTACAGTCACACGAGTTATAATACTAGTGCGGTGAGTAAAATACTTTCGGCACGCTTGCCTGTTAAATGACCCATTACAGGCCAGTATGGCAAAAATACATTTAGCATAGAAATTTACCGTGGTTTCTATAGTAATTCAGTGTTAAAAGTACTTTTTGCGTTGAAAACTGAGCATATTACGAGAAAACATGCTTCTGTAATTTCAGAATGTTAGCTGATTTTCATGCTACTTGGTATACTAGCAATATCGGTACCCAAATTTAAAGTATATAGGGTAATTTTTGGTCCAGCTACACCCCGGTTAAGATACAGTTGCTCTCAAATCGTTAATTAAAGCGAGCGAAGTCGTTAATAAAATCTAGTGTAAAAATAAAAATGATAAATATTAACACGATACAAAATGTTAAAAATAATCACAAAACACCAAACTATTTAAAAAATTCTCGACGTACGTTTCGCCAACCAAGTTGGCATCATCAGGAGAATCATCTGTCAGCTTGGTTGGCGAAACGTATGTCGTGAATTTTTTAAATGGTATGTGATGTTTTGTGGTTATTTTTAACATTTTGTATCTTTACACCAAAAGTTCCATCACTCTTCATGAATATTAACACGAACAAGTATTCGCAACACAAATATTAAATACAAATAAATGCTTATCCATCGGTATTAAGAACACCCATCGAATGACGTAACGTTCCAATGCATTACTAGAAAAATTTATTTTAAAATCCATGTCACCGTCGGGATTCAAACCCGAAACTTCCACTATCGCGACGGGGTCGTTATACTCGTAGTTTACTCTCCAGTGACACGATTAAATAAGTAATCAATTGTTTTAAAATGAATTTTTCTAGTCATTGCTACGTTACGTCATTCAATGGGTGTTTCCATATATGTAATACTCCTATATTGCTTGCGCCTGTAAGTGGAAGTATCAGGCCGCAAGTGAGACAGCAAATGGCTGTTTCTATCTTTGTCGAGAAATCCATCTTGTTGTGCGCAAGCGTTGCAACATTCGATTCACATTGTTTCCATAGCAATTTCGGAAATATTATTATCACTACTATAACCTTGTTATTATCATAAATCAATTAATATTATAAATTGTTCATGCGCATAAGACTCGACGTCTTGCGAGAGAGACAGACATATATATGTCTGCACCGTAGGTTTTTCGTCCGACTCCAGACCCCGGCTAGCAATATAGGAGTATTACATATATGGGTGTTTCTAACAGTAAGGTCGATGACACAAACAGCGGTTTGAGCCGAGGCGGTTGCCAAGTTGGCACGAATTTTAGTGTTTTTCAATGGTGCAAAACACACACAGCGCTGAAAGTTTGCCTGCCGCCTGGATACCGCTTTGTGTGTCATATCGAGGCGGCCAGTCGGCGCAGAACCGCTGTGAAACCGCTGTGTGTGTCAACGTTCTAAAGCTAACTTAAGCATTTATCTAAGCGCACGGAGTGTGCCGACCTTCTCACAGCAAAACCACGCGCACACTGTATTATTTACACGAACCATTTCGAAAGTCGCATATTCCTGATGGAATAACACAGTTCCAAAATTGTATCTTTCTTAAAGTTTTGACATAACTTTTCTAAAGCAATTTATAAACGTTATCTGATTTCTGTTCGTAAAAAGGACGCACTTTATGGCCGGTTTTATTACCCTTCTAATAGTGTTTGTTGTCGTTATTGTTGTTGTGGATATAGAATATTTTTCATCACTTCGCTCCGCGTCGAACGCATTAAAGTTTCCCAATAAGTGGCAGGTCTGGTACACAAAAACATTTGTGTCAGTCGAGAGAAAAAAAATTACATCTCTGGTTCGGAATAGTTGCTACCAGTATTTTACTTTGATAATTTTGTGCCACTGTGTTGCTTAGACCCTGTATAAAACACGATTTTAGCGTTTACCTATACATAGGAATATATTATTATAATCATCGAAGATTTTTTATGACGGTTTTTAAGTTTTAAGTTGAAAAATTCTTATGCTGGGTTGCAGAAAACACTGTCAAAAATCTGATTTGACAATGTTTTTATACTTACAGGAATAGTCTAATGTCGTTGTCAACCTCTCTGTCATGTAGAACATTAGATTGTACTCACACAAAAACAAATTTTCTACGTAGAAAAAAATCGCTTTTCAAGCTAAATTTTGATTAAAATGCGTAGAAAAATGTTGTTTCGAAGTAGAAATTGCCCAAAACAATGCTTTTCTTATAGAGAAATATGTGTCAAGGTCATTGTCAAATCAGATTTTTTGACAATGCTTTCTTACGTTATTGGTAGCTGCATTTGCCGATCTAGAAGCGACAATCGCACAATCGTGATACAAAAAGTAGCTGAGACTGTGTTGTTAGTTGTGGCAGCACTGTATGTTGTAGGATGGCGAAACTGTTAATTCTTTTTATTCAATGTGCAGTCATATCGGGGTGTGATAAAGCTACCCTATTTAAATTTTATATTGTATTTGCGAAGGAAGGGAGGAATGAGTACACACACATTATATAAATCCGAATCATTGTTTTAAAGCGAAATTAAATTAAACGCTCCGCCACAAATCAACACCAAAAAGCGCGAGCAAATATTTTATTACCCTTGTATTACCTAAACTAATTTCATTTGTTCACTTTGTGTATCTGCTCTATCACTAAGGTTGGTAGATTTTAAATACAGTTTGTTAATCTTGACATAAATTTGTTTTATCGTTTCGCTTCAGCATATTTTAAGAAAAAAAGTTTTCGTTTAAAGCGGGGTCTGTCTTAGTTACTCAAATTCCAAAAATGTAATTAAAGAAAGGATTCTGGCATCGATGATGATGCTAAGACACGTCTAGGGAAAGTCGTGTGCTGGTGGATTTTTGAATTTCCTAATAAAAAAATTCACAGATTTCGCAATCCTTGCAACCATCGAGGACATTGGAAATGATAACAGCATATATGAAACATAATTAACTGTTTATTATACACACAATATTTATCAATGCACTGTTTAGTTTTGCCAGGAATAACCCTATTATTCTTCTGTTACATACGCGTTCACTTTTGCTTGATTACTTAACTTTTAAATGGATTTTTCTACAGTATTTATTAACATTTGCTCAAAAATAACACCGCAGATCGTCGCAAATACCTCTCAATTAACTAGACATGATATAAAACACATTTCGAAAAAATTTTGCATGATTGCTCCTCACTTGATCTCGACACCGTTGTCTTTTGGCCTTGAACGAAAACTCGTAACTCTGCCCCCATATACGAACATAAACATTTCCAATGTTAAAATTTTTAGAAACTGAAATGTTGTTAACCAATTTTCATTTGTTTTTCTGATGACGATATTCTTGAACAGTATAGCTGTATGCATTCCCATAAAAACACCATATTTGCGTATTCAAGATTTGAATAAGTGTGTGGCATTTTATAATACTTTAATTAATAATTTTACAAACTGGAAAATAAACGTTAAATCACTTTCACAATAAATTGATACTGGACACATAACTTGAAAACAAATGAAAAACAACATTTGAGATTTTTCAAATTATTTTTACGTGGACAGTACAATTCTGCAGTTTGGTGCGTTCCTCCCGACTCACCCTGTACTTACAAAGTGACATTTATTTTTCTTTTACTGGACTATTTTACTATTTTATTTAGTAATATAACCGAGCACATGCATATAATATTTGCAGGTGAAGTTTAATATCTTCAATTTAAAATAAATATGTGTTTTTATTGATAATATATACCTATACTATTATCTCGATAAATTTTAGCACGTTAGTTTTGAGACCGATTAATTATTACATCTACGTATTCTTTTAAAAATAATAATTTTTGTAGCTATTTCCCACTAGGTACGTTATAAAATTATTAATATTCTAGAAATATAGATAGTAAAAATTTGCACACAAAAGCGATAATTTCAAACCTACGTTGTTTTAAAAATATACATAAAAATTGTCACCGCATTATAAACTCGAAATGATAAATCATTCAGATAATGAAAATAATAATTATAAATAATACTGAAATAGTTTTGTTATACACGGTACTATAAGCTTGATCTGTAAATTAATTTATTGTGTGTTGTTTTACATAAATTGTTTTAAAATAAAGTTGATCTTTTGTATAAACCATAGATATACAGGATGGTGACCGTGACTGCTGCACGCATAGGGATTTAACCCGTAAAATCAAACTTTCGCGATTTCCTGCTTCCCTAATTATTTTAGGAAACATATCTTCAAATAATAGTTTTAGAACATAAAATTCTGCATCTAAACCATTAAACAAAATTAATTTTGCATGCTTTGTACCGGCAGAAATTTGATATGAAAATGTCAAAATTACCTCAAAAACAGATAGCGATAGCCATGGGACGTTTTAGCTGTCAGAATAATTTCTAATCATTTTGTTCAAGTTCCATGGCTATCGCTATCTGTTTTTGAGGTAATTTTGACATTTTCATATCAAATTTCTGCCGTTACAAATCATGCAAAATTAATTTTGTTTAATGATTTAGATGCAGAATTTTATGTTCTAAAACTATTATTTGAAGATATTTTTCCTAAAATAATTAGGGAAACACGAAATCGCGAAAGTTTGATTTTACGGGTTAAATCCCTATGTGCAGCATTTACGTTCACCACCCTGTATAATCAAACCTGTAAAAGTGGAGAAAAGTGGACAGCTATATATTTTTTATTTGTATACCCGGCGTTTTTTTTAAATCTCTTTGGGGATTGTAAAGCCCGCACGTACCATTAAATAAACAATTTTCGAAAGCACAATGATATTCCCAAATGGCGTGAATGGTGAGACAAATTTAATTTTTGTTTTTTTTTTGCCCTCACTTTTGGCATGCGAAATAATCGCAGAATATACATGGTGCGACTGACAATTATTTAAAAAACTCGTATCGCAGTGCCAAACCCTGCCGACAATATAGTGTATTTGCTAATACAGGCACTGTGGCGTTATTACGTGAACTTAAGTTTGTTTTTGGATAAAATAAAAAATTTAACCCCTTAATATAATTTTGAAAGTGTCTGCTTTGGACCTTTGTCACTGACAAAAAAACGCTATTAATATTAATTAATCTCGGTGTCCGACCATAAATTGAATAAAGTGCAACTGCAATAATTTATTTTAATGATTATGAAGTCCACATAACGACAACGAGAAGTTTCAATATTAACTTTGGTTAATTAGAATAATTTCCGTGGTATGTAAATAAGAATTTAAGAGTAATTAAAACAGATTTTAAAATGAATTATGTGCGTTAACACATTGTTAAAAGGAATCCAGTGTAAGTTAACTTTAAAAAAGTAAATAACTATTTAATTATATATCATTATAAGGTGAAAATTGAGCCTTAAGCTCATTGGTTGTTAAACGTGAAAAGGGTCTACTAATCGAATAGCATCAGTTGCCGCCGCTGGCTATGAGAAATCTTCAACGTTATTTATGGGTGCCTTCAGTTCTCGGTTTTCTGTTTAAGCGGTGGTCCTCTGTTATTAATTCTAATGGTGAAAACAATAACTGTACATGTATTATATTTATACACTACGCATCAAAATTCTCCCCTTTCTTTAATTTTTTCTAGCAAAATTATGCAAAAAATGTGACTTAGTACTCACATAGAATATCCAGTTAGTACTCTTGTAGTATGTGTTCGGTTTTTCGTTAACTACATCAATTTTCTGTATATAAAATCATAACCCTCCTTTTTTCGTAGTAAAAATTACGTGTGCACTCACTTTGCTGCGCGTGACGTAATATCCGTTCGGTTTTCTGTCACATCGATATTAAGATTACTGTCATTATGTCATTTATATACATTCTCTTATGGGAAGTGAGAGACAACTTTTTACTTAATTATCGGGTTTTTAAAGACCACCAACAGCTAAGGTTAATTCATATTTTCATTTAATTATTTTTTAATAATAAATTGAAAATCCAGTTGACATTTTTAGCAGCTCTCGGGCTAGAACCCGGAAACTGGGGACTTGTAATAAAGGAACCATAGCAACGCCATGTTAACAACAGCATTGCTACACAACTTTTTACTAAGAACAAACACCTTTCGAAGTTCCAGTTGAATTTTAAAATAAATAACACACGACGTTTTAATTTATTTACACCTAAGAACTTAATTTTATAACAATTATTGTTTCGCACAACACAGTGGCTTCCTCAGACAAAGAGATTTTAACAGCCGAATCTATTATATACACATCTTTTACTTTCGCACAATCATATTATAGAACTTACTAAAGTGTAGTATTGGCGGAAAAATCGAATTCGGGTTTTCGACGCATTTAGACATGGTCCTTATACCGAAAAAGCAAGTTTTGGATGTCAGTATGTGTAGAGGCCTGGCTGACACACCGTTTAACGAAACCAAATTTTAAACTTAGGGTTTTCAGGCGATTTCTCAGTTTTTTTTGTCCTCCTACAGATGAACGAAAATAAAAAATTACGATTTTCTAGAAAACAGTGCTCCGATGGTTTTGTTTATATTTCGTATATTAATCATGAATGACCCTACAATCTGTGCTAGTGCTAGGTACCATTTATTTGTCTCGGAAAAATCCAGAAAGGGTAGTTTACTGACGAACGAAAGTCAAACATTGCCGGTATTTAAGATGTTTGGTGTTTAAGATGTTTGTTTATTATTAAAAATGCTTTTATATTAATAACGTTTTTAGTAATAGCCTGACATATTTTGTGTCCAATTTTTTAAATTATTTTTATAATTCGTGGGCAAAAACAAATTATTGATTATGACGTTTCGTCCATTTATTTGGACTTTTTCAAATATTCTAAAAAGAGAGAAAAATACATAATATGTAATTTTTAGTAATATTTTATTGTCAGATATTAAAAAAATATTTCATTTAAAAAAAAACCGTTTGCAAGAAGCGATACATATTTTAACGGAATCGATATACGACATAAAAAGAAAAAAAAATAATTGGCTTATTTAATACCGAACATGTGCTTATAATTAATGTGCAGTTAAAAACGTTTCGTTACGTTAGTTAATTAATGCAACTATGTACCATTTATGTTAAGGGGTGGGTGGCTGTAACAGTTTCTATATAAATGTTTTGTAATTAGACATTGCTCGTTGCTTTTAACACTTTGAAATTCAGGTCACTTGGCGGTTAATGTTTAATAATAAAAATCGATTTCTCCCCGCAAGGGTAGGTTTCGTGTTTACCTGTTCACTGAGATTTGTTTTTAACTTACGAACATGTTGAATGTTCACATGCAAAACAGGCTGCTGTTTTGTAAACTCACCAGCATTTAAGCGCATTATGTTGATAATAAAACTAAAATTGTATGTTATGAAGTATTAGAAATACCTTATATTATGTCCCTCTTGTGACTTCTTGTGATTTAACATGACGTGTTTCAGCAACGAGTTGCCATCTTCAGGTGTGGTTATTATTTTTAAAAAAACACACAACTCGTTGCTGAAACGCGTCGTGTTAAATCACAAGAAGTCACAAGACGGACATAATACTAGGTATTTCTAATAGGTACTTCATAATATTCATATAGTGACTTGGAGACCCAACACTCTAAAAATGTATCATAAAATTGTATTTTGAGTTTAAAATTATTATCCATAATAATATAGTTTTTTTATACGGCTGAAATGCAATTGAAAGATTTTTTCGTTGGAGAGCAGCCAATTATATAATTGTTTCGAAACATATTGGAAAAAATCATTTTACCAACCAGTGGTCACAGTCAGGATTCTAACCTGAACCTTTCCACTTTCGCGGCGGAATGAGCTTACAATACTCAACCGTGACTATAATTGTTTCGAAACATATTGGAAAAAATCATGACACGGTTGAGTATTGTAAGCTCATTCCGCCGCGAAAGTGGAAAGGTTCAGGGTAGAATCCTGACTGTGACCACTGATTGGTAAAATGATTTTTTCCAATATGTTTCGAAACAATTATATAATTGGCTGCTCTCCAACGAAAAAATCTTTCAATTATCCATAATGTTGAGCTCTCGCATATATAAGATGGTTCACTTTAATTTTTATCTCTAATTTAACGAACTCAGCATGATGTGATTTTATGTGACAATTTACTTAGTATAGAAATAATTTAATTAATTAACGTGTCACTCGCGTGTCACAGTATATACAGTAACTGAAAAACTCATCCGCCGCGATGGTGGAAAATTCAGGTTTGAGTCCCGACTGTGACATTGGTTGATATATAAAAATGAATTTTCGCGTCTTCGATAGATTCAGCCTGAAACACTTCTGAACACCTTTGACTTATTTATTATTCGACTTCGGATTGTCTGGCCCGTAATAGGAATTTTAAAATATAAATCGAACCACACTCTAAAATCTGAGAAACATTGAACGATTCTTTGAACCTCAATCATTTAATAAAATATGAAGAAACTTTAAAAGAAATCATGTGATCAAAAACAACGTGTGACGTTACTGTACATCTTGAGTATTCGTTTCCGCATAAATGGATAGCTTACATAGTTTACTTATGGATACAAAATAGTATCTTTCAAGTCTTTTTCTCGGTTTGCAGAAAGACAGGCTCTACTGTATTGTTTAGAAATCTTTTTTAGAAGTCTTTTCAAACAAAAACATGCTGTCTTGTAATTTGTAACCCATATCGTATTAGGACCAGTGCACACTGCTACTTTTTGTATCATGATTGTGCGATTGAGTCGCTTGTAGATCGTCATATACATCTACAAACAGCGTAAGGCTGCACACTATTCGCTGAAATACACAATTGATGTATCATGAACGCGCGATTATCGAAAACTTAGTCGCAGGTTCGCGCTATTAAATGTTATGGATTCCTGTAAGGCTGTACTCGTCACGTCCAGGCGCTCTAATGCGAATCAATCGCTAGATCGAGCGAATTTGCGATTGAGGCTCCATGCTGTTGCAAAATCGCGTGATCGAACGAAAAATTTCGAGTAGCTGAATAACCGTTTAATCGCGAAGCAGCTGCTAAAACCCACGTTTTCGATACAAAAAGTAGCATGTGTGCACTGGCCCTTAGAGATGATGAAAATGCGTTGAAGTTTTCAAACTTGCAGTATAATAGCTTATAGACGATACGTTGATGTGGGTGGGTTTTTCTTTTGTGTTATATCGTAAATTCACGCATACATTTTCTTTTGTAGTCTTTTTGTCAAGTCACGTTAATAAAGTTTTCTTCAGTTTTCCGAGAAAACTTAAAAAAATATACAGACACTATATGCTTTGATCTACATTGCCTATATTCTGAACGTAAATATACGCAGTGATCGGAAAGTAAGGACTTTAATCTTTCTTTTTGTACTTTCTAGTTTCACACTGTTGTCTGTTTGTAATAATTATGCTAAAATCAAAATAGATATATGTATACTTCGTCGGCTAAAAAGAGAACTATCGTAAGTCCAAATATAGCATTTTTGAGTTAAATAATAATATATATAGATTAACGGTACTAATTAAAAAAATCAAACTGAATCCTGAACTCGCGTCTGATGCTGGGCAGCAGAAAGCGTTACCAGAAAATTTGAGTTGATAATGACCTTAGATTGTGACCACACATACTTCTCGATAAGAAAAGCATTGAAGAATTTTAAATCGATCCTGTTCGAAAAATAATTGTTCGATTGAAACGATATTTTTTTTAACTATGCATACCTACATGTATATTTAACTTAGTTTTTTTTCTTTGTACAATTTCCACTTCGAAACATTTTTCTACGCATATTGATTAAAATTTAGCTTGAAAAGCGATCTTTTTCTATGTAGATTAATAATTTGTTTTTGTATGAGTACAATTTAATGTTTTTTTTTCAATTTTCGCGCGTAATCTAAGGACTACAAATATTACATTAGAGAAAGAGAGGAATAATGTAGCCAATTGTTGCAACACCGTTGTCCGTTGACAACCCGAGCCTATAGATGGTATTAATTACAAACTGTCAAGGTTTGCACTTATTTATTGTATTTGATACAACCTGGTTAATACTTATACGTTAATAATAATTCATAATTAATTGTTAAAGGTTTATTAGATAATTTCTTTACTTTTCGAACACTGCGTAGATTGTATTCCAAATTTAATTTATTCTCTTAAATTAAACGCCTCCTTTTCATTCAAAAATGTAATTACATTTGCCGCCTCTCGTTTATAATGGGTGATATTAATTAAACAATATGGAAATTAGAAAGTTCATTTTATATTTGATTTTGTGTTTACTTCCAAGACTTATTTCAGCACGAATACTTCTGTATGCGTTCTTTCAGTTGTTTTACTATATTTTGTTTTTATGTTTGATGTGACATCACTGTACAGTCCGCCCTATAAAAGTGTTCAATGAAAAAAATGTTATCATCTGACCTTCAGTGACCGCCATTATCAGACTTGATTTTTATTTTTGTAACTTTTTTGTCTCGTTTTGAAATGTAAAAAATAAATAAAAAAAAATACCGATTAAACACCGATTAATTATGCTAAATATAAATGTTTATATGCGAGTGAGTCTCATATATCTGATTAATTTTGAAAAGGGGCCATGTAACTTCCCTGGAACAGAATAAATATTTTTCTATTTTTTTAGTACTTATTTATGAAATAAAAAACCAATCAAGTATATGAACGTATTTCATATGCTGACGCTTCCGTAGATATACATAATTTGCTATAATTATTATTGTTATTATTATTATTGTAGATTATAGACGCGTCGACAACTCAGGTCATTAGCGTCTTCAACACAACAATTAATAATCCATTTGTGTACTTATTAAAATTTGCCAGCCGGCATACACAAACCGACTGGTACGAGCTCGGGCTTCTGGGAACGCCAATTCCCATTGAAATGCAATTGCGAGAACAACTACATTCCAATGTTCCCCCTGGGGAAATAATTTGCTATAGTTTTCCTGTAATCTTGCCTGTTTTTTTTTCTCAAAATTTTAGACCTAATATTTTCGGAGATACGGGGTGGGACATATTTTTGTATAAAATATCTTATAAAAAGTCATCAAAAATGTTTATATCATTCACTAGACTCGCATTGGGAAGGTACTGGGTTCGAATCCCGACGGGGGCAGATGTGACTAGGACTTTTTCCTACTGCCTCATGTCGAGAAACGGTAATTCCTGTACCGGCCATCTTGTTTGAGGTTTTCCATGGTTTCCCTCAATTATTCCAGATGAATATCGAGATGGTTCCTTAAGCAAGGCCATGGCCGATTACCTGTCAAACTCCTATAATGCTCCCAAAATTGCCTACCTTATCCTAATTTCCTATAATTCCTCCATTCGCACATTGCTATAAAAAAAAAGTTGAAGTTTAAAAATGTAGAAAACAACGGGATGTGGTAAAATGGAAAATAGTAATGGTGCGAATGGCGTCTGTTATGACATAATGTCGAGAAACGGACGTTAAACGCATTATTATTATTATTATTATTATATAAAGTGCAGCTATGTCACATTCCAAATTAATTTTTTTTATGTGAAGTTATATTTTTCAGCCAAATTACATAATTATCTCTGCACTATTGGGAAAAATTTTTCTTATCAACCGTTGTCACAGTCGGGATTCAAACCCGAACCTCTCCACTATCGCGGCGGATTGTGCTATCTATTTACACAACCGTGACAAATGTTTATAAACTAAATTAATTTATAAACATTTGTCACGGTTGTGTAAATAGATAGCACAATCCGCCGCGATAGTGGAGAGGTTCGGGTTTGAATTCCGACTGTGACAACGGTTGATAAGAAAAATTTTTCCCAATAGTGCAGAGATAATTATGTAATTTGGCTGAAAAATATAATGAATGAATGAATTGTAGATTATAGACGCTCGACAACAGAGGTCATTAGCGTCTATGAAAAATATAACTTCACATACTTGTAATATACAGTCGTACTAAATTCATTTCTTAATTTTTTTTATTATTATTTCAACTTTATTGTCCGCGGAGGACCCATACATTAATTTACTAAAAGAATCCCTGGAAGATCTCCGGAACCACTTTATCTGCATGCCAAATTTTAATTTCTTACGACAAATCGTTTAGAAGTTACAGGCCTGTGGCAGATTAGTCAGACGGACGGACAAAGGAGTTTCACCATAAGGCGTCCATATTTTACCATTTTAGTACGGAACCCGGAAAAGTAAAACAATATATATTTGATATATTGTATGTTTTTTGTATACCCCGTAGAAATAAAGAATATATTATGTAAATATATTTTATAACTAAGGTTTAAATTGTGTTGTTCACAAAAAAATACAAAAATTGATCTTTGTAGAAACTGGGTTATACAAAATTATAATAATTCTTAACTACACAAAATTCGTTTCTATCTTTCAATACTGTTCAATACTGTTATTGCACAATTGTGTAATTGTTGAATTATTTTAACTTGACAGCACATAAATAGTGAAAAAAATATTCTAACACTATTGATTTTTATAATATAAAAAATCATTATCCTCATTTTTTTCGTAGTCGGGTAAAAAGTATAGATATTTATAGTTTGTTTGCAAAGACGGGAGAATCAGCGAGCTGTGAAGATAGTGTAGGTAAATGTTGTGTTCATTTCGCCGTAAATTGTTTTTACGCCTTGTTATTTTATATTCTTCTATTTTTGATATCATGCACATTAAGGCTCGGTTCACAACTTATTGTTGCCGAAGAAGTCAGTTTTAAAATATATACTCATAGTCGCTGTCAGGTCCGGCTTCCTCCGGGTGCAAATCGATATTTTTGTTCACTACTCATCCCCTTTTTGTCGTAGCGTAATCTATACTAATATTATAAAGCTGAAGAGTTTGTTTGTGGGTTTGTACGCGCTAATCTCAGGAACTACCAGTCCGATTTGAAAAATTTTTTTTGTTAGATAGCCCGTTTATTGAGGAAGGTTATAGGCTATTCGAGTTTTTTTAATTCAACCCCAAAGGGGATAAAACGGGGGTGTAGGATTTTTTGACTATATCTATACTAATATATAGTTATGCTATACTAATATTATAAACTGTAGGCAAGTCCGCGAAGCGAGAATAACGACAGGCGACTAATATTATAAACACCACCACCCCACTTCACTTCGCAGGGGGAGAATTTCTCGCGGGGGGTAGATAATGAATCATGCATTTTTATCTCTGGAACTACTGAATCGATTCTAAAAATTCTTTCACTAATTAGCACCCGGGTGAAGCGGGACGTGAACCGTTAGTATTTTATATATAGCCTGTTACTCTCAAGAAGTAAAATGTAAAATTTTACAAATCGGTTCTGTGATTTTCGAGTTTTGAGGTAACATAAATATAAACTTCTTTTATATATTAGCATAGATGTAGATTGCTGCGACGGCGGTGCTGCTTTGGAAGGAAAAAAAGAGAAATGAGTTCCTCAGTTGTGACAACAAAATATTAATTGCTTTGGCAGTTCTATTGAAAATCCTTACTAGGCAACGCGAAGCGACATACAACAAAGCGTTGAATTTTGTAGCGCCGCGCTGCCGCTTCGTCGCGTCGGTCTTGTGAGAATTGTTTGCATTTGGAAACACGTAGGTATACTCCTTTAAAAGCAGCATTTTGTTGCATCGCGCCGCGATGTGAGAATTGATCTTTATACTCCTGTGTATCTTGTCTGCCTTTACAATATCAATAGTTGCAGTATAGTATAATCCGCTCAGTAAGTAACATTCGCAATGCATACCTGTGTTTCGGTTGTATAAATTATTCATTTAATTAAAACGCCGGTATTGAAGGGTGATTATAATCAGGATATGTGGAGCTGCTGCTGAATTAATGTATGTTTGTATATTTCTGCCTGCTTTTGCAATTTATTAATTGAAATCGGCGTTAACAATATCTGTGCCGGTATGCTCTATTTTACTAAACACGATACCAATTAACATGTTTAATTATTTCATATCTAGGTATATAGGGTGTCTCAGTAAGTTGCTTCTAAATAGAAATGATCTATGTTTTAAGGACAAATATTAAGGCGTGGCGCTGACAGGCCATTTTTAATTGCCTAATTATCCGGTTGACCGATCGATGGTCAGCGCAAACAGACTCAACTAAATGATTCGCAAACTATTTAACCGACCAATGTAACAGTTGCAGATTAGCGCGTGTTCATAAGAACGCTTGTGAGTCATTCATGCAACTAAATAATCTGTCGACTAAAAGTTGATAATTTATTCATAATTCGAAATTTTGTAATTTAGGTGCTTATTCTAAAACTATAAAATTAAACAAAAATTACAGAAAAAAACTATTCGGGCCTCTAACCAGGCCTGTATTTAGAGACCCAGGACCCCTAGGCACTTGACAGTTGGAGACCCCAGGCCCCAAAAAAAAAAAATGGAATTGGATTGGTTATGGAAATCTAGCAAAAAAAAATCTCTATCGCCTACCGGTGCAGTGTTGTATGTTGCCAGATTGGGCGATAAGTCGCCAATTGGGCTTTTTTCCTCTATAATTTCCATCTCCGCCGGGGTCCCCTCGCCGGTGCTTTGTTGACCTAGGCAAAGCTGGTAAAAAATAAAATAAAAATTATAATGGCAAGTAAAAAATAAAATAAAGGACATTTTTTGTTAATTATTCCTGGAATGCTTTATTTAATTTTTAAACATTCTGTATATAATGTCTATTTATATAACCGTCAGCAGCTGTGTTCTGCCTGTATGTTTTTGTCAAGTCCGGTCCAGTGTGTGTTGAGTGATCTAAATACTAACTTACGGTAAGATCGAATAAAATATTAGCTCTAAAAGTCTAGACTCTAGAACGGTGCTTTGAGGAACCCCTACCTCGTTGCCACATATTAAGGTCGATTTATATTATCCGGTCAGACACGGAGCGGGAACGTAGCGTTAACGTTCTGACAAACGCAGTAGGTATTTATACTATCAGACACCAGACGAATTTAACTGTGATAAAGGTGCTTTGTTTAAAACAATAACTGTGTTATACAGCGAGCTATTTTAAAATGTTCTCACATTTATCATTAGAAGATTTATGTATAATTGCTTTATTGTTAGATGAAGATGCAAAACAAAAATATTGTCGTCATTGTCATTTTGTTGTTCATTGTCGCTGTACCTTTTATCTTCTTGATTGTATAAAAATTATATGTTTTTAAGACTTTCGAATTTAACGCAATCACTCTAAACTTAATTAGTTTACTGTCTGAACATAGTGTATGTACCGTTTCAGACGTGTTCAGACATGTTCAGACGCGTAACGTGTCAGACAAAACATTCTCGACGACAATGTTTGACGGTACGTGAATGATACGCAACGTGTCTGAACGGACCGGATACGCGTATTATATATATTCGTATTTGAAATGCATGTAAAAATGTTTGTCTTGTCGGAAACGCTACGTTCCCGCCCCGTGTCTGACCGGATAATATAAATCGACCTTAAAGTCTCGACAGGGGTAAATTGCTCAATAGACGTGCAAAGCAGTATCTATAATCAATATAAACTTTTAAAAATTGTGTTATTAATAGGTCACGTCAAAACCTTAATAATTTTAATTTGAATTACTCACAAAAAGATGGAAAGTTGTACTTTTTTCTCGAGCTTTATAAAATTCTCGCGGAACCCCAGTATTACGTGGAACCTTGGTTGGTGGTAAGAAAAGATACTTCATGTTTCTTATATAAAAAAAAATGTTGTTACTCTGTTAGTGATAAAAGTCCCTTTTTGGTTTTTGATTAAACATTTATTATTATTTTGTGTGCTCAATTATTATCAGTCGAAAATAAAATATTTCTGTAAAAGGGGTTGTTAGCACCCTGTATAATTGAATTAATTCAGAAAATCCACATTGAATGTCTATAATATAAATGCAAGTTAAAAAATCCGACATAAAGTATCGTATACTTTAAATATCTACCAATTAGTGTTGATAATTTGCTTGGTACGCAACTTTGTTCACGCGTGACTTTTGTATTTGTTTAGGTTGTTGTTTAAAATAAAAAATCTAAAGTCGCCCTGCGAAATTACTATGAAATGATTCCGAATCACCCTGAGAAACTACTCAGAAATGAATCAATAACTTCAGTAGTTTTTGAGTTAAATTCATTCGTACAGATTGACAACAAATTTCGAAAATCACAGATAGATATTTATTTTATTTATTTGTATTGATGTAGCATGCTTTATCAAAATCACTCTAAGAGTTTTCATACAATACCAGTGCAAACAATAAAAATCCAGAAACGCGTTTTCCTATGTAGATATATAAAAAATACTCGTGAAAAGGCTGAAAAACCCATAAGAAAACGAAATTACAGACAGAGGATTCCGTTACAATTTTATTTATGCGTGTTGAGTTGAGAAGATGTTACAATTTCGTTGTAAAACTGGTATTGAATTGATTTTTCCGTTGGAGCAATCTGTTCTATCGCACTAATGAAAGGTGCTCCATGCCTATATAGATCCTCGTTGACCGCACCGTATCTCCATCAACACAAATAGGCACCAACACACAGAAAAAGTTTATATGGTGTGCTGTGCTGTCGAATACCTCAACTTCCGCTGACTGGGTACACAGCAAACCGCACTGTGGGCCCTCCTGTCCTTATGCTATCCTCTCAAGTACCGTGATTCCGTTTTACTCTACCTCTTTTTACCTTACTCTCTACTCTACCCTATACATAATATACCGAACTGTCGTCAAATCAACACCAAGCCCCTATACCAGTTGGACGCTAGTGACCTCAATTATCGAGCGTCTATAATCTACATTACGATCTGTTATTATTAAGACGATTTGGAGTCCATTCTTGCAGTACGAATAAAATAATATTATTACCAATACAAATACAGCTGCCGCGATAGTGGAAGTTTCGGGTTTGAATCTCGACGGTGACATATTTAGGTTTGAACTAAATTTGCAACATTACGTCATTCGATATTAATTTCTTCAGTTTCGGAATTTATAGGTTTAAAAATTTTATCCGAAATTCAACGGAATTGCGAAATCTCGGAATTCCTATATGCATGGAAGCCCTAGGTGAGCCCTATGTTGAATACTGTTCAAGGATATTGCCCGTGTTAAATCTGAATTGAACTGAGCGTAGCGATGTTCGCATCATTATCATAATATATTATGCTCTACGTATATTCGGAAGTTCCGGATAATTTTGCAGTTTGTTGAAAACTTGGAAACAGGAAAAGTATCCTGTGTAGTGACTGTATTGTTTATTTTTCTGATAAAATGTGGAAGTTTCAAAGTTTACTTTTCTTGTTATATGATTATACGGAATGCATCATAATGTTGGTAGATACAGTCGGGAGAGAGTTCTTTGCGAGTTCATTATTTTACAGTTTATAACTGTTAAACTTAAATAATAAAATTTATATGGAAAAAAAAGTTTTCAGAGGACTGTAGGATCAAATAATCAGTAATAAACGAATTTTTACTCGCAACGTTTTCAATTGATTATTTGATCCTACAATCCTCTGAACACTTTTTCCATATAGAATTAAAAAGTAGAAAATAAATTTCTTGCTGTTCTATAACGTTTAGAAGCGTGGGACACTCGAACTTTACCTATATATTTCATTTAATTCATCGAGTGCCCCACGCTTATAAACGTTATTTTCTAATTGTTAGTACGTTGATGTTTTTTAGATTTTTTTAAAACTATAAATTTTATTTTTAACTTTTGAGTCTTTGATAACATATATTTGTATATAGGTATGTATAGTTAGTGTTTTGAGAGAAAGCTATGAAAGGTGATATTTTACTGTTTGTTTTGAGCCATTCCGTAACGCTTTAACGCTGCAGTTAGTTGATATAAAGAGATTAACGGTGGCATGAGTGTTGTATAGTTTTTAATGCACCTTTTTCAAAATAACTTTTCAAAAACCTGTACTTAGATCTAGAACAAGTAAGAAGTGCTGGCGATAATTTTTCATTTTGTTTTAAAAGTAATTAAAGAAGACAATATATAAATTGAGTTTTGTGTTGCTCTTTATTTTCTTGTACGAAAGGAGCAAAGTTTTTAATAAGAGAGTATGTGACCAAAATTTTATTAGCAAAACGTTTAGCTAGCTTTTTTATTAGAATTATAAATTGTCAGGAAAATTACCGTTTAAGTAGCTTATTGTCTGTAAGATATTTTGTCAAAGAATTTTTTTTAATATTGTAAAGCTAATTTAAAACAGTTTTGATATAAAATTTGTAATAAAAATTTTGAATTCGTGTGAAGCATAAATTTTGGTCAAAAAATAAATTTGACACATTGTTTGTTATAATTCGACAAAAAAAAGTCAAAACGTGCGTAATAACAAGTACTACGTATGGTTAGAACCATTGAACTAAATAATACTGGAATGCGTTCCCTTTTGAATCTTTCCTGAGTGAGTTACCAAGAGCTGTTAAAGATATACTTCTCTCTCACACGCTGCGCATTCTGTACGTGAAATAGTGTGTACATCCGACAAATGACGCATTAGCCAGAGCGCGCGCACATATGCTTTCCGGCTTGCCTTATTGGCCCGTGCGCGCTTTCCTTTAATTATTCGGTTCAGTACATATAGGACAGTTAGTAATTATACTTTTGATCTTAGAGCATTTCTATACGTAACCCTATCTTCGCTTTGTTTAGCCTTTTTTGTTGAAGTGAAGCTTGTTTAGCGGAATGACCTCGACACGAAAATCAAACATGATACGAGAATGAAACTGAAAATACACAGCATGTATAAAAGTCTGAGAACGGCCGAGATGGCTGCTTGGAGAAACGAATTAGTCTACCGTGTATAAGGTTGCAGGTTCGCGACGCGCTTTGTTATTAAAAATTGAATAAATTGAAAAATGTATAATAGTTTCACTTCAACCGTGCGCTTGTGCGCAGTAAGGCACAAATCCTTTTTTTCTTGTTTTATAAAAAATCGTAACACTTTGGTATGGTCGTTAAAAGGAGAAAAAAACATTTTGTTACCAATTTTGATTCTTAATTCTTATAGACTTCATCGCATCTAAAACAGGTTTAATAAAATTAAGAAAGATAATACACCCTGTGTGTGAATATTTAATAAAATAAAATAAACCTGCACTCATAATCCTACGGTACCGCAGTTTATCACGCGAAACGAACAAAAAAATGAGAAAAAAATTCATTGTATCGAAGATTCCTCGTACCATATAATGTGTGGAAAAGATGTAATCATTTTCTTATTGTCAAATCCCTTTCAGATGAATAATGACCTCATTTTTCTCTATATATGACGTATTTTTCTTTCTTTTCTTTCATATTTATTTTCTTTGTATACTACTTTAAGTCCCGGTATTTTTATTAAAGAATGCCTCGAGAAAGAGCTTGTAGTGGAAACTTTCAATCGTTGTTAATATCCTTGAAAATTTTTTTAGTTACCCAAATATTTCTTTTTACTACAAATTGCTGATTTCTAATAACCGTTTTGTTTAGTTGTGATTTACAAGTATTTTTTCGTTGCAATCTTTATGTACAAATCTCTAATATTTTCTTGATATTCCCGCGAATATAATTCTGTATTTTTGGATCACTGTTAAAATATAATATGTACGAAAGATACTCTTGCTAAATTTTAAATTAAAAGCTCTGTTTTAAAATTTGTAATTTAAATGAAACAGATAAATAATTATATGACGAAATTGTGATTATTGCATGATAATGCATAATTAATTGAATTAATCGGCATTAATTAATGATAATAAGGATGGGTTGAGTAGCGTCGGCTATTTTGGGTCAAAGTGTCCACCGATTTTATTATTAAATGCACTGACCTAAACCCGCGGCTTCTCTCCCGTGAACGCATAAAGGTTTGTTTTGAGGCCTATAGGATAGTATGCTATAGGTACTTTAAAGTTTATATAAGTGTAGGTATTATTAAGCAGATAATAATTAGACTAGTTATATATTCAGAACGTTCCATCGAAATCCACTGGGAATTTTTATGGATTATAACGATCTACGGTCTACCATTTAAGTATAAAAGGCCACAAGACTCTTTAGCAGTGACTTAAAAATTGATTCTGGAGAAATGAAGACTCATGGAGGGGGCCCATAATATTGGCTCTCTCTCTAGAAGCATGTATAATATTAAATCTTAGTAGTAAGTCTGCAGTCAGTCGATTAGTACGTTTCTGCTCTCGCATAAAATGCCGTCAGTAAGGGTTAAGGCGCCTAGCGTTCGCATGACGCATTTCACGACGAAGAACTCCAACTGGCAATACGTGATTGTTTTTGTTTTGTTTTTTTTTATAATGTAAATATTTTGGAATTTTTTACTTTAAAAATTAATTTAATTAAAGAGATGAAAAAATTTTGAAACACTAAACAAAATATATTATACTAGGTAAAAAATAAAAAGAATTATAAAAAAAATAGAACTTGAAACCTTAAAAAAAGCCACTAAAAAAGGAAAATAAATTTTTAAGCCGGCGTCAATTTAATTAGATATAAGTAGGTACTAGAACTTTTCATATATTATCTATTTTTATTTTATTAAATTGGCGCCGACTTCAAAATTTCAGTTTAAAAGTTAGTCTGTGCTCTTGGTTGATTCGATCATTTTTCATGTCGAAAATATTATAAAAATTTGGCTAGACTTTTTTATATTTTTTAACTAGGTACTGCTATGGCTTTTTTCTTCTAAAGTTTAGGTTTCTTTTTAAATTTATCTTTTTAGGTCCATGTATACCATTAAAACTTCCCCTGTGAGAAACTCTGACCCTAGCAAGGGTTCGTCTAAAAAAATCACCAAAAATCGTATGCTCATTTGATATAAAACTATTGAAAAGAAAACATAAGTAAATGGAGAAAATAGAAAAAAATATAAATAAATATCAAGTCGAATATGGGGCATAGTTAAAATACCTACCTAAAATTAATGGTGATGCTCGGGGATTCGAACCCGCGACGTATTGCGTTTGAAGTAGCCGTTCTAGCCACTACACCACGCATCCTTACAGAAAGCTGCTATATTTATGATATACCATACAATGCCATTACCTATAAAGCTGTAATTCACGTCAAGTATTACTTATATCATTATTCTCTAGTTAATCAACAAATAGGTACTAAAAACAGAAAAAAGAAAGCGCCCATACATGCAAACGGGGGGCAAACATTTTTTTTGTACCTATTCTTGTAGGATATCGTCGAAAAGAGACTTTTGAGTAGATTTTGAATTTTTTATTTTATTTATTTTTTCAAAATTGTAGGTTTAGCATAACTTACATAGTAGATACGGAACCCTACTCTTTGCGTGGCTCGACGCGCGCTTGGCCGTTTATTTATTATTAAAAATTATAAATTGAAAAAAATGTATTTATAATTATTAACTATTAATTTATTTATTTACATTCGCATGTTTAACGAAGACATAACCGTGCGCTTATATGGGTGAGGCACATACCCTTGAGTGAATTAAATAAAAAAACAAGCCGTGAGGTGGGTCGTTTATTAGGACTAAAGTGCGACCCTTGAGGTCCACACGACGAACTTCCCAGTTTGATAAATATTTAATAATAACATTTAAACTAGATATTACACAGAAAAGTAATCATTTTAATCATTAAAACATAATTATTATTTATTTTTAACATGAATTAAAAAAAAAAAAACGGTTGGACCGATTTTTATAAAATTTATGTCGGATCAAAATGACGTTAACACGCCTCTATTGACACCCTGACGAAGTCGATATAGTTTTTTATTCGCGAGATATTGTGTAAAATCTACTGTTTTGGAGTCAATTTGGTTAAGAAAAAAGAACGGCTGAACCGATTTTGAAAAAATTTCTGTTAGATTATATTTACGTTAATACGCGTCGATTGGCACCCTATAACGTAGTCGATACCATTTTTCATTCTCGAGATTTCGTCTTAGAAAGAAATGATCTCATACGTACGTACGTACGTACACACACACACAGAGAGAGAGAGGGAGGGAGAGGGAGAGAGAGAGAGGCATCTTTCTAAAAATAGTGTAGTGACCTTGAAATATAAAAATTTCTTATACATTTTTATTTCGATTTTCGGACCCATTACAATAACTTCCAATGGGATGTTAAAAATGTCGATCTTTTTTGTATTTATTATTCAATCATGTTCTACCAACAATTTGTCTAGCAATGAATTTATTCCAGTGATGTCAGTATTTCCTGTCCACCTATATATCTGACACTCGTATATATGTGCCTATATGCATAAGTCGGAGCAGCATTGAGAATATCATAATTATTATGATTGTAATGTCTAGTATTAGAGTCAGTGCAATTACAGCTATGCTATTACTGTGTGTAATTGAACATACGTACAGTATAATTACAAGGTATTACATTACTACATTACCTATACAGTATACTGTTATATCGTTGCAGCATAGATGAATAATACAAGATGGCGACCGTTGAACTTCGACACCCTAGTCGTGCGATGCGTGTTGCATATAATGCCAGAAGGTTAGCACACAACTCTGCTTTTATACTGGAAACGTTTCGTACTTACGAACTAGTATTCGAAGTCTTTGACAAATGAATATGTATATGGTGAACGTGAGTGGCGAACCTGAATCAGTATCGGGCTCAATGAAATTTATGAATGAAAACGGAAAAAGCCAACGAATATCAAAACTTCAGTCGAAGGCGTTGGATTAAATATTGTCATATTAACACTTATGACGTCTTTTTGTAGATACTAGCAAATACTATAGATAGAATATAGAAGTATCTAAGTACGTGAAACTTTTGACAATTTGCATATATTCCTATGGAAGTCTAGAGTGGGTCAGACGCTAATGACCTCAGTTGTCGGGCGTCTATAATTTACAATTCATTCTAGAGTGGCTATAGACAAAGTGAAGCCATTTAACAGGAAGTCGCCATCTTTAATGATTTTACGAGGCGGTAATTTTGAACGATTATTCTGATCATAAAAGTATAATTACTAAAAGGTACATACTATTTTGATAGAATTGCGTACTTGCCTACAGTTTATAATATTAGTATAGTATATTAGTATAGATAGGTAAAAAATTCTACACCCCCGTTTTACCCCCTTTGGGTTGAATTTAAAAATAATCGAACAGCCTATAACTTTCCTCAGTAAACGGGCTATTTAACAAAACATTTTTTTTTCAAATCGAATTGGTTGTGTGTGCTACCCTATTTTTTCTCTCTATTAAACGTCCCCCAGTTTTCAGGTTCTAATCCGAGAACTAGTAAGCGTATCAATTGAATTTTCTATTAAAAATAGTTACAAATTGAAAAAAATGAATTAGGCCCAGATAACGCTAATAGTTGATGACTTTAACAAAAAATCTGATTTTTTCTAAATTTTTCCGAAAAAAATATGAAAATTTCCAAATACAATTCTTACAAAAAATGGAAATTGTACTAGATTTTGTTGTGCTTTAGGGGATTTTTAAAATACACATACTACTAATTAGTCTAGCTTATAGGAAATCATAATCAGGGATCGATTGAAGTTAATAAAAAACTTTTTAACAAATAAAAAAACATCCTTCAAAAAGCCACTAAAAAGAGGATAATAATGAAATTTTGAGGTCTGCGCCAATTTAATAAAATATGAAGTCGGTTAAAAAGTGTAGTATAGTGATTAATACCTATCTTCTTTTTAACCAACTTCATATTTTATTAAATTGGCGCAGACCTCAAAATTTCATTATTATCCTCTTTTTAGTGGCGTTTTGAAAGAGGTTTTTTTTTTTGTTAAAACGTTTTTTATTTTTTACTTTTTAGTGTAAAAAGTGACATTTACCTTAAAGGAATCACACGCCGTTACTCACTTTTATTAAACCGACTTTCTTACGCTGTTTGATGTGTCAAAAAGTGACATTTACCTTAAGGAATCACACGCCGTTACTAAGTTTTATTAAAATCAGCCGAACTACTGAACCGATTTTGATGAAATTTCTATGGGACCAATCTGAAAGTATATCCTTTCAAATCGGTTTATAAAGGACGGAGTTCTGAGGTAACAAACATAAAAAAAAAATACAACGGAATTGAGGAAGCACCTCCTTTTTTTGAAGTCGGTTAAAAAGTATATACCCCGTTTGAGGTTTAAAATAAACAGTAGTGAAATCCGGTGTCTAATTATAGAAAAAAAACCTATTTGCCATCAACTAAACTGGCGGCATTACAAGTTCTCTAATTAAATTTATAAATAATTAACAAAACGAAATTGAAAAAACGAAACGGTAGCCTATTGAAGTAAGCAATTATATAAATTACAATACAATCCATGCGTGGAGCTGTATAGTGGACCCCGGACCACCCTACTTGAGATACCTGTACGGCCTATACCTGACTCGTAGAAATAGCTATGTTTTGTTCAATGAGTAAATCAGTCTTGTAACAATTAAAGTGATTTATTGTTGGTTCATTATTTAGTTAACTTTTAAACCCTTTCTTGTTACTCATATTGTATGTCAAACAATCGTACAGTCTGTAAATCTTAGCTTATAATGAAGGACGTTAGGCGACAGGAATATTTCATTTTTTTAATTCTTAGCATGGATATGTATCTGCTTACTCGCCTGATCGTTACTTTGATAGATAAGCAAACCTTATGGACTATTATAATATAATTTGATCAATCATGTCTATGACAAAATTAATTAATTATTGTAAAATAAATCACAGGTATTTGAACAAAAAATAAAAAAAACTAGGGAAGTATTTTTGATAACAATTAGACGTTTTATCACTTTTATTTATGGACTATTTTTTTTTAATACAAAGTCACGGCTTGAGAATAGCCGACATCATAGGGATACTGTTGTTTATAGAGCGTTACTATATTATGAATCTCCGAATTTAATATACAATCTTCGATGTACAATAATATGAATATAATATGAATTGGTGTTTATGAATGTACTTCATGCGCCAGTGGTTTCATACACATTTGCTTTAGTTTTCCTGTACCTACCTAATATTTACCAGCCTCTTTATATGCACGCTTTTTTTCAAAATTTTAGACGTAATGCTTTCGAAGATAAGGCGAGGTACATACTTTTTAGGCACATTTTTATAAAATTACCTATCAAAAAATCATCAGGAAAATAAAAAAACATATTTTTTTAATATTTAGGTATAATAAAATAAAAATAAAAATGACCAAATTCACAAACAAATAAGTAGTAATATTATAGGATGATAAACGTTTCAGCCAAGATGTTGGCCCTTTTCAAGATCTATAAAAATTTTTATTTAAAATTAATTATTACTTATTGATTAAAAACAAAAATTATGAAGAATAATTAATTATCTAACCTGAATAAATTATCTAAAAAATAAAGATCAAATTTTATTTTTTATTTTATTATAAATATTTCATACAGACGTTAAAGTAATTACATTTTTTTAATATCTTCAAAGTGAGTCCTTTCCAACGATATGCCCCATAATAAATATTTTTCTTAATTTTAATTTTTTTGTTAAATGACTCTTGGAATATCTGCAGAACACATCAATTGATCGCCGTACCAAATTTCAATTTCCTACAACTAACCGTTCAGTTTACAGTAGCCTGTGACAGACTAAACAGACGGAGGCTCATAAGGATTCCGTTTTTACCATTTTGGTACAGAACCGTAAAAATTGTTTACAAACTAATTAACAGGCAGCATTGATAGTTTTATTAAATATTCATTGACAAGAAGAACATTTTAATTGAACTGTAGATTACACTCGGTCGATTACTGAAGTCATGAAGTCTTTAACGTTTATTTTAATGGGAACAATGTTCATTGTAAGTATGAAAAAAAAGGCTTGGTATGTGGGTAAAACTACACTGCTAACTTCCCATTGGGTGCCCTTAGAGATTAGAGACCAGTCTACCGAAGAGAAACTATTTGCAATACAGGTTAACAGGTTTTTTTTTGTTATAAAAAGCAAACCGCCAATTCAATTTTTTGCAAACCTTATCAGGTGTTCATTATGCAATTATGCGTCGAATGAAATTGGTCCGGAGTCGATATCACTATTTGTTCTTAAGATATGCGAAAGGAAAAAAAGTTCACCAACGTACGTACACACACACACAGAGAGAGAGAGAGACATCTCTCTAAAAACAGTAGATTCGAACTCTACGGACCTCAAAACGTGTAGATATTTTTTTTTCTCGCAAAATCGGACCAATTAGAATAGCTTTCAATGATGAAATTAAAAATATTGGTTAAAAAGTATAATGAACATTTTAATTGTTACAACTTACCCACGTGTTTATTTTATTTTAATGCATTATTGATCGTGCACATGATATAGTAATTTGAAATTAATAAATTGTTTTGAATTCTTTATAGGTGAATAATTTCTTTATTTATTTGTATACAACATACAAATATTAGATTGTGTTACAAAATATGCAGAAGCGAAATATTTTTAGATTTGTGTGCGGCTCCACGCAACTCGGCGCCTTCGGGACGCCGCTTGACTAATTAAACTTAATTTAAATATTTCACGCATTTAAAACGTTGAAAAATAACAAAAAGATATTGTGCATAATTAGTTACGTCATACGAATGTTTCGTTTTAACGTGGAGGATGTAAAACAAACATGCATATACAAACATAAGCTGGGAAAACATTGTCTGTCCTTTTCATAAAGCTGCCTTTATTTTATCAGTACTGCTTATGACGTGTTATTCAATGGATATATTTAGGTAACGCAAATTAATAGAATTGCCCCACTTTTTTGTCATTTAAAAAGGTGCAATCTGAAAGCCACATTTAGACTTTTCATATAACATTTTGTTTTTAATGTCAAAATATCGATATGAGTCGAAAATTATTTCTCAAAATATTTTTAAATATAAATAATAAATATGAAATATTTCAGTATAATTATTACTTATGTCGCTATTTTCGCTCACTGCTTATCTTCCTTTTGTCACAGCGTAATAATCCTAAGTATAGTCTGTACACTCGGAAAGAAGTAAGATTTCAACTAATGAAATAATTTTTAAAATCGGTTCAGTAGTTTCTTACTTATAAGCGCCGCAACAGTATTGTGTTTATCAGTCGCTGCATGTGACTATATGTCCAAATATAACGCTCTAGAACTTTAATGGATAGACCGATTTGAACAAATGAGGTATCATTCGACTAGTTTTGACCTTTCGAGTGTCCTATCATACGTGACGTCACGAACATTCCAATATGGCCGCTGTGTTGTCTAACGTGAAAAAGATCAGAAAATTCCGTTGAAATGGGTATCAAATTTAAAGGTTTTGACAAGTAAATTTCCAAAATATATACTATGTTATATAAATAGTATATAGATATAAGCTTCAATTGTTCAAAAAACTAAAAAGCGTAAAATAAACAAAATATTAAAAGAACAAAAAACCCAACGACGTCCACAAAAGTCTAAAACAAGCTTCCAATATGAAAAGTAGTAGGGTAAAAGATACTACAGTGTGGCATGTGCTAGTAGCATAGTGTGAGATGATACTAAAACTAACATCTTTTTACTCGACTGATTTTCATAATGGAAGCTTGTTTTATACTTTTGTGTTAGACGCAGTTGGATTTTTTATTCTTTTAATATTTTTTTATATAACATGTAGAGAAGAGATGTACTTATTCGCAAATACACTATAACATTTTTGTTTACATTCGTCTTTTTCCAATATCAACCAGTAAGTTTAATTCTACATATGCATTCAATCAAACCAGACAAGATAGGTTTGAAGAGAAATGTATGCGATGAACAAAAACAAAAAGTTAAAAGTTTCGAGTAATATGACACAAAATCCTTTACACATATGTAGAACGGGAGTCGAAAGACAGGTACAAATTGTACGGATTACCTTATAATGCTGTCCGCCGCGGCATTCTTCAGCCCAACTCTCCTCTACAACACGAGCACCGAATGGGGTAAAGCCCCAGACACAACGTGTTTTGAATCTTTTACTATATTCTTTATTTAAAAATGTGTGATGTAAAATTTCCAATTTCCAATTTTATTTCAGCAATGCAGAACAAAATAAAAAGACACAGACGTATTTATTAACCATGGTCTTCTAGACCAGCGCTTCTCAAACTATGTGTATTGCGATATATTGTGGCTACCTATAGTGTGCCTCGGGTAGTTGCCAGATGTGTCACCATGAATGTAATATTAAATTTTTGTTTATTTATTATGAAATTCATAGAAATTCTGGTAATTTCATTAAGTGTGCCGTATACACGTACGGATTCAGTACCGGATCTAGATCCAATTTCAGTTCTAATATTTTATTTTTGCAATCAAGTTTGAATGACTTTCTCAGAAATGTATCTACTTGTGGACTTTTGCATAATGACTCCTTAAAAATATGACACACAATAGGTACGGCCCGCGTTGTGACTTGTGAATTATTATAATATAAGATAATATGATGAATTAAAGTAAGCCATTTTAAGAAAGCGCCACAATCGTTTTCCGCTTTCCCTATCAATGGCAGCAAGTGTCAACTCTTCCTTGAGGAACTCTAGTTGTGCTACATCGATGTATCATCCAGATTGTGGTATTAATCTATCTAAACTATATTTGCATGTTTTAATGAGTTAATTAGTGACAGTTGTTAAATAGTACTATTGATGGTAATCTATAGTTAGTAGTATCTTATAAGACAAGTAAAAGGAAGTACAATGTAACGACCCGTGTTACTAATGAACGAAAACAACCACCAACCAATCCGCATTGGCGCCGAGCCAACTGCCATATAAATGTAAAGCTTGATACTGAACTATTATCTCTTTAAATTATTTTAAAATTTACTCTACATAATATCAACTTGCCGTTCTCAAAAAAAGATTAATTATTTTCTTTAATTTTGTTCTAAATTTAACAAAAATAGTTTAGAAAATTATTTTTCATTTATACAGTGCAACCTCGATATTACAAAACTGAAGGGAATTAGAAAATATTCGTTATACCAAGTAATTTGTTACAATGAGGTTTGTTATATAGAGGTTAGGTTGGACTACGATTCGTTTTAACAAGGTTAAAGAACACCTTTTTCGTTTTTCAGCCATTGCAACTTTAAAACTAACAACAGTGACAAACAGCAGTGTTTACATTACTTAGCATCAAACAACAATGATTGTCTTACGAAAAATTTAACGTGTCTGAACCTGTCGAGACATGAATTATTGTGGAATTGAGTGTGAATAATTGATAGGATACGTTATGTAAAGGTAATATATAGAGGTAAATAATACTTTCTATTTATATTTTACAATGATTGAAAATTCGTTATAAAGAGGTTTTTGACAAATGTATTCGTAATGTAAAGGTATATTTTGCATTAGCTCTTACGGGCAGTTCTAGGGGATTTCGAAAAATTTGTTAAATCGAGGAAATCGTTATATTGAGGCTCGTTATATTAAGGTTACACTGTATAAGGAGTAAAGTTCATTTTTGACGTCAGAACAATTATTTTAAAATGTGGTTAGAATTTGCCTTTTAGTGTTAAGATGTTTTCTTTTTTACATCGTTTTATTATATCAATGAAAAGAAGACAAAAAAGCCTAAATACGGGCTGAAATTAAAAGGGGCTAACGAAGTGTTACGCGGACGGCTTATGCGTATTTTTTTATAACAATATAAATTTGTAAAAATTTTTTGCTACCATATGTACTTAAAGTTCAAATTACTTGCATTTTGATCACATATTTCTGTTTTATATTGCAAATCTATACCTACATAGTATAAAAGGAAGTCGCGGTAGGTGTCTGTCTGTCTGTACAGACTAATCTCGAGAACTACTGAACGGATTTGAATGCGATTTTTATCATTGGATAGCTTATTTATTGATAAAGTTCTGGGTGCCCGGCTTCGCCCAAGTGCAAATCGGATTGATTCCAAGAGAGCGAAGCGAGTGAGTAATATTAATTAATTATAAATTTTACCTCACGAGCGAAGCGCGTTATAATAACGTATTAATTATAAATTCGAGGGAACGAGGAAAGCGACTGAGCAAAGTATATTATCTCGATTTAACGAACGAAGTGAGTGAGATTCCACAATTAAAAAACCTATTTAAAGGGAGTTTTAAGATAACAAAATTAAATCTATACGGGCTAATGCTGGGTTTATCGTACAATTTTAACGGGCTGTTTTTTAATTACGCTGTTAAATTTTGATTGCTACGTGTTTATTGGTTGCTGGCGTTCTCATTTTGGCAAATTGTTGATCGTTACGATAGCAACCGTCATTTAACAGCGTGATTAAAAAATAAAATTGTACGATAAATCCAGCATAAGTCGTACCGGGCAGCTAGTGTGTTAATAAATTTAAAACGTGCTTTTGTCTAAAATCGGATTAATTCTGTATTAAATACAAACTCGGATTTCAAACGTTCTCCCACCGGTAATATGCAACTGTGATGCAATAGGGTATTTGCCAGTGATCAAAATAAAATATAAAATTTTGTTATAATGAAAGTTTATGCTCTAAAATAGTTATTAGAATTTTTATTTTTATTAATTAAGTTTCGTAAACATATTTAAATAAATAAATAAAATCATGATTTTTAATCTATGTGTCACGTGACTTCAAACACCGCGTGACGTCAATTATAAGTAAAATGTAAATGTATCCATAGCAACGTAGGTCATATTGTTTACATCATGTTTACATAGGTACAAAATGGTATTTTTCAACACTCTGTTTCTGGGTTTTTAGATAATATTATTAGCTAATATAAACGCAAGTTCATAAAATTATGACGTCATATATCAGTAGAGCAAAAACGATTTTTTAGCGGGCGGGGCTAACATAAATATTTCAAAAATTATTTTTGAGCTTATTTGAAATCAGAATGAAGAGATTTAGGCGTCATTTTGTTCAGAATTTATTACTCTATTAATATAGCACAAAAAAAATTTTAGTCAAATACCCTATTGCGACATTGCGTCTTTAAAATATCTGCAAATGATTTCTTCCACCAGAATAACTAACAGTTTTCTCACTTTTGGACATAACTGTGATAGCGTTGAAATCGTCACGTATTATTGGTGGGAAATCGATTCTAAATGTCCATTTATTTGGACACGGTGTAGTTCGAGGGTATGGCGCTGAAGTGAGGGGGCCGGTGTCGGTTCAAAGAAAGCAATCAACCTCTGTAACGACGTATTTGCCACTAACACATTCATCATCATCATATTGTAACTATAGAAATGATTTACTTTCCATAGAATTGATAATTATTATTAGAGCCGCGAAAAAGTGAACATCGAAGATGTGGCCCGTCTGTAAAAGCTTTTGTGATGAATGAATGGAAAAATGTGTTATTATTACGATTCAAATTTTATAGACGGTTTAATCTAATTTCGTTTTATTTGGTTTGATTAAAAAAATAGGATGAAGTGTTCGATTTTTAACTTGAGGTTATTCTTTACTTTAAAATTAATTTCAAACATTTTCACTTGATAAGTCTAAACCATAGAAGAGATTCGGTCATTACTTAATGTTTACATTTTAAAATTAAATAAAACCCAATGTTTTATATTATCTTTGTGTGCAAAACAATTGTTATAAAAGAAAGTTCTTAAGTGCAAATACAGGGTGGCACATCTTAAACAATGCAGTGAAATATCCCTTAAACGGTATAAACAAAAAAAAAATGTTTTATACAAAAGTTATAGAGTGTCAAGGGGGACAGAATACTGCGATATCAGATTTAACATAGGTGGTGCTGTAAAGGTCAGGCGAAGGTCAGCTTCGATTTTTTAATTGCAACAGTGCATTTTTATTCCAGAATATGATACAGTATTTAATAGTGAATAGTAAATTATTAAGGTACATATGAGCTAAAGTTAATAAATATTGAGATATTTACAAATTAAATAGCAAATTTAATTTGTCAATTCGGTTCTTTTATGAATTGAATTCAAGCCAAGAAGGCCGGTGCGTAATATCATGACTCTCTGCTATGCCATAATTTATCTACCTAATTATTGTCGTTCATTTTGGCCGTTATTTAATTTCTAAATATCTCAATATTTATTAACTTTAGCTGATATGTACCGTAATAATTTACTGTTCACTATTAAATACTGTATCGTATTCTGGAATAAAAATGCACTGTTGCAATTAAAAAATCGAAGCTGACCTTCGCCTGACCTTCACAGCACCACCTATGTTAAATCTGATATCACAGTCTTCTATCCCCCTTGACACTCTATAACTTGTGTATAAAACATTTTTTTATGGTTTGTACCGTTTACGAGATATTTCACCGTATTGTTTAAGATGTGCCACCCTGTATAATATAAAACTTTGTGTTTTATTAAACAAAATAAAACTAAAACCTGGTGTTTTATTTTGATAAAATAAAACGGTTTCTGTCGAATAAAATGTTGCGGCTAAAGGGTATAGTATAAATAAAATTTGTATGCATTGTATTATTCTATTATATAGAGTCTTTGCATAATTCTTTTTAACCGACTTCAAAAAGGAGGAGGTTCTATATTTGGGACCTATGTTTTTTTATGTAGGTATGTATGTTTACCGGTTCTCCTGTATTTGTAAACCGATTTTAAAGATTATTGTTTCATTTAATAGGGCATAAATTTTACTTAAATCATTTCAGTAGTTCGATTGATTTTAATGAAAAGTGAGTAACAGAGTGTAAAACCGTTAAGGTAAATGTCAGTTTTATAGTTATATTTAGTAATCAAATATCAAGACAGAAGTCGGTTATTAACGTGCAAACTACGTACGTATTGTAAAGCTACTAAAAAGTAAAAAAATCTTTTTAACAAAAAAAGACCTCCTTCAAAAAAGCCACTAAAAAGAGGAAAATAATAAAATTTTGAGATCGGCGTCAATTTAATAAAATGTGAAGTCAGTTAAAAAGTATAGTATCTATACCTATAATAGTAATTAATATCTACTTTTTAACCGACTTCATATTTTATTAAATCGGCGCCGACCTCAAAATTTTATTATTTTCCTCTTTTTAGTGACTTTTTTAAAGGAGTTTTTTTTTTGTTTAAAAGTTTTTTATGTGTACATTTTTGGTTCAAAAATTGAAATAAAAGACTTGTTGCTTCGGAAATTATTTCGAAACAGCTTTTTGAAATTCAATCATTACGTGAAGCGCTGGATTTAAAGAATATATTATATAGCATAAGTTATTAATAACTAGCTTTCCGGGCCGACTTCACTCGGGTAGATTTTTGGTACCAAATCTCTCATATTATATCATTTTACTGTATCTCTTGCAGCTTAGCGAGCGTGCACCAATTTAGCTCAGATATCGCGTGCGGGATCCCCGGCTTGCTAGACATTTTCGCTCAATGCCCATCCTCCGCTTACAATTGAATCATTTATACATATAGCCTATGTCACTTGAGAAAAAGTAGGTTTTTAAATTGGGAAATAATTTTTCTAATCGGTTCACCGATTTTTGAGATTAGACAAGTATTATTATTATTGATTAGTTAAGTTTATACATAAAGTTGGATGAGTAAGAACATAATAATGAGCGTACTTGGTACCATGGCTTCTAGGCTAGAAGGTTCGAATCCCACCTGCGCTCATGGCTGTTTTGTGATGTTATTTAGTTTTAAGTTAGTTGTTATTTAATGTAATTTAAGACGATAATGACCTAAGTTGTCGACGCGTCTATACTTAATCTACAATAAATAAAATAAAACATAATAATGTTTTACGAATTATTACATTGTTTGTATTTTCATAATTGTGGCGTAAATGAACATAAGAAACTTTTAAAATTGATAATTGTTGGCAATAAATTAAAATATTCTACACCCACGTAGTCTTTATTTCTCGCTACTTTAACTAATATTATTATTAAGACAGGGATAAATACCATTCAGTCTTTATGTCCACACAGAGTGAGACATATTCACGCGCCTACAAGTGCGACGAAGATTAAAATTTTCCATGTTGATGAATGCGCGGTTTCGGATGGCATACTTTAGTCTTTTTTAAATATGCACGCGCGTCTATTCCGGGCTTTAGCTTACATTCAGTTGTATAAACGCGCGTGTACCGTAGTACCTAGTGAGAGCACGGATGGATCAGAGTACCGCGCCGCCCCTGGCGGTCACGGCAACCCGTATTGATTATTCCCACCGCCTCCGTCCGCCGCCACACCCCTGTGCAGTAGGCAGCTGGTATAACTGTACCTACTGTACTACACACAGTCTACTCTCGTAGTATACACGCGACATGATTCTGTCTGGACTTTGGCTGGAGACGAACGAGTACATACCGTTCGGGCTGCTAGCTGTTCAACCCCATGCCATGCCTAGCCATGTGAACATGTGACTTATCGTTTTATCACAATGTCAACAATGATCATCACAAATGCATAATAGAATGATCTTATCAATGGTTAGGTATCATTGCTCAACCCGGAAAATGGAAAGATTAATTTGGGAAAGAGAAAGAGAGAGCAAATTATAGACGCTCAACAACTGAGGTAATTAGAAGCTTAATGGAATGATCTTATGAAAAGAATAAATAATAATATGAAAAAAAATAATGAAAAGAATAATATGAATAAAGAATAATAAAAGAAAGAGAGATTGGAGATTATAAATGCTCGACAAACTGAGGTAATTAGCGTCTATGAATAATTTGGGCAATACGCAAAAACGACTGAACGTATTTTCACTGCAATCGGTCTCTCTGAGTTCGGACTTTGGCTGTATGTTATATATTAAAATTTCACTTGAAAATTGAAATATAAAGCCCCATTCCCTGTACCTTCCACTTCCAAGTCTTTGGAAAATTGGATATTTCAGTTATACTGAACCAAAAAGGTCCGTATCGATGCTCATATTATATTTCAGCCAATAAAAGTTTTTATACTTAAAATGAAATTGGTTTTTATTAATATACATTTTTCTCGTGCCGAATGTCGATGAATTTTTCATGAACACATTGTATTTCTTTCGATGACTGAATATTTTTTTGACGTTAGCAATTCATACAATTACCATAATTGTAACTCCGTTTGTTCGGACGTCACGCAAAAATTGCTGAAACTTGCAGCATATATTATCTTAAAATCGGAGAATTCGAGGATTCTTGTCGTTTTAGAATTTTAATTTGAAAGGGGAGTTTAAGGGGGAAGAGGTAAAGAATTCGTGACGAACAGTCGGGAGGGTATCCTTTTAAAGTTCTGAGAAATGTGAGGAACTGGAAAATTGAATGATTTTATGTCAACAAGTCTTTTTAAGTGACTACTTCGTTTCGGATTGAGTTGAATCGTTATGAAAGAGTTTGATATCAATTTACTTTGGTAATTTGAAACTGATCATTAAAACAGTCGCTTTAACTTATACATGCTGTATCAAAAATATTTAACAGTTCTGGTTTAGTGTGCGTCAATAGATGTATAAAAATATTCAAAATATTCGAATACGATGTAGCTAAATATCGTACAACCTCAAAAAATGACAGCTGACCAAGGAAGCCAATGTATAGGATGCCAGTGAAGCTTTGCGTCACTTCCGCGACATACCACCTTCGTGACATTTAACAGAATCACTGTAGCAGGTTGGCGGGGGTCAAAAGGCATATACAGCGAATGTTGTATTTAATTTTAATAAACTTTTTTGTTTGACATGCTATTGCCAGGATTTCCATTCATAAATATTTTATGTGGTAGAATTAGATAAATCGTTAATGCACTATTTGCGGAAAATCAGTGTTAGGTTTTTTTTTATTTCGCATATAAAAGTAGCTGATATTCATGAACGCATTGGGGACATTTCACAGTGGTCCCCAACGCATTCGTAAATATTAAATTATTCCAATCTTTTTAAACAATCAAATATAGAGGTAGTCGTTTTGGTTCAGAGCTTTTTTAAATTTTGAATTTTATTTATTTCATTTTCACCATAAAAATAAATAAATAAAATACAAATTGAACAGAATAATTTTAATCATAATATCATGATGTGTAAAAATATTTGTTCTGATCGCTTTTTTTGCCGAACAAAATAATAAAAAAATGTTCCGACGTCCATATAATAAATTTAAAATTCTACAAAATAATCCGTTTATAACATGTCATTTTTTGTACATTTCGGAATATTATGTAAAATTATACATAAAATAAAAATGAGTTAATTCTGCTTTAAAACAACTCCAAAAATTCATTACAAAATCAAATTAGAATAATCACGTGCATGCCTTCGTACATAACAATGTTAACAAAGAAGAAGATTGAGAGGGAGGTTCAATATGTATGCATGTATGCAAATTAATCCTGCCGCTCTGCGCGTCCCCTCCTTCCCTCTTTCCTCACTCTTAGTTCGTCCCGGTGTTTTTTCATTCGTTTCACAGTTTTTCTCTTTTGTCATACGCATGGGTTGTCGTAACCTTCCTTCCCCGTTTTGAAATCGTCCCTTCCACTTTGCTGATATAAGCGCGTAATGTTTACCTGTATTTACAGTTGATATAAATTAACCTGTCTTACTTTTGTGTAGGTACTGTACAGAAATTTAAGAATAATTTCGCTTAAGTTTTATTTCTTATATAATAACAAGTTGTTAACCATGGGTTTGCGTGCCCATTTCGTATTTAGCAGAGTAAAACATTCCCAGGATAAGGCCAATTTTAAATTGACGCAGTCTTTCAAGTTTAACGCGAACATACAGACAGACAGACAGACATAAAACGCGTAAAAGGGTCTACTGTATATGATATATCATATGACAGATTTCAAAGTTAAGAAAACCTTTTCTTTACATATTTTAAACGATCCATACACAATCAAGCATGCTGCACCTAAAAAGAGGGTGCTTGGCTCATATATTTAAATGTCTGTCTATTCGTGACAAATCTTTAGTGGGCGGACGGATTTAAATGCGTTTTTTTTTTATAAGACTGAACATTTTTTCGAGAAGGATACAAAAGAAATACAGAAACGCCGCAATTTTGTAATCTCAGAAAAATCATCCGTTCCTAATTGAATTAAAAATGTAATTCTTTTTGAAGAACTATTGTATATAGCTTAAAAGGGCACTGCACAAAAAGTTGCCGATAATAAACCGTTAGAGGCGCTGTCGTCGCTGTAATTGTAATATTTTTCAAAATATTGTGAGTATTTCGTCTACTAGCGTATAGAGGACACTAATATAACAATAATTTTTATAATTGATCTATGATGACAGCAAAGTTAGTAATGATATAATATTTCTGAAATTGCCATGGAAACAATGTGAATAAAAAATTTAAATATTTGAGAAATGTTGACACAAGTGGACACAAGTCGTGTCATAAATAGTTAATAATGTTGAGTTGAAAGTTGAAAAATTATAATTTCAGAGCAGAAAATTAATAAATAAGGACATTTATGAAATCTTATAGAACATGTGCGAAAAAATGTATAAATAAAATCTATTAAAACGCTTGAATCAATCAAAAAGAAATAAAATCTGAGTCAAGAAGAAAGCATTTATGAAATTTCTCCTATTAGAAAAAAATAACTCTATGACAGATCTTGGAATTAGGCAATACGTCTGAAAAGCCCAAAAGAAGAATAATTGAAGTGTAATAAAGATTTAAAAGTGCCAAGTGAATTTATAATTTTTTATAATAATGTGAATGTAATGTCACTTTTTATTACCTATATAAATTTACTTTGTGCTTTTTTATTTTACATAAAATTTCTGTGGTGTCATTTTTGTAATAAGCGATATGAAAAGTTTCATTAGTTAATTAGTTCATTTCACTATTCTTACTTGTAAAATGAATAAAATAAATAACAAATCGAAGAAAATTCATGCATAACAGTCTATAAAATGATACTAATATTTTTAAAAATTTACGTCGTTTTGGATTTCGATTATTTCTTCCCATTTCCCTGGTTACTGAACTATTTTTTTTCAGAAAAACCTGGAAAATATAAAAAATCTAATCTCAATTTGAAAATTGTGTACGTGGTACCAACTTTACACAATCAAATAAATTTCTCAAGAGGAAAATTTGATAATTTAAGTTGTCATATTTAGAACATCTTTGAATTCGATACTTTTTATGTTTTCATGTTAATTGAAAATTGATTATTCATATTCATAGCAACCCGTTGCCTTGAAGAAAAAATCTATTTAGAAAACAAAATCAATCTCAAAATCTTTGAAAAACACGAACTGAACAAGAAATCGAAAACTGACATTTATACCATAAATCAAGATGTAAACAAAACGTACGTAGCGTCATTTCTTAGACAATAGCTACACTTTTTTAGTTATTGATAACACCGCGGTTGCATTATCTGTCATTAGTGACTTTTTACTAAACGATTTGCTGTTATTATTAACAGTTTCGTATTGAAATTTAGCATATCCATTTTTTGTCCTTCAAAGTATGTTTTAAATGTCTAAAAATCCTTTTTCATTGAAAAAAATATTTCAAGTTCAATCTGAATTCCTACTTTTATTAATTTCAATACATGACCCCAAATATGTTTAATACAAAGAATATCATCTATAGAATCTTACAGATCTCACAAATTGACTGTATTGTTTATATAAAAGCTGATTCTTTGAGTAAAAAATTGGGAAAAATGACATATGGTAGCGCTATCTTTTGAAATTGGTGCCAGGCAGATTCCTATTAATTTTTATCTTATTTAATTTTTGTCAGGTGTTTTTTTAATTTTATATTTTTTGAAAGCATTGCATCACACTGGTTTTACTTCGAAAAGCACATTGCATGTAACTATAATAATTATTAAATTAAATATGAATGAAATTCATTCCGCAAAATTCAAAATGTAAAATAAGTATAATGTATATACCTATAATGTGTTTGTCAAATAAAGGTAACAAATATGGGCTAATCGAATATTTTGTGGCTTCTCCGATGCGAACAATAATTCTGTGCACCGACACAGGTATGGTGTGCATTATTTGTGTTGATGATGGTGTACCGAACTATGTAACGCATCGAATAAACTGACAGACTGACGCAGGCTCTATTAGGATTACAAATGAAATATGATTGTTGTGATTACGGTTATATTTGATGGCGTTTGATTAATTGTACATCATAATTTAATGAAAACTGGGCATTTGCTTTGCAATTTTGTTTTTATTGTATTATATCTAACAATACTAGTGATATACATATTAATGCATATTATGAAGTATTAGAAATACCTTGTATTATGTCCGTCTTGTGACTTCTTGTGAATTTACACTACACGTTTCAGCAACGAGTTGCCATCTTCAGGTGTGGTTAATTATTTTTTAAAAAACACACATTGAGTATTCGTAACACTATATAATATTATGATGCTTAAGCACTGTGTATTATGTCGTGGTTTTTGAAGTACTTAATACAAGGTATTTCTAATACTTCATAATATTCATATAGTGACTTGGAGACCCAACACTCTAAAAATGTATCATATTAATGCAGTTTTGAAATTTTGAACAGGAAATATTCTTGACAAAAAAAGACACGGCGATACTGATGTTAAATTTGCATTTATTGCTTACGTTTCAGGAGATTTTCTCCCATATTCAGAGCTCAAATGCCGTCCAAATAATCAGTAAATTGTCGATGTTGTATGTTAAAATAATCATAGTTTTTAGTATCAATTTATGTAAGTGAATTGTTTTTATTTTTTGAAATTGTTAGCCACAATTTTGTAATTAAAACAATAATTATGTAGTTATTGATAAAATTAATTTAAAATCAGTTTTTCAAATGGCAATACACTTTAAAATAGCAGCTATCTTTAACACAATTTTTTTAAGACTGTAATTGAGCTCTGAAGATGGGAGAAAATTTAACATCAGTATCGCCATGTCTTTTTAATCCTTATGCCAAGAATATTTTCACTTCAAAATTTCATAACTGCATTACTTCCAGGATCGCACTTGTCTACATTAATTTGTAGCAATTCATATAGATACATTTTATTTTTTTATTTTTTTCAACTATTTATATTGTGAATTCAGAATGCAAATTATTCTTAAAGTAACTTTCAGCCGATATTTTTCATTGATTACCACGATATGGAATTTATATGCAATGTTTTATCAACTGTTATAGGGTCGGTTATAATGCCATTTCCGGTATTTGTTTTATCCGGTAAATCATAATGTCAAATGCTGATGTTTTTTATGTGGAAGCACTTTTACCTTTTTTTTCTCTGCCACTAATGCAAATTTCCGATCACTACTATAGAAATTGAATTCCTACCCTAACACTGGCATTGCCAAGCTGTGTTGATTATTTCTTCATGTAAAAACGCAGTCATATTATGTATATTTAATTTTATTCATGAGTAGGTCACGTTGTTTGTACCCGTACTCCCACCATATATACCATTACTGTAACCTCCACCATATAAAACGTTGATTACAGACATATACCCGTACTCCCACCACCCGTAGCCGTACTACCACCATATATACCCGTACTTCCACCATATATACCATTACTGTAACCTCCACCATATAAAACCTTGATTACAGACATATACCCGAACTCCCACCACCCGTAGCCGCACTACCACCATATATACCCGTACTTCCACCATATATACCATTACTGTAACCTCCACCATATAAAACGTTGATTACAGACATATACCCGTACTCCCACCACCCGTAGCCGTACTACCACCATATATACCCGTACTTCCACCATATATACCATTACTGTAACCTCCACCATATAAAACGTTGATTACAGACGTCTACCCGTACTCCGTGACCCGTAGCCGTACTACCACCATATATACCCGTACTTCCACCATATATACCATTACTGTAACCTCCACCATATAAAACGTTGATTACAGACGTATACCCATACTCCCACCACCCGTAGCCGTACTACCACCATATATACCCGTACTACCACCGTATATACCCGTACTCCCACCATCTACACTCGGACTTATGTATGGTATAGAACAGGGGTTCCCAAACTTTTTTGATCATGAACCTAATTTAAAATTGCAAAAGCCTTCGCGACCCTTAAACATTTTTTCCCCACAAAGTACAAAATAGTGTATAAAAAGATTTTTCAGGAAAAAAAAGCAGCAATTTGAATTTAAGTTGTTTATTCAAGAATTTAAGTATAAAAAAGTACAGTAAAAGTAATATAGAAATTGATCACGAGAGTTATAAATTCTATAATCACGGAAACAGGCCGTGACCCTAAAAAATCAGCCCGCGACGCCACTTGGGGTCGCGACCCCGACTTTGCGAACCCCTGGTATAGGGATAGGCAATTGAATCTATTATGGTTTGATTTAGCAATTTTCCTTGATTATGATCTAACGTTTTCTTTCTATGTAATTTAAATTATAAATGTAATCAGTAAACTAAAAAAATTGTACACTGCCCAAATGTAAGAGATATCTTAAAGATTATATTTTAATAAGTTGAAATTTCTTTAAAAAAGTAACTTCCTCTTATAGTTTTTATTATTAGTATTGATACATTTTTTATTTTGCAATTATTTTTGATCGAGTTGAAAAACAGATTTAACAATTTGATCAGTTATAGTCATTAAAAATTGTAACTGTTTTGAGTAATTTACAAGAAAACAGTCCCAGGCTAGTTTTTGTTCTAATAAATTTCTTAAATTGAATTAAAAAGTGGTATAATAAGGTCGTTTTTGCCGCCTTCCAAGAGACAACTTTCGGAGCTTTAAGAAGATAACGCAGTGTTCAGGCTAAGCTGGCATTATACAAACTTGTTTAATCTGTCGAAGTGTTAATACGAAGTCGGTAAATTACAGCTTTAGTGCTTACATAATCATTCAACCGAAGAAACGCCGGCAACTAGAATTAAGCAATAGATCTAAGAGCGCCGACTCAACAGACAACACGCCGCTACTACTGTTATAATTGATCTGTACGTACACTATCGGTCAACAGTCGAAGATTCGGTTAATGCTAATGTATATAAGACTTAATCTAACCTATAATATACTTCTTGCACCGGTCTTTTTGAATAATGATTTCCATGTTTTATTGTAATAATTTCAAATGCATGTCGCGATGGTTCTTATGATTAACTGTTAAAGAATCTAATCATAACATACGATTTTTTATTATCGTTAATTATTGGTTCTTGTACTAGACATTTTAAGTGAGGATTTTTATGACTCAGATATTCCAAATTAATGTCTAAATGGTTTCTTGCGGGAAACAGTCGAATCATTTTATTATAATAATGGATATAAGATTTATCCTTACTTTCGAGAATCTGTAATTTCTGTAGAATATATAGAAAAAAATTGCTGTAATTCATTTTAATGTTTTCTATAAACTAGGTAAACAAAATTTGCCTATGTTGCGTCAGTGAAATTCACTGTATATTGTGCACTCGGATAGCGGGATTATCACTTTGCGCGCCCTAGAGCTGAATTTCACTCGTACACACTCGTACTCCACAACGATAAAGTCGGATTAATAAAATGTTGACCCTTAGTGTAATGTAGTGTTTTGGCACAACGCAACATCCCTAATGTTAATTTCAATTTTGTTAAGAGCCCTACAGTCCTATTGTTAGTGCGTGGGGCAAAACAAGGGATGGCAATACAATCTTACATGAACAGTGGATCATTGCTGTTATTATTCAATAAGAGAAATGTTCCACTAAGACTAATAAATTAGTGTACATTCACGAAAGATAATTATTTTATATACTACATTGCAGCGATTGTGGTTAAGTTGGACCCTTAGAATGTCCACAATTGGTGCCCCCGTAATGTTGATCTCTCAATATAAATAAAAAAAGTTATTATTATATTAATGAATTTGATAACGGACCACAATACCTAAATAAATGAAATAAGAGCAATTACAAAAAAAAAATCATTACAAGAAAAAATTGTACTTAGTAATATTGATAAAAAAACCAAATTTTAGCGATAAGATCATTAACGTATATACTATTATTAACGTATATACTAGCTGTTAACCGCTGCATCACTCGTATTAATAGATACTTTTTTTATTCAATACCAGCAGTTTTAGGTATATAGTTCTACTCCCTAATTATGAGCTCCTCGCGCGCGAGCACGGGATAGTGCGTCATGCGTTGTACACATTTTCGTGGTTTTGTTTTATTACTGACCTCTCGAGTCACAGCGTGAAAATATACCCTATATAGCACTCCTGAGATTTTAGGGAACATGTTGATGCAGATTTTATCAAAATCGATCTAATACTTTTTAAGTTAATACTTAATAACGTTCAAACATACACCTAAGAATTTTATATATTAGCATAGAAGAGTATGCAGCAGCAGCCTGATCAGAGCGCATTGAAAATGTTTTAACATGCAAAGTATTATAGCATAGCTGTATTGGATGCCACGAAGTTAGCGTGCATATAAATAGGGTTATTGATATCATCCGTTCTCAATCCATCCCTGATAGATTAGACAATATAGTGCATTGTTCTCTGGTTTCTCCGCGGTTATAGATTAGATGAACATCTATTATTTACGTCGCCCGCCGCTATCTCATCTATATGTGTGAGAAGTGTGAGTGTGTTCTACATCTTACCTATAACTGTTGTCCTACTTAATATTCACTTAAACACACAATATGATGTGATGTTTGTACACAGTGAGCGTCAAACGTGTCCTCACCACTGTTAATTCTTCGGTATTTCTATTTTTGATGATATAATATGTTTTTTGCAAGCTCAATGTACCTACCACTATTTATACTGATCATCCAGTATTTCTACTGATCATCCAGTATATTTCTATTGAACATCCATTATTTCTACTGGAAATCCATTATATTTATTTAACAATGTATTGTACCTACATGCAAAATTTTTACAAAATAGAGAATAGGTACTCTCTCTTTATTCCGCCCCTCGATTATCCGATGAGCATTGTAATCCGCCGTTTTATCTGATTAATTTAGTTAAAAAATTTATATGACAAATGTAACGTAGGTACTGTTTCAACGGTTTGTTTGAAATGTCTTTTCAATCTGAACGCACCTCAAGAATAATTTGTAGAAATAAAAGCGGTATCGATGACCTATAAGGGGTTTGAGATTTTAATTGTATGATGTTGTACAAAAAACCTTTGCAAATTTGTAAATGTGTTTTATTTATTTTAAGTTATAAGTGCATTTAAACTTGTACTTACGGTATAATAATATCTATAAAGGGACACCGAATGTTTATGTTCTATGGCAGGGGTCGGCAAGTAATTATAGGTGGGGTCCGGATACTGTTGAAAATTTTTATCGAGGTCCAAAAAAAAAAAACAACTCATATTCTTTACTAATTTTTTATTTTAATTTTCACTCACAAAATAATATGAAATACAATAGATAGGCATAATTGTATTCAAAAATCAATGGGAGAAATTACATTTGCGGTCTTGAGTCATTTTTTTAAAGTTAGGTTAACGCGGGGAGCAGCTTATGCGGACAGTGTCTTCAAGGTGGGCGGTCGTTAATCTTGAGTGATATTGGCTCTTCAAAATGTGCCTCTTTGTTACCGCTTCAAAGCACTCGAAAATAAAACTTTCGTAGCGGAAAGTACAAAAAAATATTTTTTAAATAATTCAAAAAAATTTTGGTGGTCCTGTTTTTGACCTTCCGCGGTCCGGACTTGGACCGCGGTCCGCCAGTTGCCGATCCCTGTTCTATGGAATATTATTACAAGGCGTGTACACTTTTGATTGCCATTGCATATAAGAGGTATACCGTATTTTATATTAATATATTTCATTATTTTCCCTACGTATTTTTTGTGAAGTTAAGAAATTCATTTTCTTAACTAAGAGGTGTTGCTAGGCCCAGATAACCTTTTAAATCGCTCCGGAGAAAACATTGAATTTTTTTTATTTTGTATATATTATATTTATATATAATAAGATATACAAAAAGAAGTCGTAACAAAGCGAAAATCAAAAGAACAAAACAAGTAAATCTGTTTCAACGGCCGCACATTGCATTAGCAGCCACAAGATGGCAGGCAGAGATGGCAGCCGCACCGAGTAGCGGTAAAATTTATTGACATGTTTTCTCCATTCTTGTGGTGATTTATTATTCATTTTCCACGCTACTTAAACTGACTTCAAGTGCTTTTCTTTCTCTCTATGTCTCTGTTATACATATTACGTAATAACACAACATACTGAACTGAAGAGCGAAGCCGATAAAGACGACTTCTTCTACCACAATGAAACTTGAAAACTCAATTGACACATTGACAGCAGTTCATTGTTGATTTAATCTTAATTTTCTGCTATTTGATAATGCAGTTTTTTATTTGACAGGGTTGTAAGTATTCATTGTCAGATTATATTTTTATGTTCCGGAAGGAAATCGTATGGTCGAAAACTTGTTTCCGAGATAAGGTCAGATTTTGATTGTAATTTGTAGATACTATCCTCAAAACAAAGAAAAGTGGTTTTTGATATTAAATTTATTATTTAGTTAAAGGCTACCGTCGGACAGAGATTGTTTATTGAAGTTATCTCCAATTTTTGAAGGTGAAAAAACTTTTTCCGTGTTTGTTATGACTGCCAAATTATTACTCACTACTCACTAGTACTTAAACTATTATTTTTGTATTGTTTGGAAGTGATAAAATTTAACTTGATAGATATCCACCATTAAATTTTAGCTAATGTGTAAATAAATTTGGAGCAAGTGGTTGTTAGAAATCTTGAGCTAAGAACATCCGCATCCAACGTTTACATGATACCATACCCAAACAATTACACCATGTACAAATCTCCAGGGTGGCTAAAACCTTTGTACTGCCCGCGCCAAGAATGTTCTGTGAACTACCTCTGAATTTAAAAATGTTTCAAAAATAAATATATTGGAATTTTGGGAATTATTTTGATGGGATTAATTTTTAAATATGTTGTCACGTTGTACTCTGACAACTTTACTATAACTACCCTTATTTATATTATTTTGTATATATATATATATATATTATTGGTTTATTTATTGGGTTCTGCTCATTTATTTTAAGATCCGACTTACGAATTTATTAACTGTTGCCCCAGTGTTAAGTTTTAGTTTTAAGTTTGTGTTTTTTGAGTGACTGTGCTGTGAATATTTTTCAAAAACATTTACTTACGTCCATTGTCAAAACAATTAGATTTCTTGGCAACGGCAAAAATGCATAAACATATTTTTTCATATTCTACTCTGGACCATGTTTGAGTACGGATGTCCGTGCGGTGGTTCTCCACTGGACGTTTTTTTGTATATAATCTACCATTTCTATTCTGTAAGAATGACGGAGTTTCACAAGACAATGTCAACATGAATCATAACAATTTACTTTAATTAGTTCGTATTACCTTTATTATTATTATCCATTCATATCTCACGGGAATATCGGTAATGTATTAGTTTTAAGCTTTCTTTTCCTTCCTAATCTTGTCGAATAATTTCCATATTATTCCAATTTATTATTTAGATTCTTATCTAAAATATGACTGTTCATATCAGCCATCTCAAACAGCTGTTCGCAATCATTATTGCACAGATTATTATCGTTAATTTGTATTTAAAAATAAAACTTACTATAATTCGATTTGAGTATCCTTCCTTATTACTAGGTATATCATAATATGCCGAATCGATCTACAGGCCGCTAAACCTCTGGGATTCCATTAGAATAAACTATCGGGCCCGCTTAAATATCACTAGCGGATCTATGATCGTTTCGGGAAATGTCCTATCTTTTCCAGTTTCGGTCTTTCTTTTTATTTAACAAGTGGGAGAACGACTACGAACCAGTAGCGCACTCAGCACGCTTACAATGTACATCCCTGAAGTTGAATGCAATGCGAAATTGACCAACTTTTGCAGTGCAGTCTTGACCTAAATACTTTGGCAATAAACCGCTCATGACCAGTCACATGCTGTTTAGTTTTAATACGTGGAAATAAAGCATCCCCCTCAACATGTTGTATGCAGTACATTACACGATGCAATATAACGTTATAAATCGCGGTTTAACTGTATATTCCGAGGCAATAATATAGGCAATAACAATATAAGTTTGAGTTGCATGCATACTTTACTAATTACTATCCTACAAATAGACTCCTCGCTCTCTTATAGAACGCTGGAATTGCTAATTTCATCTAGGAATTGGATATTAAAATCTGCTTTGTAAGATTAGAAAATGCTATTTGCTTATACATTGTAATGTTGATGCGATATTGTTATTGTCTATAGTTTGTGTCACAGAAATCAAATCAATACATACCGATCACAGTGTGTTCAGTAAATCTTTTGGTTAAATATAATCGAGTTCTATTCCCAATAGATTGTAAAAATTTCCCAAAAATCTAGTGTTACATACATGGTTATTAATAGCTGATATCCTGCGTCCGTATTTAAAAATTACAAATTCCAGAAAAAATTGTAAATCAAGGATTCGCTGTAATAAAAACTGAGCTTGATTGAGTGAATCCCTATCCCTATATTATTAAACAAGCAAATTTTGTATATATATGTACCTACGTACCTATATAAATATTTTCTCGAAAACGGCTGTAATGATTTTGATCAAATTAGTAGGCTTTGGAAAAAACAAACTATTTTCATTATTTATGCCAAATTACTCTGACAGTCAATCTTTAACTTAACGATTTTGATGAAATGGGAACTTTAAGTACTATTTTTTTTGAACTCATCCGAACAAAGCTCGGTCATCCAGATATTATGATGTTTAAATGAGGAACCGAGGAAAAGAAAAGCATTAAAAATGCGGTTTTGAGATATAATTCTAAAGTTATTTTTTCCTGTGTTATAAGACCCAATAGTTGTTTGAAATTGAACTGACATTTTTACAGCATACAATATTTTGAATGTATTTCAGAAATTAACTGCATCAATTCTAAAAGCTGTACTGAAATAAAAAACCAGCGTATATGATAAAATATTCATTAAACACATAAGAGCTTTGTTTGTATCCAGGACTGTCAGTATACTATTAATAATAGTAATAGTATCTAAATAGTTTTTTACACTGCCCCTTTTTGGACAAGTATATCAAATATATTTAAGTTGTAACAATTTACTGAATAAATTAACTTTCAGCAAAGGAATAGTAAGTTTAAGTGGTTGCAATATTCTTAAATACTAATATGCATTAACAATAACCCTTTAATGTCACTTATGCCTTTCTTTCACCAAGCTTCTCAATATATTTGTCCATTTGTCATAAGATTTTAGTCTACATTTTTGCTTTACATATAGCGGCATGTCATATTCAAGATACGCAGCTAAAAATCTTGTTTTTTGAAAGAATCGACCTTCAGTTCATTCTTTCGCAAAAATTATTGAAGATAGAGAATACTCTGGACCAAAATTGCTAAAAATAATTGCGTCAGAACTCGCCACAATGGCAGTAGCATAATTTGATTTAATAATATAACCAAAAATTGTAAAATTCTAAATTCAATTTGGTTTGAAAATTATTTTTTATTTATTCTCCCTTTTTTATCGTAGGTATTCAGTTTATTTTTTTTCAACATTTATTTAATAAAAACTGTTCATGGGTTTCGGTTGCTTCATGGACCCTAGACACTGTACCTTGTCGACACTGGTCTAGTCTGTATCTCTATAGACAAGATGATTTTTGAGTCGAACTAATCCAAAGACCATCTTCTGAAGCGCTCGTTTTATGATTATTTATTACAATAGGGACGTCAGATCATGAATATCCTCCCCCTTGGCCTCGTGTCTCGATGTAACGGGAAACAAACAGTTCAGCAGCATACTGCAGAAAGAGGGTGATGCAGTTGGGGTAGATCACGTCATTACCGTCTATGCACGTGTTCATTAATGCATGACTGAACACAGTTGTGTCGTTGACTGTACATTACGTGCGTACACTCATCTACATCGAGTACAGATTACTCTATATAACTTTGATATCTACATTTTGCTTCAATGAAAATGTGAAAAATGGACATTATTGTTATGTCATTCATTAAGATACCTACTATTTCATTGATTCTTTTTATTGTACCCTTATAATTTAACGTATTACAATTTTTTTGCCATATCCACTATAAAATAGCTACTTTATATGCGTGTATGTACGCTTTGAATGAGTCAGTTAACAGGCAGGTATGTTGAAAGTGTTTTCAAAACACACTAGTGTGGAAAATAAACAGTTTCCATACTGATTTATGTTTATTCGCTCTGATCCGCCCGCTATTACCTATTCTGACAACTATTCACGGCGTACTTAGAAGTGAAGTTGGCCACGCAAATGAACTGTCAAATTTTTTTTAAAATGAAGTGAAAAGTAGCTATTTTATAGTGGGTATGGCAAAAAATGCCATATACTTAATATATCTCGTGCGTAATGATATTATGACTCGTGTGATTGTTAAAACTCACTATCATTCGTTTTTACATACTGTCACTACTCGTCAGTAATATACCTAATTACGCTACTAGATATACAATCTACTATTAGGTTCCGTTTATATTTTATTGAAATTCAGTTATAATAAATAATTATAACATCACGCTAAGACAAAATGGGGATGAGCAGGGAACAAATATGTAAAGCAAGTCGAGGATTCCGTACACGACTTCGGAGCTAAATTGACGCTGGCTAAGCCTTCCATAATTGCCTTTGGACATTGATACAGTAAAGTGATATACGGGGTGTCCAAGATAACCGTGAAATGCATGAGGATTTCCTAAACGGTATATGATAGAGATTTGGTTAAAATATGAGAGGAAATGTGTCAAACTTTCCATATTTTGCTTGGCGTGCGACAGACGGTTGAAAAACGAGATTTCCCCATTTTCGTTTTTAACCGACAAAAAAAGGAGGTGGTTCTCAATTCGGTTGTATTTTATTTTTTTTTTTTTATGTTTGTTACCTCAGAACTCCGTCATTTATAAACCGATTTGATTTTTTTTTTTTTATTTGAAAGGATATACTTTCAGATTGGTCCCATAGAAATTTTATCAAAATCGGTTCAGTAGTTCGGCTGATTTTAATAAAAGTGAGTAACGGCGTGTGATTCCTTAAGGTAAATGTCATTTTTTGACACATCAGACAGCGTAAGAAAGTCGGTTTAATAAAAGTGAGTAACGGCGTGTGATTCCTTTAAGGTAAATGTCACTTTTTGACACTAAAAAGTAAAAAATAAAAAAACTTTTTAACAAAAAAAAAACCTCCTTCAAAAAGACACTAAAAAGAGGAAAATAATGAAATTTTGAGGTGTGCGCCAATTTAATAAAATATGAAGTTAGTTAAAAAGAATTGATATTAATCACTATACTATACTTTTTAACCGACTTCATATTTTGTATTTATAACTCGCTTATTATGTACCTACCTAAGTTAGAAAAAAATATTTTCAATTTATTAAGGCACTTTTTTATGAAGATTTCAAATCTATATTTTTATTTAATATTCGTATTTTATTTAATAAAGAAAGGAATTCTTGGATATTTTGGTCACATGTGTAGAGGGCATTATAGTTTTGAGTTACAAAGACTAATTTTATGTGGAAAAATGGAAGGAAATGTTTCCATAGGCAGAAAAAGAATATCATGGGCATCAAACATTAAAAAATGACTAAATATCAGCTCATAAATAACTCAGAAATAGCAATAGACAGAATACAATGGAAGCAAGTGGTCTCCAACATCCTGTAAAGGATATGGGACATCATGATGTTTTTATTTAATCTCTATTCTCTATGTCTTACCTTTTAGGAAATCCCTATGCATTTCACGCTTATCTTGGACACCACTGGGTGTTCAAGATAAGCGTGAAATGCATGGGGATATATACACTGGTATATAAGATATTTAATCTTGCTCTTGATTATTTCATTACCCAACCAAAATTTACTCGGGCGAAGCCGGGCCAGAAAGATAGTATTTCATATATGTTTTGTTAAAGGTATACATTATAATTGCATAATAAGTTTGTCTGCATTCTCTGTTGGAACTGTGAGCTTGTCATTAGAGTAATGTAAAATAATATACTAACTAGTGTTAATTACAATTAATAGTTTCAAAGGACGTTGCTAACCGAACATTTTCGCCTGTTCTCTACGTAAACTGGGTCAGCAGCACTACGCTAACCGGGTTCGATTCCCACCGTTACGACCATAACTTCCAGACACGTAACTGTTTGCTTTCGTTGCAGTAATCGTGTAAACGCATGTTATATTTGTGCCCGCAAAACAAAGTGGATTATGTCGAATTTTTAGTAATATTATTTTTATACTTTCCGTGTGGACATAGGAGCGTCTTAAAAATAATTTTATAGACGGATACCACAAGGTGCTTCAGGAAGAACCGGCTTTTTATTGCGATTTTTTACTTTTTAATTTCCTCGTTCTATACAGGGTGTTCCATAAATATATTGACAAACTTTTAGGGGTGGTAGGCGACATCAAAGCATTTTTTGCTTTGTAAACATATGTCTGAAAACTCTTCGTTTTCGAGATACAGGATGTTAAAATTTATAGAAAAAATCGCCTCTGGAATTAGTGTGTCAACTGTAATAAAAATGATTTTTTCTACAAATTTTAACACCCTGTATCTCGAAAACAAAGCGTTTTCGGACATATGTTTATAAAGCAAAAAATGTTTTGATATTGTCGAACATGGAAAAACTACGAAATACGTGGATTTCCTCGAGAATTACATTATCGATCAGGATAAATAGTAGCCAGTGTGTTAAGCCGGGTCATAAGTTACCTGCATGAAAAAAATCATTCAAATCCGTTAAACGGTTAAACGATAATAATGTGTGATTGTGTAACATCCATCCAAACTTTCGCATTTATATGTTAGTAGGATTAATAATAGTATATTGTGCGACTAGTGTGCTACATACATACATCGTTATGCATCCGGCGTGATGTTTTCAGCACGAGTAGTAAGGGAGCGCGCACGAGTCTTGGCGAGCCGCATAAAAATTTAGCACACGCGCTGCACATATGCATGATTTTAAAGCTTTATTGAATTAATGTCAAACACCCTAGATTCACTGACAGCAGTACCTACATCTCATACTAAAAACATGGACCTTGATACAATATTTATTTACTTCGTTACCATAGTAACCATATTTCATTATAGCATCGAAAAGAGGTAATGGTTCATTATGTAACGGGTTTTTCAAGTGTTTTTCTTTATAGCATCGCAATGCGTTTCATAATGGACCATGACGTCACCAATCGATAAACGGCCATTTAAGATCTACTTTACAGACACGAAAAGCGTGCATGTGTTATTTAAAAATGTTTTTATCTTTTGTTTTTCAAGACCTTTTCCATACTGAGGCGTTTCTGTACCTGTGTGCTGATCGTCTTGTTTCTCAAAAATTCGACATAGACCAATTTTTTTGTGGCCATGGATATTGAACGTCAGCTGCAAAACACATTAAATAGCTTAATAAAGCGGATAATGGTGTAGTGAAGATACGCTTCACTACGTCTGCGTAGGATAATTTTTATTTTTAAGGCTTGTCTACACCAGCACCCTAGATATTTAGATGCATTTTTGCTGATGTGTCAACGTTTCGTATGTCCCCGTGTCAGTCTAACGAATTAGATTATTGCTAATTGTAAAGCACCTATCACTTTACGTTGCGTCTGCTGTCGTTTTGCACACCGTTCGCCTTCATTAGCGGAAATTGGATCTGTCGTTTAGCATGTGTCGTATGTTATATATATTTACCTATACATATACTTAGCGAGTTGTATGTATCTAATATGTAAGTAGTTAAATACATAATATACATTGAGTATAATATAATTACAAATTGGGTTAATTAGTTCAGAGCGTTTGACATCATTTTACCTATTTGCTTTGTAACTAGAATTATTTCGACTTCGAAATAATATGTGTTATCTAAGTGAAAGCTATAGTGTGGCTTTGAATTAAGATTTGTTATCGACATGTATAATTAACCGAGCAAGAGAAGCTTTAACTCGGCCGTTCGCTGATAGGTTCTGTTTGTTCGTTTGTTTTGTTGTTATGCGATTACAAATGCCTGGATTAATTATAACAAAATTTGGTATATTTGATTGCATTTATTCGTCGTTCGATCCAGGGTCAACGTAAACCCTGGATCGAACGACGAATAAATGCAATCAAAATACCCTCCGTGTAAAAACATAATTTCATGCAACAACTATATGGTGAAAGATGCATATTTGCTAAATATTAAGAAATTTGGTTAATATTTTAATAAAATTATTTGACTATAATTTAACACAAAACTCGCTAGGATTTTATTCATTTATGCTCGGTTTGTGGCCAGCTAAATCTGCTTTGAAAGTAAATTTAACCTTGACACTGAATATAAAAAAATTAACCACAAAACACTAACACTTTTTTCGAGACGCACGCGTTTCATCAAGAGATGATTAAAACTCATTTTCATCTCCTAATGAACCTACATACCTAACGTGCGTCGAAAAAAAATGTTTTTAGTTATTTTTCACGCCAAAGGTTCCAACCATCTTCTGAACTCTAGAGTCATTGTTAGCCTTGAAGGTCAATGCTAAATTTACTTTAAAAGTTAGGTAATTCAGTGTTGAATTTTTCGAAGTCGTATCAGAAACCAAGCATTTTTCGTGTATCACTTTTTAAACAACTTAAAAATCTTCTTTGGATCAGCAATGTCCATTTAAATTCAATACTGGAACTTTAGACGTTGATGATTTAAATTGTTGAACGTCTATAATCTACAATAATTTAATCCGGTACGTACTATAATTATGTAAACGCGTAAACGCGTTGTTCAAAATTTAGATCCACTGTATATTCTCTCAGTGATTGACGGTGAGAACTGCTGCGTACTTCGAGATTTAGATCGTTGTGCAGCCTACCGGATAAGTTAGACAACTCTGGCGTCTTGAAATTATATGAAATTTCATGCAATGTTAATGGAAAATAATTAATATATTTAATTAAATGTTTTATATTGGTCTTTATAACTGTTCACTAAAGCTATTTTTTCTTTTTTCTTCAACTTTTCTTCTTCTTTGTTGTTTTAAAACAATTATTATCCTACCACAAATTTGTATAATATATTTTCTATTTTCTATATTTAATAGAGTACCTAATCTAGTAATTTAATAGCGTTATCATGGTTTTAATTTAAAAATTATCAATAATCTGTCATTAGTGTATTTGCCATATGGCACATACACTATTGGTGTCGGTGGGCTGGCGGGACCTAGGGGTCGGACCAAAATTTCTCGACGTTTCAAAAATACCGAAAAAATTGTCAGAATCGTTTCAAAATTGAAATTTAACTCTTTAGTAAAGAACAAAATGTGCTGCTAAAATTTTAATAAAATCGGTCCAACAGGACCGGACTTTCAAATTTTATGAAAACACTAATTTGTTGATACGGATTTACTTATGGAAGGGTGTATTTAATTTGGTGCAGATGTTGTACTGATAAAATCCATGTCTAATATTTAAATTTAGAAAAATTTAATTGTTTTAAGGGATGTATTAAGGGGTTAAATTTTTTATTTTGTAAAAAAACAAACTTAAGTTCACATAATAATGCCACAATGCCTGTATTAGCAAATACACTATATTGTCGGCAGGGTTTGGCACTGCGACCCGAGTTTTTTTAATTTTTGTCGTCGATAAAATTTTAAATTAGGATTTTTTTTAAAACACCCAGTCACACAACACGTCGTCATTAAAGATTTTTTATTTATTTTAAATCCTTTTTGTTTAACACTGTTTAGTGTTTACATTAGTACCTACTACCTGTAAATGTAAAACGCCAGTACTAAAAATGCCACTAGACGTTACTCGAGCTATAGCTTACAGACTGATATCTCCATCGACGCACCCTGTATTTATTATTCGAAGCTGTTATATTGAAGAACGTAACGGCTTTACAAGTATGTGCAAAATTAGAACATAACCGAGTTATAGAAACGTGACTGTGGGTTTCAATAAATCAAACGGTAATACTACAAAAAGCCATAAATTCACATCATGCTTTTTCTGAATATGTATGTATATAGTGTATAATGTTTATATAAAACCTGTCACAGTTGTTTGGTTCTCGCGTTATGCATGCATCCCCCAAGGCACGTGCTCGAGGCGGAGCCCTATTTTGCTCGGATCTACTCGTAACGTGACGTACGCTTTTGTAGCTTTGCAACTGCACCTGCTGCGAGTTTAGCACGTCACTGTAGTTGGTTTCTGTGAAAATAATACAACCATAACTAAGTCATCGAATTGTTTTTATATATATTATTTAGTCGACACTGTCTTACTTATATAAATAGAGGTGACCCATTTTCTGTGGCTTTGAAGTGAAACTTCTATACAGTGTCATAACTAGAGTCATCGGCGCTGCAAGAAAGATTCTGGTTTATATATTACTAGCGGCCCGGTCCGGCTTCGCCCGGGTGCTATGAATTTATGATTTATTATCTCCCCGCGAGCATTTCTCCCTGTGCGAAGAGAAGCCAGGCTGGCGGTGTTTGTAATATTAGTAGGATTCCGTCATTACCCTAAAATGCAAAAAAATGGCAGAGTTGTTTTGTTACTGGTTTGTTACTATCCCACAGGAATGATCCCCCCTCGCGAGAAATTCTCACCCTCCAACCCTGGAAAAGCCGGGCTGGTGGTGTTTATAATATTAGTAGGATTCCGCCAATACGCTAAAATTCAAAAGAATTGCAGAGTTACGTTTTGTTAGGTACTATCCTACAGGAACTATACATTTTTCTGGGATGAAAAGTACTCTATATGCTAGTCCAGGACCTAAAGTAACTATATACCAATTTTCATGAAAATCCGTTCAGCCGTTACGGAGCTGAGTGGTAACAAACGCACACACACAGATACACTCAGCCAGACACACTCACACAAATTTTCGCATTTATAACATTAGTAGGATGTACTTATTTAATTTATTTTTTTGTACAATTTCCTCTTCGATACAATCTGATAAAAATTTAACTTGAGTAAATAAATTAAAAAAAAACTTTTTAAAAACAATGGTTTTCTTTTAAATCAAAATTAAAACGAGCGAAGCGAGTGAGTAATGTATATTAATAAATCCATAAATTCATAGCACCCAGGCAAAGCCGGAGTCCGGACTGGGTCGCTAGTAGGTATCTAAAATAAAAGAGCACGTTCGTATCTATGTTACGTCAAAACTCGAGAATGACTGAACCGATTTGAAAAATCATTTCAGTGTTTAATAGTAACATATCCGCACTGCATATGCTACGTATTATTACGCTACAACAGAAGGAGGCTGAACAGTGAGCAAAAAAAAATTTATTTTAAAAAACAAAAAACCCGACTGCGTAAAAATCGAACTTAAAAGATGGAAACAAGATCAAATGATAACATGCAGTCGGAGGCATAGTAGTAACAAATTGAACAGAAATACCTCCGACTGCATGTTATCATTTGATCTTGTTTCCATCTTTTAAGTTCGATTTTTACGCAGTCGGGTTTTTTGTTTTTTAAAATAAATTTTTTATTTCAAATGTTTTTAGTTAAAAATAAATCGATATAGATCCTAAACGGTCAGTCGAATCGAAAAATGTTGAGGGAAAACTAAAAATGATTTTTAAATACCTATTCAACAATACCCCACTTGACATAGTTTGTTGACTTTCATTTTTTTCATTTTCACAATATGGCGTCCTGTAGTCGCCATATTGAATTTTCACTAACGTCATGTCTTTAGTGACACTCGCCGGACTAAGGGGAATCGATTGACGTGTGAATCATAAAAATCGGCCCAGGCGTTTGGTCTGTATAGTGCTTCAAAGGAACATACAAACATACATACATACATACATACATACATACATACATACATACATACATAGGCTGTTAAACACATTACCACTTCTTTGCGTGCGCAGTCGGGTAATAATAATGATTTGTACTAGGTTCGGGACTGCTAGTTTAAGTATAAACGAAACAGCGAAATATATGAGTAGGTATATGACCTGCCTATATACAATTTTAGCTCGTTGTTATCAAACGCAATTAAAATTAATCTTAGTTTAATTGTATAATAAATTCCTTTCTATCTTACAGATAACTCAAGAAACAGATAGGTATATAATATATAGGATATTAATTGCGGTTAGATATAACTTAGTTTGGTGAGATTATACATAATTTCCAAGTTGTTGTTAAGTCACATAATGTTTATTAAAATTATTATTAGTTAGCTGTTAGGCTCGCCGTTTCGTATTTGAGTATATAACCTAAAAGTTGTGCTCATTGGAATAAATGTGTTTTTTTTCTATAAACACCTTCAATTTGAAAAATATATAAAAGATTTCGATTTTTGAATTTTTTAAGGCATGCGATTTGTGACCAAATCCGAAATCCCTCAGAAGTTTTTCAAACTCACCATGTTTGTAGAAAAAAACACACTGATTCTAATAAGCACAAACAAACCTCTTTATCTCTTCTGGTTTAGGAGTTACATCCGTTTAAAGTCTTGTGCCTATAACTTTTAAACCAAAAGAAATACAGAAGTTAAAATTGGTCAAAATAAAAAAATGAAACTTAGTAGGTACACTATTAACTGATATTCAAACTTAAATCTTTAAAATTCAAAAGAAAATTGGTTTCTTAACGCAATCGGAGCCGCCTAAAATTCATTCAATGGCAACAAAATTTAACACTAATTCTATATTTCTTTAAGGCCCATTTGCGCTAGATGCATTATATACGAGTATTTAAGAAAGATTTTTGTCAAGACCGACATTACCGCGAGCAAAGCCGCGGGTATAAAAGCTAATAGTGTATTTATTGTCTGTATAAAAAGTATTGCTTTCTGGTAGTGTGTCGAAACTGACTGACTTATATAATTTTGAAGTGTCGATGTGTTTTAGTGTGAAATTAAACCTTATAAGCAATTAATTTAGAATTATGATTGCTGAAGTTTTGGCACAAATCTTTCCATAAAACAAAATTAGATTTGAGAGGTAAATATGAAGTTTGCATACACATACATACATATTTAATAACTGTTCTTTCTCTCTCTTACACATACGTGTAAGCTGTAACACGAGCTAATGTTATAACTTCCTGGCATAAAATTAACTGGCGGGAAAACGTTTGTTTATTTTCAACCCTGTGTTTCGCGCACAGGACCGGAGTTAGAACCTACTGGAGATTAATGATGCAAATTTTAAAAGATATTTTGTACGAGCTTTTGCCCACAAGTTTTCTTGCGTGAGCGTCGCACGTAAATACGCCCGCGTGTTTATGTCAGTTTTGACTATGAACCCTCTCTTAATACCCCGACGTATCCGAGTAAAATAGTATATACTGCATTACAACGGATGAAACACAGCGTTTGCAACTAATGTGAAATTTGCAGCCCTCGTTCCTCGGGCGGCAAATCACACGCGTTGCATTCGCTATGTTTCGTTCCGAGTAATGTATATTATTTTTCACAACAACTCTATTGACAATTCGATTTGAGGTACCTGCAATTTGGTCGCGCAAAGATATTAGATCTGTCAGATCCATGATGTGAAATGTATGTGGAATTATGTCTGTCATTACTCATTTTGAGGTTTTTGAGTATATATGCGAATTGAAGTTGGCGCGACTCAATCGCTCTATCTCTCTTTTAACAAGGTTAAAATAAAAAAAAACCGACAACTAAAAAGTTTCAACCCTAGGGTTGAAACTCTCAGTTTCGGATTTTTAATAAAGGCGGTGTAAAAAGTACTCTTTTCTTCAAGTTTGAGTACAAATTAATATTATGTACCAAATTTCATCCAAATCTGTCCAGCTGTTTTCGAAGGATGCCGATAAAAATTAGCCCTAGAGATGTAATCTGACAGAATCGGATTTATAGTATTTGCAATGATTAAATTATTTTTTCCTATTTAATTAACCTCAAACGTGTTTGGGTTCGCAACCAAAAGGTGAAAAGTTTGCAGTATTATCTGTTAACTTATTCTCTTCTGCCTGCAGGTGACAGGTCACAGTTAATATAACAATTCATGTTAGAACTTTTTTAAAATCTTCAAAGAATATTTTTACTAGGAGATTTGATCCAATGTTGTCCACAACTGAATTCTTGTTCAATGTCTTACTAGTGTTGTTTAGTGCATAAAAATGATGCTAGTACTTTAAAAATCTGTTTCGGGGTTTGATTTTCATATTTAAACAGTAAAAACAAACCATACGCTGCGGTATAATTAATTTAATAGTTTTACTTACTTATTAACATCAATATATTTCTGTTTCTCTAGGAAAAATAATTAATTTTGGTGCATTATCATTTTTTTCGATTTCCACTCATGTTTATTCTGGGCAATATTTGGACCAAAATGTCCTTTCAAATTTCGTCATGATTTTCTGTTACACTCTGTCTAAACATTAAGAAGTAATTTTAGTCTTGTTGATATATTAAATAGAAAATAGGATGCATACGAGTTTTGAGTGAGAATCGCGGTAATGTGACAGGAGCTTTATATTTTACATCTTCACGTTATGCGATGCTCTAACACATTTTCAACAGTCTTGTTTATACAGTGTGGAAATACACAGAGCTTTTGCCTGTTATTTTGCAGCTTGCTTGTGTTTTTGTTTTATTGTGCTACATATTTTCATTGCTTATATCATTTTCATTTTTTACGATTTTTGCACAGATTTGTTCCGCCCTAAGATTTAAGAAAATTCATGATATTAGATTTAACCCTTTAATGTTAACGTTTATAAACAGGACATCGTTCTTATTATTAATATTATACGAAGGATAAATTCCTTAAAGAATTTTGCATCCGCAAGCACCCTAAACTTCAGGTTCGTCTCCGTCACACAAGGGATACTTGCGGAGCAAGGTGAAACTATAACATTAACCGCGTCTCAAACCATGAAATGGGCGATTACAGTGAATTTGGGTCGTGCGCACGGAGTACACGGAGCGATCCAATAAGCACAGCTTTTTGCATGCGGCAGACTAGTGACTCAGCATTACGCTGACATGCCGGGATAGCTTTTATATTTCCCCACAGTGACGGTTTGGTTCCACCAAGAGCACCAATTATAAGGACATTTAATTTAACAGAATATAGTCTGAGTACTGCTTCCTAAGCTCAAAGAGAAGATCTTGATATTTTGTCCGCTTCTCAGTCTCCTTCACAACTATGTTCGTTTCAGCAGGAACTATGACATACATAAATCGCGTAGTTTTGTATTATTATAATTATTTTTATTGTGAAATCCAACTAGATAGATTATAAAATAGTAGGTATAAATATTCAGATTTAGGGTTTCGTACCTCTGAAAGGAACCCTATTACCTACTGAGCTTACGATGGCCGTCCGTTCGTCTGTCTGTCCGTCACAGATTGTGTGTTGTTGTGGCATGAATCCTGGCAAATAATAAAAATCAAAAAGTTAAATCCCTAGGAGGCTCCAAATAGGATACATGGATATATACTCGTATGTATATTTTGTATGTATCTCTTGTTGTTTTCTCTAGAATTGAACAAAAAAATAAATTACATTTAAATGAAGTGTATTTTAATTTATTCCTTTCTTAGTTGTACGAAACCCTGTGCGCGCGAGTCGAACCCGCACTTGACCGGTTTTTTTCTATTTTAAGTAGCATTCCTGTTTCATATTTTTACTGGATTTTTTTAAAACGTTTCTTTTACATAGGCATTTGTGAGGTTTTCAAAACTCGACACTTTCACAAAGTGACAAAAAATAAATTTAAAATACCTAGGCAAAAAAGGTATTATTTTTAAAATTTTTGTTAGTGTTTATAAGTGTAACTCAACTATTCATCCCTGGGATTACGTATAAAGATCGAAGATTACTTTTCAAATTGGATAAAGTGTAAACTAAGAGCTTTCATTGTACACAAGGAAATTACAAGCACAAAATATCCTTATATTTAGATAATTTGGCTGTTTCATTTTCCTTAAAAAAATAAAAAGAAGGTTCATCGACCTTCACAACGACGATACTACAAAGTTCAGAAATGTAGCTAGATTTTAAAACATTGTGGAGATGAAGGAACAACACGCAGTGGGCTGGGGTTCCGAAACAAGAAACAAACGGTATAAAAACAGAAGAAGCAGCAACTGTGCAAACAATAACATCGTATGAGACGTCACGTTATATATCTAGATTAGTTAAATAGTTGGTAATCACGAAGGTCATTAACAATAATAAAGGCATGTCAAACAACATATAGGGGTTGTTTTGTTTCATATATATTATAGGGATGTCCAACTATAATTACTAGCCGAAACCAAATTAAATATATCCTTTTTAAACCGAGGAACAGCCTGACCGCGCGGTGAGAGCACAAGACTCACATTCGGAAGGTATTGGAATCGAATTTCGGTCGGGGCAGATGTGACTAGAATTTTGAAGTGAAAACTTCCTTAGGCGCGTTATACACTCTTTTTCTGGGTAGTTAAAAAAGGGAACCGTTCGTAATAAATGTGACGCGGCTGACATACCTATATCATAAAAACGGCACGCAGTACACTTGCATTCATAGCGCAGTTGGTAACGTGTTTGCGTTCTATGCATAGGAACCTGGGTTCGAGACTTGATGGCAGCGTAGAGTTTTTGGCGTTTTTTTTCTAAATTCTACATGATATTTACTTATAATTTTTTTTATTTTTGTTATATTCTTTCTTTGACAATAATTATAATTTTTTTGAAACCAAGGTGGAATTAATTAAAAATACAATTTTAGTATTTTAGTAATAAATTATTTTTAGTTCATAAATGCGCTATAATAGATGACACCAAAAATTAGAAAATCTGAAGTTTTCACTTCATAAGCACACATCCATTTTTTTCTTACTGCTTTTTCCAGAAGTTGACCATTATTTCTCTCAATAATTCCAATTAAATATCGAGATTGTTCCTTATATATAAGGCATTGTTGATTAACTGCCAAGTTCGTATAGTCACAAAGTTGCCTACCTTTTCCTAATTTCCTACAATTCATTCACTCGCACATTGCTATTAACTAATTTGAAGTTAAAAAGTATAATAAATAATAATTTGATACCAACTGATACTGTGCCAAGTATCATCAAAATCGGTCCAGCTCTGTTCAGGCGTTGCGGGTACAAACAGAGAATCATAATTTCAAAAAGGGCGTTCTACCGTCTAGGATCATACAAAATAATCGAAAAATTGGGTATGTTTTCATTATTAAAAAAAGCCTTCGGGATTCTAACCTGGGCTTAGCGTTTGCAGGTACCTGTCGGTAGCCTCGTACTTTTCTGCACAAACACCAGGCTTATTGCGTCTGAGACCTTAACATAGCTATAATATATGCTGTGTTTTGTTTCACATGTCAACCGTGCACTTTCGACTATTTCCGTTTCAACCAATATTCCTAAAATGCCACCCCAGTATGTGACATTAGACGTTATTCACGTCAAAACCCCCCAAGGAAACTAAAATCCAGACAGCGGTTCCGTTATACAACGTCTAGAATTTAGTTTTAGTATGATTATAGGCAAATGTTTGTGTAATAATTTTACCTCGTCAGTTGTCGAACGTTTAAAAATTTTTCATTCAAGAACACAACGCTCTGATATTATTGCATATTCTTTGACAACTTCTTATGCAAAGCTGTAATAATTCTTGATTATCGAATTTTAGTATAAAGGACACAAGATTTTTTACCAGACTTTGGTATACCAACTATGAGTAAGGGCACACTGGATTATAGTTCATTTAACTTTACCGTTACCATATGGTTCCCTATTAATAACAAAGCCATTATCCATTGCGACTACATACGTTACAACTGCTGTACTGTTTCATTGTGTTTTGGTTTAAATAAGATAAAAATAAATCCAACTCGTTCAGTTATGTAGTTATACAGTTGTTAAGTCGTATTCACACTATGGGAACGAATGAATGATATAAGTGAAGCTAATTTGCAGGATAATTGATGGCTATCTGAACTGAAAATGTTAGAAATTTCGATGGTCTCTCATATTTTTAAACGTATTTTGGTATAAGTAAATATGTTTAAAACTGAAATATGTCAAGGTTTAGTCTGTGGTGGATGTATTAATGAAAATTCGACTGATGACCAGTCCTATACTTCCCACCTATAGTAAATACTTGCAAAAAATAAACACTCTTTTTTTATTCTTTGAAAAAAAGCATGGCCCTCTTTTTTGTTTAGCGATCTACTGATGGCTAGCATATAGCAAAAATCATGGTTACCTTGATTTACGTACAATTTTTATTTTTTTTAGTAAAATATTTTTTTTCTCAAAAACTGTACATTTTAGAGAAAAAAAATATTTACATTTTTTTCATATTATAACATCTAGAATTCCTATGTTAATATACGTGACATTGAGAACGTTTTCTTAATATCTCAGGATCCACTGAACCTATTTGACTCAAAATCTAATCAGATCTAAGTTAAAGGCTGATAAACACAATAGAACAATCGGCATGGCCGTATGTTGTTCCGTTTTTACGATATCGAAGGCGAAAAATTGACCACATATACACACACACACACACACACATACATACAAATAGACATCAGTCAGAAAATGATCTTAAACGATTGCTAGGGTCTCAAAACGTGAAGATCTGTTAAAATCTCGAAATATTTTTTTCGGACTAAATCCATTACTTCCCTACCATAGTAGAGGTGGGAAGTAAAAAGAGATGGTTTATGGCAGAGTTAGGTATAGCTCATTAATGCTACCATAAGGATTAAAAACATAAAGTTATGACAGAGAACCATTAAAAGACGAAAAATTTAAAACAGCTATAGATATAGTCAGTGAAACAGACAAAGACCCCAAATATAGAAACAGCAAATATATAGATATACAGTCAGTGAAACAAGCAAAGACTTCAGAGACAGAGGCAGCAAACACATTGGGTTAGAAAGTTTACATTTTACAGAAATAGAGGTTCGGTGTTATGGATGTCCCGATCGTATTTTTGAAGCTATGGGAGATTCGGGTGAATGCCAAATGGAAGACAAAGAATCAGATAACAGATCCTTCAGGCGAATTTTTTGAAAAAAAGTTTAACCTACTTTTGAAAGATTACATCATTTATTATTTTTTCACATCCCAGGAAAAAGTTTTTCAATTTTTCGACTGAGGGATCTGTAGTGTGAGTGCACTGGGTAACTTCCGGTATCGAAGACTCTTAATAAAAATAACGGTTAGCTCATTTCGCTTCTAAAAACAGCCCATATGAAAGTTTCAAGTAACTGGTTAAGTCGGTCGTTATTATTCTTAATTTACCACAAATTCGACAAAATCCTTTTGGACACAGTTTTTTTCTAAACGATTTTATATAATTTCACTTTTATAGTGCGTACGTAACTTTAGAGGTTAGAGCATATATTTTATACCCCGAGCAAAGCGTGAGTCGGATGTATTACAGTAATACGGTCGTTTATTATGTATGGAAACGACATTGAGATGTGTCACTGGCATGAAAACACGCTCTTGTAAGTCAGTATACTGTAAGTGCTGTACTGCCATAGTCTTTCATTATTTAGTACTGCTCTATAATTGCTTCTTTTAGCATTTCTCTATTATTTACAACAGACCCCGAACTTTTGGACTTTTTACAATGTTCCTATAGAGTATAGATGAACAAATCCGCAGAGAAGTTTTCCATATATTCTACTCTTGCTATATATAAAGTTTGCAAGCGTCATAACAAGAAATGAATGGCAGCAGTTATTCTGTTGGCTAACTCAGCGATAGCAAGTTATGAATTTCTATTCGTAATTAAAATAAAGGTGACTGGCATCTGTAATTCAAATTTAAAATTATTCCTATGTAGGATGATTAAAAAGATGGCTGCTGTAACACATGACAACGGTAGAAAGAGTGAATTTTTAACAAATTGTTATTGTGCAGTGCCTGGTTACTTTTCGCGAAAAATATGAATTGCGGATTAGGTTATGTAGAATCGAAGAAATGCCTGCATACAAATAACACCATCTGCTACCATCTTTAGTTCATTTTAATTGCGAATTCGTCAAACGAAGATATCAAAATTTACCCAAAATGAATGGATACATTTGGATATTTTTGTCAATTTGTCAAGTAGATAACATTTCCTAGAAAACTCATCATTAACAATATATCGTCGCCGTATATTTTTTGTCTGCGAACTTTATTTTATTTATTGTAAGTTATAGACGCGCCGCTAACTTAGGTCATTAGCGTCTTATAAATTATATTAAATAAGAATACACTTTAACTAAATGACATCACAAAACATCCATGAGCGGAGGCGGGATTCGAACCCACGACAGTCTGATCCAGAGGCCGCGACGCTAACCACTGGACCACACTGTTCTCCTTGTCCTCTTTGTCTGCAAACATTTGATAATTTGGAAATAGTAGGACAAAACAATCGATAATGATAAAAACAAGTTTCACTGTAAGTATAAAAAGGTGGCTAAAAAGTATAAACATTAATTTCATTGATACAACATACCTTCCTTGTTTAGTGCAGTACTGTGTAAAAGCCCGTATTTTTGTCGTGAATGTTCGGAAAACGCATTGCAACACGTAATCAAGTAAGAGCGTGTATTGAATTTTCAACGTGCGAATGGCTGTGCTAATTTCACAAAGCTTTTTAACTCTCTCAACGCTTGATAATCCTCGGTCAGTTGCACCGCCCCAGAGCTATACGTGTACGATACTCATCCCCTCAAGGCTTACTTTTATACAGTACCAAAAATAGAGTTTGCTGTATTTTTCAAAACCATTTGCCCATTAGTACCATCATAATACATAATGTCTTTATGCAGATAAAACATAGGTATACTAGACTTACCCCTTCAAAATTTGATATTTGGAAAAGTATCTTCGAAATAAAAGAAATAATTGTAATCTATCTGCATTATACATATGTAATTTGTGTGTATGTCCGACTGTCCGTCTTTACAGGTGTGCCGTCAGTTGATCCCAGCAATTTGATACCACGACATTTGATCCCACGACAACTGATCCCAACGACATTTGATTCCAACGACAATTGATCCCACGACATTTGATCCCAAAAAATTGTCTATAAACCGACAGAGCCTGATAAGTAATAAAGTTATTAAATTTTATTAATTTAATGAAATAATTTAATCGATTATTCTCTTTGTCGGGAAATTTGTTTGAATTAAATTTGTAGACGTTGTGATATATTTGTAATTACATTGTTATTAGAATTCTAACGGATGTAATAGTATAATGTGTTTATTATTTACTAATTCTTTAGAGATTATGTAATGATCAAGTTGAATAATTCACTTTTATTTATCATTGCCCGGGATACGTCGTAATTTTGTCAAATATTGTATTTTATGAATTAATAACAAATTATCACGCTGACTTTTCATAAACTTTAATGGCATATTTAACAATTCGTTATAATGTGAAAAGCACGAAAGACCAAATTGACTGCACACCTGACGTTTCAAAGTTTCTATGTACAATAATTTTTCAACAAAATTTATAAAAAACAATATTTGACAAAATTACGACGTATCCCGGGCAATGATAAATAAAAGTGAATTATTCAACTTGATCATTACATAATCTCTAAAGGATTATTAACTCATAAACACATTATACTATTACATTCGTTAGAATTCTAATAACAATGTAATTACAAATATATCACAACGTCTACAAATTTAATTCAAACAAATTTCCCGACAAAGAGAATAATCGATTAAATTATTTCATTAAATTAATAAAATTTAATAACTTTATTACTTATCAGGCTCTGTTAGTTTATAGACAATTTTTTGGGATCAAATGTCGTGGGATCAATTGTCGTTGGGATCAATTGTCGTGGGACAAATGTCATGGAACCGTCTTTACACACCTAGAGAGTACATTTATTGATAGAATCTAACGGAGTCAAATTTTCGATTTTCTCCCCGGGGACAGAAATAGGGTGGTTTTTCGAAAAAAACAAAATAGCTACCTGGCGAAGATATAGGTTTATTTACTAGTTGTTTATATCTATACTAATAAGTATATAAAATGCAACGTATGTTTGTCTGTCTGTCTGTCTGTCTGTCTGTCTGTCTGTTTGTTTGTTTGTCTGTCTGTCTGTCTGTCTGTCTGTCTGTCTGTCTGTCTGTCTGTGTCTGTCTGTCCGTCCGTCCGTTTGTGCGCTTATAACTCTAGAACTACCAGTCCGATTTGATTTTTATTTTTGTTATAATAATAAAGAAACAATTCTGAGCGGTTACCTAGATCAAATGTGTACTCGCTTTGAACTTCTTCGAGTAATTCCGATGAAACCCGGCTGGCCGAACTGTATAGCCTTACCCACTTATAAACTTGCGATGTAGACAAAAAAAAATCTAGTGTCACTGTTTTAAAATATTTTTTAACAGTGAAATGCGAGAGAACCAAAGGGAGGGATAAACTGGCCAGTAATGTCATCGATTATAAATTTAATCGAACACGTATGGCACTAGCTTAAAAATCCTATTTTCCGACGCCCACTCCTTTTAATAATTAATCCAGGCGAATTGGAAATTTTATTTATAGCATTCCACGACATATATAAGCCCCTTGGTTGTTTAAAATCTGAAAAAACGAGCTTATATTACGCGTCACATAATACATCAAAATCTTTCATAATCTTTTTTTTGAAATATTTAGTAGGAAATATTTTTATTGTCGAAAAGAAAAAAATACAAAAAAATAAAACCAAATAATTACGTTGAGACAAGTTTACTTAATATCTGAAATGTAACATTCTCTTGAAAATCCCTTCTCAAAAAAGAAAAAAAATTATAATCCTACTAGCGGCCCTGTCCGGCTTCGCCCGGGTGCTAAGAAAGCCCGGGTGCAATACACTACTCACTCGCTTCGCTCGTTCGCTATATATATAAACTTTCCGTGAAAAATTATCTAACTGATGGTGAAAACAGCATCCAAATCCGTTGCGTGGATTAGGAGGAGTTAGCGGTTATACAGACAGACAGAGAGACGCGGAAAGCGACTTCATTTTATACTATGTAGAGATTACAAACTAACCTTAACAATAAAATTTAGGTAATTATCGTAGAAAAGGTAACACCTTGTTCTATTTTGAATTGTAAATAATTTTAAAAACAGGTTACAAGGAAAGTAACAAATCATATTTGCAGAAATTTATTGGAATCAACGTTTTGACAGTAATTTTGTCCTCTTAAATAGGTAGATAAAGTATTTTTATTACAATAAAAAATAGAACCAGTGGGGGGCGAACTTGAAGTGCTGGGTGACGTCACAGTATTATATTTAAAACACTTTTGTACTCAAAAAAGGTTCTAGAATTTATTTCGTATATATTGTCTAATAACGCAAATGAATATCGTTTATTTTTTTCATCATAATATCACACGTCTTTTTAAATATGCTAGCATGGTTTGATTATTCCAAATGTCATTTTACTGATAGTTTACAAAAACTGAAAAAGGGGGATCATTTTAAAAATGAACCGGAAATCGACATTTACAGCGGAAAATTTAAATGTAAAATGTGTAGGTTGTAGGCTGGGTAGATATAAAGATCGTTACAAAAGACACCCTCCGCCAGACATGTACACTTTATAGTAGAGTATGTAGGTACTATCTTTGTATTATACATAGTAGAAAGTAACTGTTTTAAAAACAATACTAAACAGGGGCTCGAAGAAGGCAACTAAAATAAAATCATAGTGATATTTAACACTAATAAAAATTGAACTAATATTACAGTCGACTCTCTTTGAGAATGATAGTGTGAAACGATAATAATTTTTTTGTCGAGAAATAGCTCTTATATTCAATTATAGTACTTCCTCTACTTCAAGTCCTTAAAGAATTAAGGGAAACGTCTTTCCTAACGAGCGTGTTCTAGAAGAAAATCGACTGTAATTTTTATACTTAGCTGATTTTGGGTAGATAATTTTAAATCTAGAGTATAGTTTTCCCCTGAATTTACGAACTTGCCACAGACGTGCAGAAAATTCGGGGGAAAACCGCTCTAGAATTAAAAGTATTGAACTTGGAGGCTAAAAATTTCAGAATCTTTCAGTACGTCTCAAATAAGCATGCAAAATTTAGTTGGGACTGAATAATTATTTGTAAAAGGGCAAAGGCTTAATATCTTCAACGAGACGCGAGCTGAGCGTATAGGAAAATCAGAGAAAAACTTGGTGTAAATGGAAAATAATGGAAATAACGTGCTCAAATGTTTTGTATTGTGAAATACATGCATTTCGAACAGTTTTGCAAAATTTCATTATCTAACTAATATTATAAATGTGAAAGTTTGGATGGATGGATGGATGGATGGATGGATGGATGTTTGTTACTCAATCACGCCAGAACGGCTGAACGGATCTGGATGAAATTTGGTACAGAGATAGATTATAGTCTGGAATAGCACATAGGCTACTTTTTATCCCGGAAAAATGTACGGTTCCCGTGGGATAGTTTTGTTTTTGTTTTTCATTAAGCAAGGAATCGACATGATTTTTTGCATTGTGGTAGGTTAGGGGTCAGAGAATGTTATAGGCTAATTTTTATCCCGGAAAAATGTACGGTTCCCGTGGGATAGATTTGTTTTGTTTTATCTCTGGAACTACTTAACCGATTCTAAAAATTCTTTCACTAATAGAAAGCTACGCGGGGAGGGGAATCTTGAGGGGGGATAACAAATTAGGGGGGAAGATTCTCGCGGGGGGATAATAAATTAGGGGGGAAGATTTTTGCGGGGGAAAACAAATTAGGGGTGGAGATTCTCGCGGGGGGATAACAAATTAGGGGGGAGATTCTCGCGGGGTGATAACAAATTAGGGGGGGGAAATTCTCTCGGGGGGTGATAACAAATTAGGGGGGGAGAAACTCGCGGTGGGATAACAAATTAGATGGGGAGATTCTCGCGGGGGGATAACAAATTAGGGAGGGAAATTCTCGCCAGGGGGGGTAACAAATTAGGGGGTAAGTTTCTCGCGGGGGGATAACAAGTTAGGGGGGATTCTCGCGGTGGGATAACAAATTAGGGGGGAAGGTTCTCGCGGGGGGATAACAAATTTTGCACAGGAGTTACTTATATAGGTATCGTAGATGAGCAATAATGTACTAATAAAATTCGAGCGAACGAGCGAAGCGAGTGAGTAATGTATTAATAAAATTCGAGCGAACGAGCGAAGCGAGTGAGTAATGTATTAATAAAATTCGAGCGAACGAGCGAAGCGAGTGAGTAATGTATTAATAACATTCAAGCGAACGAGCGGAGCGAGTGAGTAATATATTAATAATATTCAAGCGAACGAGCGAAGCGAGTGGTAATGCATTATTAATATTCGAGCAAACGAGCGAAGTGAGTGAGTAATGTATTAATAATATTCAAGTAAACGAGCGAGGCGAGTGAGTAATATATTAATAATATTCAAGCAAACGAGCGAAGCGAGTGAGTAATGTATTAATAAAATCCGAGCGAACGAGCGAAGCGAGTGAGTTATGTATTATAAAATTCGAGCGAATAAACACTACCAGCCTCGCTTCGCTTCGCAGGAAAAGAATTTCTCGCGAGGGGGGATAATAAATTCTAAATCGTAAAATACGTGGGCGAAGCCACGGGTAACGGCTAGTATTCAATAAATATTCATTTTTTTGTAGGGTAGGCAGTAACCTATGTGAAATAAATTTAAAATATTAAACATCCGAATAAATTTAGTATCATCCGAAAGGAAATTTCAAGGGGAACAATAATGATATTGGGGTGTAATTTCGCCAATTCTGAAAGGGAAGTCAGAATTTCAATAATTAACAGTAAAGGTGTCGTTTCGGATGCCATTTTGAAAAAATGACGTATTTCCACCAAAAATATTTTTTGGATATGGTATTTATGATACTTTTCACAATCGAATGTCGTTAGTCTCATTTTTGTACCAATTAATATTTCCAGGCGCCTAATGGATGAATGTTAAACATTGACTTTATGTAAACTAATAGAAAACTAATTTGTATACGCCACTGCTGTTGTTTCTCTTTCGCTTTTGTGAACACCTAATCGACAGTTTTCTTGAAAGTCTACGTGACTTCGGTTAACGCCAGTCTTTTATAATATCAAAACGTATGAGGCGTTTTTTTCTCATTTTAATTTAAATTCTAGAATATTTTTTATGTTGTTTCTTTGATAAAATGTTTATGATTTTGTTTGCCCCTTGTAGTAAACAGTTTAATAATCCGGCAATTTAATAATAAATGTTACATATTTCTTTTTATTTTTATTTGAATACATTATAGAATGTCGCAACAGTCTTGTATTAAATATTTTTTTCCAATTTCCGTATTTTTTTTGCATGTTTCATATGACGTCATATATTTGTGCTTTGAGTGAAAAAATAATAATAAAAAGCGCGAACAACATATCTCTGCCTTTGGTGTCGCACAGTTGGAGAAAAAGGAATCAGATGTCTATAAAAAGGATAAAATAATTTTATAAGTACCTACTATAATTTTACAATCACCTTCCCCTACATTTAATTTGAAGTGCAAATAAACCACTATGACTAATAGAGAAATAAATTCTAACTGAAAGGGAGTTGTATAACTAATAAGAGCAAAATTGTTTTATCATTTTTAGTTGTTAGCAACCTCTGTCATAATCTGTTTTCAGAACTTTAAAGCCACATTTTTTGCGTTTATTTTATTTATTTATTGTAGATTATAGACGCGTCGACAACTTAGGTCGTTAGCGTCTTAAATTACATTAAATAACAACTAACTTAAAACTAAATAACATCACAAAACATCCATGAGTGCAGGTGGGATTCGAACCCAAGATCAGTCCAGTCTAGAGGCTGGTACCAAGTCTGCTATCAACTAGGCTATACTGCCCTCACATTTTTTGTGTATGACATATTCTATACAAAAAAAAATCTTCACTTCACAGCCTACTGTAATTTATAATAATTTGATTACTTTTTTCGTATTTTACGTTTCATGGAATTATTTCAATCAATATTTTTGTATGCGCTGTTTGTTTGAAAAGTGAAATTATTTTTAACTGTTTTGTGTCTCAATTTACTGCTGATCAAAAGTCACTGTACAAACTGATAATGTTTAAACTCATAGATCCGACTGTAATTAATGTATGTCTCAGTGACTAATTTTATTTATTATTTTAATATGCAAATTTCTTAATACATTTTTTTCTCTTTTTTCAGGTAAGTGTCGAACCGTGTATCAGATGTTTTGGTCACCAAAAAACTAGTTCGTAAGTAGTGATGCCGTCTCGTCTCATCGAAAAATAACTATTTTCGTCTCGTATGTTGAGACGAGAAATTTTACAACTCTCGTTTCGGTACTTCCACAAGGGGGATCCGTGTCTTTCTCGGCTCGATAGCAACGAGATCTCGACAATTTAACCTTGATCTTGTCTCGACATACGAGATGAGAAAAATAATATTGTTAATCTCGTGTCAAGCAACACTATTCGTAAGTATACTAATATATAATATCAATGGCGGATCTGAACATGTTTTCTGTAATATTAAATTATTTCGAAATTTCAAGGGCTTTATGGGGCACGGGTTACAATTTAGATACGGACCTTTTTGTATACTTTTTTATTTATTTAGAAACATTTGAGCCCATGGGAGCAATAATTTCGGTGCCGCCCCGGAAGCAGTCGCTGGCTGGCATCAGCTCCTCCCGTATTCAAACTAATTTTGGCTAAACAAAATATTTATTTGATTCAACAAGGTCAGACGCTAATGACCTCTGTTGTCGAGCGTCTATAATCCACAATTCATTCATTGATTCAACAAATCTTTTATTCCCTATTCCTATAATACGGGAACAGTGTTCGCAGTGGAAGGATAAAATTTCCTCTTTAGGTAAATTTTTAAGCATCTTGAATAGTTCTGTGGGATATGCATATTATATAAGGTAAGAAGTGCATCTAAGATAGGATGTAATGAATTATTACCAACACTCTTGTTTCTGCCGCTTAATAGAAACCCGGGTGAAAAGTTTTGTCTTCGCGAAAAAACGAACATAAAAAAATATTACTTTAAAATTCTTAAACGCTACCATAGAAGCTTTATCTACTTAACCTAGATATTACTTAAAAAGAATTATTAAAACTTTAATAGGCTAAACGCTACATTAGTTTAACCATAATACGTTGAAATAATTCAAAGGTTGTGTCATGTGTGTGCTGCGAATAATTTTAAATTTTTTCACCTCGTTTCTGTTTTATGAAAACATTTCAGCACAGAGAATAATCAGACATTTGCTATCTGTTATCACGAATTTAAAACAACAAAAAATATTGTCCGAAGAGGCATTTCCATAAATTATCTAAAAGTTATTTTTTTGTGTTTCAATTATTATTTGAAAACTAACATTGATAGCTAAAAATCCAAATATTTTAGTCATAATATGATGTATTTTTTTACTAACTGTGCTAATATAGACATTGCTCGTATTAACGGTTAGTCTTACGGTAAAAATACTTATTATCAAATTTGTAGTTCATACAAGTTCCCACAAAAATGATCAAATGACTTTTTTTATAGTAGTTACCGTTTTCGGGATCTAGCGATACATAAACTGTTAGATACTTTCATACTATTGAAGAAATGCACTCCTTTCCATACCACCTTCGAGGTAGGGTACTCGGCGCAGTTTGGGAAAGTTTGGGCTTGGACGCGTAAGGGCATTTAAGAATTTTTGTAGGATCTTTTTTAAGGCCACTAATTCTCGGAGTTATCTGAGCCGATTTATACAGGGTGTATCACAGGGTGTATCACAGGATTGAATACATAGAAAAGTAATGAGTGCAACAAGGAAAACATAAGCAAAATGAGTAGCGTGACAAAGATAGAATACACATGGCTAACTTAACTAAATTAATTATCATAGTTTTTTACATGAATAGAGGGCAAAGCAATCTCTGATCTTAACTAATTTGTACTGTGTACTTTTCCCTATGTTCGGTTTCCTGTGATACACCCTGTATATTTCAGATTTATTATCTAAAACCTGCAGAAACTGGGCGTTTGTAATTAGACATGCCGTGGAGCTCTATTATTCTCAAGTCCATAAAGTCTTATTATCTTATTACTTATTGCGTCTAAGAAATGTATAAATTAACAGATCTGTTTGAAATACTTGTCCCAATACTGTAAAAAGGAAGCAGTGCTTATGATTGCAGTTGATCGTTAAGCATCGCTCCATTTTTTACAATCCTAGGACAAATACATCACACAAACCTCATAGTAAGTGGAAAAGGAAAATATCCTATTGCCTTTGTCGGGCAGGAGTCCCTTTTCAACTTGTTATATACACTGACCGGCAAAAAAACCGGCCATCTTGAAATATTTCACAAAAGTAGGTACTAAAATATTGAATAATTTTACTAGATTGATAGTAGGTAGAACAATTTGTTGTTAATACGGAATGCAGAAATTAGCTGAAAAGAGACTACAAATAAACACAAATTAAAATTTAATTCTAAAAAGTAACAGAAACAATGCAAACACGATTTTTGTCTTAGTTGTAAAAAATTAAGGTTGGCTGTTTTTAATAGCCTACAGTATCTCATCTCATCATTTCGACACTGGGCATAAATTTCTTTTCAATGAAGTTCAAATATTAGATAAAGAGTCAAATTGGAAGAAACGCAATATCAGTGAAATGTGTTTTATTATTAGAAAAAACAATTCAATCAATTATAGAACAGACACTCAAAATTTAAGTAGTCAGTACAATTATATTATGAAATTATACTAATTTTTGTATTATTATTATTATTGATTGTTAAAATTTATAGTCAACATAATTTGTTACCATGTTTTTGTCTTATGTACCCTATCTTATGTTAATTGCTATGGTTAGTAATTAATATTAATTTTCATAAATATTGTTATTTTTATGATTGTACTTGAAAAAGTCTAAATCTATAGACGAAACGTCGTACATTTAATTTAATAAATCAAATTATTTTGTCCACTATCCTGCGATTTTGCTTAATTTTATTTTAGCCTACAGTAATTTTTAATATGTCCTCCTCGGACTTGAATTACATCGTTGAGCCGTCGTGGCATCGAGTTAATCAATCATAATATGGTTGAAAATGATTTTAACCTGCAGTTCAAGTTAAAACTAAAGGTACATATTACGAAATGAAATATATATATTATTAATATATATTAATAGCGAAAAAAATAATAATAAATAAACACGAGCTCTTTTTGTGGAAACAAAATATGCGGTTAAGAGGACTTTGAAAAAAAAATCAGGGTGGCCGGTTTTTTTTGGCGGTCAGTGTATGTATATAAAATAACCTGTGTAATATGTACACCTACATCAATGGATGACGGGGCATCATCTGTCGTATAACGTTAAGTTTGCGGCGACATAAGCTGCGACAGTAAATTTACAAACTCGTATATAGTTTTTGCCATAGAGATTTGTCGGTTCGTCAGTATTCCGGGGATGGCGGCGCGTTTTATTTAAGCGATACACGGAATGAGGTGGAGGAGGCAGGCCTGGCAACGTTTAGACGATGATGAAGTGGAATGGCGAAAAGGGCGGAGGTGTGATATGTGTGTGTGTGAATTCTGTCATATATCCTTAGCCACAAGACAAAGTTACGTATGACGAAATTTTGTCAAACCTTCAAATTTTTTTAACTCTTTCCTGTTAAAATGTCTGTACAAATTATATGTAAAATTTGAATTGTATTTCAAAACATCTTATTAATCCTAAACTTTTTCGTGTACGGACCCCTTAGAGATTTGCAAAATTATCGCGAACCCCCACCAATATGAAACAGAGTAACTTAATTTTTTTGAAGTGTAAATCTCAATTTAGAGGGCAGTATAGCCTAGTGGATAGCGTACTTGGTACCGCAGCCTCTAGACTAGACTGTCGTGGGTTCGAATTCCACCTGCGCTCATGGATGTTTTGTGATGTTATTTAGTTTTAAGAAAGTTGTTATTTAGTGTAGTTTGAAAGACGCTAATGACCTGAGATGTCGACGCGTTTATATAATCTACAATAAATAAATAAAATAAATCTCAATTTATAACATTTAGATGTAGCTTTTTCGTTATTAAGTTTCACTTCTGTAGTGTGTAGTACGTAAATAATATCACTATTTGCTCATTTACAAACCTGCGTTTCAGATATAGATGTCTTAGAATCACTGTTTGCCGGACGGCTTTCATACATTTCGGCAGTCGCCGACTGAACTGTATAAATAGCTTTGCCCACTTACATTTTAATAAATTTGCGTTTCTGATCGCTGACTAGAATAACTGTTTGCCGGACCGAATATTGGTACACATAGCACATCGGCATTGTCAATGATCTATTATTTTAAATAAATTTATTCTGTACACACTACTATGAAGTGCCCACAGATCGCGGTATAGTGTATAGCTTTCTCCATTTATATCAGAGACGCGTCCGCAGACCCCCTCGGATATATAACTTACGGATCCCAGTTTAGGAAACGCTGCTCTGGTGGATAGATACATCATAATTCATATATCTGTCCTTTTCCTTTCATTGACCGGCCTATTATGTCGGGATAATTTTTTATACTTTCAGATACTTATATTTTTGCTTCACCATAAATTAGTAAACCGTTTTAGAAATCAATTTTTTTACACAGAATTTATACTGAGATTACGCGTTTTTACATACAGTAATTTACAAAATAGAGGCAAAAGAATTTTAAATTGAAGTAAAAGAAACACCTCTTCAAATATCAAATTCGATCGCCTTTTGACTTAACACCCTGAACTCATTGACAACTTTGTACAATATAAAAAAAATGTCTTATGTGCAATTTTTTTTACATTTTCCAATTTGACGATCTACCGCCTATAGGGTTTCTTTAAATTCAACTTAAAATTCACTTCAAATTTCATAAGGCCGTCGAACTTTCAAGGTCAAAAAATTCTATCTGAAGATATGCTAAATTTACCAAAAGTTCGACGTAAACGATTTTTCTTTGCAGCCACTGATCTAGTCGTGTGTAGAGCGCCATTGTAGAAAGCTCATTCTGATGTTACATATACACACGCTGTATGTATGTATGTGTGTGTGTGTGTGTGTGAAGGATAAGACAAAGCATGGGCCGTTTATCGACCGTTTTATATATGAAATGTGGGGCCTTGCATAGCTCCGCCGTCCCCCGTCTGACGGTCTCCGGTTTGACTTAGTAGCTGAGGTGCAGACCTCATTCATCTATTCACTCACTTCCTCATTTTATACATTTTTTTTAAAATTGTAACTTTTACAAGCACCTTTTTGCGATGTTTCATGTCACGTTATTTTTAACATGCCTGTAAATATGTAGTGGCGCTATCGTCTCGTTTTATCTTGACGAGAAATTTTACAACTTTCGTCACAGGCTTGTTTCAAGCCTGACGTTTTCATCTCGATAAATCGAGAAATCTTTAAAAATCTGGTCTCACAATTCAGTAGAGTAGCGAAAATTATGTTTGTGCAAGGATTCACAATTCACATATTATAGCTATCGCGGATTGATGGTTCAATTTTCAGTGACCGATTTTGATAAAACTTGGCACGCTATCATTTGGTACCTATTTTAAAGTACAGGGTATTTTTTTACCCTGCTACAATCGAGTTAAAATAGGGTTCCAATTAAAATCGACATCAAAACGAGCAAATCTGTGGGAAAGGTGAACGAAGCCATGGGTGGTAAACTGGAATATTTTTGTAAAGTTTGTGATCGTTTGTGGCAAGATACAATTTTAATGGCGCTGTTTTAACATCTGTAGATTTAATTATTATTTTTTAGTTTTTTTTAAATAAACACGTGCTTGCAAAACGAAAGCTCAAACATATTATGATAGGTGTACTCTATACGCTACACTGTACAGTATTGGATAGTTTAATATTCTCTAGAAAAAAAACTGATCTAAACGAAACATTCTTTTATAACTATTTGTGAACTGAGAAATACTGTTTTTCTTTTGAGATTTTTTAAAAATATATTTGAACACCATATAAATTTCAACAGCTTCTATTTTAAAATACCTATAGGATTATCTGTGAGAAATTACGGTATTATTAAACTAAAATTGAAAATTATTTATAACCAACATGATAAGATTCCTTATCGCATATAAATTCACTAAATTAGTGAATTAACATAATGATATCAGACGACACTGTTGCCATGATATTTTTTTAGAAGGCTATATAGAAGAAAACATGTAAATGCTACTTTGCGGTAAGGAATCTAATCATATTGATTAATTATTAATAATTTTCATTGTTAGCTTCTATTTTATTTCTAGATAAGATAAAGATAAGATATCAGATTTATACTAATTCTTATCTACAGGTGTTTACATAATTATATTAGTGCTGGTACCAAAAAGCGACCCAGGACATATAATGTTTCATAATTTATATTTACATGATGTGATACTTGTTTAAACTCTTGTTTTTATTTATATAGGAAAAACTCGTAAAAAACTCATCCTACAGTTTTATTTCTAATGGCTAACTGTATTCGTAATATTATGATCAAAAGAAAATTATCTTTATAGAAGTAGATGGAAAATAAAACCGTTTCATTTAGTCGGACATTTCTTGATTTTAATAAAATTAAGCAAAATCGCAGGATAGTGGACAAAATAATTTGATTTATTAAATTAAATGTACGACGTTTCGTCTATAGATTTAGACTTTTTCAAGTACAATATTAAAAATATTTTTAATATTGTACTTGAAAAAGTCTAAATCTATAGACGAAACGTCGTACATTTAATTTAATAAATCAAATTATTTTGTCCACTATCCTGCGATTTTGCTTAATTTTATTATAATCACGATGGACACGATTTCTAATATAAATTTTCTTGATTTTGTTTAAATTACAAAAAAAAATGGAAGGTGTATTAACAGCTACGGCAGGAATTTCATATGAATTTTGTTTTCAACTACTTTGTAAAGAGAATACACTGATTTGACGATATAGGTACATAGTTTAATTATACAGATAAAAAGTAATGGAGAAGGGTACATGACAAACGTAATGTAGGTGGCAGCAGGTGGACTGCAGCCACCCAAGTTATGATTGGTTTTCATGGATTGAGATGTCTCAAGTACGAATCAAGTTTTTTCCCTTCTGCAGATAGCATGCAATCACTTCTTTTTCAGTACCGGATCCTTCGGAAATACAAAATCTCTATGATGAATATTTGTAAACACAGCACATCGGCATTGTCAATGATTTATTATTTTAAATAAACTTATTAGTGTATTTGCCATATGGCACATACACTATTGGCGTCGGTCGGATGGTGGGACCTAGGGGTCGGACCAAAATTTCTCGACGTTTCATAGCCTCCTGAACACTTTGGCACCATTTTTAAAAATGTTTATATATATATGTATGTATATATATATATATTTATATATATATATATTTATATATATATATATATATATGTGTGTGTACACGATAACTCTCGACAGACTTAATCGATTGAAACGAAATTTGGTACACACATTGGAACCCATCACCGCAAGAAGCCTATTTAAAATGGGCCCGATTGGACCATTTTCAGGGTTGTATTTAGGGGTTCCAAAAAGTTTTTGGGCCCAAAAATATCGAAAAATTTGTCAGAATCGTTTCAAAATTGAAATTTAACTCTTTAGTAAAGATTAAAATGTGCTGCTAAAATTTTAATAAAATCGGCCCGACAGGACCGGACTTTCAAATTTTATGAAAACACTAGTTTGTTGATACGGATTTACTTATGAAAGGGTGTATTTAATTGGGTGTACTGATAAAATCCATGTCTAATATTGCAATTTAGAAAAATTTTATTATTTTAAGGGATGTATTAAGGGGTTAAATTTTTTATTTTGTCAAAAAACAAACTTAAGTTCACATAATAATGCCACAATGCCTGTAATAGCAAATACACTATATTGTCGGCAGGGTTTGGCACTGCGACCCGAGTTTTTTTGTACACACTAATATGAAGTGCCCACAAATCGCGGTGGTTACATAGCTGGTGCCCCTAGCGGTAAAGTTAAGGCAGTGCCCATCCCCATTGTAGAGGTTTTGAATATCACTCCGGATTTATTGCGAAATAATTTTGACCAGTGGTGTATTGTTTGTTTCAAAGACGTGTTGAGGAGGACATCATATGAATGTAAATCAGGATTGGGAGGATGTTTGAAGTAAACTAAGAACAGAACACTTTCTCGGTGGATTTACCCAATTTGTTTACAATCAGACGTCCGTGTAAAGTGTAGTTCATGACATCTCCAAAGAGAAGCATGAGAAATGGTTGGCAATGTATATGGAGCCATATAGATATGACACATGAAATGAGTAATTCTGAAATTGTGTTATTTGTTGGAGGGTGATAAAAGTTGTTGCCAAAATCTATACATCTAACTCGTAAACTCGTAAACGGTTAGTTCTACGAAAATGGTAACATGAAGACAGTTGTAGGGGATTTGAGGGTCTACAAAAAAGGTCCTTATCATTTTTGTCGTAGTATTAACGGTGCGCGACATATTTAGCATAGAACTTTTCTCAAAGATGGCGATATTTGCATAATCTTTTAGGCCGCGCCAACTTGGTAAAATACTCAGAAGACATCCTCGAACAATTAAAAAACAAATGGCTTAGGTACGGGAATTTCAACAATTTTCGAATTTGTTTGATTATTTAGGAGATACAAAAGACATTTAGTTCCACAGTTTTAAAATGTTTTGTCTGTCTCCTTGTTGCCAGTTAACTCAAAAGCTAATGAATTTTGAATTAATTAAAATCGCATTCATCTATTTATGAGGAGATTTGTACATAAAAATCTTTAATACGGTTCACATATTCACGATCCACTTGGGAGTAATATTTTAAGATATTTCACACTTTGTTAAACTTAGCAAACAAGTTTAATTTGAAATGTAGAATTTTGTTTACATCAAGATTTTGACAGTACTTAGACTGCTTTTTGTGTTTATTATCTATATTTATTTGTCATGTTAACATATAAAACTATGGTAGGTATTCATTTCTGTAAGTATATAAGTGGAGCGAAATTTTGGGATTTAAAAGTGTGTATACAAAATCAATTTCGTTTACTAACTCTTGTTTCTTTATGTAGTATGTCTTATAATTACATAATTTTCGATTATTTACTTTTTAAATAAGAAGAGCAGTACTTAATTTTTAAGATGTATACTAGTGATTCCGTCAAAGAGCAATTTAGTATAAATAAAGCTTTATACGCTTTCACGGCCGGTTTCAATTGTTAAACAAGGTGAAAAATTCTTCCGGATTGATGAGCCGTGGTCAACTGGAGATTTTATTCTTCCAGACGTTTCGTCCCTAACTGCGAGAGACAACAGTCAGTTATACCCGAGTCTTCATCGAATCATCATCTACGCCGATGCTTTCGTCGTCGTAGCTGTGCCATTGAAGATGTTTCTCGTAGTTAGAGACGAAACGTCTGGAAGAAGAAAATCTCCAGTTGACCACGGCTCATCAGCCCGGAAGAATTTTTCACCTTGCTTAACAATTTAGTATAATTTATTCTATATTTGTTGCCGAATTGATAAAGCTCAATGAAACAGAAAATTTATTTCAGACATCAAAATTGTATATACTATGCTGGTATAATATTTTTTAACATGAATAATAATCGATAACTATTCATTTGTTACTTGAACTTTTTTCGAATATTTTTTCAAATTTTCATAAGCTGAGATGGGCTACAAAAAATGTTCATTCGCGGGTTGTTGTTTTAGGAGGACACAATTTCGTTAGTCGCATCTGTTTATTTATTGAAATGCTACTTTTCCGGCCGGGCTTCGTCCTGGTAGATTATGGTTTGGCAACGAAGTAATCAAGCGCAACAAATTTCACTTATATCACTTTACTTCCTTACAGTTTAGCAAACATACACCAATTTAGCTCAGAAATGTCGTGCTGGATCTTTCGTCGCTGATTTTCAGCATATATAAAACTCGTCAGAGTGTAGGTTATTTTATCTCAACCAAGTCCATTTGCTTTCATGTCCTTTGTTTCTTTCTGCTGTCCAGCCCTCGAAAGGCTAGAGCAAACATTGTATTATTATTAAGGACAAGACGAGATGACGGAGCGCGGGAAATGTCGTATCACAGTTACAAATGTCTGTTCGCAAGAGGCAATACTCTTGCCATATAATGTTAGCTCATTTAGTATATTTTCAAGATGTTGGTTTTGACCGAATCGTCGTAAAAATACTATGTAATAAATATTGTGACAATTGTTGCATTCAAAAGATGGTCCATTTTTCTATAAACAGTTATTTATTTTGGATATGTTGCTATACCCATACTTTATAACAAATTTTTGGTATGCTCTCCTCTAAACCAAAAATCACGTGTAAAACAATAGTAGTGTATTTCTAGTGTTGTAATTAAGTATATTACTGACGAGTAGTGACAGTATGTAAAAACGGGTGTTAGCGAGTTTTAACAGTCACACGAGTCATAATATCATTCCGCACGAGAAATATATGGTAGTTTTTGTCATACCCACTATAAAATAGCTACTTTTCACTTCATTTTCAGTATTTTCAAAAATTTTTGGCAGTTTATTTGCGTCGCTATCTTCCCTTCTATTGGTAAGTCGTGAGCCGTCGCAGTAGCACAGTAGCAATCAACATAAATCACTATGGAAATGGCTTTATTTTCCACACTAGTGTGTTTTGAAAACACTTTCAACACACCTGCCAGTTAACTGACCCATTTCATGCATACATACACGCATGTAAAGTGGTGTATGTATGAATGGAGTAAAGTATGCACTAGTAAAGTAAAAAAAAAATTAATTTTTGGCTTGATAATATATATTAATATGTTATATTGTTGTATAAACTTTTATTTTTAAATTATTTATTTTTTTTATTAAATTTTTAGTTTATTATTAAAATAATAATAAATTAAAAATATTAACTCTTGTGAATTAAATAGTCTAGACTCATAGACTATTTAATTCAGGCCAAGGTTACCTGAGCCCTTTGATTTGAACAGTCTAGACTTTAGACTGTTCAAATCAAAGAGCTAAATTACTAAACCAAAATTGAAGTACAATTAATTGTTTGCGTTCCACCAAACAACATTATTGAAAATACATATCCACAGTGAAAAGCGTCTCTTTATTATTTATTACGTATTAGGTACTTATAGTAAAGTAAAATTGGAAGAGATCAGGGCGTGGCCTACTGTGCACAAAATCGTTATGCAATAAAGACGACTATCGCAATGTGCCAGCAACGTTAATCGTTTTATTATTTTTTGGTGTCAAAAAACATCGATATGGGTCAAATTAATAACCTCCTCCTTTTTTGAATTCGGTTAAAAATTGTAACGGAACCTCATTTTGTAATTTCGTTTTCTGCAGGTTTTTCGTTTTTTTTTTATGATACCTAGAAACACGCTTCCAGGATGTTTGTCTATAATGGTAGCGATTTGGATTTGATCGATTTGGATGTACACTATCAGTTGGTATCCAAATTTAAAGTATAGGGTATTTTTTTTCGACTGTCTCGGATTAAATAAAGTTCCTGAGTAACAAATCGATATTCCTGCGAAAAAATAATATTCTATCCGTTTGAATGAGCAGTGGCTGATTTTCTGTGCAGAAAAAGCCACACCATGGCCTCTTCCAATAATTTTAATACAAAGCTATTACATAATGTGCGGTGTAATACGTAATTTGATATACGGTGTACAGAGCTGTAAGGTATATATACATATAGGTATCTACTTGCTATTATAAAGCAAGTACTTTGTGTTTGCTTAGTATTCCATTGTGTTCCCTTAGGAAAATCGGTTTATACTTCATCAAACACGGTACCCACATTGGAATGTTACCGTTTTTTTTTTTATTATTATTTTTACGATTATAACCTACTTCCATTGTTACATGAATAAATCAACTAATATAATTTGTTCCACGTTCGTTGAAAAATGAAATTATTCCAATTTAAATAGTGATTGCAATACGATATTATCCTTATTTGTTGGCTGTACCAACATAACTACCAAGCAAGGTTAGTAGAGTATAGGTTGCCTCATTCCGATAGATAGTAGTGGGGGGGATGACGTCACTCAGAATATACCATGCTTGCTCACTTCAATAGAAAAGATCAGACGATGGACGCTGCTAATTTTTGGAAATAAAAATCACAGTAACCATGGTAGTGTGATATGTTTTTTTTAATACCTAATAGAAACATGATTCTTCTGTTAGTGAAAAAAATATGATAAGTTGTCAATTTTGCGATAGTTGTTAAGTGTTATGGTGTTTTGTGGTTATTTTTAATATTTTGTGAATATAAAAGATAAAATAATTAATTTATCAATTTGTTAGTTAATTCTATTCGTTTCTTAAATTTAAAAAAATAGGTAATTAACAAGATCTGCCATTTCTTGAGCATTATTTAATTTTTTGTTTGTTTATATTATAGACATTAAAACCTAAATTTTGTAATAAAAATAAAAATTATCCTATTTTTTAACATCTATTCTTCTATTTATTGTCTCCTGTCAATTTTAAGAAAAAATCTGCACGAAGCACCTAATATAAATAAGCATTATCTTCAACAATTTTTGTACTTGATTTAAACTAAATTCTAGCTGACGTCATTCCCGCGCTTACGCTGATTGGTCAGATGGAATGAGGCAACCTGTACTCTAATAACCTTGACTACCAAGTACAAATTATGTAACTGGGTAAGGCAATCTGGGATCGGTCTGTAGCCGCACGTAATTATGCGAAATATAGAAAAATGTCTTATATGCCTAGTTACAGAAAATATTTGTGCAGTTCGAATGTTTTTTCACCTAATATAATTTGTGTTGGACGGACGGAAGGACCTAGGTACGGGACAATGGTGCTTTCAAACATATTGCGTGTTTCCAAATGCAGCAATTCTCACAAGAGCGGCGCGTCGTAGCATAATAAAATTCAACGTTTCGGAGATTTAAAAAAAATATTATAGGTATGTCTTTGTTTTCCTAGGCTGACTGACCTTTGTTGGCATATTTTGTTGCTTCCAAAGCAACACATCCGTCGTGTCGTTGCCATGGAGGTGCTGCGCCGCTATATGTGAAAATCGAGTCACATTGTCACTCGCACACATGAGTCGCATCGCATCGCACCGCGTGTGTCGCATCGGGGTAACAGTATGTGAGAATTGTCCTTAATGCTCTAGAGTCTAAAGTTTAGTTGTTACAGTCACTTCCGGTGTCTACCATCGATTAATGTAATTTGACAGTATCTTAATTTATATAAGATACTAGCAACGGCTATCAAGCTGAATAATGTATGGTCTGTATATTTTATATAACTCCCTGGTTGACGTTATAACCTAGCATTATACAATGTCAAGCACAAAGCTTTCAAACTAAAATAGTTTTGCAAGTTCAAACACTTGCCTAGAATTCTTTAAATTCCATTGTACAGCTTAAGACGCTAAAGTGTTTAGCATTCATCACTACTATATACTCGTTCAGCGTTTTCTAAACTTTTTTGCCTACGGAGCCTTTAGAGATTAGCAAAATTGTTGTGGACCCCCATTAATATAAAACAGAGTAATTTATTTATTCAATTTTTTTTAAGTGTAAATAATAATAATAATAATAATAATAATTGCCTTTATTAGGGCGGAGTTCAGCTATGCTGCTCTTCCACTCAACCCAAAAGATACATGATACATATACATAATAATAATAAAAAAAGAAATACATGGACACTGGTTAAAACAATGTTAAAATACAGACAACGTTGGACATCAGCCAATTAAAACATAAACAATATAAAACAGTCAAAATACAAACAATATAAAACCGCTATAACAATAACCAAAAACTTAAAAATTAAATTTAATATGCGTGCCGCGAAATGCTTTCACATACTCCCTTGCACACCGATTAAATACAGGTGGGGAAGTTATATTTTTAAAATGTGCAGGAAGTTTATTATACAATTTTGCTGCCGTGTAAGAAAAGGATTTGACGTAGGTCGAACGTAAGGATAAGGGAACGGCAAGCTGGTGTTTAGAACGAATGTTAACATCATGATGATTGGCACGTTCTTCAAATCTTTCAGCTAGATAGGTTGGCTCATTCCGTACAAAGATTTTGTGAACGAACAAAATCAGATGCAGAAAACGTCTTTCCAGCATATTAAGCCATCCTGAAACAGCTAATTTCGGACTGATGTGATCAAATCTCCGTACATTATAAACATAACGCAAGCAGGCATTTTGCATTTGTTGAATTCTCTGCCTATCAATTTGCAACAGACACGGCCCATAGACAACATCACAATAGTTAAACACTGATAGAACATAAATGTTACACAGATGGAGTTTAGTTTGTACCGTAAACACATTTCGATATATATAAAGTGTTTTAAGTCGCATGTATGCACAACGTAACATTTTATTAATTTGCATTTTAAAATTAAAGGAGTTGTCTAGAATTAGTCCCAGATGTCAATTTATAACATTTAGTTGTAGATTTTATGTAAATTAGTTTCACTTTTGTAGTGTGTTGTGTAAACAACATATCACTGTTTGCTAGACGGTGGTCACACAGTTCGGTCGTCATACAGTTCGGCCGTCGCCGGCCAGACTGTATAGTTTTGCCCACTTGCGTTCCAGATCGTTAACTATAAAATTCTCAAATTTACTGTTTGCTGAACGGCGTTTATACAGTTCGGCCGTCACTGGCTGAACTGTATAGTTTTGCTTATACTTACACCAGAGATAAGTCCGCAGACCCCCTTGTAGACGCTAATGACCTCTGTTGTCGAGCGTCTATAATCTACAATTCAATTCAATTCAGACCCCCTTGGATATACTTCGGCCCTCTGCTCATGGATGTTTTGTGATGTTATTTAGTTTTTAAGTGATATATTATGATATTTGTTGTATTTAAGACGCTAATGACCTAAGTTGTCGACGCGTCTATAATCCACAATAAATAAATATAGCGGACCCCCGTTTAGGAAACGCTGTTCAAGTGAAATCGTAGAACAAAATATTTGTGACAACAGAAAAATTGCCCAACCTTATTAATAACAAAAAAGTGTGGTAGCAAAATTTTATTTTTGTCAAATAAATTATAGTTTATGTTAAAATGTTATCAAAATATACAATTGTAACATATATATTGCGACCACTTTAGTTGATCCTGTTTTATGCAAACGGTAAATAAGTTAATTAGTTTTTGTTGTTATAGCGTTGCATTATGCCGGAAATCTGCATTGTGTTTTGAATAATACATGGTGGCTCATTATTTCGTGAGTTTTTGAGAACTAAATTATATTTAACTAACATCAGTTTTAACGAATGTACAGTTGATTTTGGGTTGAGTGGTGGTCGTTTAAGGGTCCTTGATTGAAGGCCTTACTTTTCGTCCATCGCTGTAGTGGACATCTTCAGAGGCGAAGTTGTCTTGCTCCGCAATTTATACTTGAGATGTGTAAATTACAGAGCAACATTAGGCAACACATCATTTAATGAGGACTTCTATATTTTTATTCGTCAGTTAGCGCGTGGCAAGTAAGATATGTATCAAACGTGTACATTTTTTAATCGTCAGATGGCGTTAGTGGCAAATAAGTTATGTCAAACGTTCGGTTTGTATTTAGTAATTCCTATTAAGGAATAAATAATTAAATAAATTCACAACTGCGATTTAGCCGTTAAATGATCGAATAACAGATACTTTATCATCAGGTGGCGGAAAATGTAAACAGTACTGACGTTTGAATGACATCAAAGTGACATATATCTCACTTGCTTGTGATGCCATCAGGTGGAAAAAAAGGAGTCTGGTAGCCCTCATTATAGATAAATAGATAGATAGATTTATTACGCAGCAGTGACAAAACTGTATGCCGTAAGTCATGAGTCGACTTAACCCGCTGCCGCAACGCCTATGAAGATGTCCACCGCAGTGATGAACGAAACGTCAGGCCTTCAATCAAAGACTTTTAGACCACGACCTTTCAACCGGAATTTAATCCGTAATAATTTTATTCTGTTCGTTAAACTTCCGCTACGGCTGCGCAGTTATTAAAATTTGGACAGAGATAATAGGATCCAGCTAGAAATTAGAAACGGACCAACGGCTTGCTATTATTGACTTAGTGACGTCATTCCGGTAATCCATTGGCCATTTCCTATACTTATCTACAAATTTTGATAATTCCCTGTTCAAGATGACTCGGAAAACTTATCTTGAAACTAATTTTGAGATACAGTCTGTATATTTGTAAGCTGATTAACGTGGAGTCTCGATATGTGTGAGAATACAATGTACCTTAGTACCTATTACTATATAAGAGAAGAGTGGAACACATCATGTGCTTGTAATGAATCGATCTTTAGGGAAAGAAAATGCACTCGGAACATAATGTACAAACATGTATCGTGCTTTAGCTCGAAAATGAGCTTCTGACGGTGAAGTTGTAATAAAATTGGAAGATACCAGGGCGTGGTTTCATTTGCAAGACAAATATTTCTAGTGTAGGGTTTATATTTTTACTCATTCTGTTCTGTTCGTGTCGATTGTTAATTAAATATTTTAATTCGATCGTTTAGTATTTGTTTCTATATTTATTTGGATGTTTGTTTGTTTGTTCCGCGACGTATAATTATGGGTTTTCTATTAAAAATATATTGATTTAATGATACTTGCTAGCATAGTGTTCAATCATGATCTCTTGACACTATCATATACGATACCGCGCGACACGTTTAAATTTTATTCCTTGTCGAGTGTCTATAATTTACATTTCATTCATAAATTTCATTCCGACGGCAAATCTATTTGATAGGTTTTTTCTGGGAAGAATACTGTTAGTAATAAAATATACAGTTGGATTGCTGTAATTTTAGGTTTAATTCCTAAATTTATCCATATGTATCTATTATTTCACATGCTAATTTCTTTCTAGCGCAGGTTGTTAAAAAAACTATTATAAATTTTCAATTGATCTCTTGAAGAGGGATGGCGCCTGTAATATAAAGATCTAAATACTAAAAAAACAAGCCGTGAGGTGGGTCGTTTATTAGGACTAAAGTGCGACCCTTGAGGTCCACACGACGAACTTCCCAGTTTGATAAATATTTAATAATAATAATTAAATTAGATATTACACAGAAAAGTAATCATTTTAATCATTAAAACATCAATAATTAAAAAAAAAAAAAAAAAAAAAAAACGGCTGAACCGATTTTTATAAAATTTATGTCGGATCAAAATGACGTTAACACGCCTCGATTGACACCCTTACGAAGTCGATATAATTTTTTATTCGCGAGATATTGTGTAAAATCTACTTTTTTTGAGGTTATTTGGTTAAGAAAAAAGAACGGCTGAACCGATTTTAAAAAAATTCCTTTCAGATCATATTTACGTTAATACGCGTCGATTGGCACCCCAACGTAGTCGATATCATTTTTCGTTCTCGAGATTTCGTCTTAGAAAGAAATGGACACATACGTACGTACGTACGTACACACACACACACACACACAGACATCTTTCTAAAAGTAGTGTAAAAATAGTGTAGTGACCTTGAAACATAAAAATTTTTTTTCCTTTTTGATTTCGATTTTCGGACCCATTACAATAACTTCCAATGGGAAGTTAATAATCACAAAACATCAATACACTAACACTTCTTTCTCGACGCACATTTTGCTAAGTATGTTAGCATCTAAAACTGAAAACTTATAAATAATAGATTAAACTGTATTTTAATGAGCTGTAAACTTCATTTATTTATTATATCATTATAGAAAGAGCCCCGCCTACGGTCTATCTTAAATAATGCCATTGGATTTTTTTGTTCAACACTTAAAACAGCTTCACAATATTTTTGAAGTTGGTTAAATAGACCACACCTTTATTTTTCCTTTCGGGCGGATGACGTCACATGCCCCGAATATCACGGCTTACTCTACAGCACATATATGTTATACCACTATTTTGATAGTTGATCGATAGCAATGGTGCATTCGGCCTTAAGTGGCCTGGTTGTAAAGACTATAAAGCCGGCCTCGCGGGTGTTGTGCCATAAGCAGCTATTAAAGTTTAAAAATTTGTATCTCCGTAAATACTTAACGTATTGAAATGAAATAAACGCCATATTGAGTTTCTGGCATTGCTTTTCTAATAGGAAACAGTCATATATTATTTTTTTTATTTTTACAACTTCATTTATCAATGTACTAAACCTCATCAATAAAATACGTTGAAAACTTAAAGTTTTAGTCATCTCTTGAAACGTGAGTCGATAAAAACATGTTAGTGTTTTGTGGTCACTTTTTTAGTAATCATATAAGTAATAAATTTATTTAAACAATTTCCAATCGCGCTCTATATCCGTTTCCTGTTGAAGATTAGTCAATCATCATATAAATGCAGTAATGCATTCTTAATTAATGATCTAGAGTACATATTGTATAGAAAGGGATCTCTCAGTAAATTAACGCGTATTGAAAAGTGAACTCTGTTAAGGTAGCCTTTCTAAATATGCGATCGCGAAGAGAGACAACGCGACAAATCTCAAAAGCGCCGATGAAATGGAATTAAATATGAGACAGTTTGAGATGAGCGACCTTGTCGCGCGATACATCGGCGTCTGTAGTACATATCATGCCGAATGTGACGTGAAACACTATGTCGTTATCTCTCGTCACGGTCTCTGTTTCGAAAAGCTACCCTTATAGCAGATAGTATACGATATGTTACTCGTATATAGGAGCTGCCAACCGGTTTAAAAATAGCGACACATTTTAGATGTGGGTAAAAATGATTGACAGGTCCATTTCAACCTGATATGTACTCTATATAGGTACAGGTCAGATCAAGCGTGTCATGAACCTACTCGACTGGAATAAACGATGGTCGTTGAATCCGCGATCCATGGCAACCTACAATATCGATGCACGAATGTGTGTACAGAGCATTCGGGAATGTTTGATGTTACGTAATGATTTGTTAAACTAGTAGATCCCGTACAAGAATGATCTTATGATGAAGATGATACTTGATATACCTCAAACTTACGATGGAGTTTGTCAGCGTTTGATATGTTTAAAAATTTTGTCCGAAATTCCGGAATTGCGAAATCTCGGAATTCCGGTATGGAAGTCCTATAATGGCGACTGTATAATAAATACCCTCCTAGGCTCTATAATAACGTTTTGATAATACACTTTCATATGCAGTAGAGTACACTAAAAGCAGACACTAGACTTGTCATTTTACCTTTGAACTAAGACTGGAAAGTGGGGGCGGGAACGTCAGTGACGGATCGTGATTGTTTAACAAAGGTAATCAAACATTTGGATATTAACACATTAGCGTACCAAAAAATATGTATGTGCGACTGGCGTATAGGTTTTTTTTTTATATTTTCCCTATATTTAAAAAAAAATAAATATGCTAACACTCAGTTAAAAAATACATATCTTTTAATTCCTAACTATATGTATAACACTATATATGGATAGTGTTAACTGAAATCAAAAATATGTATAATGACTTCATTTTTTGTGACAGTAATACTATTTTTTATTACACCTGCTGTTAAGTTACATTGAAAAATTGTAATTAAAAATCCATTTATTATTTTCGTAAATTTTTAAATTTTATGTTAATAATTACTAATTTTTTCACAGGCTTTGATTACGTTAAACTCTTAACCCGAGCGTAACTAAAATTTTGCTATACTATTTTGGGGACCAAATGATAATAATGTACTAAGTTTCATCAAAACCCGCCAAGCCGTTTTCGAGGGTACTGGAACAAACCGACAGACAGATAAAAATTCTGAAAACGCTTTCTTTTGTTCAGATTCCTGAAAAACTCTAAAAAAATGAAATAATTACAAACAGATCATCTTACATTATTACTTATACTCGTATATATATATAGGTACCTACTAATAGCTGTACCCGCGACTTCGTTCGCACGGCGTTTTGGAATTTGATGGCACTTGCAACCACTCTGAAATTTTTACATCTGTTAGATATTACAGTTTTCTATAAGTTTTTTAAATTTGACCAAATTCATAAGAAAAGTGTTTCATGCGTGAACTACAACGTTATAGCGCGTTATGAATTACTCATGGCGGAGATTCTAGTTGTTTGATACCCCGCGGGAACTCTTTGTTTCCGGGATAAGAAGTATCCTATATGTTTACCCAGAACATAAGCTACCAACATGCCAAATTTCATATAAATTCGTTCAGTGGTTTCCGCGTGATGCGTGCACAGGCAAACGGACAGACAACAATTGTAAAAAATGCTGTTTTGGCCCTTCATATCGATAAAAATGTCAACCACGATTACAATTTTGAAAAAATATTTCATATACAGGCACGGCCCCGTTACAGTTTTATTTTATCCCTATATTATTAAACGAGTAAATCTTGTATATATGTTTCTATGTACCTATATAAATATTTTCTCGAAAACGGCTCTAACGATTTTGATCAAATTTACCGAAAAGGGGTTTCGGGGGGCAAAAAATCGATCTAGCTAGGTCTCATCTCTGGAAAAATTCGTTTTCTTATCGATTTTATCATTTTAAAAAACAGTTTTTTAACGTCATAAAACAGTGTCGTATTGTGAGTAGGCTTTGGAAAAACAAACTATTTTCATTATTTATGTCAAAATTACTTTGACAGTCAATCTTTAACTTATTAAAATAATCAGTAATTATTTAAAAAGTAAAAAAATAAAAACAATAAAATCTAAACATAATTATGTAAGTAGTTTTAGCTAATATTTAAATAAATAGGTATATGTTATTTTTATATTACTTATATAAAATATGTATAGGTAAGTAGGTACGTTAAATGTAGTATGACGTATAATCTTACCTAGACCTTTTTTTCTCCAAAACGACTAACGATCTAGGTAGGAATTTTGGTTCCAGAGGGGAGCAATTAAAAAAAAGGTGTTTTTTATTTATTATAACTCGCTCAATTAAAGTCAGATTGATTCGAAGTCTATTTCTACATAGATTTTATATAATATATCACAAGTGCTAAAATTTTAAATGAACACTAATATAAGAAGTGTCTTGCACAATATGTAAATAATGGCAAAACGGCGGCCCGAAGGGCCGCACTTCTAGCGCCGCAGGCATGTGTATCAAAACACATCGATTTTTAAAAACTATGGTGAAGATACATGCAAAAAAAGTTTTGCGCAGGTTAGTCTGACGTTTGTTATTAAAAGAATCGATTTTTGTGAGTTTTTCAGTAGGTACCTATGCAAAAAAAAGTATTTGAAATTTACTGGAAGTTGTTAAGATGACATCACAGAGAAAAAGTACTTCGATAAAGTTGATATTTGGTATTAATGCTTAAAATTGGATTGTTAAAATGGTAACGGGCGAGCAAAATTTCATCTGATTCGAACATTTTTACAAGATATTCAATCTATGAAAATCGGTTTTTGCGAGTTCTTCAGTCAACAAAACAGTAACGGCGGTAGATTTGAAAATGGCGACCTAAATAATATTTACAGGAAAAAATGCTTGATTCAAGTTGATACTTAGTTTTTACGCTTAAAAATACACATAGGTAGTTAAAATATCAGAAACAATTATTTTAAATTATGTTACAGAAATAAATTCGTTTCGGAATAATATTCTGAGAAAATAATATCTCACAGCATATTAAGTACTGTTTTTATTGAACTCATCCGAGCAAAGCTCGGCCACCCAGATATTGTAAGATTAAAACGGTAAACTAGGGGTGCATTCCACTTGGCGATCGCAACGCTTACAACGACCAAACGTAATGAACGCGGCCATGAGGCGCGAGCGTAGTGGGCGAAATGGTCGCCAAGTGGAATGCACCCTAGAAGGTACACAAAAAAGTCATTGTCGTTTATTCATTATTCAAAGTTTTGTGATTCAGTTAGGTCTTAGGGGTGGCTACGTCAGCGTTCCGCCACTGAAGTAATCAATAACACATTATAAATGGACTTGTAAAGTTGTCAACGACTGACAAGAAGCTTAACGAATTAAAATAGCACTCGTTCTATGAAAGAAGCGAGGCAATTGATCCTACAATCGCATTATATAGAGTGAGAAATAGATAGGCATGTTGTGTATTTGTTTACGTCATCTGATGTCAATTGCATACGTCACTGATTTGCTTTGCTTTGTTAACGAACTTCAAACACTTTTACTGTACAAAAAATATCCACTTTCAAGAAAAACGAACCTAAAAATACCCCCGCGTTTATTTGATTTTTATGTACATTCAATAAATACAAAGATAGAAAGGTCTCTGTCGGTTCGTGATTGGTTCATCTCATTTCGCAGTTACAAAAAATTAGAGATTCAATTTTACAGATTTCATCGACGTAGAGAGCTGGATTGCTAGTACACACAACGCTAATTACCTCTGTTGTCGAGCGTCTATAATCCACAATTCTTCGCTAGTACATACTGCGCATCAAAAAGCGATAAATTTATGGCGTATTATTAGATCTCGTGTCCATATTATTATAATGAATGTAGAAAATTCGCAGGTATGTGGTATATAAGCGAGATGTTTTTTACAAGCTTTTATTAAACTTGCAATGTTTGTACACTGTAAAAAATGGATGCAAAAAATGCTTTGAAAGTTAAGGTAGAATTCGCTCGATTTTCTAAGTGATTTTACATTATTATTTATTTTTACACAGAAAACTTCATAAAAACTTGAACTTTTACTGTAAAGCTGAACAAATTTGTGATTTTTGCATAAAGTAAATTAAAATTACATAATTTGTGTAATATTCCAATAAAGTGTGTAAAAAATACAAAATAAAATGTATAGTTACATATATAAAATGGATGAATATGAAACAAATTAATGTAAAATTAGTAACCACGCATGCGCAATGTGTTTTTATGGAATCTACGCGATGTGCAGGCGATACCTGTTTGCGACGCCATTGTCTCTTTGTGTGCCTATTACCAGATTAATCGCTGGCTACAAATGGCACGCATCTATGTAATCGGCCTTCTCATTTCTTAGTGTATACATGTTAGTTAGTTAGTTAGTTAGTTAGTTTGTTTGTTTGTTTGTTTGTTTAGGTCAATTTTGAACGACTTCCACGTATCCGATCGATTTAAAATTTGGTACACATATGCATTCCCGATGACAATACATAAATCAATCGTTTTTAGAATTAAATTCAGCCCCTAAGGGGGTCAAACGAGGGAGTAGGGTTTTTTGACTATTCAACGCCTAGGCCAAACCGCTAAAGCTAGAAACTTGGAATTTTGGACGGTAGGTTTCTTTTGTGACGTAAGCACCCACTATATGAAGCGATTTTTCGAAATTCAATCCCCAAGGGAGACAAATGGGGATAAACTTTAGAACGACTAAAAGGAACAAGATAAAATATTAGTAAAAAAAGCTTTATTTAAGACACGTTTTTATATAAAATTTTATTTATTGAAATAAAATGTTGTGATGACAATGAAATATTAACGCTGATAAATTAAGTGATAAAACTGCTATTTTGGAATATTTCACGTTTATTTATGGAAGTTGAAGAAGTGAGAAAATATATTAATAAACATAAATAAGTTGTTTTTTTTTTCTTCCTCTTATTTACTGCTAACTTGTCAATCAGATAGACGGTGATCTTCTATGTGCGTGTGTGTGGGTGTTAGTGGGAAGTGGGTAAGGAGAGTAAGAGGTCGGTTGGAACGACAGACATCACGAACAGAGTTCAATTTCCGTTTAATCGTTGTGACTGTCGTTTCGAAAATAAGGTAAGAACGGACTGCTGAACGTAGCATAGGTACCTATACATGACCGGCCACAAGGCAAAGTGGCGTAAGTACGAAGTTTTGAAGAGTAAATTAATGCTGGCTCGATGAAACGAAAATGTGTAACGTAAAATGCTGGTTCGATGAAATGAAAATGTGTAATGGCTTGGAATGTATCCCCTCTTATCCCGCGCCGGTGTTATATGGTATAGTCTGTATAGATGCATTCGAACGGCAGTTGAGACGATTGTGATAGGTCGTTCGTGAATCGTGATATTCATGCTATAAGGACACTTTAGTGAATGAATTATTGCTGTCAATTTGCCCGTTGGGAGGTTATGTAAGTCGTTTTGAAATGTAGTTGTCATTTTACTAAGCATTTGTGTGATAAAAAAGGGCACACAAATTACGATTTACGATTGTGCTGCAACCGAAGACGTCGTAGAACTATACTTCATAGTTTTATTTTACAATTAATAATTTTTAATACTATTTAATGAGTAATCAAAGTATTCAGTAAATTGAAACTGAAACAATTTATTTTTATTTATTTCATATCAATTCAGCGAAGGTCATGATTTTTCAAACATATTAATCATAAAATGACGTCACATCTGTCAAAATATATTAACATGACATACATGACACAGAACACAAACTATGGCGTAACTATGGTAGTTCGCGTCACATTTTTTGTCACACATTTTTAGTAACGTTTTTTCGTCTCGCATTATTTTACCCCCCAATTTACCGCTGGGACAGGCGTAGTTCTACGTCAAAAAGAATCTGAAGTTTAGCGGGTTGAAACTGCGCGTTTTCATCCCTAGGGATGAAAATTTTCAGGTCGGTTCTCTCTGTTTTTTAGAAGTTGTTAAGAGAGATTGGATCCGCATATAATTTTCGAAAACGTCTTAAGAAAGAGATGAGCGAAATTGAATCCGCATATAATATTCATAAACATCAAAATGACTGACATAACCCTACATAAATCTGATCTAATATTTTTGCGACTTTTTTTGCAGCACGCAAAAAAATTGTAGGTATTTCAAATCGAATTGTCAATACAGTTGTGAAAAATAATATGCAATTACTCGGTATGAAACTTGGCTTTTGCAACACGTGTGGTTGCATGCCCTCGTATCTCGGGCAGCAAACTTCAGACTGGTTGCAAACGCCAAGTTTCTTACCTTGTAATGCAATATACTATTTAAACCACTTTGTTTTGTGAACTACAGATACAGTTTTACAGCTGTAAGCTGAATAGCTGAATACAACATAAAATGGAATTGTGTTCAACAAACTGACTGAACATTCGAACAAGCGGTTGTCTCAATGTCCTCTAAGTCGATTATAAAACAGTCAACACAATAAAACGACAAATAGGAAAAAAAACGTTTTGATTTTACAAATTGAATTACAACGTTCCTTCTCGATGAATCTATTGTATTATACACAATGCTAGGATTGAATCAGCTGAGTTGAAATGTACTACTTGGTTTTATAACGCTTTTGAAAATCGACGGGAAAATATAAAAATTACAATTCTCGGTATAGTCGAGGGTTAGATTAAACACAATCGAGACCTGCATTGTAATTTCTTAGCATTTTGAGCACAAAATAGGGAGTTAATATTATATCTCTAATTTATAATATCAATATGCTAATATAATTAGCAAATAAAAAACGATTTATTACTTCATAAAAACGTTTGCGTATTGTTTTCGTAATTCAATAATTTATATTTTAGAATTTTGATTTTTTTTAACTTAAAATTTGATGCCAAGACGTGTGATCGAATTTTTAAATTTAATCAATATGATTCGATACATTGTTTTCCCATGGATTAAAACTTAACTTCTGCCTTTATTTTTAAAGAAAATACCTATGTAAACAACTAGAAAATGTTAGATCCTGATATTTTATCCCTTGCGTACTTTGTTCTGGGCTTAGTAAACATTGAAACATGAAATATTTAGCGGTTTAAACAAATATTAAGAAATTTGGTGTAATAAATAATTACAATCATTCATCAATAATGTATAAAAGTCAAAGTTGAAACTTTATTAGCTTCGTTTTTTCCGTACGGTTACTCATGTCGAGCGTCACGTCCACGTCCCATCAAAGCGATCGACCAGACCAGTACTCATCGAAAAGCAGCGACGTTATGTTCATTATTCTTACGAATTCGTCTCCATACTGACCAGGGCTCATATTAGTATTACCAAAACTACGCAAATAAAATTATATTCTTTCGGCGATTTCGAGTTAAAAGCGTTTACGGTTATGGCAATAATGTTTCACTTGCACCGTGGTTTCATAAAACCGCATCCTAAGTTTTTTGGTAATACGTTTTCACAACTAATATAATGCTGCATAATTATTAGCTGTCTTTTGAGACAATCTGTAATACAAGGAACTTTAATGAATTATTTTTCATAAAGTATTTGAAATGTCTGTACGGATAACGAAGACAAAACAAAGAAGAGCTGATGCAATACACCTATCACTATGTAATATTTGACACGCGCGCCGAGCCGGGTTGAGAAGTACTGACATTTACATAATATCAAAATGAAGTAAGATAGATAAATATTACATATTAAATTTAGAATGATGTATAATATTTCTAATCTAAGACTTGGAATAATTATAAACAGTTATGTTAACTGTCTTTAACCAACTTAAGTGTTATTTGAGCGGGGCCTTTGTAAAAATTGTCGGTTTTACAGTCGAATCTGTAAGATTGCATACGATCAGGACTGAATTTGTAATTTTAAAGCGTTTTGAGCAAACTTGTGGAGCACAATAATTATAAATAACACCAATATAATCAACACATAATACCTACTGTATGACGAACCTGTTTGTAGTTTTTGTTTTTTGCGAGATTTTGGATATTTTGTATATCTAGACGAGATAATGCTTTTCCAATTTTTTTCGGTATCACACTAAAATTGCAATATCGATTATTTTAATTGGCCACTATATCCGTTTAAGATAAAATCAAAGTTCATGCGAACGGAACCGTGAGCAAAAGCTAGTTAGAAAATAAAAATATTTAATAGATTTGGCCGTTACTTGATGTCTTACATTTTTTTTTAAAACACAGCTTTTTATTCATTTACATTTAAGACTTTTATTTTATCATAATTGTTTGGCACAACACAGTTGCAGTGGCCTTGTCAGGCAAAGATCAACTAGTTTGTGAGAAACAATTGTTACAAAATAAAGTTCTTAAAATATGTAAATGATTAAAACACTGTGTTTTATTAAATTTAAAATGAAAAAAATATTATTATTATTGTAGATTATAGACGCGTCGACAACTCAGGTCATTAGCGTCTTCAACACAACAATTAATACTCCATTTGTGTATTAGAATCTGCCAGCCGGCATACACAAACCGACTGGTACGAGCTCGGGCTCCTGGAACGCCAATTCCCAAAGAACATTGGAATGCAATTGCGAGAACAACTACATTCCAATGTTCCCCCTGGGGGAGAATACAAATATTACTTATTTGTTTATGTAGATACTGTTTATACTTAATATGAAAATCATGTTAATTGCCACCTTTGACTGTATATAAAATTATTTGTGAATGAACAGGGGACGAGCCTGGTGTATAATGGTTAGCGTGCTGGCCTTTGGATTAGACTTTCGTGGGTTTGAATTCAACTTCCGCTCATGGATGTTTTGTGATGTCGTTTTAATTTGATGTAGTTTGTTAATTAAGAAGCTAACGACCTTAGTTGTCGAGCGTCTATAATCTACAATTTGAAAAAAATAATATAATGAAACAGTGAACAGCTAATATTGTTTTGTAAATGGGTTTTATCATTGTGTCTAGAGCCGGATCTTCTGTACACAATTTGTAGGTATATCATCTTATATGGAGCCTTCCTGCCTCCAGGCAATGTTTGTGAACAAGCTAGACCCTTGAAAGGACACAGGGAGCGGAAAAGGAATGTCGGGATGACGTTCAAAGGGGATGTTTTTTAAGTCGTTGTCTTAGAGCAAACGGATAGGGAGACAGACCTCTTAAGTATTCGTACAGATGTAGCCTATCTTGATGATCTTAACAATTGCAAGCTTGCTGCTGAGTGCTGCATGCATTTACCTATATTTTTAAATATTTCATTGTCATTAACATGACCTTGCACTCAAAATATTAAGCAGCGACTGATCAATTTAGCTTGATAATTAGTTTAATTTTTGTTAGGGTTCCGTACTGAAAGGGTGGAACCTTATTGTTCTTACTATTTTGTTTGTCTGTCTGTCAGTCACAATCTTCCTGCTCCTAAACTATACGTTCTGCAATATTGAATTTCACGTAATATTATATTATGTAAATTGCTGGTTCAAACCCAGACAATTGCTAATTTTTTTATTGATTTTATATTTAGGGGGCTTTCGTAATTCAATAAAGAGAGTGAAAATAATAAAAATTTTGAAGATAGCTGTATATATAAGGGTATCTATGAATAGGCCTCATCGAATGGAGTAAGGGTACGGGCACACCGAAGATAACTCGATGAGCACGGTGGAGGTCGGGAACGCATGGTCGATGTTTACATCGATGAGAGAGCGAACTCATACCGGAGAGGCTTCATATCAGTGTTCTTTGCGGTTTCTTAAAGGAAGCACGTTTTTTATTAAAATCACTTCGCCTTGAGTGGTAACACGTGATTATGTGGACCGATGAGCTTTCATTTAACGCGATGCCTAGAGTTCTACCGCGATGAAATAACGAACTATTTATCGATGTAAACAGCGGGGCAAGCAGCGCGGGTGAATTGGTAAAACATCTCTGATTTGTACGGTCTCGTAACAACATGGAGATTTGTTTATCAAAGAGTGACATCGATGTAGCGAGTAGCGACCGCGACCTCGACCTCCACCACGCTCGTCGGGAAATCTTCGGTATGTTCGTACCTAAGAAACGATGCTTTTATTTTATTTTTAGTTCTACGGATACAATATCGTATACCTCGGTCACATTTGGAAACTATATTTAACCTTGAAATCGGTCACAAATAATAGACTTACCTATATCGACGCACATAGCCTAGTAGCTGCGCGTTTTCCTAAATTAAAATAAAACAAATCACAAAAAAAAAGTGTCATCAAAATCGGTTCGGTGGTTTCTAGAAATAAGCGCCTTAGAAACTCGTCAGAGACATGTAGCTGCAAGTACGGAACTTTCTGTGTACGAACCGACTTTCTTTTATTGTCGGTTCTGGGGAAATTATATTTTTTCAGATTGGTGGCTTGAAAAAACAGAATTAACGTACATAATATGGTTGTGAGTAGAACCGCCTTGGTAGAACTTAATTTAAAAATGTAGTTAAGTTAATCATTATTTTATTTATACTTGAAAGCTTTTGAGTAAGTATATACAATAAAATAAAGTTTCACAAATTGATGGTAGTTTTCTGTAGTATGTATCTATCTGTAAAAAGGTATATTCATTTTAAAGTTAATAAAATTGTCCTATTTCGTGATTTAGAAAGCATTAAAGACACGAACAAATTCGTAAACCTAATTTGTTATCGATTTTGTATACCTACTAAAGAATATAAACATTGAACAGAGTTGAATTAACTTGTTTTAATTAAGTTTTATTACTATATTATTACTTATCTTTTGTTCAGCATATATATACTTTATTTTAACTAATATTATATATTTTAACCGATATTATAACTATTTAATATAAATATATTAAATAGTAGTTCTGTCTGTGAGAACCGAGCTGAAGTAAAAACGACTGATATGATTTTAATGAAATTTAGTAAGAACTTCTAGAAGTGACATGCATTTTGTTTCATCTCGATTCGTTAACCATTTCGGTTTGAACGGAATCTTTTTTGAATTTTTTGACAGACGCAATTTTCGCTATTTTCCGCAGCACTGCTGTCGGTATAGTGTGTTTATTTATTTATTGCAAATTATAGACGCGTCGACAACATAGGTCATTAGCGTCTTGATTACATTAAATAACAATACACTTAAAACTAAATGACATCACAAAACATCCATGAGCGGAGGCGGGATTCGAACCCACGACAAGTCTGATCCAGAGGCCGCGATGCTAACCACTGGACCACACTGTCCTCGTTATAGTGTGTTCATAAAGTAACCGTAGTATAAAGTGCTATGAATATGTGCTAGACGTAACCAGTCATTAAATTTTTGCGCGATTTTTGTGACATTTGCTGGATCTGAACAACGTACAATTATTTTCAATTAATGTATAAAATAGTAAGGAGAAAAATTAGGCTAATGGCCGGTTTCGACTTGTCACGTGATCCCTGTTAAATTTTGACAGCTACGCGTTCATTGGTTGCTGTGTTTCGTTACCATAAGAACGCGTCATTTAACAGTGTGATTAAAAAACATCGTGATTAAAATGTACGATAAGCCGGCCATAAGACTTGTGTAAAGGTCAGTTATATATACGAATAAAACTAGAACAGTTCATAATTGAGCGATTGATTAAGCGCCAAAACATTTGGACGTTTACAAAAACTTAAATGCTTAAAACTTCAGAATCACACATCGTGAAACACAGATAAAGTGGTTGCTATCGCAAATTGCATTCCAATGTTTTGTGGGAATTAGCGCTCCCAGGGACCCGAGCTCGTACCAGTCGGTTTGTGTATGCCGGCTGGCGGATTCTAATACACAAATGGATTATTTTTTGTGTTGAAGACGCTAATGACCTGAGTTGTTGACGCGTCTATTATCTACAATTAAAATTAAAACTTCAAAATTTCAAAACTTCAGCCCCGATTTGAGAAATTGTGCTCAGAAAAGCAAGCTCATCCTTCTCATTAATTGTACTGTTTGTAGTTTTTTATGTTTTCTAATTGTTAGAATTAGAATCTAATAAATATACTTACTTAATAATTAAGATTCTATAATATTTGGTGTTTTCGTTGAATAATAAAGTAATTTTATTGTCTGCTAGAGCTACACACAGGTATCTTCTTTTTGAAGGGCGTCGCAAAAAAATTGCGACCTGTATAGGGAGTCGCAGTAAAAAAAAGATTGGGAACACCTAGCGTATACGGTAAAGGTTCCTGGGCTCCCGATCCTATTTTAGAAGTAAAAAATTCGAACAATGAAAGATAAATAATCAAGATAGCAATTTGTCGAGGGTGTATGATTTTATTTACATTTGAAATATTACGAAAAAAATTGAACATGTGAATTTTCTACAAATACTTTCAGTGTATAGCAACATACATGAAAATGTTTTGACATAGCTGTTATTTGCGTGACAGCCATTTTCTTATACACCTTTATATTTTTAGTGTTTACTAGTGTAATGACTAAATTCGGAAATCATTCGTTTATTTATTTGCATATTTTTGTATACGCTTAATTTTTTTAAAACATTGCCGTATACCAGGGTTGTAATATTATTGTTTATTCTAGGAGCATAAAAAAGCTTTTACGTTCCTGAAAATTAAATTAAAAATTCTATAAATCGATGAACAATCCATGGTGGGAAACTTTTTATAACAAAAAAGCAATGTTGTAAGTCTATAAGGCTTGTTTGCAGTGACCCTTGTGATAGACTGTCACAATACCATATGGATAAATCTGTCACATATGCATCGTTGGCTGCACGTGAGTAAAAAATATCACAAAAAATCACATTGTGTGTACTGTACGTTCAATAAACCCGTTGTTTACGTGTTAGTTTTAAGATGATTTTATAAGCATACTACTGTTTATTATAAACAGTTTGTTAATGTGTTTACTGACGCCCACCATAGAAATTTTCAGCTATAGTGACTCGGTGAAATGCCACGGAAGTTAAACTTGTGGCGTGCAGTTTTGCAGGCCCTATCTTATGCTATATTCAGTGTTTGATTAGCTGTAAAAAATTAATATAATATGTCTTCGGATTCGAATCTGATTTTTTGTTGCATTTTTATACATAATTTGGGAGTCCGGGTCGGTATTCACTATTTTTTTTAAATTTAATTTTGATATTTTTTTCTGGTAATCTTTATATTTAATTTGAAAATGTGAGAATCGGTTTGAGTATAATAATAAATTGAAAAGGAAGCCTTTCCCGATCCAGAAAAAATTATTTCAGCTATATAAAAAAAGCTTACAATGTGTACACAATAATAGTTACATCAATGCCGAATTCGGCTTTAGGTAGCAGAAATACCATGTGTTAATTTTTTGGCATTCTTTCAACAATTTAGGAACTAAAAGCCTATAACGACAAACAAACATAATATGAAGCTTTTCGGGTACTGCTTTTATGGACATTACTTGAAAATGGCTCTATTTTGATAAACCTTGGTACAGTCTATAAACATTATCAATATTGGATTGGAATTCAACCTTTGTATAGTGTACTAGTACTTGTTAAGTAGTGTCCTATTTGAAAACATTTAACATAATGATTGGTGAAAACATGAAAAACACTTCTAAAAGAATTTTTTCGATAACCAAATAATCGTTGATAGAAAATTACAGTAATTTCACTTAAACCTTTTTAAAGTAGAAAAATGTGAAACTGTTTTAAAATAAGAAATAAATAATATCTTTAGTAACAATTTTTAACAGTTGTTTGTAGTCTAAATTGATGATACTTTTTTAATAAAATTTTACGATCTATTTCGAGTAAAAAAAATCGAACGCCTATGAATATGTTATTTATAAGTGGCGATTAATCATTTTTAGATAGTTGTAATAATCGTTAGATTTCTTGAACGCAAGGTATAATAACTCTGTTTACGGAAATGTTAAGTAAGTAAAAAATTAACATTCATATTTATTCATCCGTTGTCGGTACCCGCTGTATAAGTTATTGATGGATATATTGATGTATCAAGACAAAACAACGCAACCGTCAAAAATAACGAACTGACAGAAAGGTTATATCGCATACAGCTGGGGGCGTATTAAAAATACAGTCAGTGTATTTTTATTTTTAATAAATTTAAAATATATATTTTTGTCATAATTTCAAAATTTTAATGACTAGGTATGGTTAAAGTGTGAAACTTCGTCATTTTAAGTAAATAATGCTAAATTTGGTAATTTTAAAGCTAATCTAGAACACTGGAATGTAGTTGTTCTCGCAATTGCATTCCAATGTTCTTTGAGAATTGGCGTTCCCAGGAGCCCGAGCTCGTACCAGTCTAATACACAAGTGGATTATTAATAATGTTGTGTTGAAGACGCTAATGACCTGAGTTATCGACGCGTCTATAATCTACAATAATAATAATAATAATAAAAACTCACTATCGCTCGTTTTTACACACTAGATATACAATCTACTATATTATTTTACTTGACGTTTAAATGGCAAGTAAAATAAACATAATTGAAAATAAAATAGAAACACTAAATTAACCATATACCAACCCTACATAAATACCTAAATTATGTCATGGCTCATTCTGATCCAATCATTTTTTCCCAATGCTAAATGTCCTACCTTACCTGTTTACATACTCTATAGAATATATTTTCGATTAAGTATTGATTGATTAATTTGTTTTCCAGTCTACATATACTTATAAGAATCATTGCTCGTCTTATGAATTATTTCCTCAACTCGAATGAGGTATATTAAGCCTCAGAATGGTACATGCACTGAGATTGTATTTTATATTCAAGGCGTACAAATTACTTAACAGTTGTGTTGGTGTGACAATTTGATTTGAAAGGAGATTTGCAATTACGTAAAGTAAATTACATCGTTTTGCATATCACATATATTTTATTTATAGTATTATAGACTATAGAGTACTATGTCTCAAAAAATTGTTTCGATTTTGTATGCAATTATCTCAGAAACTAGTGAACCGATTTCAAAAATTCTTTCACTATTTAAAAGCTTATTATTTCCTGAGCAAAGGCCATATATTATAATTATGCTACGAAACGTCAAGGGGAATGGAACAGTGAGCGAAAATGTAAAGCAAGTCGGAATATCCTAACTAATATTATAAATGCGTTTGTTTATTCCGCTTTCATGCCTCAACTACTCAACCAATCTCTGTGAAATTTTGCACACAGGCTGCTTCCGCAATGGAGATGAACATAGGCCATATTAACTAGCCGGCCCGGCTTCGCTGGGGTGAAAATCGAGGGTAATCTCAGAAGACCGATTTCTCCGTAACTATACTGAACAGATTTTGTTCCGGTTTTCACGATTAGATAGATTGATTCACGAAGACGGTTTAGATGTATAATTGAAACTGGCCGGCCCGGCTTTACCCGGGTGAAAATCGGCGATAATCTTAGAAGACCGATTTCAAAAATGTTTTCATTGTTTGATAGGTGATACACTGATACTTTGCTTTAGAGCATAGACTATTATAACTGGCCGGTCCGGATTCGTCCAGGTGAAAATCAGCGGTATTCTCAGAAATTACTGAACCGATTTCAATTTTTTTTCACTTGTCGATAGGTGTTACTTTGCTTTAAGACATAGGCTACAATAACTGGAGCGAGCGAGCGTGACTAATGTATTAATAAATCATAAATTCATAACACCCAGGCGAAGCTGCACCGCAAGTACGTAATATATTATGCTTGAATGTATGACCGCGATTATGTCAGGAACTAGTAAACTGATTTAGATGAAACTTTTACCGTATTATTTACGATTGTATGATGCAGGACGATTGATATTTTTGTTATCCTATTATTCCTAATCATTTTTTTTACAAATTTGAACTTGATGATATTTTATAATAATAGTACCTATACCTTGATGTTGGGTGGAAGGAGATGGACTGTCTTTAAAGATATAATCCAAATTTTGTTAAGCACAGAGATGAGAGAAATATCTCCGGTCTCAATCTCAAAAAACTATGTATATACTTATTTACCACCGTATGTGTAAGTATATTTGTGCTCATGTGTACAGGACTATATAGGTACAGCGGTGAAAAAAAAATTAAATTAGTAAAAAAAAAATTTTTAATAGAAGATGCTTTTTATTGAGAGGCTCTAGAAAGCAGAAAATAAAAAATTAATCTTCCAAATTTTTGAATGTTTAAACATTTTTAAAAAACATTCGAGACCAATATTCAAGAGTATATTTTGTTGGTTAATCATAAATTTTGCTATAAGTTAATAGTAGTTCTCTGGGGTCTCGAATGCTTTTGAAAATTTTTTAAACATTTAAAAATTTGGAAGATTCATTTTTTATTTTCTGCTTTTTAGGGCTTCTCGATAAAAAGCATCTTCTATTAAAAATTTTTTACTTTAATTTTATTCTGTACTTTTTAGTTACAAATAATTCACTACTTTTTAATAAAAAAGAAAAAATGTGTTTTATTTGTAACTAAATGGTTCCATGAAATTTCTTGACGGTTCTATGAGGGATCGAACCTACGACCTTTGGATTAGAAGTCCAACGCGCTATCCTCTGCGGCAAAGGGACTTGTTGCGAGTGGTAGACTAATCGCACCATGTCAAGATATACATAATACAGTGTAAGCGTGACATCAATACACAAGGACAAACATGATTTCAATAAAAAGGATCTAAAAATTGAGCTTTCAGAAAATTTGCCGGTTATAACGTAGAAAAAAATGTGCCAACTCTTTTAATTAACCGTTTTTTTTCTAACATGGAATTTTGGAATTTGAACAAAACTACAAAAAATCTTTGGTAAAATTTAAGTCTTTTAGTTATGTACTTATATTTCAGTTTGGAAATAATAAGCAGTGACAATACACTAATACTTCACAATGCAATATTAGCGCCACAGTTTTTATGCATGGGACGGGTATACTTTGCATTGTTTCATTGCTTTTCCGCTCCATTAAGTTTGTTAGGAACTATTTATGAATTACTGACTTGAATTTTCGAAGTAGACTATAATAGGTAATAAAAATATGGCTTTACGTACGTGGTACGTGTATCGTGGGCTTTACCAAAGTACATTTGACATCAGCGCGGCGTCACACGCTGGTTAATTAGCACATAACTTTAATAAATTATTGCTCTGCAATGAATCGTTCAATGTTTCTCAAGCCCCGCCCCCCTGGCATAAATAAAGTACTGTAATATTGGGATCCGTCAGATAGGTGGAGCTTCAAAAACATGGCGCAGACGGAGGGAAATTTCATATACGGGGTATACTTTTGCGTGTAATTTTATGATTTTTAAAGTGATAAGAAATGATAAATATAAGTGCAATTTGTGATTGGGCCGGTGCGAATCCAAAACAAGGAATTTCGTTGAAGGAGAACGGATTCTCAAAGCCGGGCATATTATCAAATGTCGGAAATATAACGAGAAAAATGCATGCAAAATGAACTGTCAAAAGTAGTAATCTTTACGACATATTGCTTAAAAACATCAAAATTAAAAGAAAATCTCCACGAAATTAATCATCCGCGTTCAATGCGCTTTTAAGGCTGGGTTAGGTGAATAATGTAAACACATAACTGCAACATAATAAGTTATATTGTAATAAGTAGCTAAGTTACTAACCTCAAAATATTTGTATACGAAGTTAATCCTATAAATTTGTTAATCATCAGGGATTCAACTATTTTAGTGCAGTATGATAACAAGTACATCTTATTATTACTATAAAATATTTTTTTAATTCATAAATACAGTTTTCCCACATTTCATTAGAAAATAATTCTCTGTAAAGTAAGTTTTACAAGGCAATAACTGACAGTGTTTATTGCCATGATAATATTAGAAAACGTCGCGAATTCCATTTTCGATAAACTTTTTGTTTATTTTACTTGTTTTATTTTTGTAATAAACAATTTCATGATTAATTTGCACTGTTAGCATGTAAAATTTTCCCTCGTTTGAGTACAATTTTCTGCCACCAGATGTCAGATGCTCATTTGACGGACCCCAATCCTTTATATTTTAATGTTTATGTATCTATCTATTGTTAAAATAACACTCAGGCATACCGAATTACAATTTTATTTGTAAATTGTAAGTACCTATATGCCATTTAAAAAAATTGTTAAATTGTGTTTTAAAGACCACCAACAGCTAAGGTTATTTGGGCCTAGTACCAATACATATTTTCAATTCATTATTTTTTTTTTAATAATAAATTGAAAATCCAATTGACACTTTTACCAGCTCTCGGGCTAGAACCCGGGAACTGGGGACTTGTAATAGAGGAGCCATAGCAACGCCATGTAAACAACAGCTTGGCTACACTCTCGGCTATTCTCAAGCCCTATATGCCATTTAGAATGTAATTGTGTGGTATCGGTTTCTTAAATTGTAAACTTTGTAACATTACTGTACATACATATAGGTATGTTGTCATAATATTCTCTTCTGTGCGTGGTTCGTAGCTACGACAGCGCAGTTGAACGCGAATTCATAATGTAAAATCTTATTTGCGTGAACTGCTTCGTGTTAACCCATCAAGGACCATGCATTTTCTGACTCAAAACGTTTGTTAACATTTTTAATCTACTTATTGAATGTAAAGGAATTTTGATCTCAGATTAATGTAATTTACATTTATTTAACCTTCTTAACAATCCTGGATCACTTATGTGTTTTTAGAAACACAAGTTACCTAATATGAAATTTGTGTTTCTAAAAACATTCAACAACTATGAGGATAACTAGGTTTCCAAATAGCTGAAATTACAAATAATCAAATTTTTTTGTGTTATTAAAAATCGAAATAATTACAAAGGTACTGCATACCCTGAATTTTAAATTAGCGTAGATATAAGGAAAAATACGATTAATGGTGCTATGTTCAATATTGTATGATCATGTGATGTAAGAATTTTTTGTCACTTTCTAACAAATCTAACATTACGTAAGTTAAAGTGAGACAAAAGTTTAGCAGTGCTGTAAATTCATTGGTCACATGGAATAGCACCAAAGATGTTGTTTTATTTGCGAATCTTACGAAAAAAAATTATGTGTATTGTGTAAACATCCTTACGTTGGCCGTGAGCGTTTCGGTGTAAGAAAATCTTACGAATTCACTCTAGCTTGAGATATATTGCTTTGGGGGGGGGGAGTCGTAAGGATGCATTTACACATAAAAAATTCACAGATTTCGCAATCCTTGCAACCATCGAGGACATTGGAAATGATAACAGCATATATGAAACATAATTAACTGTTTATTATACACACAATATGTATCAATGCACTGTTTAGTTTTGTCAGGAATAACCCTATTATTTTTCTGTTATATACGCGTTCACTTTTGCTTGATTACTTAACTTTTAAATGGATTTTTCTACAGTATTTATTAACATTTGCTCAAAAATAACACCGCAGATCATCGCAAATACCTGTCAATTAACTAGACATGATATAAAACACATTTCGAAAAAATTGCACTTGTTCAATTTTGCATGATTGCTCCTCACTTGATCGCGACACCGTTGTCTTTTGGCCTTGAACGAAAACTCGTAACTCTGCCCCCATATACGAACATAAACATTTCCAATGTTAAAAATTCTGAACCCAAAAAGTATTACAAAAATCCTTTCGAAAATATCACAGAATAACATTTCGGAAACACTGGGATTTATCCTGAAAATATGACATGTCCAAAAATTATTGTATGTACGATTTATTAGTGTATTTGCCATATGGCACATACACTATTGGCGTCGGTCGGATGGCGGGACCTAGGGGTCGGACCAAAATTTCTCGACGTTTCATAGCCTCCTGAACACTTTGGCACCAATTTTGGAAATGTCTGATTTGATATATGTATATATATATATATTTATATATATATATGTGGCGGGCAATAACTTTCGAAAGAGTTAATTGATTTTGACGAAATTTGGTAGGCACGTTGAAATCCATCACCGCACGAAGCCTATTTAAAATGGGCCCAATCGGACCATTTTAAGGGTGGTTTTTAGGGGTTGAAAAATGTTTTTGGGCCCAAAAATGCCGAAAAAATTGTCAGAATCGTTTCAAAATTGAAATTTAACCCTTTAGTAACGATTAAAATGTACTGCTAAAATTTTAATAAAATCGGCCCGACAGGACCGGACTTACAAATTTTATGAAAACACTAGTTTGCGGATAGTGCTTTACTTACTGAAGGGTGTATTTAATTTGGTACCGTAGGTTGCATTGATAAAAATATTGAAATTAAGAAAAAAATATTATTTTAAGGGATGTATTAAGGGGTTAAATTTTTTATTTTGTCCAAAAACAAATTTAAGTTCACATAATAAAGCCACAATGCCTGTATTAGCAAATACACTATATTGTCGGCAGGGTTTGGCACTGCGACCCGAGTTTTTATTTACTAGTGAAGGTAATTAATGGGTCAAGATGGAGCTCCACCATCCTGGAACCCGGATTCCAGTTTATTCTATTGCATACATCCTTACCACCACCGCTCGCTGTCTGGAAATGATGTAATTTTGCAAACCAAATTTTATTCTTTTCGGAACTGATTACGTCCTTTTACCGCTTCACTCGCATTTTTTCAATTTTTTAAGGATAACTATTCTCTTGCGATGTTTTGAATTTTTTACATTTTCTAATATCATTTAAATATTTTAAAGTTTGTAACAAAAAAGCGAATAAGAAAATTGTATTATAGTTACTCTAACAAAAAGCTTCTCAAACTTTTTTTTCCAGCGGCTATTCTTATCTGATATAACAAATTTCGAAGACAACAATTTTAGGTAATAAATATTCCTATACCTAATTTTTTTCTGAAAACCTGTAACATAATATTTTGCTGTAGGTACTATATTATAATATACACTGTAATAATTAGAAGTTATGGCAATAAAAAAAAATTTAAAAATTGAGCCGATATTACAATTTCCCTATTTATGTCGGTAGTAAATGCTTAAACAAAAAAAAAACCTTTTTTTGTTTATTGCATCTTTTTTGTGTTTCGTGCAAACTAAACACTTATGGAATCACTTCCCGTCCGTCCGTCTGTCACAAGCGATTTTCTCTGAAACTATTTGACGTAAAAATTTAAAAAAAAATCATGAACATTAAGAATATGGTCTAAATTGAACGAAAATTATCAGGATTGAAAAATTCTAGCGCAATCAATGTTATAAACAATTTATTATTTGATGAGTTTAGTTTAGTTTTAGTCTAATTTAGTTCAGTTTTTGCTGAGGACGGGAGCATAGCTCTCGAAATGGCATCCAACAAAAAAATTTAAATGTGATTTTTTATTGTTTTGAAATGTATATCTAAAAGACTTCAAAAATATAAAAAGTTAATTATTAAGTCATTTGTTTTCCAGTCAGTAATTTCAATTCTGTATATTTGTAACCAATATTCCGCTGTCAATTCATTAGACCCATAAGTACATGCTTTTTTTGTCCGAACGAATCAACTTGAAGTTTAATGAATAGGTCGTTTGAGCCTAACCCAACACCTTACTACATCATGGCCGGTCATCTGGGAACGCGTGAGGTTACTAGAGGCGGAGTACTATGTTGGGATTATACAGAAATGAATGTATAAAATGTTCTAAGAAGTAGAAAATCTTAATGACTAATTACGTTATTAAATTAACGTTAAAAACTAATTATGTTATATGTATAGTGACGGTACACAATTTCTTGTTTAGGTTTTTTTTATTGCCTTTACTAATGGATTCATTAACGGACTTATAATCTCGACATTCTTAAATAATGTTATAGGTTAAGTCTGAAACATTAAAATTTTAATGTTTTTCATTTAATATCGCCGTTTACTTAATTTAAAATTGTGTAAAATAAATTATTATTTTTTTGTATATGTACATTACCAAATGGTTATACATAATATAAGTGACTGTTTGCTTAAAATGTTCGTGATGTAAAATTTAAGACAAAACTAAAGTTCTTATTTTGTTGGCATTTTTTTAAAATTTTGTTTTTAGTAACATTAATTGTATTAAAAAATGCTGGAGTATTTTTCAGTACTTAATGATAATAGACGCTAAAGCCCTTAGTCTAGACAAGACAAGACTTTCAAAGTTTTGTCTTGTCTTGAAATATCAAGGCTTCACTAAGTCTAAGTCTAGATTAAAAAACTCTTGTCTTGTCTAATATCAAGACTCTAGATTATTTTCAAGAGTCTAGAATCTAGATTAACCGAGTGGTTTACTTTACCTACTACTACTTAGTTTATCTAGATTCTTGAAAATTATCTAGAGTTTTGGCAAGAGTCTTGATCTAGATAAAGCAAGTCTTGTCTTGTCTTGAAAATTTCTAGACTTTTGCAAGTCTTGTCTTGAAAATGTAGACAAGACAAGACAAGAGTCTAGAAAGTCTAGATCTAGACGGAAACACTTATACTGTCTACAATACCTATGCGTATCCAATAGTGAATTTAATTATTTACATTGAAAGATGCTGCAGAAATTAAATCTAAAATTGGTTTCTACGTTGTTTTTCGGCCTTTCTGTAAGTAGATCAAAAAATTATATAGATAATTTCAATATTTTTTTTACTTTAAATAAAAGAAATTAAAGAAAATGACACACTGTAGGCCACAAACATTTTACTTAGTTCTAAAATCGAAAGAAACTTACCCAATTGTCCGCATGTTTATAAAATTTAGTGTAACATTTTCTGTAAGTACTTAAGCTGAATTTGAAGAATAAATTTTCTACATTTGTGAAACGTTGTACTTATGGGCTTTGTTGTATGTCTACGTGTATAAATTTTAATTTTTCCCTTTCCTTTCCTAAAGTATTACCTATTTTCATAATTTTTGACTACGAAAGGATAATTAAAATCTATTTGGTAGAAGCTTTATAAATACTTTTACAACATACTAGTTTTTATTCGCGGCTTCTGTCATTTTTTCCCGCAAAGCTCGCATTTATGTCGGAAATCCTGAGACTTCGCTCGCGATAAGTTCGATTTTGCAGGAATATCTTAACCTAAGCGTAACTGGATAAAAAGTGCCCACGTAGATTTGTTGTCAACAATTTATACTGTATCAACTTTCATCAAAATCTGCCAAACCGTTCTCGAGTGATGATGATAATAGATTAACAAACAACACTTCTCCCCCTCCCCCATCTTTTGCATCGCGCAAAAACCCACAAGAAAACGAAATTATAGACGGAAATCTCGTTCCTCTTTTTATATATTGGTATATTGATTTACGAACAGTGGCGTACGGCTCTAGTACTATTTCCATAAATTGTTAAATTACAGTGTTACTTATAACGAACACTGGTTGTGCAGTCAGTAAATCAGGTTGTAAGATAATTCATCGCGCGCCACTGGCAGTAGATCAACGCACGTGTGATAATAACATCGTATAGAATGCGTTCTATAAATTATTCAGTACGTACTCGGCTCGTAACGACTAGTACCTACGGTATAGAGTTGTAGGAATCTCAGTGTTGCCAATCTTTGTGGTCTGTGGACATAAAGATTGAGTAAAAAAATCACTAAATGCAAAAAAGCTTCCTTCATACTTCTTTTAAGATGAAACGAGCTGAACGGTATATTTTTAGCAGAAATCTCATGGAAAACGTATATCCTTCAAAACTTTCACCTACTTAAGTTAGCCTAGTCAGAAGACATGTAACAAGTTTCGTGAAAATCAGTTCGCAGCTGGTTTTGCATGATATTCCAGCAAACAAACGATATCGGACAGTTTGTATGTGGATAATAAACAAATTTTATTTAGAAGAGAGACACCCAATGACGTCACGTTACAGTGCAATATCAGAAAAATTTAATCCGTCGCCGTCGGTACTCAAATCCGAAACTTCCAGATTCGCGCCGGCTGAGTTATCAATTATTTCTACAGTGACATGTCAAAATGTTCCTTTTGTTTCTTATATAAAGCAATTGTAAACGTACTTTCCACTTCATGCGAGAGCAAATTTTTAAACTTGTAAATATTCTCACATGCGAGAGCTAATAATAATGGGTGAATATAGTAATGACATTTTCCACTTGTTAGGTTGTAATATATTATGATCAAGAGTCATAGAATGGGTAATTGTTCTACACCGTCAAAACCAATTAATAGGAAATAACCTTAAAAATTTTATTTTTTCCAATCTTGTTATTTTTTGTAGGATAAGATATATTTATCAACAGCTTGAAATACATTGGAGAGTCAGACAATATTAATAACATAATAATAATAATTTATGACTAAATATTAAAAATTTCAAAAAATCTTCGGCGCTGTAGAAGCAGTTCTTGAGGGAGATTTAACGTATGGATCGCGGTTGTACTGTCTGTCGTCCAAATTATGAATGGAAAAAAGTAGATCTAAATAAAGCCTCTTTAGAAAGTGAAGCTCAACAGATATAATGAACATTGTATTCCAAAAGTTCTGTTCCTAGTTTTAAGAACGGTCTAAAATTATCAATTAATAAATATTTCATTAATAAATAATTAAATACTAACGACAAACACATTCTGTTAGACCACATTTTGTAATCATTTGAAATAGTGACAAAATTATCGATTTGGCAACACTGAGAAGGACTTGAAAGTATATAGTGACAGAATGTAGTGTCATTGTGCCTACGTACATCGATTCTTGCCTTCTTCCCTCCTGCAGGAACCTGGAAGCTAAAGCTGTACGCCAACAGGACTAGTGTATCTGTCGAAACGTTAGTTCGATATTTAAAATTGTTGACGTCTTATGCAGCCCTCGGATGATACATTTATTAGTGTATTTGCCATAATATGGCACATACACTATTGGCGTCGGTCGGATGGCGGGACCTAGGGGTCGGACCAAAATTTCTCGACGTTTCATAGCCTCCTGAACACTTTGGCACCATTTTTGAAAATGTTTATATATATATATGTATGTATATATATAATTATATATATATTTTTATATATATATATTTATATATATATTTATGTGTGTACACGATAACTCTCGACAGACCTAATCGATTGAAACGAAATTTGGTACACACATTGGAACCCATCACCGCAAGAAGCCTATTTAAAATGGGCCCGATTGGACCATTTTCAGGGTTGTATTTAGGGGTTCCAAAAAGTTTTTGGGCCCAAAAATACCGAAAAATTTATCAGAATCGTTTCAAAATTGAAATTTAACTCTTTTGTGAAGATTAAAATGTGGTGCTAAAATTTTAATAAAATCGGCCCGACAGGACCGGACTTTCAAATTTTATGAAAACACTAGTTTGTTGATACGGATTTACTTATGGAAGGGTGTATTTAATTCGGTGTACTGATAAAATCCATGTCTAATATTGAAATTTAGAAAAAAATAATTATTTTAAGGGGTTAAATTTTTTATTTTGTCAAAACACAAACTTAAGTTCACATAATAATGCCACAGTGCCTGTATTAGCAAATACACTAATTGTCGGCAGGGTTTGGCACTGCGACCCGAGTTTTTTATTATTAATGTCGGTATTGTCACCTTCATTATTTATTTAGGCCTTTAATATTAATTGCAGTCCTTATAACTTCAATAATATATCAATATCTGGGTGCCGAGCTTTGCTCGGATGAGTTCAATAAAAATAGTACTTGTATGCTGTGAGATATTATTTTCTCAGAATATTATTCCGAAACGAATTTATTTCTGAAACATAATTTAAAATAATTGTTTCTGTTAAATATTTTAAATACCTATGTGTATTTTTAAGCGTAAAAACTAAGCATCAACTTGAATCAAGCATTTTTTCCTGTAAATATTACTTAGGTCGCCATTTTCAAATCTACCGCCGTTATTGTTTTGTTGACTGAAGAACTCGCAAAAACTGATTTTCATAGATTGAATATCTTGTAAAAATGTTCGAATCAGATGAAATTTTGCTTGGCCGTTGCCGTTTCAATAATCCATTTTTAAACATTGATTCCAAATATCAACTTTATTGAAGTACTTTTTCTCTGTGATGTCATCTTAGCAACTTCCAGTAAATTTCAAATATTTTTTTTGCATAGGAGGTACCTACTGAAAAACTCACAAAAATCGATTTTCGAAGAAATAAAATTCATATTATATCTTTTAATAACAAACGTCAGACTATAAACCTGCGCAAAACTTTTTTGCATGCATCTTCACCATAGTTTTTAAAAATCAATGTGTTTTGATATACTGCATGCCTGCGGCGCTAGAAGTGCGGCCCTTCGGGCCGCCGTGCAAATTTTTAGGCAAAACTTTTTTGTATGTATCTTAACAATAGTTTTCAAAAATCGATGTGTTTTTACAGACTCGCGGCGCCAGAAGTGCGGCCCTTCGGGCCGCCGGTTTGTCATTATTTACATATTGTACAAGACACTTCTTATATTAGTGTTCATTTACAGTTTTAACTCTTGTGATATATTATATAAAATCTATGTAGAAATAGGCTTCGAATCGATTTGACAATTGACCGAGTTATAAGTAAAAAACCCCTTTTTTTAATTGCTCCTCTCTGGGACCAAAATTCCTACCTAGATCGATTTCTCGCCCAAAAAATCCTCATTCTGTAAATTTCATCAAAATCGTTAGTCGTTTTTGCGAAAAAAAAGTCTAGGTAAGATTATACGTCATACTATATTTAACGTACATATACATATTTTATATAGCTAATATAAAAATAACATACCTATTTATTCAAATATTAGCTAAAACTACTTACATAATTATGTTTAGATTTTATTGTTGTTATTTTTTTACTTTTCAGATAATTACTGATTATTTTAATAAGTTAAAGATTGACTGTCAAAGTAATTTCGACGTAAATAATGAAAATAGTTTGTTTTTTCCAAAGCCTACTCACAATACGACACTGTTTTATGACGTTAAAAAAACTGTTTTTTAAAATGATAAAATCGATAAGAAAACGAATTTTTCCAGGGATGAGACCTAGCTAGATCGATTTTTTGCCCCCCGAAACCCCTTTTCGGTAAATTTGATCAAAATCGTTAGAGCCGTTTTCGAGAAAATATTTATATAGGTACATAGAAACATATATACAAGATTTACTCGTTTAATAATATAGGGGGATTTACAAATAAATAAAATCGCAACTTAAATATCGTCATTTTTAGAATTTTTTAGGGTAACTGAAAAAGTATTGAACCGATTTTGACTTTTATTGTTATGTAGTGTTTGTTATATACAACGGAGACTTGAATAGATATATTATAATATTTGTATCACGCTCTGTTTAAAGAGGTTGAGACAGCAGTAACCATATTAACGCGCAAAAATCTGCGGGTAATAAATATATTGTCTTATTGCGTTGAGTGATGAACTCTTTCACTCAACGCTTATTGGCAATAAATATTGATAATCTAAGGGACCCCTTTAGATTCATAGTATGTTGGTGACAAACATGTAGAACGTAGGTACAGCGAGGGATATTAGCCTTCGTATGCTTCATAACCTCCATAATGTCATAATATTATGGTGCTGGCAGAAAACTTCCACGTTTCAAGTTGACCTTTTTGGTTTAATCCTATTTTAGAAAAGATCAATAACCGAAAACGAAAAACTGATCTATTTTATTTAATTTTCCTTTTATAAAAGATAGTACCGTATGATTTGGTCTATACCAAGTAAATGCATGGTGTTGACAAAGCTTCCGGAGCACTACGACTAGACCTATACTGAATTAACCTTTGTAACAAAATTCATTACTTATACTTGCCGACCGACTAACAGGGATAGATTTATGTATTCAATTCATTTCCCTTATTGTAATTTCGTATATTAAATATTATGTGTTATAGGAAAAATAATTGTAGGCAGGCATTAAAAGATAAAATACTAGCCCGCGAATGAAGTACCGGTTGTTAATTTTTTCTTAAAATCATAATAAATCCTCATAACTAAAATAATATTAATGTCGATATTTCGTAAACATCCATGAGTTGCGTGCAAAAAGAAGGTCAATAGTTATTGACGAATGATGAATATTGCGAGGGAACCCACGACAACTTAATAGTAAACATAAGAAATACAATCAATATGATTGATTTAATTTAACTTAATAGTAGTCGTATGTGCCAATAGGAGAATCTAGCTGCTAGCCGAATATATTTTGATAACAAAACATAGTTAGTATTAGGTACACTTTCCTACATAAATCCAAAATCGTCCGTGGACATCAGGAGTGTGCGCGGTAAAGACTAAAGATGCTATTGTTCCAACAGCCGTCTTACCAAATCCCTGTTTGCTGACAATCAGTAAAGTTTGCGGATTGTCTTTTGGTCAGAGGCACGCGCATTAGATAATTCCTGCGATCGTGTCAAACTGTGGTCGTGGACATCGTGTGTTGCAGCATAGACTGTACTGTAGAGGATTCAAAAAAAGTTTTTGACGTTACCTGTTTTGTTTTTTGACGTACTGTAAATATCGCGTTAGATGTTCCTACAAACAAGCTTGAGATTAGTTTCAAATTTGTCATGTTTAGCGCATGCGTAAGGAAAAAGTCAGAAACTTATCAGGGACAAATTCGTGACTGCCTGTAGGACAAACCTATTGAAATAATTGATAATGTAAGTGTACTCTATGCATTGAATGAATGTCAGAAAACAAGAAATCAGTGTTAAATATCTAGGTACTTGTTAACAACTTTGATGATAGCATCGTTTACTCTATGTCTTAAGAGCGTGGCGCTGTAACGTGTCTACAACACAAGTATTATTAAGTTCTCATGTCGGCTCGACTACTGAATAATCGATAGAAAGTAAACAAAAATGCTAATGAAAAGACAATAAACATTAAAATAATATGTGTACAATATACCACATTATGTTCTACTTCACTTTAATCTAAGATAATTTATACAGATTGTTTCCTAATACTTTACAGTAAGATTTTATCGAAATTTTTTTCAACCTCCTTGTTCAGCTGTCAATTGTTTTTAAGTTATGTGTAGGTAACTGTCGTCATATTCTAATTTGAATGTTTACACATCTCTGGAGAATAGTGATCTACTGTTTTTTGTTTCTGGAAAAATAAAATAATTCATTTTAACTTCGGAACAGTAGCTATAGAAACAGCATATCAATCGTTGATTGTATAACATAGTCTTAATAATTACTCTTTATGTCGTGTTGTGTGCCTTTTTTCTCCACACGTCTCGACTGGCTTCAGTTGTACAGACCTACAAGCTGTGATATGCTCCTTCTATAGCTATCTCTGTTCTGAGATTTTAACAAACTTTAAAAAGGGATCTCAATTCGACGTGCATGTATGTAGTTATGTATTTATGTATGTGCGCTATTATCCCAGGAACTACTAGACCGATTTGAATTAAACTTTTACCATATTGTTTGAGATTCAGTAAGAGGAAAGACCTTAGACTAGTCGCATTATTCCGGATTTATCCGGGCAACCTGAAATAAAATAAAATACAAGGAAACTAAAAAGTGTGAAATAAAAATTTTTTTCACTTCTTTTTACCTTCCCTACCCATTCAAATAGAAACTGGCGTAAATAAACCACAATATGACTAAAATAATAGAGAAATAACTGCGCCGACTTCTAGTTGACTGTAAGTAGGGAAGAAGATTGTAAAACGAAGAGAAAAAATATTATAAAGTGAAACTTTTTAGCATCGTTTTTTTCGTTCGGTTACGCATGTCGATTGTCACGTCACTATACAATTAGATACCTATAGCATAATATAAACAGCCGCACATTGAACGGCTATTGAACGCTCATTTCGTACGCAGAAAGTCGCTGGTTCGATTTCCGTGGCCACCATTATTTTTTTTGTTATTTTTACAACTATATTCCATATTCCACGTGATATTTATTTATATATATTTTTCAATTATTTTAAATTGTTTATTTTTAACGTAGCGAGATGTGTACTTTCCACGTAAAAAATTATATACTTTCGGCTATTTCGGATTAAATAAGCATTTAAGGCCATGGCAAAAAAGTTTCACTTGTACCGTGGTTTCATAAAACCGCACCCTAGTTTTTTTCAAATCGGTCAATTTCTTTTAAAATTATTTTTATTCTTGCCCTTTCATTTGAGATATAATAATAGGTATGAAGCTATTTGAGTTTTTGAAGTTGTGGCAGGTAGGGAAGACGTGTTGAGTTTTAGTTCGGCGGTTTTTATGAACGTAAATTGCCCTTTTTCTACTAAACAAAACAGTGCATGTCCCATCCCGATATCGTTTATGACTCCCAAGATATCAAGGGTGGTATCTTTTTAAGTGAACATTCTGTGTATAAGCTTTAAGAGGCCGGTACACTATACGTGACTTCTTTATAATTTTTGCGTTGCATGCAAGGGTCTCCATACTTTCCGAGGGTTTCATTCAGTTTTTATGACTGTTCTGGTTTTAAGAAAGAAAAATCGAAACTTTTAATGGTTCTGATTGCATAGTATACTTGCATGAAATTTTTAAGCGCATTTTTATTATGCTGCAGAACGAATATGCATATGTCAATTTGATCAAAACTAAAATCTGAGCAATAGTGGCGTTACAGTTTCTATCTTTGCATCGCATTGTTTTGTTACTTATTTTAATAATTATAACTAAACTGACCCTGCACTATGGGTCAATTTAAGTAAGTTCTGGCCAAAAATAAGAATGATTGGATTTTTGCGACTTCCATGAAATAGATAAATGCCTGGGTAATTTGTGAAAATAAAGCTTGTTGTTGAAGGTATATAAATGATCATAATCCCTAAACCTAACCCATTTTCCCTCTGCAGCCCTTAGAACGAACTAAACTTAAAAAAAATTAAATATTGAAATATGTTCTATGTAAGAACCTTCCAGGGGAACATTTTATTCGATTAATGAAAACCGCTTCGAAATATGGCCAACGGCTTCTTGATATAATCGCGAAACTAAAAAATGTAGTCGGTTATAAAACTACTGAACCGATTTAAATATTGAAATATTATATACGCAAGAGCCTTTCTTGGGAGTAGCTTTTCGATTAGTGGAAACCGTTTCGAAATAAGACCAACGGTTTTTGATATAATCGTGGACATAAGTACATACCTACAGGTCAAACTGAGAACCTTTTTTTTATGAAGTCGGTAAAAAACGGTATACTGTTTGCATTTTCCATAGCAAAAAATAGCTTCGACAACTGTAATAAATAGTTTCGATTTTTAATCAAACATGCAATTCGTGGAGTCCAGTGAAATATTGAGGGATAAGTGAACGGTCTTTATAAATTCGACGTGATTAGTCACACCGCGATGTGTCTGGTCGAGAGACCATTTCAGTGATTAGGCGTCACTTAAAAGAGGATCAACTCACTATTTGTTGAAGGATAATAAATTAGTTCAGGGTACGTGATGTTCACTAAAAGCGCTTTGATTCTGTTGTTGATATTATAGAGGCTTTGTTTGATTCTCTGAGCTGTGCAAATGTTATCTTTACCTACAACAGAATACTCCTTTTGAAAAAAATTAGTGAAGTTTATCTTTGTGATTGTAAAGATATAAAAAAGTGGATTTAATTTTTTGTTGGTATTATTAAAAATTTTAAACAAACGCGGTGAAGTGTTTTGTCTGTATTTATATTTCATTTGAATTTAGGATGAAAGTAGTCGGTACTGAAAATGAGAAAAAATTAATCCTTGAACTTTACGCCGCTAATATTTTTTTAGTGTTTAAATACATATTATGTACCGTTGAGTGCAAAGTATTCAATTTTTTTATATATGTCAAAATTAATTCAGTTTTTAGGGTTCCGTACATCCGATGAAAAAACGGAACCTTTATAGGATCACTCTCGTGTTTTTTCTGTCATAGCTATTTTCTCCGAATCTACTGGACGAAAAAGTTGGAATTTGGTAGATGTATAGAGTTAGCTGTGTCCCAATCACGGACGTATAGCGTAAATAAACGAATTCTGATTTTGGGGGTCATTCTATTATAAATTCTATTGTTTCAATTAATAAATAGATAGCTTAGGTCATTAGCAGTTATAATTTAATTAATAATAGCTGAATCGGAAATATGAAAAATCATTAAAAAACAGGTAGGCATGTCTGTATCGCGGGTACAGACAGATGACGTGAATACCTAAAATATTGGCAATTTTATTTTTTTATATTTTGAATAATATCTATTATTATATTGTCATTATAAAAAAAAAAAAATATTAAAGCCTTTGGGATTCGAGCCTAGGCTTGATGTTTGTACCTGTCGGTAGACTCGTACTTTTCCGCACGGCCACCTGGCTTACTGTGTATGAGACCTTAACATAGTTATACATGCTGTGTTTTGTTTCACATGTCTACAACTTCCTACTGTTTCCGTTTCATCTAATATTTCTAAAAGGCCACCCCAGTATGAGACATTAAGCTTTATTCACGTCAAAAATATTTACAGTAGGTATTATGAAATTATTTTGTACAATGATTGCAACTTATGGTAAATTTTAAGGTCCTATGAGGAAGCACAATTTAGTGTCGAAACGTAGATATTAAAAAGTTTAACTAATATAAATTGTTATATATGTTTTTGGCCCTGTATCCTGTTTTTCATGACGTTTTAAATTTTTCAAGAAAGTAAGTTAGAGAAATGCATTTAAAATCTACTCAGCGAACGGACCCTTATCACTTACCTTAAGGGTTAACTATGAATATGGGCATAGGTTTGCTGGTGCTCCAAACAAGTTAAACTTAATTATACTTTCTTATTTTAAATTTTTTATGTATCTAAGTATATTTGCAAGATTTCGGTCTTAACAATGCCGTCCTTAAACCTTTCTGCCCCCAGGCAGTTCTCTTGCACATATTTAAGCCTGCCCTGTATCTGAATTTCGATAGATGAATAAAATGTATCTATATTTAAAAAAACATATTTTCTTTTTTTTAAACCTTAGAAAGTGTGTGCAATAGTTTTAAGTGATTGGTTAGTCGACCGTAGCTTATGGTACACCTGGATCGACTTTGATGATGTGGTGTCACTACGACAAATATTTCACATAATATTAAATTCACCGTGTGAAAATATACATAAAAATGGATATTGTCATATGAAAATAAATATTTTCTAAAGAAACTTTTTGTATATATGTAAAATTCTTTGTATACAAATATAAAGATTTTCTTTCCATTTTCTCGGTGAAAATATCTGTTAGTGCAAAGCTTTCGTTGACTTTATTGAGTCTTCTACTAAAATAATATCTACACAATGCATCAGAAGATGAAACTTTATTATCCTGGATTCTGTGTCCCAGTTCAAAGTCTTGTTTGAATAACTGTTTTGTTGTACAATATAACAATAAGCAATATTTGCTCCCAAAATACCAACTCTATAAAATATGAAAACATAATAAGTTGAAAATATGAATTGGTACTAAACTCAAATAACCCGGACTGTTGCTGACCTTAAAAAAATCGGTGAACCTACCTACCTTTCGTTTAAAAAACAACACAGACAAAAATTTTAACTTATTATTGCACAAGAATGTAGAACAAATATAGTTGTTTCTTATGTCATTCGAGACATTTTAAAAAAAAAAGAGGCGTCCCAGGAATTACGCAGTTCTACTGTACCTATGTCTCTATAAGGTGAAATGATACAGAAAATAATTTGGTAATTAACAATAGAAATTGATTTACTTGTTACATGTCGATCATCTACTCAGTTGTCGAGTGTCTATAATCTATAGTCAACCTTAAATCTATACAAGTCCTTCTCTGATAAATTTGTTGATCTTGAATCTTGATTATTTCGTTGCCAATAATCCACCCGGGCGAAGCCGGGTCAAAAAACTAGTGTATAGATAATTATTTGCGTTTATAGTCTGCAAGAAATCCAGTGCTAATTTTCTTTGAGAAAATAAAACAAAAACGGAAGTTGATGGCGTTACTGTATTTGATCAGAACCATTTTCACTCTCGCGTTGAATTAATATTAAATTCTAGATGACTCAGTTTTACGCGAATGTTCTTAAGTTTCTGAAAGTAGTACGTATTACAGCATTATATTGTAATAGAAAAAGCACTTTGCGTCATGAATATTGTATCACTTTGGATGCAACCTTCTTGCAACGTTGATTATTTAAACTGGATTATACATTTGTCGGAGAAATTCAAAGAAAGCTATATGTATTTATTTCAAACGACTCAAGGGCTGGCGAAGAGTGGACGTCCGGGTCAAATTCAGTTGACCTATTTATTTGCTGATTTTTAGATGTAAAAAATTTTGCCGTTTTCAACTTAGGCGAGGACAAACCCGCAAGCAGACCAAGAAATGTACAGGTGCGAAACTTGGTGTATTTTAATATCTAGCCAAAAAACTTAAGGAAACTTGCCGAGTAAAAGACTTATGAGGTGACGCTGTTTTAAATTTATTTCAAAATTCATGTTCCAAATATCATTTTCGAATTTGGAATTGGAATGGAATTTGGCACCGTTTTAGATTTCCATTCTTTGTCATTGGGTATACCTATTCATAGGTTTCTTCTTTTTGAATATTTCCATCAAAATGATGAGAGGCACACGCCCATGATCACACGCGCAGTCTAAAAAATAGATTGTGCGCGCTCGCCTCTCATCCTTTTGATGGAAATCTTTAAAAAGAAGCAACAGACGAACACATACATTGTTGTGTTTTATTGGACTAGAATTGAATTGAACCATTACAAAAATATTTAGGTATTCTAAGTCACTAAAAAATTGTAGTGGATTGGTGTTTTGTGGTAATTTTTAATATTAAGGCGGGACGCATAAACACAATTGTTTCCACGACCAAACAGTTTAGTCGAGTTGTGTACGTGTCGCGATTTCAACTCAACTAAACTATTTAGTTGTTAGACTTAGAGGTACGCACTGCGCATATAATCAATCAATTGTGCCATAATTTTGCTATTAAACTAATGAATCGCCGAACAACTATTTAGTCGTGTGTATGCTAGTGTCAATACACGGCTGTGGACATAGTTGGCGATCGATAGTTGTTCAACAGAAAAGTCAAAAGGCGATCAATGCGGTTTTATGTTTTTTTGTTGTACAACTATCGTGACGATAGTATGCGCAGTTCCTACTGATCCCATAGCCTTTTGACAAACAACTAAACAGTTGTTTGATTAAAAATTGTATGCATGCGCCGGCCCTTAGTGTTTTCACACCAAACGTTCCATAAATCTTCAAGAGATTTATGGAGTTTTTAGAGTCATCTGATTTAAGTATTAAATTTAGCGTTAGAAAAAAAACCAATCGAAATAGTTGAAGTTACACGTCTGTTATTATATTTGATTGTGACACTCCGCGTGTTCTCTAGTAATTAACTGTTATATAATGAGACGTTTATTAATTAGACTTTGTGTTCTTGTTCTATCGGAACAACGCCGCGTGGAATATCGTCTGTCTACCAAACTAGACACAATAGGGGGCAAATGTTTTAGTTTTAATTAACTGGAAAACAAAACAACAATCTATATTTTATATTACTATCGTAGATTCAGTATTTGATCGGTCTTTTATGTTGTTTTGTAATGCTGAGCAGAGATCGGACTCTGGAAATATCTTGAAAAATATCACGTAAAGATGGAGACAGACAATGCATTTTTAATATATCACTTGATCTATTTTTACAAGCTTTTATTTAACTTGCAATGTATGTTAGTTAGTTTGTTTGTGGGTTTGTGTGTTTGTTTGTTTAGGTCAAAATTTGCAAGTCAATTTTGAACGACTTCCACGTATCCGATCGATTTAAAATTTTGTATTCCCGATGATAATACATGAATAAATCGTTTTTAGAAATAAATTCAACCCCTAAGGGGTTCAAACGGGGATGTAGTTTTTTTTTGACTAATTAACGCCCAGGACAAATCGCTGAAGCTAGAAACTTGAAATTTTGACAGTTGGTTCCTTTTCTGACGTAAGCATCCACTAAGAAAGGATTTCTCGAAATTCAACCCCTACGGGTTTCAAAGGGGGGTAAAATTTTGAAAGACTAAAATGAACAAAATAAAATATTAGTAAAAAAAACTTTTTAGAGATAAGCTTTTATTGAAATGTACTAAAAAGGAAAAAATAATATTTAATAATTTTGGTTCATAATAATTATAAAAGCGAGGGTTGCGATTAATAAACTATCATAGAGATTACAATCCCCGCTTTTATAATATTTATGAACCAAAATTATTAAATATTATTTTTTCCTTTGTAGTACATTTCAATAAAAGCTTGTCTCTAAAAAGTGTTTTTTACTAATATTTTATTACTTATATGTATCTTATATATAACTTTACTCCGTTAGTCCAAGCTCTGACCGTACAAAAGTCTACTAGACAACACTACTAAAATTTTATGATTGAATTTAACAGATACTATGATGAGAACATATCAAGTCGGTGGCAGACTAATTCAGTTTTTTTTATCATTTTTTGTTGTCAGTATCTTGAATACTGCTCAACACTTACTTGATGAATTTTATGCAGATTATAGAGAAGTATCAATTATGTAGAATTATCATTGTCTGCCTTGCAAATTTTTTTTGCATACTTGGCAGATCTCTTAATGAATAAATGTTTACTATCCAGGTATGCAAAAAAAAGGCAGACGATGATAATTGTAAATAATAAAGTTTTATTTTGAAATGTCAGAAAATTGATCGACTTTTATAGAAAGTCGAAAGAATTAGATTACAAGCCTTACCTGAAGTGTTCATTCTATTTTGTGAACATTAATGCTTGTCTTGAAGAATATGTGCTTGAACATTCTCCACATACAAAATCCATTTTTAATCGCTATCAACTATCCATATTAGTATACAGAATTCACTAGTTAGTTGTTATGTTCATTTAGGTGTGTGTGTGTCAAACGACATCAAAATGGGGTATTCGATCAATCAGAATGGACCCTGACTGCAGGGCCTAGTCACTTGTGTGTTGAATCGTATTCGAGATAGATACTGACAACAAAAAATGAAAAAAAACATAAAACCCAGTAGATTTTTGTATGGTCTTGTACATGTCTTGTATAGTTTAGCCAGCGTACACAAATTTAGCTCATACTGGATCCTCATTGGCGACTTGATTTACATTTTCGCTCACTGCTTATCACCCTTTTGTCTTAGCATAGCTTATGAAGAAGTAGACTCAAACAGTGATGATTTTTTCAAATCGGTTCACTAGTTTCTGAGATTGACAAACAAACATACACTGCACTTTTCCACTTTATAATATCTAATATTATAGATTGGTTGTGTAATTCTAGTTTCGTGTGAACTATTGAATTTCCTTTATTATATTAGTTACTTTGCGAAAATTTATATTTTTCTTTAATTTTCTGTGCTACGCTAATGCACATAATATAATGTGTATTGTAAAATACTGTACTATATATATTTTTATGGTGTTAGGTACTATTTTTGATGAAAACATCCAAAACTGATATTTAACATATTTTTTGCAAGAGAATTTTTAATAAAATTAATAATTTTTAATTATAATAAAAATTTACATTCTACATTATTGAATTAACACTTTCAGCGAGAGTTTTTAATATCTGCACGTAGGTACATTTTATGAAAAATATGTTTTGTGTGAATTATTAAATGTAATGTTTTCTAACTAAAATTGTACGAAAAATGTTGTAAATAACAGCCTTTTTAATTAATCAGATCACCGAGAAAGCTTAAACTTACGTATGTGTGTGTGTTTATGTTAACATATTATTAATTATTGTTCGCTATAGTTTTTTTTTGTTGCTCGTGGGTGAATTTTAAATGCCAGTATTCTCGCATCAAATATTAATTTTAATTTTCTCGTGTAGTCATCCGTAAAGATTCTCTGAAACTCGAATGCTAGACAACAATGCTGAAATACAAACTTCTATAAGTACGAAAGTACCTGTGTATATATTCGTATATAGGATGGCACAAAACTTAAATATTATTTTGTTGCAACAACAAATCTTTCCAAAATTTGTACAAACATGATTTTTCTTAGTCGCTAATGACCTTAGTTGTCGAGCGTCTATAATCTACAAAAACGAACTATCTTGCTTGTTCTATGAGCCGATATTCGTAAAAATGTTTTACTTAGCTTAATTCCCATTTTAAAATGGTCAATGTTAAAATAAAATGACTACGTTTGAGTGTTACGGTAAGAACTTATGTCATACCAAAATTATGTCCAATGTCGCTAGTATGCAGTTTGCTCGTGTCTTCTTTGACTTAGGGTGACGGTATATAGCCTCAAACACTCCCAGAATACTGTTCTATAATCTATAAAACCGTGAAGTAAATTTCGAATTTACTGACGCGAAAAATGAGCTTTATTGTAATATTTATAATAATATATGAATTACTAAGTTCGTAAAAACAAGACCCGCGTGTCTCACCATCTATGCGTCCTCTTTAAGCAAACAAGTCCCACATTTTTTGCTTGACCCATAAAGCCAAATTATGATACGTCTATAAGACCAATACTATGCATAGCCGAAATGTGTTGAACCATGGGATATTTCAATAAATAAAAATAGGTAAAAAAACTTTTAAGTTAAACGGTTTTATAAATGTACTAAAAAGAAAAAAATAATATTTAATTTATTGGTTCATAAGTATAAAAGCGTGGGTCGTAAACTCTATGATAATTTATTACAGTGACGAACCTAAATTAAATATTATTTTTTTCTTTTTAGTACATTTATAAAACCGTTTAATTTAAAAGTTTTTTTACCTATTTTTATTTTTAATTTTTTAGTGTGTTTTATTTGCTTAGTCTGATTTTATTACATTTATCCGATCCACTGAAACGTTACCAGACCTTTTGCCTGTGAAAATTCAAAAATGCGATTTACATCCAGACGGGAGCCGGGCCGGTCAGCTAGTTACCATAATATTGTATTGTCACCGAAGCTACATATGTGTGCAAAATTTCAACTCAATCGGATAACGGGAACTGGGTGAAAAACCGGTCGCAAGATTTCAAACAAATAAAGATATATACAGGGTGAGTTCGACCACCCGTATCAGTCGTTTTTTTCGGAAACGGTTAGCCGTAGAGAGTTGTGTCAAAAATTTGTATTATAAAAGCCCTAATAAAGAATCGAATGGTGATAATTTTTTTTTCCGGGAAGGTCGGCTTCCCTATTAGTTTAGTCCAGAATGTCCAGAACTCCGGAATTATAAATGTAACGATAGGTCGAAAGTGGTATTGTTGAAAAGATCTTTAAAAAATAAGCAAGTTTTGTAGGAAAATTTTTTTTATTACTGCCACCCCTGTTAAGTAATATTTATTTGAAATTACTAAATTAAAATGTCATAATAACGAACTTTTTAAAATTCCGCATTTAAAATCTAGTTACCTATCTATCGATCATTAAACACTGAAGGAGTATACTCACAGTATAACCAGAAGAGCTCAGTAGTATGTATTAAAGAGTAAATGGAAGACAGTTTGAACACTTGTGACAATGTCTAAGGTTGCTAGATTTTTAATGCCGACTTCGATCGTTATTATGAAATTTTGATTTAATAATTTCAAGAGATTGTTACTTAACAGGGGTGGCAGTAATTAAATAATTTTTCCTACAAAACTTGCCTGTTTTTTAAAGAGCTTTTCAACAGCAACACTTTCAACCTATCGCGCTTTCTAAAATTCCGAAATTTTGAACATATAATAATTTATATTTATACTTATAGAAATTTACAGGGGTGGCAGTAATAAAAAAAATTTTCCTACAAAACTTGCTTATTTTTTAAAGATCTTTTCAACAATACCACTTTCGACCTATCGTTACATTTATAATTCCGGAGTTCTGGACATTCTGGACTAAACTAATAGGGAAGCCGACCTTCCCGGAAAAAAAAATTATCACCATTCGATTCTTTATTAGGGCTTTTATAATACAAATTTTTGACACAACTCTCTACGGCTAACCGTTTTCGAAAAAAACGACTGATACGGGTGGTCGAACTCACCCTGTATATACGGGTCAAGCTAAATAAAACCGTTTAAAAAATACCCATTTTAATATGTTTTAGCTCTGAGATTGAAATTCATCTGAAAATGTTTCTAGTAGATTTTCAAAAGACTATATAAGAATTATTACTGCAGTTAACTAATGCTTAATTAATCAGCTTTCAATGATTCATCCTGTAGATATAATACAATAATACTAAGGTAGATATTACGATATGTACAACTTGAATAGGTATCTAATTATTTGTGAGATATAATCATCTTCATTATTATAATTCACAGTTCCAAGTACTTGATCAGTATTGCTTATCAACACAGGCGGGTTATTTCAACAGAACATCGACCCGACTTTTTCTCTCTGCTGGACCGCGCTTACAAACAATTTGGGCACTCTTTAGCACTTGGTTAAAAATATAAATTAATGGTCACGATTCTTTTGTCATTTGAGAACCAAGAACATAAATTGATTTTTTTCTCTACGCACTTTGGAAGGTGTGAGATTTTACACAGTCATGATCTAACGTAATCTATTACTTAGATTATAATTCAGGACTTCGTAAAGTGGGAGCTGTGAAGCCAAATTTTTTTTAATTTTCTCAGAGGAAGTTATCTCCAGGGTCCGATTTTCATTAAACCATAAATAAAGAAGCCTTTTCGAATTTAGAATTACAATTTTTGAGAAGCACTGGGCTAGAAACAACGACTATTATATAATTTCTTGAGGTACCATAAAGATACACAGTTTTGATGACTGATTCTGATGTGAAGTTTAAATTTTCTATAATTTGTTTCCCACACTCGTTTTATCTATTCAAATGAAATTTGAATTTCATTCTTTATAATAACACGAGATATTTAATAATTAATTAAATGGGTAATGGGTCTAATAAAGCAAAAAATTCGATTTTTTTGTGTTGTAAGACTATACAAAATATTCAGTAATCGGCAACAAAAGATAATTTCTCGAAAGGAAAAAAATCTAAATTATTTAAGACACCATTTTTAAAGTACTGCTAGAACATAAAGCTTGTGCAAATACGAAGCGTTTTTGAATGTAATTTTTGCTTTTATTTATGTAATTATCTTTTTTAAAATGACCGACTGCATACCTGGCCTGTTTGATGGGGTTCGACAATCATTTTCTGTAATAAAAGCATAAATATTTATAACAATGTAACTTAAGGTATTTCTCTTTTTAAAAAAATGGGTGCCAAGTTGTGTTTTTTTCCGCCTTTCTGTGTCCAGTCTCCAATAATTCCTACTTCTCAGTCATTTTTTTGTAGCCCACTCTTCTCCATTGCTAAGTCCATCACTCCTGACCAGCTTTTCCTTATCTTCTGATAGAAGTTTTTTGCTTTACCCTTTTTACGATGATGGAATGCAGCTGTCCAACAATCAACTTCCAACCTGGAGGGCTATAGGCCTGTTGATCCGCGGGAGGTATTTGATTTCCCTCATACCACTTATATTAAGGAGGCATTCCCCTATTCGCCACCTGGAGACGCGGCCTCTAGGGGTTACAGATTCCCCCGAGGGAGGAGTTTATAGCTGCGGCGCTATTTAGAAAAGTGTTTCCCGTGGTTGGCTCTTATCAATTTTTTTACACAATGTAACATTTGTATCACTGCATTATTATGAATAGCATATCTAATCAGTCTGTGCGATTCGACGAACTTGTCTTAGAGAAAACAAAGATACAGAGATGAACAGTATTAATAATCTCTTAAGAAATTGATATATATGTTTATGAAAATGGCGGTTTTTATTTAATATATTATTAGTTTTAAAACAATGTATTAAAGACACTGTATTATTATAATGAATAATGATCATACAGGTTTGTTTGTGTGAGTTTACGGTCGAATGGAGCCTTCACAGTGCGTCTAATTATTTGATTCAAATGTCTATCAAACTCTTAAGATCACGATATACTGATTGTAGAGTTCACTGCACAATACCTACTTGTACTATGTAAGGATTTATACAACTTCTGCATATTATATTTTCTATCAGTCTGCTATCATGGATGTGCTAAATAATACGACTACCTTCAATAATGTCAATAAATCAAACGATAATCCTCCTTATATCCACAACTAGGGACACGGTATCGAATGAAAAGTATCTTTACTCATGAGTAGTATCGGTAGAAAAGTGTCGTACTCATTAAAGTATCAATTGAAAAGTATCGAGTACAAAAGTATCGGTATCGATAAAAATGTACTCGATACCTAAAAGTATCGATATTTTTTCCGTATCCCTAACTACAACATTGAGTATTTGAGTACTACCTAGTTCTTATTTTATGGCCGATTTTATTTACTTGAAAGTTGAAAAAAGTACTCGATACCTACCATAAAGTAGGTACTCATTGAGTAAAAGTATCAATTGAAAAGTATCGAGTAAAGGTTGCCATGATTGTTAGGTTATATTTAAGAAAAAATCAAAAACCACTGTCGGGACTTGAACCCGAAACGCTCAGTTTCCGGCTGGTTGAGTTGCCAATTATTCCACAGTGCCCGCTAGTATAATCTGATCTTTTCTTATATATAGCAATTTCAAAGACGATTCGCACTTCATGCGAGAGCTAATATTTTTAAGTTATAATATTATAATTTTTTTAATGTCAAGTCGTTTGGCTGGAAAGCCAGTTATAATCAAACACAAGTTTTGAGTTTCCGTGGACAACAGTGTAAATTCAACAATGTAAATAAATCAATCGATAATCATTGTTGAATTTACACTGTTACTCAAAACTTGTATATTATGAAGTATTAGAAATACCTTATATTATTATGTCCGTCTTGTGACTTCTTGTGAATTTACACTACGCGTTTCAGCATGTGGATAATTATTTTTTAAAAAACACACATTAAGTATTCGTAACACTATATAATATTATGATGCTAAGCACTGTGTATTACGTTGTGGTTTGTGAGGTACTGATTTAAATTTCGAGATTTTATCATAAAATCTCGAAATTTAGACACTTAAATGCAGGACCAACACTAACTAGAGAGTCTTTCGATAAAGGATTTACTGGTTAAGGAACAACGCATTAGGAAGAGATAAAAAAAATTAAGTAAAATGAACATTATTGTCTTATATCGAAATATTATGTTTGACACAGAATTCATGTATAATGTCGTATATTTCAAAATTATTTGATTCCAGAATATAGCTAGGACAGTCTAAGTACCTACTTATAACATGTTATTTTCAAATAACAGTAGATAATACCTGTTATAAAAAAAAATTGGGTGCGGTTTTATGAAACAACGGTGCAAGTGAAACTTTTAACCCGAAATCGCCGAAAGTATATAATTTTGGTTTCGTAATTTTGTTAATGTAATTTGAACCCTGATCAGTATGGAGACGAACGTAAGAATCCAGAGTCTATCGTTAGTGGTCAACGGGTATTTGATGATGTGCTGCTCGACATATGAACATAACCGTCGCTGCTTTTTGATGAGTACTGGTCTGGTTGATCGCTTCAATTGGACCTGACGTGACGCTCGACATGCGTAACCGAACGAAAAAAACGATACTAAAAACTTTCAGTACCTATAATAACTGTTTTGCACGTCACTAGTATAGAGATCTGAATAAGACATAAGAAATCAAGCCCTATTCGACAAAAACCGGTATGTACCATGCCCACCTGCCCTGTGTAATTGAACCAAGGTAAATTGTATACGTGAAACTGTGTGTGGTTTAGTATTTATGTAACTAACTAATAGGTAGTATATCTGTATTTTATGCATCTAGTCTAGTTACAGATGTAATACTTGGGTAGTACAATCGATTGATAGATATACATTGTGCAGTCGGAAATGTTAGATTACGCGCAGTTAGACATGGATGTCAAAGCGTTCCGAGCAAAATATAGTTATTATATAAGACGCTTTATTACGGAAATGCAAATTATAGTGGTGGGCGCCGGTTGGGAGAGGTAGAGGGACCATGGACCCTCCTGGGAATGATAGAGTATCATTTTAAATTACTATTTTTGTAAATGTTTGACACGTCTCGCTCTTGGAAAATTTTCTGCCAGTACCCGTGATAATAGTAAAACATTACATCCCTTATCTCATCTAAAAACCCTTTACACCACAGTTACGCCACTTCGTGAATAGAATAGAATAGAATAAATTTTATTGTACTTAAAAACATAGTTATATGTACATAGTCAGAATGGTTTGGTACTAACGATTAAAAAATTCATTGAAGTTGTACAATGGTTTATTGCACAAATATTCTTTTATTTTTTTTTTAATTTATTAAAGGGTTCAATAAGTTTTATGGACTCAGGGAGTGCAGTATACAAACGAGAAGATGTATAGTGCGGACATTTTTCGTACCTCACGTGATTGTGACGATTCGTCACAATCACGTGAGGTACGAAAAATGTCACTGACGAGTCAAATAAATATTGTCTCTACTGCGTGTGTTTCGGCAGTGTATATTATGCGTAAATTCATATTTATTCAGATTTTGCTTAAGAAAAATAATGTTACTGTAAATGAAAATTGCATGGACAGTAAGAATTTTGTATTTAAGAAAGTACGGCCTGACTGATTCTCGAAAAGGTAAATTAAAAATTGTACGAAGGATGCGTTTTTGTAAAATGAATATTCTAGAAATTTCAATTGATTGACCCCAAATAATGATGTAAGATGAGAAGAAAGTCTGGCTTAAAGGCGGTTGTTTGGTGGCGTATCTCACTTTTTCAATTTTTGCCAGTTATGTCTTTATACGTGAGATAAGGTTCGATAAATATTATATAAGTTAAAGAAGATTACTGCAGTTTGAACAATAATTAAAAATTTCACTTCATGATGAAAAAGCGGAATGTATTTTTTTCTGGTGGACAATTAGAAATTTAATTTTATACGCATAAGTTAAAAGTTATTGGAATCACCGCACATCTATAGCATTAACAAAATAAAAACTATATTTTTTTATTAAACGGTTTTATTTAGCTTGACCCCGTATATTTGTATGTTTGTTTATTAAATTGTTTCAAATCTTGCGACCGATTTTTCACCCAGTTCTCGTTATCCAATATGTGTAGCTCCGGTGACAATACAATATTATGGTAACTAGCTGGCCGACCCGGCTCTCGTCCGGGTGCAAATCGCATTTTTGAATTTTCACATGTAGGCAAAATTAAAATATTTGTTTTGTTAATTGATAAAAAATTCTTAGAAGGAGGCCTCAAAACTAGGATGCGCCTAGAGGTCTGCAGTGAATGCTCTTAGTCCGTCACTATATTTTGTATGTGTAATTTTACAATGTGTAAATTCGCAGCTTCGGTTGTATATACAATCACAGTTATTATCTTGCTACTTTTACACCGTGTTCACTTGACAGCATTGAGCGTAATATTGTTATATTGGTACTTTGGTTAGGGAACCCCGCGTGCGTGCACCATATTCCCCTGCAAGTGCGACTCTACAGATATATCTGTTAATTACAAGACAAGTTTCCTTGCCAATTAATTTCTTCTAAGAACAACGGGAACTAACTTCTTAAGTACCAATTAGTTAGCTCTTAATAGAAACTGCGCCTGGCTTCAAATATATCATGGTTCATATTGTGGGATTACATTGGAGAGTAGTGCGAGAAAATAGATTCTACGCATCATCCAGTCGCAATGGTTCTTGAGAGTGGGACGAAATACGTTGCACGCAAAGTCTTCTAGCGTGATATCCCATAATATACGCTTTTAACCCGAAATCGCCGAAAGTATATAATTTTGTTTACGTGGTTCTGGTAATATAATTTGAACCCTGATCAGTATATGAAGACGAACGTAAGAATCCAGATTCTATCGTTGGTGGTCAATGGATATTTGATGTGCTGCTCGACTGAATATACGATATTAGTTAGACGTACAATATAGCTATGAACAAAACGTCGCTGATTTTCGACTACCATCACACTTGTATGGAGTCGTACAATATATGATGTAACGTGACGCACGACATATACTAATAAAGTTTCACCTTAAAAAAAGTAGGTTCAGCTCCATGATTGTACCGCAGTATTTTCCGAACTATACGTAGGGTTACCAGATGGCCGGGATTTCCGGGAATGTCCCGGATTTCGTTGGTTGGTCCCGTGTCCCGAAATTTAAGTCGTCTATCCCGGAAATGCATAAGTTCAACGAATTTGTGCTCGCGATCGCAAGAAACGACACTAAGTTACATGCTAAGTAGTATTTATTTAGCACTATCTGCAATTTCTGTACATATTTTATATATTTTTACTTGTATTTGATTGTATTCTTTGGACTTACTCTATGTCGGTAAAGATAAATTGGGAACAATAAAATGAATTATTAAAGATCCATACGAAATTATGCGTGATTTACACACTCAGAAGCGCGTGCCACATCTCACCGTTTACTGGTGTGTGTGATAAATGAATAAAATTAGACAAGTCTAATGATAAATACAAACAAAATTAAAACAATAAAACATTTTTTTTCACAATAACTTTTCCCCCTGACATAAATGCCTAGGTGCCTATAGTACCTACCGAGATTTTAACACAAGATTTAATTCAACCATCGCCTTAGAAATGTCCCGAAAATCTTGGTTTTTGATCTGGCAATCCTAACGATACGTCTTTTGAAAAAAATATTTCAAGGTATACATTTTTTCGATGTCTAATTTTAAAATTTCGTTAGCTTTCAAAGGACATCTCAAACATGGTTACCTATCTTTATCTTTATTTTGGCTATTTCATAAAAAGCGTTGTATGAGAAAGTCGAAGTGACTGGCGTATGGACATAGCTGACGTAGTCCTGCGTCAAAAAACTGCGTGTAAAAGATGAACTGTGACATTGTGAATCACCCCCGTCTTATGCATTATAATGGCTACATGAATATTGTGCGTATATTGTCTACAAAGTAGAGTCACGTGCCCCGGGGCGTTTATTCACCTAGCCATACCTGAACTTAAGGGTTGCTCTGTATTCAACAAACGATCTCAATGTTCTTCTTGTCACAATGGAATAACGTTATGTAACATGAGTATAGTATTGCCAACTTAATTATTGTACGATACTCTATATAATATGCTGTGCTAGATAAATTAATGCCCTAAAAATATTATGGTATTTCGAGACCGTAGATACAAGGTTTTGTAAAATACATTTTTTTTTGAGGCATATTCATGAATCGAATTTATTGTATTTATATAAGCATTGTAAATAATTTTTTGCCGTTCCCACTACAAAATAGCTACTTTCGATGTATGTATGCCGGCCTGTAATGCTTCATTTAACAGGCAGGCGTACCGAAAGTGTTTTAGTGCGGTAAGTAAATGGTTGCCATAGCAATTTCTGTTTATTCGCTATATCCGCCTGCGACAATAATTAAAAAAAAAAAAACGGCTGAACCGATTTTTATAAAATTTATGTCGGATCAAAATGACGTTAACACGCCTCGAGTGACACCCTTATGAAGTCGATATAATTTTTTATTCGCGAGATATTGTGTAAAATCTACTTTTTTGGAGTCTATTTGGTTAAGAAAAAAAAAGAACGGCTGAACCGATTTTGAAAAAAATTTCTTTCAGATCATATTTATGTTAATACGCGTCGACTGGCACCCTAACGTAGTCGATATCATTTTTCATTCTCGAGATTTCGTCTTAGAAAGAAATGGACACATACGTACGTACGTACGTACGTACACACACACACACACATACACACACAGATATCTTTCTAAAAATAGTGTAGTGACCTTGAAACATAAAAATTTTTTATACATTTTGATTTCGATTTTCGGACCCATTACAATAACTTCTAAAAGATTGTTCTGTAAACCTTCTGAACATTTTATCGGTAATATTGATATATCGATAAGTAATCCCAGCCCTAAATGATGGTACCTATACTTTACTTGAAACGATTTTTTTAACAACATCATATAACGCGCTATATAATGTTGCCATTCTGTAAGCAAAGTGAGGTTATGTTATCTACAGTAGAAATATTGACCGGCGACGTAGAGAGACATGCCGTTGGGTAAATGTGGGGGTGGAGACCCTATACTTACGGAGGTCGCTACCTACAATTCAACTTGTACTGCTATATAGGCAAAGTCTGGGCTGGAATACGAGGTGATTCCAGGAAAGTTTTTGTGCGTTCAATGTGTCCATTTCATTGAACTGTTAATGTCAGTGGCGTGTTAAAAAATTATTTTTAGAGAAAGGGAAAAAGTAAAAAATTAGCAATTAATTTCATATAAAAAGTAACCTGAACCTCTTGTTAAGTAAGTGCTTCTAGTCCTTCCCCTCTTATACCTTATTTTTTTCAACTGTAACATATTTTGATGATATACCCTATGACAATTTTTTTTTAAAGATGTAATAAACATTTTTAGTATTTTTAACTTCCCATTGGAAGTTATTGTAATGGGTCCGAAAATCGAAATTAAAAAGGAAAAAAAATTTTTATGTTTCAAGGTCACTACACTATTTTTACACTACTTTTAGAAAGATGTCTGTGTGTGTGTGTGTGTGTGTGTGTGTGTGTGTGTGTGTACGTATGTACGTACGTACGTACGTACGTACGTACGTACGTACGTATGTATGTGTCAATTTCTTTCTAAGACGAAATCTCGAGAACGAAAAATGATATCGACTACGTTGGGGTGCCAATCGACGCGTATTAACGTATATATGATCTGAAAGGAATTTTTTTAAAATCGGTTCAGCCGTTCTTTTTTCTTAACCAAATAACCTCCAAAAAAGTAGATTTTACACAATATCTCGCGAACAAAAAATTATATCGACTTCGTAAGGGTGTCAATCGAGGCGTGTTAACGTCATTTTGATTCGACATAAATTTTATAAAAATCGGTTCAGCCGTTTTTTTTTTTTTTTTTTTTTTTAATTATTGATGTTTTGATGATTAAAATGATTACTTTTCTGTGTAATATCTAATTTAATTATTATTATTAAATATTTATCAAACTGGGAAGTTCGTCGTGTGGACCTCAAGGGTCGCACTTTAGTCCTAATAAACGACCCACCTCACGGCTTGTTAAAGTGATCCTTTTCCAACGATATATGCCACATGCTAGATAAATATTTTTTTAACTTTCACTTTTTGGGCGTAGAGAACATACACATTTTTTTAAATTTCTTTTTGTAAAACGACCTCTGAATTATCTGCGGACCGCAATACACTGTGCATACAAAATTTCAAGATTCTAAGTTCTACAACCATTTAGGAGTGAGTTAAAGGCCCATTACAGATAGACAGATGGACGGACGGACTAACAACGTAGTCGTTATAGTCAGTTGTTCGTCCGTCTGTTTACACGGCTTTCTGTCACAGACCTCTTAACTCCAAAACGGTAGAAACCTGAAATTTAGTAAATAGCTAGGGTATTGCTATCTGCAGAGGTCAATTTACAAAAAAATCATGCGTCCTATAGCTGCGGCCAATAAAGTGAAAAAAATAAAATAAAAATGTAGCATGTGGGCTCACTTTGAATATACTTACTAAATCGATTTAGGAGGACAGCTTGAGGTAATGTTTAGCGCGCTGGCCTTTGAATCAAACTTTCGTGGGTTCGAGTCCCACCTCCGCTCGTTTATTTTAATTTGGATGTAATTATACGCTAATGATCCTAGTTGTCGAGATTCTGTAATCTACAATAATATAATAAGAATAAAACTAATAACCAGTTTGATACGGAATCCTAAAAAGCAAGTATAGGGTGCTTCAAGTCGCGCCCAAACTATAATTAACTAGCCCGTTTAAAAAAATGTTGGTTGCTAATTGATGTTGCTATTTGGAATGTCACTCTTTTTTCAGTTCATATAGTAAACTGTCTGATCAAAGTACTAGACTCTTTACATAGCATGCCATCTACAAATATATCAAACAACCCTTAGCGTGACTTCCATTGACATTTCCCTAAGTAGGTGGCCAAGCAAATACCTGCCCCTTATATAGCATGTACCTGCACCCCCTGTGTCGCGTACAATACATTCATTTTCTTACTGCACAGAGACTGGTCCATTTCTGTTGACTCTAATAGCTTAACAGAAGCAAGTAAAAACATATGTGTTTATTTATTTATTTTAAACATATGTACGTATAATATAGTAATAATGTAGATTTAAATTATAGAAATTATCCGACCACGCCTTGAGAACTTGTTTACGTTTTTCATAAATATTACCGTAAATATTTATTTCAAAGTGGCTTATATCGAATTTTTTTATTTTTTTGAAGTAAAACTTCTTTAGCAGCGTTTTGCACTAAGTCAAACCGTTACGGGTCACATGTTATATAAGTTTCACTTCAACCGAACGCAAAGATTACACGCACTCATTTTTTTAAATAATATTTTTGGCAAAACATATTTTACAGCTATAAATAGAATTTTTAGTTCAATGATGTGCAATATTTTGTAAAACCAAAAACGTTCTATATCTATATAATTGCTGTTAAAGCGCTTAATTTATACGCTATAGGTAGCGCCTATATTATTGTCTATTTTAAATATGACAGGATAATGAAATATTAATTTTTTCCATCTAAAATCATCGACTGGAAAACAGGTCAATCAAATTTTTAATCATAAATATTATATTTGAAGCGTATTTAAGCATGAAAATTCTATGCAGCAGCGTAGCCAAATTGAAACTGAGGGATTCAATTTTTATAACCTAAACTACTTTAAATCTGAACATAAATTATTATTAACAATTTATAGTTGTTGAATCTCACTAATCCGTCCGTCAGTGAAAATGACTGCTCCATTTCTATATCAGCGAAACTTGATGGCATTTTTGCTAGTTTTAATACATGCGTAAAATGAAAAGATGATAATTAATTCAGTTAAATTGTTCGTGTGGTTTAAAATATTCGCATATTATTAAATCTATATATTAATACGTGAACATCGAAAATTGTCGTACCTTTTTTTAGTATTTATTATAAAAGGAGGGGAATTAAACTTATATCAATCGAAAGGTACTGTGCCATAGATGTGCAGAAATAAATCATGTGTGTATGTTGCCGTCGAGGTTGCCGTTAAGACGGGTAAAGTAAGGTGAACACTACATGCACACATGATTTCCAATGAAAGCATGTCTTAACCCTGCACGGGAGAATAATTACATGCAAGAGCGTTGTTTCTCTCGCTGTTTAAAGACCTCTAGTGACACACCACGGATATTCTATGAACTAATAAAATTAAGAAAAATCGCAGGATAGTGGACAAAATATTTGATTTATTAATTTAAATGTACGACGTTTCGTTTATATATATTTAAACTTTTTCAAGTACATAAAAATAATTAATAATTGTTAATTGCTATGGTTAGTAATTAATATTAATTTTCTAAAATATTGTTATTTTTATGTACTTGAAAAAGTTTAAATATATAAACGAAACGTCGTACATTTAATTTAATAAATCAAATATTTTGTCCACTATCCTGCGATTTTTCTTAATTTTATTATAATCACGATGGATACGATTTCTAATATAAATTCTATGAACTATCAATGTGTAGAGGGTATCGGCAAAACAAAATTTGACGGATTTCTTCGTTGTCGGTAGAGTTATGTTGAATTTGTGTTTGAACGGGTCGGATTGAAAGCGAGGGACAATTTTTGCGTTGTAAAGACACAATTGGTCGAATTTCGACCACATGCGATACTAGTAGGTACACATAAATGCTTGATTAGCATCGTTAGGAACACCATCGAATGACGTAAAGTTACAATGTAACAATAGAAAAATTAATTTCAAACTTATGTCACCGTCGGGCGTCGGGACTCAAACCCGAAACCTCCACTATCGCGGTGGCTGAGTTATCATTTACTCTACGGAGACACGATTAGACAATCAGTTATTTCCATTATAAAGCAAATTGTATGTGCAATATCAGTTACTAGCGGCCCGTCCCGGCTTCGTCCGGGTGGTATGTAATTATGATTTAATAGCGGTCACCCATTGCTCCGCTCACTTATATTTAGTATATTGTTAATTTGTTATCCCCCCGCGAGAATCTCCCCCCCACCTGCGTAGCTTTCTATTAGTGAAAGGATTTTTAGAATCGGCTTAGTAGTTCCAGAGATAAGAATTTATGATTTAATACCCCCTCCCCCCCGCGAGTACCCCCTCGCGAGAATCTCCCCCCTGCGTAGCTTTCTATTAGTGAAAGAATGTTTAGAATCTGTTTAGTAGTTCCAGAGATAAGAATTTATGATTTATTACCCCCTCGTGAGAAACTCCCCCTGCGTAGCTTTCTATTAGTGAAAGAATTTTTAGAATCGGTTTAGTAGTTGCAGAGATAGAATTTATGATTTATTACCCCCACCCCCTCTAATTTTTTTGAAAATAAAATACAGCCCATGTTACTCGCTAATAATGCAGCTTCCTATAGGTGAAAGAATTTTTGAAATCGGCACAGTAGTTTTTGAGTTTATTCATTACAAACATACACACACACAAAAATACAAATCTTTCCTCTTTATAATATTAGTATAGATAATAATTTGCTTTATATAATTGTCTGATCGTGTCGCCGTAGAGTAAATGATAACACAACCACTGCGATAGTGGAAGTTTTGGGTTTAAGTCCCGACGGTGACATAGGTTTGAAATGAATTTTTTTTTAATAAAAAAAATTAGTGTGCAGTAGCTGCAGAGGCTTACACTGGGATATGTAAATTAGTACAAAAAGTGGATTAAATGAATTTTTCTAGTATTGCATCGTAACGTTACGTCATTTGATGCACGCTAATGACCTCTGTTGTCGAGCGTCTATAATCCGCAACAGTGATGCTAACCAAACATTTATTTGTAGATGATAATAATTTTACCATGGAAGAAACCATGGCATATCAATATAATTGCATGAGAATATTTTCAAGAAATCTTTTATTGGCAGAAAATAAGCACAGATACATCTTATATATAAAATTCTCGTGTCGCGGTGTACGTTATTGAACTCCTCCGAAACGGCTGGACCGATTTTGATGAAATTTTGTGTGCTTATCGGGTAGGGTGGAGAATCGGACAACATCTATTTTTCATCCCCCTAAATGTTAAGGGTGGTCCACCCCAAAAAAAATTTTTTTTATTTTTTGACAAAATTTTTTGTTTTAATTTTTTCATGATTCAGCATTGAAAAATACATACAACTCTAAATTTTCACCCTTATACGATCAACCCCTGATTTTTAATTGCGATTTTTATATTAAGCTTTAAAAAATACATATATGGCGAACGAGCGAAGCGAGTGAGTAGGCGAAAATATTCAAGCGAACGAGCGAAGCGAGTCAGTAGTGTATTAATAAAATTCAAACGAACAAGCGAAGCGAGTGAGTAATGTATTTATAATATTCAAGCGAACGAGCGAAGCGAGTGAGTAGTGTATTTATAATATTCAATCGAACGAGCGAAGCGAGTGAGTACTGTATTAATAAAATTCAAACGAACGAGCGAAGCGAGTGAGTAATGTAATTATTCCTAGAAATTATTAACAACGTTTGCCGGATCAGCTATACTAAATATACGTGAGCGGAGTAATGGGTGACCGCTATTAAATCATAATTTCATACCACCCGAGCGAAGCCGGGACGGGTCCGCTAGTATTTAATAAAATTTAGAAAATTATACCTCCGAATGTTTAAACCATAAAAATAAAATATATTTGAAGGATTATTGTTTATGTATTTAGGCATATATCTACGTTATTTTCACGTATCTTTCCAGTACACTGGCATTTCGGGGAATCCGGCGATGGCCTGAAACGGGAGGCGCCTGATTAGTGAGATTCTGCTGTAAATTTACCATCACTGCAGATTAGAAGGTTACTCTAACACATTCTCCGGTATGAAAATGCATCCCGACACCTTCTAGCTACGCCCCTGATTGTGTTAAATTTTATGCATTTTTTGTTGAAATTTATTAATAGAAATTCTAAACGGAATTTGAATTTCGTGTTTTTGGTAGGAAAATTGTGCAATTTATTAATTAAGAACAATTGTGAATCAGTTATGCATTATGAAAGGAACGTTCAGCTAGACACACTGTAATATTCAAATCGTATGGCAGCTATATAGTTATGCTATAAGCTACTAGCAACCTGCGCTGTGTAATATATCGGTGCTTTTTAATATTTATATTGTGTGCACACGCTTTAATGGCGGTAATATATCAAGTCAAGCTGATGCTCTTTTTTTGCTATTTAAAAAAAACTTATTTCGAGAACCACGGCTACTACAAACAAAATTACAATAAAATAATTGTTTCGAATAATTTATCATTTAGTTAGTAATAAAGCGGTCACTGCTGTTTTACAAGCTTTTATTTAACTTGCAATGTATGTTATTAGTTAATTTGTTTGTGTGTTTGTTTAGGTCAAAACTTGCAAGTCAATTTTGAACGACTTCCACGTATCCGATTGATTTGAAATTTTGTACATATGTATTCCCGATGACATTACATGAATAAATCGTTTTTAGAAATAAATTCAACTCCTAAGGGGTTCAATCGGGGATGTAGGTTTTTTTTTGACTAATCAACGCCCAGGCCAAATCGCTAAAGCCAGAAACTTGAAATTTAGACAGTTGGTTCCTTTTCTGACGTAAGCATCTACTAAGAAAGGATTTTTCGAAATTCAACCCCTACGAGTGTCAAAGGGGAGTCAAATTTTGAAAGACTAAAATGAACAAAATAAAATATTATAGTAAAAAAAACTTTTTAGAGACAAGATTTTATTTAAATGCACTAAAAAGGAAAAAATAATTTTTAATAATTTAGGTTCATAATTAATAAAAGCGTGGATCGTGACTAATAAACTATCATAGAGTTCACGACCCACGCATTTATTAATTATGACCCTAAATTATTAAAAATTATTTTTTCCTTTTTAATGCATTTAAATAAAAGCTTGTCTAATATTTTATTTCTTTTAATTATTGTATGTCTGAAATTCTAATGTCCATGACCGTCGACAATTTTTTAATTTTCGTCGTTTTAACACATATTGTACTGTTTTTTATGCATTTATTATAAGTACTAGCTTCGTCTGCAGGTATATATTTTGGTTTGGCAGCGAAATAATAAAAATCAAAAATTTATCATGTACACTGTCACTTTTGAAACTATAGTGGCGCGTAGTTTTGCACGAGTGTAACACTATCACCGTGTCAGTGCTGAGTAGTATATACACGCTCTTTGTGTAGGCCATTACTCTGACATTACCGCTGTCATGTTGCACTTTCTTTACACGACCTCCCTGCGACGGTGATGAAAGTATAACATTGGAGGTCACACTAGCATCCCACCGCCGCCCAGCCGAACACGATTCACTTTAGCATTGCGCTCTACACTGACCAGTCAAACACGGTTCTTGATGAAAGTTTACACTAGTGCGGCCTAGTGTAACAAAGTGTAACCAACTGAAAACGCTATGATAGGTTAATCCGCGTATACAGGGTGAGTTCGACCACCCGTATCAGTCGTTTTTTTCGAAAACGGTTAGTCGTAGAGAGTTGTGTCAAAAATTTGTATTATAAAAGCCCTAATAAAGAATCGAATCGTGATAATTTTTTTTTCCGGGAAAGTCGGCTTCCCTATTAGTTTACTCCAGAATATCCAGAACTCCGGAATTATAAATGCAACGATAGGTCGAAAGTGGTATTGTTGAAAAGATCTTTAAAAAATAAGCAAGTTTTGTAGGAAAATTTTTTTTATAACTGCCACCCTTGTAAATTTCTATAAGTATAAATATAAATTATTATATGTTCAAAACTCCGGAATTTTAGAAAGCACGATAGGTTGAAAGTGTTGCTGTTGAAAAGCTCTTTAAAAAATAGGTAAGTTTTGTAGGAAAAATTATTTAATTACTGCCACCCCTGTTAAGTAACAATCGTTTGAAATTATTAAATCAAAATTTCATAATAACGATCGAAGTCGGCATTAAAAATCTAGCAACCTTAGACATTGTCACAAGTGTTCAAACTGTCTTCCATTTACTCTTTAATACATACTACTGAGCTCTTTTGGTTAGACTGTGAGTGTACTTCTTCAGTGTTTAATGATCGATAGATAAGTAACTAGATTTTAAATGCAGACTTTTAAAAAGTTCGTTATTATGACATTTTAATTTAGTAATTTCAAACAAATTTTACTTAACAGGGGTGGCAGTAATAAAAAAAATCCGTACAAAACTTGTTAATTTTTTAAAGATCTTTTCAACAATACCACTTTCGACCTATCGTTACATTTATAATTCCGGAGTTCTGGACATTCTGGAGCAAACTAATAGGGAAGCCGACCTTCCCGGAAAAAAAATTTATCACCATTCGATTCTTTATTAGGGCTTTTATAATACAAATTTTTGACACAACTCTCTACGACTAACCGTTTTCGAAAAAAACGACTGATACGGGTGGTCGAACTCACCCTGTATAGTGTACACCAATTTAGCTCTGAAATCGCATGGTGATGATTGATTCCTGACCTTCTCTACATTTTGCCGTAGCGTAATAATATTATATGTAGCCCATATTACTCGGAAAGAAGTAGGTTTTTAAACAGTAAAAGAATTTTTCAATCGGTTCAGTAGCTCTTGAGATTACCCGTCGCAAGCAAACACTTTATTTATATATCTTTTACTCAGATCTTCTATAAAAAAACTAGGTATATTCAAATGTTTGCTATTTAGTCTGTTTTTAAAATCGAAAATAACATACTTATTAAAAAAATATATATAACTAACTAAAAAACTCGGGTCGCAGTGCCAAAACCCTGCCGACAATATAGTGTATTTGCTAACACAGGCTTTGTTGCTTTAATAGGTAAACTTAATTTGTTTTTGGACAAAATAAAAAATTTACCCCCTTAATACATCCCTTAAAATAATATTTTTTTTCTTAATTTCAATAAGATTATCAATGCAACCTCTGTACCAAATGAAATAACCCTTCAGTAAGTAAATCACTATCCGCAAACTAGTGTTTTCATAAAATTTGTAAGTCCGGCCCTGTCGAGCCGATTTTATTAAAATTTTAACAGCACATTTTGATCTTTACTAAAAGGTTAAATTTCAATTTTGAAACAATTCTGAGAATTTTTTCGCTATTTTTGGACCCAAAAACATTTTTCTACCCCTGAAAACCACCTTTAAAATGGTCCGATTGAGCCCATTTTAAATAGGCTTCGTGCGGTGATGGATTCCAACGTACGTACCAAATTTCGTCAAAATCAATTAATTCTTTCGAAAGTTATAGTCCGTTTTATAAACATTTCCAAAAATGGTGCCAAAATGTTCAGGAGGCTATGAAACGTCGAGAAATTTTGGTCCGACCCCTAGGTCCCGCCATCCGACCGACGCCAATAGTGTATATGCCATATGGCAAATACACTAAAAACACAGAAGAACTAAAAATTATGGTTATTTTTTACTAGTGTGACTATGGACAGATTTTGTATCTAATTTGCAATACATGAAATACAAAATTAAGAGTAAATTTGTATGTGATTCTGTGACTCTTAAGAAACTTATCGTCACTTATTACTGTTTAAAAATTAGAATCGCTGTACAAGTTTTGCGAAGTAAAAAAAAGAAACATAATTGCTACAAAACATTTTTACACTCCTCATCCCACGTGTACACGTGTATTTATTAGGTGTAAACGCACGTGTGGAAAGTGTTATGCAATCTCGAGCTTATGTCTGTACATTAATGTGATGTATGACTATATACGGTGTGTTCAAAAACGATACTCTCTGTTCATTGTTTTGTATAGGCTTCAGAGTCAAAAATATTGTTAATTAAAATCAGATCATATAAAATATAAACCAAGAATTTTTGCTCAAAACATTAAAGTATGTGTTCTGCAGCTTTCTATCTGTAGATTTAGGTTTTGGACGATTTGTCAACACTTGTCAATTCTCAAGTTACAATTTTTCTTTTTACTGTTTTCTTCCACCGAGAGATCTTTGCTATACCATCACGACAACTACGTCTAGGCCTTCCTCTCATCTGTCTTTTTATTGGAACATATTGATATTCCGGTAACTTTCTTGGTCATCTATCTATCCTCAATCAATTTTAGTCTACATAGACGATAATGATTTCACCTGTTGAGCGTCTGTAATCTGCAATATCTATCAATCCCACTCTAACGGTACCTAAATTAAGCCTTTAAACGTTTTTCAGAAGAAAAAAATCTAAGCGGAATACTGAAGAAGACAATACCTATGATTTGAGATTTAATGAGTTAAAGAAATGTATTTTGAGGAAGCTAAAATTTCGTCACTGAAGACCTTCAACAATATCTCAGACACTGAAGACATCGTCTTCAACAAATATCTCAGACATTCTAGGATCGCCTTGTCTACTTTTGAAAAGCAGATTTCGATAAAATTTTGGATAACTAATAATATTCGATGTAGCAAAAGTTCTTTAGGGACTGTAACTCCAAAGAAAGAGAAGATATTTCAGAATATTTAAGCGTATGAATAGTAACTGTATCAAGGAGGATAGGTACCGATTTTTAAGTTGTTTACTTACGATTCGCTTCCCTTGTTCCCATTAGCCTTGTAGTATGTAAACATTCGCACTGCCTGAGTGTTATGATAAATGAGATGCACGAGTTTCTTGAGCATCTTTTATGTGAGGGCCAGGGGAACAGATTTTACAGTGCATGTGCTGATAGGTGGCTCTGCATACGACATAAATAAATTTATGTTCATAACATGTACACAAAGGGAGAAAGAAAGAAAAAGGCACGGACACATTTAGTTATTAATAAGTTAAATAGTCAATAAATAATAGCTATATTCGGCCTATGCCAATATAGTAATTTAGGAATAGAGCAATGGATTGGGATATTATGGATAATAATGATATTATTATTAGTTATTATTAGTTAAGCCATTAGGTTCTTTTTATTCTAGTTATTTTGGAACAAGTGCAGTGCTGAAGTTATGAAGGGTTTAGGTGTTAGAAATGATAGAGTAAAGGCACTGGTTCCCGACTCGTATAGTGAACTGAATAGATTATTACGAAACGTAAGTGTAAAGGCCGGGTCACACGTGTGTGGCTTGTGATGACTTGTGACTCGTCTTGGCGGGGCTCGTGGTTCTAAAAGCCTCATTGAGGTAGGGTCAATGTTGTGATATTATCATATAATTATATATAGAGCCATCGTAAAACCCTTGGACTCGTGTTCATTTACCGCCTTCGAGGCGATCCACCGAGTTACGAGCCACGCGTCACTGTGAGCGACCCATGTCACACGACGCGTGCTCGTTGTGGCTTGTGATGGCTCGATGAACTATCACGTGCCGTGTGACCCGGCCTTAAAAGAAAATTTTAACGTTATTATTTTAAATCTCTACATTTGTATTTTACCGATACTACACTGTATCGGTGCGAAGGGAAATTAGAAATTATTAATTTGTAAGTGAGCTTCACATCAGGCAACATATATGTATGTAAATCATTCGGAAAATAATATCTCCTAATTTCTGAGTAGGCATTTTATCGGTAAAATACGAAACTAGAGATTTAAAATACGGTTGCATGTCTAAACACCCGGGACATAGATCCGAGGACAAAATTTCCTCAGAAAGTAATTAGATAGATATTGTAGATTATAGACGCTCGACGACAGCGGTCTCAGGAAATAAGCACCAGGTACAAAAACATTGACCTTGCAGTCTGCACCCCTCGACAAAACTCTGATCCTGCACCCGTCGACAAAAACTCTGATCATACACCAGCTGCGGCAAAAACTTTGATCTTGCACTTGGCGACAAAAACTCTGATCATGCACCTGCTGCGGCAAAAACTCGGATCATGTACCTTGCGACAAAAACTCTGACCATGCCATTCTGCGACAAAAACTTCGAAAAATAAATAACATTTTCTGGTCCTGGATATTATTGACGCGGGTATTTTTGACTTGAATCTTATGGCGAAATTTATTTAGACCGGACAGCTTAAAATACATGCCTTTTCTTCGTTTTCCGTCAAATATAAATATAAAAATGGTCGACCACAGGTGAGTGGTCGGGAACTGATGTCTTTATGTATATTTTTGTGTGGAAGTAGAACATAGTGTTCCCCCTGGATCCCTTGATAAGCGAGCACACGCTTGACCGTGTCCTTTAGTACACCCCAACCGTAGTGGTACTAGACCCCAGCGTACAGGCTTACCAACATAATACATGCCTGCATTAAACATGAATGCATATGGGGAAATGTCTTATTGTGTGTATTGTTTGCGCTTGAATTATCTTCGGTTGGTTCTCTTGTTGATATTAAATATTGTGCCCTACATTCAAAAGTATATGGTTTTGTATTCATGCTTTGATTTGTTTATGGATGAATATTTTGTTCCGTGATGTTTTAATGTTAACAAAAGAATTGACGATTTGTATTATGAATATTAATTCGTGTGATTTATATCGTCGTTAATATTAAAAATTAGAAATTAAAATTCTTGGAAGACATTTCGATCTTATAAATTCTTACACGAAAGCGGTTGTATAAAAAAACGGGATAACTGTTTTAATATTTGAGCGTGAATGTATTTCTTTTGTTCACATAAGTTGATGAGGTGTTAAAATGATACTTTTATTACTATTATAAAAATGTCGTTTCTAAAGACATTAAATGCAGACGACTATCTCAATTTCTAGAGAATATTAATTTTAAAACTGCCCAGAAAAAATATCAACTAAATTCTATACTTCAATATTGTGGATAGCTTTCTGGCCCGGTCTGCCCGGGTAAATTTTGGTTTGGCAACGAAATAATCAAGAGTAACCTCATATTATATCACTTTACTTTACAGTCGAACCATGACTTGCCACAAAAAATATCGAGTTATCAAATAATATTAATTTTCACTCTTGACGCTAGTGCCAACCAATTTTGTTCGAGTTATCGAAGTTCGACTGTATTTGTTAAGATCGTGTAGGTGTAGGAACTCGTTAAATAGTTATGATTTCATAAAACGCTTTTTTTTGTTCTGTTGAGTTCTCTTAATGTCCAATTTAAATGTATACACCATTTTGATTACTCGGTGTTCTTCAACATAAACAACCCTGAACTACTTATTAATCAACTTACGTCAAAGCAATTTTAAGCCACGGAGATAATATTTTACAATTTTTTCTGTTTAATTTCAAACTGACATCATCTATATACTAATATATAAAAGAACAAGGTTACTTCAAAACTTGAGAACCACTAAACCGATTTGTAAAATTATTTTACTGTTTAAAAGCCTCATGCTTACCGAATAACATAGGGTATATACATATTATATCTTGTATCTTTTATTTAGATATCTGCATACCAAGTATCTTGTCTCTGTCATCTTTTGGGTTATTACAACTTTGATATCTTGTATCTAGATACTTACTCTTTTCAAATATCTTCTGCAGCTCTATTTTCAATCCTGCGTTGATATAAAGTTTGTTCGTAAAGTACAACGTAGGTAGTACGTTGTAACAAATGGGCTAGCTATTATATAATATAAAACTGTTATACTAGTGGCAAAGTTATTAAGGTATTGACATATCAGTGACGTCCATAGATACGAGCTGTCCTATATAAATATGTTACTGAAATTCTTCAAAAGAGAACAAAACTTCAAGGAAATGTTAGTAATTGACTACGAGATAGCCACTTTGGCTTGTCCGAACCCTAATAAAGGAATTTATTATTATTACAACTCAAACAATTTCTTCCACTAATTACCATAAACAGGATCCCTCAGGGGAAACATTGGAATGTAGTTTGTATTCCAACGGTTTGTGGGGATTAGCACTCCCAGGAACCCGAGCTCGTATCAGTCGATTTGTGTATGCCGGCTGGCGGATTCTAATACACAAATGGATTTTTTGTTGTGTTGAAGACGCTAATGACCTGAGTTATTGACGCGTCTATATTCTACAATAAATAAAAAACTCGGGTCGCAGTGCCAAAACCCTGCCGACAATATAGTGTATTTGCTAATACTGGCATTGTGGCTTTATTATGTAAACTTAAGTTTGTTTTTGAACAAAATAAAAAATTTAACCCCTTAATACATCCCTTAAAATAATATTTTTTTTTTTAATTTCAATATTTTTATCAATGCAACCTCGGTACCAAATTAAATACACCCTTCAGTAAGTAAAGCACTATCCGCAAACTAGTGTTTTCATAAAATTTGTAAGTCCGGTCCTGTCGGGCCGATTTTATTAACATTTTAGCAGCACATTTTAATCGTTACTAAAAGGTTAAATTTCAATTTTGAAACGATTTTGAGAATTTTTTCGGCATTTTTGGGCCCAAAAACATTTTTCAACCCCTAAAAACTACCCTTAAAATGGTCCGATTGAGCCCATTTTAAATAGGCTTCGTGCGGTGATGGATTTCAACGTGCCTACCAAATTTCGTCAAAATCAATTAACTCTTTCGAAAGTTATTGCCCGCACACATATATATATATATAAATATATAAATATACATATATATATATATATACATATATAAATAGACATTTCCAAAAATGGTGCCAAAATGTTCAGGAGGCTATGAAACGTCGAGAAATTTTGGTCCGACCCCTAGGTCCCGCCATCCGACCGACGCCAATAGTGTATGTGCCATATGGCAAATACACTAATAAACCATAAACAGGCACAAAAACTTATCAATAGTCTTAAACAATTGAACATAGCAAACAAAAGCACGCCATCTGTCAAGTAAAAATACAGACAAGAACTCAAGGATCATTTTATTAAGTGCTCAAAATGACCACCTTCGCACCGTACAATAATAAAGATTATCCTCAAAGCGTCGTCGTACGTTCTCCAACATTGCTAGAGTAATCTGACTAAGATATTTGATACAAATTAAAATGTCATTTTCTCCGCAATTAATGATCGGTTTTGAAAAACAAAAAGACTGTTGTAAAAAGAATTGAGAGGCCTTTCGAACTGCGAATCGTTTGTCACCCCTTTCTATTTATAATTTTTGGGGTGCAATTCACCCTGCCCTCAGGGTTGAAGTTACGTAAATAATACCAATCGTTTTAGATGTCTCCCTTGATTCTAAAATTGACGTGTGCGAGCTTTTTTCGCAAAACTGATGTTAAGTGGCCAAAACTTGCGTGGACTGTTTTCATTGGGTTCCTATATGGGAAACTAATGATTGCCAACCTATGGGCTATGACCACAGTAGAGTAATTGAGAACTCAATCAGCGCGAAACTGGGAGTTTCTGGTTTGAATCCCGACGGTGGCTTGTGTATAAATAAATCGTTTTTTCCTGTATAGATATTGTAAGGTTACGACATCTATATGTAATAGTAGTTCGCACTAATTATTTTAGTGATTTCGTAATGTGGGAAAATTACAAACATTCGTAAGCGCTGTATACGTGTGACGAGCCGGCACTGCTAACAAGCCATTCTATGTTTGTGTAGGTGTGTGTTTTTTGTACTCAAACAGTTTGAGTGAGAGCAGAACGTGCTACGGCAAACTAAATCAGCACCCGGTTCACTTCCGTTCAGTTGCTATAGTTGCTTTACTTTGTTCGCAAACTAACCACAAACTTAAAGACTTTCCTCCATGAAACCTCGAGCATCGGTTCAGAACTGCGTTGTGCCGAAATAACATCATCAATGATAAATAATTAGCATCTAACATTTGGAAGCTAATGTAGAGAAGTTCTAGATGTCATAGAAAATTACATAAATCACAAAACTAATAGTAGATTGTATTTCTAGTTTCGTAACGAGTAGTGACCGTCACACGAGTCATAATATCATTACGCACGAGAAATATAATATCTATGGTATTTTTGCCGTACCCACTATAAAATATCTACTTTTTACTTAATTTTCAGTATTTTCAAAAAAATTTTACAGTTCATTCATGTTGCCGACTATTATTAGTACGCCGTGAGCAATAAACATAAAGTCACTATGGAAATTGCTTTATTTTCCACACTAGTGTGTTTTGAAAACACTTTCAACACACCTGTCTGTTAACTGATCCATTCCATGCATACATGCACGCATGTAAAGTAGCTATTTTATAGTGGGTATGGCAAAAACTATAAAACAATGTTGACTTTTAATTCTTCTTCCCTTTAGATTTATACCTATATAGTAATTACTTATTATTCTTTACTCGCGTTAATGTTGGTTTTGACAGAAACTTTATTTTGTTCATTACTAACGGCCCGATCGCATGCCCGGTCCGGCTTCGCCCGGGTGATATGAATTTATGATTTATTAATACATTACTCAGTCGCTTCGCTCGCTCGTTCCAGTTATTATAACTTATATTATGTCCTTAAGCAAAGTATCACCTATTGAACAGTGAAACAAAATTTGAAACCGGTCTGAGGTTACCCCCGATTTTCATCTGGACGAAGCCAGGGCCGCCAGATATTATAGCCTATGTCCTAAAGCAAAGTAGGTACCACCTATATCGAACAGTAAAAAAAATTTGAAATCGGTTCAGTAATTTCTGAGATTACTCCCGATATTCATCCGGACACAGCTGGGCTGGCCAGTTATTGTAGCCTATACGTCATAAAGCCAAAGTATCACCTATCGAACAGTGAAAAAAAATTTGAAATCGGTCTGAGATTACCTCTGATTTTCACCCGGGCGAATCCGGGCCGGCCAGTTTCAATTATACATCTAAATCTTCCTCGTGAATCAATCTATGTAATCGTGAAAGCCGGAACAAAATCGCTTCAGTATAGTTACGGAGAAAATCGAGCACAGACAGAGAGGCGCGGCGAGAGACTTTTTTTATAAATATGTATCTATTGATATTATGTCAATGTGAGCGAAGCCGGATTACGAATATTAAGCCCATCCTGAGTGAAGGAATCATAATTTATGCGTGCACCAAATTTCGTTAAAATCGAATTAGGGGTTTACACAGACGGGAAAACACCACTGAAAATGATCAATTATGACTTGGTATCGTGTAAAATGTCTAAAAAGATTAAATGTCTTTAAAAAAGTAAACATCACTTTACAGTTTTATTATATTAATAATATTGATTTTGATATCGATAATCAGAAAATTTTTTTTTTCCAAATCGGTTTATAAATGACGGAATCTGAGGTAACAAACATAAAAAAAAAAAAAAATACAACCGAATTGAGAACCACCTCCTTTTTTTGAAGTTAAAAATGAGATATTTTAAGCTAGTATAGAAATATCTTTTTGATGCGGTATAATTTTTGGTTGGTATGTCTTCTGTGAGTTGTGTGATAACACTGCGTCATGTTGCGAATTTTCCACAAAACTTTTTCCTTGTAAACTTCAAACTTGTCGAGATTACAAGTTTTGTTCGTAAGATATATATCGAATATCGATACCTACATATATATTATAAAATACATAAACAGCAAATAAACAACCGGATAATCTCTGAATTAGGTATATAGTTGATCTTGTTTATGATATACTTATAATTTTATTTATGATATGTTATTATACATATTTCTACATTCTACGCTGACAAATTACACAAAGTCGGAACTTGATATGTAATCTCAAAGAATCTTTATTGTAAAATGGGGGGGGCACTATCACTCTCGTCAAATTCTTGTAAACTAGAAGCAACATAAGCCGGGCCATTTTTTCTTAGAAACTTGTTACCAATATATTTTGTATCATTCTCCGTTTATAGTGCTCTTAAATTACATATCCGATAAATATTTCGTGCAATAGTTCAGTTCGGAAATTGTAGTCAGTGACAAACTAACTAATAGTTTTACAGTGCAATATAAGCGGAACAGTTTTTCTGCATAAGAAAATCTAAGAACTAGAGTAATAGTATGTTTCATTGTTTTATTGCTTTGCCTCTCCATTAAAAGCTTGTTAGTAACTAAGTATTAGTCACTGACTACAAATTTCGAATTGAATTATAGATGGAAGAACTTTATTTTATAACAATTTGGTTTGAAATCTCTGTCTGACGAAGCCACTGTGTTGTATGAAACAATTGTTATAAAATAAAGATCTGAAGTGTAAATACTTAAATTAAAACGTTGTGACTTGTGTTTAATAAGTTTCAATATTTTTGACTTTTCTTTGATCGCTACGTTAATTATTGTAACATTAATAAAAATACCTACATTGTTTAATGTATAAAATTTTAATTAATTCTACGCAAAATTATATCTAATTAAATCCGTTTGCTAATTAATATTGTAAATATTTGGGGTAGGTGTCTTTAATTAGTGAAAAACTTAATTAAATCATTTATTCTTATCGTTACAGAGAACATATAGGTACGCGAGGAGGTACATCTTATTTGCTTCTTTAATTAAATTCTTGCTTTTGATGAAGGCCCCAGTTTTAGCATGTTTTGGAAAATACAGTTGGACAAATTTAAATCCATTTAACAGTACTTTTTTCAAGTTCACCTATACTGATAGAGTTATCTAGCCTAGTACCAATCCGTATTTGTAATTAAAATCTGGGAGCTAGTATAGTTTGTAATGGACATGGAAACGCCCAGGGCTGAATTTAAGGCCGGACAACAGGGGTGATCACAAAACTAACTTCTAAACAGTGAGTCGAAGGAAGCTGAAATTTGACATGCAGATAGGATGCTGTGCTCATTGGTGGCGGAATGGTGGGCAGAGGTTTACGCAGTCAGGTTCAAACTTTTTTTAACGGACTTCAAAAAAAAGAGGTTTCTCAATTCGATCGTATATATTTTTTATGTTTTATGTGTGTTCGCGGATAACTTCGTCGTTTATGAACCGATTTTGAAAAAGTTTTTTTTATTTGAAATGATATACTTTCAGATTGGTCCCATAGAAATTTCATCAAAATCGGTTCAGTAGTTCGGCTGATTTTAATAAAAGTCAGTAACGGTGTGTGATTCTTTTTAAGGTAAATATTACTTTTTTACACTAAAAGGTAAAAAATAAAAAACTTTTTAACAAAAAAAAAACCTCCTTCAAAAAGGCACTAAAAAGAGGAAAATAATGAAATTTTGAGGTATGTGCCAATTAAAATATGAAGTCGGTTAAAAAGTATAGTATAGTGATTAATATCTTCATTTTAATCAACTTCATATTTTAATTGGCACAGACCTCAAAATTTCATTATTTTCCTCTTTTTAGTGCCCTTTTGAAGGTGGTTGCTTTTTTGTTAAAAAGTTTTTTTAACTTTTATTTTTAACAAAAATATTATTTTCCATTATAAACGGTAAATAATATTTTTATGTATATCTATTAATTATTGAGAGGAGCTTGAGAATAGCCGCGAGCGTGTAGCAATGCCGCTGTTCATATGGCGTTGCTATGGTTCCTCTATTACAAGCCCCCCGAGAGCTGGTAAAAGTGTCAATTGGATTTTCAATTTATTATAAAAAAATAGTAAATTGAAAATATGAATTGGTGCTAGGTCCAAATAACCTTAGCTGTTGGTGGCCTTTAAAACACAAAAAAAATATATTGAGAAGTTTAAAAATGTTTTTTTAATAATGTTAACTTTTTGACAAGAATCGAATTCGTGGTCCACCACTGGGGAATGGTAATCAGTGTGATGTCTTCTATTTCACGGAATTGGAGAGATAGAAAGAAAACTAAATGAACTGTATAGAAGAAAGAATGAAGTCAGCAGTATCAGCATTTACAAATTGATTCAAGTAATTCGCAATAGTAGTTGAGCAAATAGTTGACCGTTTATTTACTCACGGACGTTGATGTGGATTTTATATTTACTAGTTCTTTTTAAGAGTATTCGATATCCGAAGTTATCCCCTGCACTCTTCATCTCAAATTCTTTCTCCGTGCCTGAAACAGTTACAGCTCTTCCGACGCTATTTTTAAAGCTAGAGGGTTCGGGTAAACGCCAAATGAAGGACCAAGAATCACACTACAGATCTTTCAGGCGAAAAATTGAAACAAAATTTCCTGAAATAACTTACAACTTTTTAAATATTACGTAATATTTCACACGTAGCCAAAACATTTTTTTCTAAAAATTCGCCTGTAGGATCCTGTAGTGTGCTTCTAATTGGGCCTTCATTTGGTGTTTACCCGAACCCTTCAGCTTTAATAATAGCGTTGGGAGAGCTGTAAACATTTTTAGGCGAGGGGAAAGGATTTGAGATGAAGAGTGCAGGGGTAACTTCCGGTATCGAAAACTCTTAAAAAGATTTTTATATTCCGAAAATTTAAAACTACAATAAAGCAAAATCGAAGCGTATGTCCTGAGTCCATGACAAACGCACATCAGACATGGTAGTTCTCGACTTGTTGTATAATCCGATTACTCTAAGAATGATACCGCTACGTCATTGACAGAAAACGCCTATTTATCTGTACGCCGCCTACCTGACCCAATGGCGTAGTGTGCAAAGGGTTACTGAAAAAAATGAAAAAAAAAACAAAACAAAATAAAAGTTATTTTTTTGTTTTTTTCCCTTTTTAGGTGGCCTTTTGATGATTGACGCCAATACATTGATGACGTATCGGTACCATTCTAAGAGTAATTGTACTATATTTATGAATGTTCAGCATTTGTTTATTGACAATTAATAATATTTTCGATATTGGTTATAGGATTCCGTTCTCGACCACACCCACCTGTGGTAAACGACGTTAATGTTAATAAGTTGTTAGAACAGACTACTTACGTAACCTCGTAACGTATATAGGTAAACGTTTTTGTTTTGGCACATTGTCGATAAACTGACGTTAAACGAATTATTATTATACGTACCGTAAAATGGGGTGAGATTGACCGAAAAGTTCAAAAAAGTTAATTTTACATTTCTAGGTCAGCAGTCATGCATGAGAGGAAAACAAAAAAATTCTATCTTCAAACAAATGCCTATATATTCGTAATAGATTACTACTTGTTGAGTAAATAAATTGTATTCTGTAAAAAAAAATAAAATGTCAAGTGTCAATTTATTAGCAAATTACATACCCTGCAAACTTCTACCTCTACAAACCTAACAAAATCAAGTTGACCTCTCTAATATTTTTTTTGTAGTAGAACATTGTCTTTTATAGCCTGTTATCGACTCACAATATTTATATTTATGACGTACTACTTTTTACATAAATTTTTAGGCAAAGATGCAGATTTCTGTAATTTTAGGGGTGAGATTGACCGCTGTCAAGTACACTAATTACTAATACTCACATACAGTTTACACATACCATGTATTTATTTACAGTAGGTAAACAATGAATTTCTATTAATGTAAGCTGTTTTACCTCAGAAGTGGAGGAACAGGCAAATGAGAACAATGTCTTTGCAGAATAGACAATTGAAGAATTTACCACAGAAGATATTGTGGTTGGGTCATGGGTCCTGGTCAAATATGAAACCAAAAAAAGTCTAAAACATTATATAGGCCAAGTATTATCACTGTCTGATAATGAAATAAACATGAAGTTTTTGAAGAAAGCTTTTGGAGATAAATTTGTGAGGCCTACAGTGGAAGATACAGACACCATTAAATACAATTATGTTGTCAAAGTACTTCAACCCCCCAGAATCGAACGACGTGGGCATCATATTTTTCCAGACAGTGCTAGTATTTTATAAATTTATCTTACCATTATATATTTTTTGAGCATTTACTTTATAATGAATAAAAACCTTTGTTGATTTCTTATGTTTCTAAAAAAATTATTTTTTTTCATTTTTTGACATGTAAATTTTTTTCTATGTAATTTTTCCGTAAAAAAGCAGTTTATTATATACTAGACTGTGGTTATTCTCAACTCAGTAAGCATTATATAAAAAATTACTAGAGTTTTAGCGAGTTTTAGGTAGGCGGTCAATCTCACCCCAAATATAGGGGTGAGATTGACCAGGATGTTTTTATTTTTTTTTTCTATCGTGAATAAAAAAAAATTTTTTTTGAGGGTACTAAAAGTTACATGGCTTATAGACTCATACATATCAGTCATTTTAAATTTTTTTTTCTGCAACAATAAATAAGTTATTAACTAAAGAACGCCAAAAGTGGTCAATCTCACCCCGTTTTACGGTATGTAATAAAAAAAAATAATTTATAGTTATTATTTTAAATGTCTATAGGGTTGTATATACAGGATGCGTCTCTAAAAACAACCGATAACTCCCTACAGTAAACTCGTGGGACAATATTAGACCGATTGAATCCAATTCAATTTATCTATAATATACAACAGAGCATCTTTTCAGAGATATTAGCCCTTTAAAGTTGTGGTTTTATATTGGCAAAACCATTTTAGATACGAGCTTTAATTTTGGAACTTGTTTGTCATTCATGAACAGGTATAATCGAACGAAATTTAGAGGAAAAAACCCGCTGGAAATAGACCAATCACGCCACTCAATACTAACCGGGAAATCGTAAAGCGAAAACTCGTAAAAAGGGAATTGCATGCATTAAGTATTTGTATATTACAGCCTAAGCTATCTGATATCTAGTTTACGCTACGTGTAATTACTAGAGTCTGGATAGTAAGGTTTCCTAATCCCCCATTTCGAGTATTATACTATAGTAGTAGTACCTATATAGTTCGCATGAAAACAGGGTGGCCAATGACCTGACAAACATAAATGTAATACCGTACGCTAAAAATTAATCGGTTCCTCGAGATTCCGGGTTTGGGAGGTCTACTAACAATGAATAAAGATGCACCAGTTTTCGGAATAGAGTTTAATAAGTACACTGTAAGAAATGAGAAGGCCGATTACATAGATTATCGATGGTCCATTTGTAGCCAGCGATTAATCTGGTAATAGGCACACAAAGAGACAATGGCGTCGCAAACAGGTATCGCTTGCACATCGCGTAGATTCCATAAAACCAGATTGCGCATGCGTGGTTACTAATTTTACATTAATTTGTTTTGTATTCATCCATTTTATATATGTAACTATACATTTTATTTTGTAATTTTTACACACTTTATTGGAATTTTACACAAATTATGTAATTTTAATTTACTTTATGTAAAAATCACAAATTTGTTTAACTTTACAGTAAAAGTCCAAGTTTTTATGAAGTTTTCTGTGTAACAATAAATAATAATGTAAAATCACTTAGAAAATCGAGCGAATTTTACCTTAACTTTCAAAGTATTTTTACATCCATTTTTTACAGTGTATACTGAATTGAAATGGCAGACATCTGGCCGATAGTGTATCATAACTTGGGGGTTGAGTTGAGACAATATTCAGTTAGCGAGGCCATTATATTTTTACGGTATAGCGAATTTGCTCTTTTAAAAAGTATCGATAAATCATCACCATTCTGGAGTTAGGCGCTGCATGAATGCCACAGATAGCCGGCCTATCTTCACTTTATGACTTCGCCCCCATTAAAACTCCCTTGTATTGCATATATTTTATAGTCCTTTCTGCGGTCAATAGGGTTGATACGATAAATGAACGAAAAAATATGAAATAAGTATTTATATTATAAAATAATTGATTTCATACAGATTATAGATAATAGATAGATAGGTACAAAGCGTTAGCATATTATATGCAATAAATTTGTACTTTTTTCATCAAATTGTTCTCAATTTTTTTTCTTTTCCATATACTTAAGTAAATAGTGTGATCGTACAAAAATTCTATTTTGAGTTTTTGGTGAATTTAGACGTTTTTCAGTCCTCTGAACCCTAAAAAGTGAGAAAATGTATGTATGTTATATGTCCGTAGTCGCACCACTCGATACTCAAATGTGGGAGAAGTGACCACTTAAAAACCGGTAAAGAAGTGAGTTTTTTTCTCGAAAACAGCTCCAACGATTTTGATTAAATTACACATTAAACTACTCCTTTAATATCTGCAAAATGAGATGGCATCACTAGATCCTCCTAGAAAATGCAGGAAAGGAGGCTGTGGGCTTTGCAGCTCATACATTTTCTTAGATAGATAGATACCTAGTGTAGATTATAGACGCCCGGCAACAGATCATACGGTTTCTTAACCGAGAGATGTGTAAAATTACGTGTCAAATTCAGCATTACATTTTCTATAAATGTTAAATATGCGTATGGTGATTTGTGGAAAAATATTCTTCGGACTATTGGGATCCGTCAAATGAGCATATGACATCTGGTGGCAGAAAATTGTACTTAAAACGAGGGAAAATTTTACATGCTAACAGTGCAAATTAATCATGAAATTGTTTATTACAAAAATAAAACAAGTAAAATAAACAAAAAGTTATTCGAAAATGGAATTCGCGACGTTTTCTAATATCATGGCAATAAACACTGTCAGTTATTGTCTTGTAAAACTTACTTTACAGAGAATTATTTTCTAATGAAATAAGGAAAAACTGTATTTATGAATTAAAAAAATATTTTATATTAATAATAAGATGTACTCATTATCATACTGCACTACAATAGTTGAATCCCTGATGATTGACAAATTTATAGGATTAACTTTGTATACAAACATTTTGAGGTTAGTAACTTACCTATTACAATATATCTTATTATGTTGCAGTTATGTGTTTACATTATTCACCTAACCCAGCCTTAATGGCGCATTGAACGCGGATGATTAATTTCGTGGAGATTTTCTTTTAATTTTGATGTTTTTAAGCAACATGTCGTAAAGATTACTACTTTTGACAGTTCATTTTGCATGCATTTTTCTCGTCATATTTCCGACATTTGATAATATGCCCGGCTTTGAGAATCAGTTCTCCTTCAACGAAATTCCTTTGTTTAGGATTCGTACCGGCCCAATCACAAATTGCACTTATATTTATCATTTCTTATCACTTTGAAAACCACAAAATTGCACGCAAAAGTATACCCCGTATATGAAATTTCCCCCCTCTGCGCCATGTTTTTTACGTTCCACCTATCTGACGGATCCCAATATTATATCTAAATTTTTAAAATTATAAGTTTGTATGGGTGAAATGAATTTCCAGTAAAATTTCTATCTTTTAATTTTAAAACAATTTGAAAAAGGAATTGTATCTAATAATTAAAATTGAGAATTTTAAAAAGATACTGAAAGTAAAAAAATGCGACGCAAAGATTTTTTAATGTTATGTGTATTTATTAATTGTTATAACAAAATATTATGTGTTAATTTAAGAATTGTTATACTAATTGTGTGTTTTTGTTTCTTTTTCCATGCTCTCTGAACAAACAGGACTACGCTGTAAGTACACGTTCGGCTGTACGAATATGCTAAATTGTAAGTCAGGGGCGTCCGTCATGCTTCATGTCTGAATGCGCATGCGTGCATCGGATATGCATGTTTCACCTTTCGATCAAATTAAGATTCGCAATAAAATGCTTATAAAGTTTTGTAAATAATTTTTTTGTAAATCGAAATTATTGGTTTGTGAGAAAATTATGTACGTAAACTTCCAAATATATCCATTAATTGCATACGGAGCTCTATTTTTGAATAAAAAAGTCAATGGTCACAAATTTTGCCCGATGTGAATAGCTGACTATTCGATTAATTCTATCGGTGTCTAAAACAATTAATCCAGTCAGTAGAGACATTATACCTTGCAAAAGGTGAAGTAGAAATTTTTTTTTTTGAATTTGTATAAAAAAACCAAGTTATCCAACATGGCCGAACCACGAAATTTTACCACTTTTTTTGTTTTTTTCGAAATATCTCATAAACGGTTGATTTAGCGATTCTTCCACTATGTAATGTTTTAAATAGGATTACATTTCCTATACAATTTTCATTCCCACAACTTGGTTTTTTCATCTTGACACCAATATATAAAAATACAAAAAAAAAGTCTTCTACCCCACCTTTTGCAAGGCAAGCCCCTTTTCTTTACTCCACTGACTGAACAAATGCATTAAACGGATATATAGCATTTTTGAGTGACTTGGGTGGTTAAAAAAAGGAAGATGAAATTAATCAGAAGGTGATAAGAGTCCACATAACATTCTGGTTAAATATTTCAATCGTAACTAACAACTATAACAGTCATTTGCCTAAATCTAAGCTTGGTTCTTAATTGAAAACTAATTCTTGTTTAGAAGATAAAAAACTGAACATGCTTTGCAGTTATCATTTCGCTTATCATCATTTCGTTAATCCTGTCACATTATTTTATTCCATAATTGAAACAAAACAAACCTATAAAAATTTGTTGACCGACCAATGAACAATATCAAATTGAAGATAACGTTCAAAGGACATTGCCCATTTTACTGGGGGATTTGGTCCAAATGTTGCCCATACGTGAATTCTATTTCAATATGTTTTTATATTTGTTGTCTAACGCATAAAAATATTGACACTTTAAAAATCCGTCCCGGGGTTTGATTTTCATATATCAATAGTACTAATAAATCAAAAGCTATGAGCTTTATTAATATAGTTTTGCTTACTTATCAACATTAATATTGATGAAGCGATTTTTTCTGTTCCTCTAGGATAAATAATTTTGGTGCAATAGAAAAAGTTATTTATAACAAGATATTTCGATTCCCCCTCATGTTTAACTCTGGGAAACATTTGGACCAAAATTTACATTTCTTATTATGTTATATGACGACGTGTACCTAATGCAGATTAGTATTAAAATTGGAAAAATTCAGGGCGAAATTTCGTAGGCACAAAAAGTTATTAATGCAGGAGAATATCGCTTGAAATTCATCAACGTCGAGTTCAAGATACCTAATCCATAATGTTCATGACTGTTTTTTTTTTTAATATTCCACTTGTTCGACCATTTAGTTGCCGCATTTTGTGATACAGACAAATCACATCCTGAACTTTTTCAATTTTAATAATACAATTATACAATGACATTTGTTTCTAAAAAAATCTCTAGAATTTTAATGTCGACCTTAAGCATGAAACGAACGCATGATGGGCAATTTTTTTAAAGAATAAAATAATTGATTTATGATGTATGAATTTCAGACACGGACAATCAGCGAGTGATAATCCATGTGAAGGACGTGAACGATGAGCCACCGTACTTCATCAATCGACCACTACCGATGCAGGCCGTCGTTCAGTTGAACGCTGCTCCAAACACGCCCGTTTTCACACTCCAGGCGCGTGATCCCGACACGGATCACAACATTCACTATTTCATCGTCCGAGACAGAACTGGGGGTCGATTCGAGGTCGATGAACGTTCAGGAGTCGTGCGCACCAGAGGAACCGATGCCTTCCAGTTGGATATGGAGTACGTGCTGTACGTCAAAGCCGAAGATCAGAACGGACGCGTCGATGAGCGAAGATTTCAGTCGACGCCGGAGGAAAGGCTGTCGATTGTTGGAGGAAAGAGAGCACCGCAGTTTTACATGCCAAGTTACGAGGCTGAAATACCGGAGAACCAGAAGAAGGATTCAGAGTAAGTTAGGAAATGATTTTGTTGAAGATCTAGGAGTCCAGTCCTATACTTCCCACCTAGTAAACAATCGCTCGTAACTGAAAATTTTCCCAACAAAACAATTCCCTTTTCATATTCTTAATATAAAAAGCATGGCCATCATACGTGTTTGTTGATTTACTGAAGGCCAACTTAAATCATAGACACCTTGATTAGGCAAATAAAAACTAAATTCCACGCAATTTTTTTTTTTGAAAAACATTTTTTTTCTCGAAATAAGTACATTTTAGAAAAAAAAACTAGTACGATTTTATTTACATTTTTTACCTATGTTAATACGTGACACAGAACATTTTTTTGATTATCTCAAGAATCACTGAACCGATTTGGCTCAAAATCTAATCAGATCTACGTTACGTGCTGACAAATACAAAAAAAAAACCGCACGTTCCATTTTTGAGATATCGAAGGAGAAAAAATTTCACCAGAGAGCGAGCGAGCGAGAGAGAGAGAGAGAGGGGCGGTTGAGCGAGAGAGAGCGAGATCAGTTGGAAAATGGTCTCAAATGATTCCTAGGGTATCAAAACGTGAAGATCTATTAATATCCCGAAAAAAAAATTTCGGACTGAATCCAATACTTCCCTACCATAGCTAGTAGAGGTGGAAAATAAAAATGTTAGAACTAAACACAGCCGTAGGACCAGGTTGAGAGTTCCTTGTGGATATTATTTACTGGCCTATGAATGATAAAAAATCTAGGCGATTTTGTAACATCCCGTGTGACAAATTATTGATACATTTCAGTATGGATATTTTAATGAATCCGTATTACAGGATGACGTAGTTGTATTTTGTTTTTCATTAAAGTGACATTTTTGATGATAGGTGAAGCTGAGAATTGGTTTGCAATAAAGTTTTATAAAATTTGTCAGCTGTTAGGATTCTGGTTGAATAATTTGACATTTATCACACCGACGTATCACCTATTTTATTCATGATTATGAAAAGTACTTAATGAATTATTATTAACCGGTAATAGTGAGCTTTTGTCAGGAATGTAGTCGGGTCAAGGCGTTGCGCATGAAGCTTATATAAGTATGCACGTATAAAGGTCGATTTATATTATCCGGTCAGACACGGCGCGGGAACGTAGCGTTTCCGGCAAGACAAACATTTTTACATGCATTTCAATTACGAATATTTATACTTAGGGGATCCCGTCCGTTCAGACACGTATCAATACTCGTATTTAAAATGCATGTAAAAATGTTTATCTTGCCAGAAACGCTACGTTCCCGCGCCGTGTCTGACCGGATAATATAAATCTAGCTTTAGTGTGAAAGGCGCCACGTTGCTAAATATTATATTTTATTTTTAGTTTTAAACCCCGTTTTGCCATACAAATTTTTAATTACATTTGAAGAAATATTAGATGTAATAAAATTATTTATTTGTAAAAAAATATATATTTATTTTTTATGCACCTTAACGCCATTTTAATAGATCTAAATCCCTGGTTTCTGTAGAAATGCTACCAGCAGGTTCAACTAATAAATGCATTATAATTAACATGCAACCACAAACGCATTCTATTAATTTAGGCCTCGTTCAGACACGATGGAATCCGCGCGTTTGCGACCACGCGTTTTGAACCCCGGAAAAATATAGTGTGTTCAGACAGCCGCGATGAACTTGCGGATATGCAGGAAAGGGGCGAGGCTATATACACCTCATTTAAAAGATGGTAGACGAAGAAGCAATGTGTTTATATTTGTTCACAAGTCCGAAACGCGCGGCCTCCGCAAAGCAACTGAACACCGTCACGACACGCCGTAGTAATAGGACTGCGCGGACGCCGCACGGTTCTATTTTCCGGCGAATTTACGGTCCGTATGAACGAATGTGCTTACGGTAATGTAAATAAGTTCCGCTCGGTTGATCCACACGGATTACACCCGTGCGGTTTCCGCAGTGTCTCAATTAGCTCTTAACATTCAGGTAGCATTTCTACAGAAACGCGGTATAAAAGATGTTTTCCATTTGTTTCAATAACGAAGAGATATTTCCTAACTCCTAATAAAAGAACAATTAATAATTGAGTTTTTGTTGTGTTTTCAGCATAATTTCCGTTAAAGCGAAATCGTTTGCCGATCGCGAAATTCGATACACTTTGAAAGCCCAAGGACAAGGCGCCGGCACTTTTAATATTGGACCAACATCCGGAATTGTTAAACTGGCTAAAGAATTGGATTTTGAGGATTTGAGGCAGCCGCATGTTTATTCATTGGTTGTCACTGCCACTGAAGATTCTGGTGGATTTTCAACATCGGTTGAGGTTTGCAATTTTTTTTTTTGAAATCCTCAGTTTGACATTTAGGTACATCTATTTAGAATACAATAAAGGCTACACAATATATTTTACGTGAAGTTTATTTTTATATATTATGACATTTCATAAAAAAGCTTATATAGAAAACAAAAAACTCCAATTTCAGTAATTTGTAAGTTTTTCGCATTTAGTTTTAAGATAATATCCTAGTTACGAACTATATACAAGTAATATTATATCAATAATGTATACGACAAAGACTTCAACGCTAGGTCAACAGAGGAACCCATATAATATTTTAATATTAGCTCGTCTTTTTTCTGTATTTTGACATTTTTCAAAAGAAACTTTTCTGTTAAAAAAACAAGCTTTGTTAGATTGCCTAATAATAATTACATTTACATTCCCTTAAAAAAGGTTTGTTTCATGTCACACTATGTTGTATTAATTATTCTTTTATGTAATATTCTCTTAATTTTGGTAATTCGTAAATTTTTAGTATTTTTACCCGGCTGCGCGAAAGCAAAAGAGGGCTATGTGTTTTTAGTCGAGCTAAGCAACAAATATGTTGGAACATTTTCTGAAAGGATTTTTTATCAAAAAATGTATAGGTACTGCCGACAGGGTTTCACAATGCGGCCATATAATGTTTATTTTGAAATACTATTAATTACTAAAAAATATAATTTTTTTCAGTTAACAATAAGAGTAACAGATGTAAACGACAACGCGCCCAAGTTTGAGCTACCTGATTACCAAGCGCACAATGTGGACGAAGACATACCTTTAGGTACGAGTATTTTGAAGGTGAAAGCAATGGACAGTGATAGCGGAGCCAATGCGGAGATTGAGTACCTCGTTTCGGACGATCATTTCAGCGTCGATTCCAGCGGGATAATAACGAACAACAAACAACTAGACGCCGACAACAACAACGCTTATTATGAATTTGTTGTAACCGCTAAAGACAAAGGTGAACCGGCTAAAACTGGGACGGCTACGGTACGCGTTTACACAAAAAATAAAAACGATGAAGAACCTAAATTTTCTCAGCAAGTGTATACACCGAACGTAGACGAAAACGCCGGTCCGAATACTTTGGTAACGACGGTGGTCGCTTCGGATAAAGACGGCGATAATGTTAGATTCGGTTTCGTTGGAGGTGGTACAAGTTCGGGTCAATTCGTCATTGAAGAAATTACTGGTGTCATCAGATTACATGGGAAATCGATATCGCTAGATCGCGATAAGTACGAATTAAACGTAACGGCTATGGATGATGGTGCGTGTTGCGCCAATGGGGATTCGACAATTCATACGAGTACGGCTGTAGTTGTTGTATTTATCACAGACGTTAATGATAACAAACCTGTGTTCAAAGATTGTGGCACTTATTATCCGAAAGTGGAAGAAGGTGCGCCGAACGGTTCCCCGGTTATTAAAGTGCACGCCACTGATGAAGACAAAGGCGTCAATGGACAGGTTAAATATTCCATTGTACAGCAACCTAACCAGAAAGGAACAAAATTTACTGTTGATGAAGAGACAGGAGAGGTTTCGACAAATAAAGTGTTTGATCGCGAAGGCGATGACGGGAAATTCGTCTCGGTAACGGTTAAGGCGACTGATCAAGGTGAACCGTCGCTGGAAGGTGTTTGTTCTTTTACTGTTGAAATAACTGATGTTAATGACAATCCTCCTTTATTCGATCGTCAGGTAAAGTTGTATAAATGTGTATTTCGGCTAACTATGCATGTTGCGGCGAGAAAAGATCAAAGTGTATACAAAATCAAGAAATTGGAGAAATGAAATTAACGCCGCCATATATTCGAAATTATTGTCATTTGCAATTATAAAAATTTGTGACATAAAATTATTAAATAAGTAAAGTACCTATATATTAATTATTGAAGTTAATGCGCTTATACATGGAAAAATAAAATTATTGTTATAGAAATATACAAATCAAAGACAAAGTCAAAATAGTTAATCAACAGTTTATTAAAAAAATTATTAACATACTCTTAACTAAAAATATAGCTCATCAGATCACTAGGTAATACATAAAATATTTTGCAAATTTGTCAGACTTCGAAATATGGTGATTACTTTATTATAACACTTAAAGAAGGAAGCGTTTTGTTTGGGTCTTTTCTCGCCGCAGAAATTATAAATGCGGTTGTTTTTATAACGATTTAATTTCTTTTAGAAATATGTTGAGAACGTTAAACAGGACGCTAGTATTGGCACCAATATATTGAGAGTGTCTGCGTCGGACGAGGACGCAGACAACAACGGAGCGATTGTCTACACATTGAGCGCTCCGTCAAACTCGATGGACCTGGACTATTTCGAGATTCAGCCGGAATCGGGCTGGATTGTGCTGAAGAAGCCATTGGACGTAAGTGTTGCCAAGTGCGTCTCTAACACGCGTCTCTAGTTAGCACCGATTAGATAATGTTCCACAGGGCCAACGCTGGCAGACGTCCTCCAGGAATTTATATACAGTATTATTATACAGTATTATCATTATTATTATTATTATTATAGCTGCTTGTTTCTTCCTTTCAGCACACGTTACATTGAGTTGCTCAGATAAAAAAAATTACGACGTCAGACAATGACGTCATGCGCACTAATTCTTATGTCCTTTGTGTACGTTCATTTGTTTATACGGCACACCCGCAATACATTTTTATAACACCTAACTTTTCTATACTTTGATTGTTTTAACGACGAACATTAGCGATGTTTTTTATAGCCGAAGTCGCCGTTTTTTGCGTCGACACCGTCGTGTTTCGAGCGACGCCCATGGATTTTTGATGGCGCCTTTGGATTTTTTGGAGCCGATTTGGATTTTTTGATATTTTTGTACTTGATATGTATTTTTTGAATGATTTTTTACAGGAGCTGTGTGACTATTTATTTAACTGGCTCTTTGATAGCATATTGCATTTTGGTCGCATGCGTCGCGAGAGAGAAGGCCGCTTTTTGACACCCGGGGATTTGGGCATCGGCACTCTCTTGCGTCGCTACGACGTGTGACATTTTTCCTTCTGTGTTTGGGGCGGCGTACCGCTTCTATTTCGGTAATTCGCAAACCGGTACGACCGACCAATACCTTTACCGACCGACTGACCGACGAGGACCTAATCGGGTTTTGTTGCATACGTGAACGGGTTACAAGGAGGTCGACTTTTTTGCTATCCTTGTTCCCAACAACCTACCTGTTTTTTTGAAAAGCTCTCTATACTCTAATGCATGCGACTTTGAGCCCCGCTTCAACATATTTATTATTTCATTATATTTTTATACTATATGACTGTTATGTATACTGTTATGTTTTATTTATCTTGTTTTTATGTTTAATCGCACATTTCTGTTCTTCGGCAATGCCTCTGCCCGCAACACATCCAGGGATGTCTTCCAGTAAGTAGTAAGAGATAGTCTGTAAGACGCATCGCGCGCAGCAGCCATGCTACTAGAGATCGCAGGCCGCTAACCTAACTTAACCTGAAATTATTTTCCAGTACGCTCATGTACTGTCAGCCACAGCCACACTTGAATCATTTACTGTTACTACTGTATAGTTTTTTTTACATAACGAAACACGTCCGTCGGTTCGGGCCCGCCCTCAGACGGCGGGCGACACTGTCGAGTCGCTCTCTCGGACGGACCGGAGATAGGTTCAGTTGTTTATCGTTGTTGTTGTTATTATTATTATGTTATGTTGTTATGTTAGTCGAGCTGATTATTGAGTTCTATATGATTTGTTTGATTGTATTATTTGCTCCATATGTCCCACGACCTGACTGTACCCCGTGTGTTCAATAGCGAGACAGGTACCGCCTGCGCGTGCGGGCTTCGGACAGAGGAGAACCGCCCTCCTATGCTGACGTGGACGTTGAGTTAGACGTCGTAGACAGGAACAATAAGCCGCCCCTGTGGGACATGAGTATGTACGGCCCCATACACATCAAAGAAAATGTCACAGTGGGTACGGTAGTGACATCTGTGAAAGCCAGGTTGGTATGCAACAGAGAAAGGAGAGAGACAGCGTGTGATAGTGAGAAAGCGCGGCGCGCGTCAACTCGGCCGTCTGCGGGGGGGAAAGGTTTTTATGAAGTGTTTGAATCATAGATTGGGATCGGGGCGCGCTAAGGGTAAGTGCCGGTGCGGACGCGCGCTGCACCCCAGCCAGAAAATCCTACGTCCGTTCCATCGTCACACACACAACCATCACCACCGTCCACCGGCGACCACAATCGACGAACCAACACTAACAAACTAACGGCGTGGTTTTTGTGTTGTTGTTGTTCCCTCCGCGCGCGCGGTGTATAGCGAGAAACGTACAAGCTGGAGGCCATGGCTCAAGACAAAGGGTACCCGCCCTTGTCTCGGACCGTGGAAGTTCAGATAGACGTTGTGGACCGCGCGAACAATCCGCCTGTATGGGACCACACGGTCTACGGACCGATCTACATTAGAGAGAACCTCCCTGTCGGGGCTAAGGTCGTTTCGGTCAAGGCCAGGTCAGACTGTCGATGTGTTTATATCTCCTGCACGCCACAGTGGTCTGTTTGTGCACGCATCCCGCGACAACACCCCTCCACCAAAACTGTTTTATCTTCTCTGTACGATTGTCTCTCAGTGTCTAACTTAAGCTGTTTCTTTGATTTAACGAGACGGCTTAACAGCGGTTACTCAATAGGCGTATGTACTTTGAGAGCCTTTTATTTTTCATGTATCTTCGTCATTTCAGCTTATGATAGGTGTATTTGATTGGCTTTTAAAATAAGCCAATTAAGTTCACAGAAAAAGAGAAGAGATGAATAAGGTTACTAGATAATATCAAACGAAGACGGAATTCATCAATACAATGAGAACAAATTACTTGTCCAAAATTGCTCAGAAACTATGACGCATACATTTTATGGTTTTATTACTCAAAATAGCATACTGCGCATGCGTCGTACAGTTTATTTCTCAGACTGATCATCGATCAAATTAAATACATAGTTTAAACAAGAGAGATAGTCGTACGAATTCCTGGCACGAGCCCATTTGCACGCATCCCTCCTGTCCTGTGCCCAAGGTTCCAATTCCGTATCCGGCGCCGCGGAATGTTGTCGCGCCTAGCACATCACTGCTTGTGGGGTTCACGCATCACTGCGGGCAACATTCGGTCACGCGCCCTACCGCCACCCTCGTGTATCATTCGGTGTCAGTAATGTACTAGAGTCATGAACAGGTGTGGGCACCATATCATTGGTGCCCATTGCCACGGGGAAGGTAATTACACACTGTCATGCAGCATCCACAACGACCGATAACATGTTCACATTACTAACTGATCTCATCTTTATCTCATACTTATTTATAACTTCATTTGTATTGTACCGATGTTGTGTTTCGCATGAAAGAATATCAGTAGTCTTATCAGATACGCAGAGTAGTACTGTAATTGGAAGAGATCAGGGCGTGGCTTCGTCTTCACAAAAAGTGAATCCTATTTATTTATTCGACAACAAGGTTGTAACCCGGATTATACAATAACCAAGGTAAACAATAAATTTTGCAGACGCTCAATAGCGTATTAGCGTCTATTATAAGAGCGAATATCACTAGTGTTATATTAAGTTTTTACTCATCCTACTTTGTTAGTATATGTAGTTATTATTCTAAGTGTCAGCTGCTTCTTTTTTGTGTATACGAAAACACCCTCTAATTTCTTCTAATTTTAATACTGCTCCATTATTGGTTTGCTGCTACTGAATTATCGCAAATTTTACGTAAAATGTTTCCATCCTTCAAGGAATTAAATCAGGTAAATTTGTAAAACCAATAGTTGATTTTCTTCCGAATGGAGTTGATCACTATTTTTTATTTCACTGCTATTTTTTCTTGTAGCAGACAAAAATTCTAGACAAACGTGATGCACAAGGTATTTGAAAGAAGTACAAATAACTGTAGGTACATATACCTACTTCAGTATTTTTAATAAGAATTTTATTAGCGAACAAGCGTAAAGTAACTATCTCGAGTAAACAAAATATAAATAAAATAAAAGACTAATTCATACTGTTAATTGTTATTCCGTAATTTAAAAAAGCAAACAATTTTTAGGTGGTGTCAAAATCAAAGAGTTTAAAGGGTTTCGTTTTATTTTTTTTTATATCTATGCAAACAATAAAATAAAACGCAATTTGGTTGTATTTCTATTCAGTGAGTTGACAATTTTAAATGATGACATCGAGGACTCTCTTAGTTATTGTGCAAGGTGTAACTTTCGGATATCATCCCGGATTATCGGACTTTTTTTCTCTTATTTGTTTTCATTTGAAGTGAAGAAACATGGCAGAAATGCCAAATTTAATGTTTTCGTTAACAATATTATAGCAGCAAACTGTTCTTGTATCATGTAGCTATTAATTTGAAAATATTATTTTTATTTTTTATTTAAGTATCTATAAATATATATTTTTTTGTTTTCATTAACTCATCCCACTAACATGTTTGTGGATGCTGCTTAAGAAATTGCAATGGTCATTATCAGTCATTTTAATTTTTTTTTCGACACATTTTGGAAATAGAAAATAGAAAAGGTTTTGCATGGTGCATTAGTTCTATGTACAGTAAATAAAAAGAGAGAAAAAATAAGAAATATTTATATTTTTTTAAATCAGTATTTAATAGTAAAAAAAAAACTTGCATGTAACTGTGAGTTTTATGTTTTTGTGAAATTTTTAATTTTTTGGCAGTTTTTTAAAATTAAATTTTTTTGCGAAGCACTTTTGATGCTATTTTTTTTTTCATAAAAATTGGAATGTTTTATATTCTTTCGATAAAATTTAGTAAGTACTTTAGTTGAGTGAAGTTTAGAATTTATCGGCGGTATAAAATAATAAAGGATACTGTGTTTAGTTCTGGAATTGAAAACAATCCAACGGTTTTCTATCGATTAATGCCCGGATCGACTGCCCAAACCAACAAACTTCACACATTTTATCTACAGCAACGGGCAGATAATGGATTCACTTGGGCAGACATTAAAGTCAATCACCCGTTGGATTACGAGAGTATCAAGGAGTATAATTTGACAATTCGTGTCGAGGTAATTATAAAACATACTAAATAACTTTTTTTAAATAACATTTCAACTAATCGATTTATTAATAAAGTTTAATAATTCATTGTTTTTTGATTAACTAAAATCAAATAAAAACGTAATTTTGCCGCAAGTATAGTAAGACATTTTTTACTTCGATGGTACGCCAATAGGAAGTGTACTTAAGACTTTTAAGTTTGAGAAACATTAAACTAGAATTTAGATGATTAAATTGCCATTAATCTCATTTAACTAGAAATTTGATAATAACGGGCCCGACTTGTGGCAAAAGATGTATACAGTAGAACCTGGATTAACAGAGCCCATTTTATCAAAGTTTACGATTTACCGTGGTTACATCTCATTTTTACTCTTTATAGATCCTTTGCTCGTAAGAGCCCGGGTTATCCGAGCAATCCGATTGCTTTTGTATGATTGCTAAAGATTGACATAAATATTTTTATGAGTAAATTTTGATTTTTTCATAGAAATATGTAGTCTTTTTTTAAATCCTTTTCTAAGTTTTTCGATAATTCGATAGAGTTGGTCCACAATAGTTCGTATAATCGAGGTTCTACTGTATTACAAAAATAGCCCTTCTCCAGAGCATACCATATTCAAATATTTATATTGTTATCATTGAACAATCGAACTAGTTTAGAAAGGAAATATTCTTGTATTTTATTATCAGAATATAATAAATTGTGTTGATTTTTTTTACAGAACAATGGCGCACAACAACTGGCTTCCGAAGCGACAGTATACATTATGCTCGAAGATGTCAATGACGAAATCCCACTGTTCACCGAACGAGAGCAAGAGACGGTGCTCGAGGGCGAACCGATCGGAACCAAGGTCACTCAGGTCAACGCAATTGACAAGGACGGCACTTTCCCAAATAATCAGGTATGTTTTGTCTGTGAAATTAATCGATTGACAGGCTCAGTTCTAGAAAATTAATTTTAGATTGACTTTCGATGATAAACTATTTATAGAGAGAGATTGTTGATTATAGATGTTCGACAACTGAGGCCATTAGCGTCTGTTCTATTTATACTGTGTGTTGCATTCGTAAGTCTGCATTACGTTGTCTACTATCAGGTCGAGAATTTTTTATCGTTTAAAATTTTTTTAGTGGGTCTGTGGGGATTTAACGCTCGTATGCTAGTCTAAGTTATTTTCTTTAATATTGTTGACCGTTTGATATCAATTTGGTTATACTATTTAAAGAAACATTTAATAAAAAACCTATTCGAAATGTTACAATTACCACAAAACACCAAACCATAACAAACACTCTCGACGTACGTTTCGCCAACCAAGTTGGCATCATCAGGAGATGATTTGGAGATGATCAGGAGATGAGTTTTAATCATCTCCTGATGATGCCAACTTGGTTGGCGAAACGTACGTCGAGAGTGTTTGTTATGGTTTGGTGTTTTGTGGTAATTGTAACATTTCGTATCTTTACACCAAAGGTTCCACCATTTTTTTTTTTTTTTTTTTTTTTTTTTTTTTTTTTTTTTTTTTATTATTAAAAAACCTATTAACGCAAAATTTAAAAAAATATAAAACATGAGTTTATTACGACTGTATTTATAAAATTTAAGGGTTTTTTATTGGAAAAGCAGCCAATTACATAATATTATTTTGTAATATTAGAAAAAATCATTTTTTATTAACCTATGTCACTGTCGAGTCAAACCCGAATCCGCCGCGATAGTGGAAGATTCGGGTATGAGTCCTGACGGTGACATAGGTTGATAAAAAATTATTTTTTCTAATATTGCCAAATAATATTATGCAATTGGCTGCGTTTCCAATAAAAAAAACCTAAAATTGTTTAAATACAGTTGTAATAAACTCATATTTAATATTTTTTTAAATTTAAATAAAAAAACCCCTAAAATATTGAAAACAAACTTATTTTACTTCACAAATTTTGTATTTCGGCGCTCTAGGCAGCTGTCTAATCCACTTTATAAAGCGCCCCCGGAGTGGGTTTGGGCCATGCACTAAAATTAGTTGAACTAGTACTCCACTTTCTATTTATTTTATTGTAGATTATAGAGGCGTCGACATCTCGTCAATAGCGTCTTTCAACTACATTAAATAACAACTTTCTTAAAACTAAATAACATCACAAAACATCCATGAGCGCAGGTGAGATTCCCACGACAGTCTAGTCTAGAGGCTGCGGAACCGAATACGCTATCCACTAAGCTATACTGTCCTCCCTCCACTTTCTAAATTTAAGATTATGTACTTGTAATAATTTGTCTCTGTTTTGTATAAAATTATGCATACATGTATGCGTTTTCGTTTTACATGGAACACTCTTACAGTCTGGCAATTCGCAAACTAAAATTTTGATTGGCTCGATCTCATTGTGCCTACTCGGTACTGATATATTGATGGCTCGCCGCGCACTATTTGTTCAGCCTTAACTTCTCGAGGGGTTAACCGATTTGAATAATTTTGACGCCGTTGTGTTTAGGAAGATGAGGGAATGGTTCCATGTAATTTGTACTTAAATTGGTTATGTAGTTTTTTTCTACTAATCAAATATCATTTTTCGTCTTTAACTTCTCGAGGGGCTAACCGATTTGAAAAGTTTCAGGAAGACGTTGAAGTGGTCCTATATAATTTTTACTTAAATCGTTTCACCAGTTTTTTTCTAGTTAAGTAATCAAACATTAAGAAAGAAGTATGTTATTAACGTGCAAACTACGTATTGCAAAGCCACTAAAAAGTGAAAAACAAAACTTTTTTATAAAAAAATTGAACTTCCTTCAAAAGAAACTACTAATAAAAAACTTTTCAACAAAAAAAAAACCTCCTTCAAAAAGGCACTAAAAAAAGAGGAAAATAATGATATTTTGAGGTCTGTGCCAATTAAAATATGAAATTGGTTGAAAAGAAGATATTAATCACTATACTAATAGTATAGTGATTAATATTAATATGAAGTCGGTTAAAAAGTATAGCATAATACTATACTTTTTAACCGACTTCATATTTTAATTGGCACAGACCTCAAAATTTCTTTATTTTCCTCTTTTTAGTGTCTTTTTGAAGGAGGTTTTTTTTTTGTTAAAAAGTTTTTTATTTTTTACTTTTTAGTGTCAAAAAGTAACATTTACCTTAAAGAATCACACGCCGTTACTTACTTTGTTATTAAAATCAGCCGAACTACTGAACCGATTTTGATGAAATTTCTATGGGACCTATCTGAAAGTATATCCTTTCAAATAAAAAAAAATTTTCAAAATCGGTTCATAAACGACGAAGTTATCCGCGAACATACATAACCACATAACCACAAAATATATTATATACGGTCGAATTGAGAAACCTCCTTTTTTTGAAGTCGGTTAAAAAGAGAAAGGTCGGCGCCAATTTAATATAAAAGTAGTTACTTACATAAAAAGTTTCAGTACCTACCTAATTAAATTGGCACCGACCTCAAAATTTCATTATTTTTCTTTTAGTAGTTTTTACTTCCCACCTCTCTATGGTAGGGAAAATTTTTTTCGAGATTTAACAGATCTTCACGTTTGGACCCTAGCAATCGTTTAAGACCATTTTCTGACTGATGTCTGTCTGTATGTATGTATGTATGTGTGTGTGTGTGATGTGTGTGTGTGGTCAATTTTTCGCCTTCGATATCTTAAGAACGGAACAACATACGGGAATGCCGTTTGTTCTATTGTGTTTATCAGCCTTTAACTTAGATCTGATTAGATTTTGAGTCAAATCGGTTCAGTGGATCCTGAGATATTCAAAAAAACGTCCTCAATGTCACGTATTAACATAGGTAAAAAAAATATAAATGAATTCTAGATGTTATAATATGAAAAAAATGTAAATAGTTTTTTTCTCTAAAATGTATAGTTTTCGAGAAAAAAAATATTTTACTAAAAAAAATAAAAATTGTACGTAAATCAAGGTAACCATGATTTTTGCTATATTAAGTTAGCCATCAGTAGATCACCAAACAAAAAAGAGGGCCATGCTTTTTTTCAAAGAATAAAAATTAAATTGTGTTTTAAAGACCACCAACAGCTAAGGTTATTTGGGCCTAGTCAAAGAATAAAAAAAAAGTGTTTATTTTTTGCAAATATTTACTAGGTGGGAAGTATAGGACTGGTCATCAGTCGAATTTTTTTTAAAAAGATTTATTTATTTTCAAAAGCTCGCGCGAATATTCAATAATTCGGCGGACCTGAGACATTAAAATAAAACATGAGTGGGAGTATGATAAGATCTCCTACAAGAGTAAACGAGAAAGATTTTTTAGTTGGTTCAGTTTTGTCGAATTTCGTTTTAAAATTTTATTTAATGAATACTTACGTAAGCATTAAATGTTAGTTATGCTACCAATAAATTCTACAAAATGACCTTTAAAACGATTGCACATAAAATCAAAACATTTCAGAGCATAAAGCACATGGCATTGAGCCTGCAAAGTTATAAAATATGGATAATTTGTTAAGAAAATTCTAAGCTGAGTAATTAATTTTTACATTCGATATTTTTTAATATTGCTGATTTTAGTGTTCTAAATTCGTGGTTTTCATATTTTTGTTCAATGGGATTTTTTTTATTTGGAATAATTAGTGATGTTTCGCGAGTTTTTCCGTACACTGGGTTTAAATATTTCCGTGTTGTGCAATTTTTTCATGGCGTTGAATTTCTGCGTAATGGCAGATTTTGACAAATCGTTATTGTAAGTGTCCTATTTTATTTTTAATGAAATTAAAAACGATATGCTTTATTTTAAGTCATTATTAAAAAGTTCTCTTATTAAATTTTATAAGTATGATCATCAAAAAATTTTGAACGATATTAATTCTTAGCCTGATAATACGTAGCGTAGGACAGGTTGTCGAGTTTCTATATAATCTATAACATTTATCTATTTCAATGATGTTTCTACTTTCTAGTTTTGTGTGGTGCATAAAAATGATGGTACTTTAAAAATTCTTTCCGGGGTTTGATTTTCATATTTCAATAGTAGTTATAAACCATAATAATAAGCTGAGCTATCATCAGTATTGATTAAGCAATATTTCTATTCATCTAGGATAAATAGTAATAATGCTTACTGCCGACCTTTGGATCACACTGTCGTGACTTCGAATCCCACCTCCGCTCATGGATGTTTTGTGATGTCATTTAGTTTTAAGGAAGTTGTTATTTGGTGAAAATGTTTCGTTGGAAAGCAGCCAATTATATAATTGATTCGAAACATATTGGAAAAAATCATTTTACCAACCATAGTCACAGTCAGGACTCTAACCTGAACCTTTCCACTTTCGCGGCGGAATGAGCTTACATTTACTCAACCGTGACAAGATTACTAATCTAACATTCTCCTTATAGTCTCCTTAGAGTCCTGACTGTGACTATGGTTGGTAAAATGATTTTTTCCAATATGTTTCGAATCATTTATATAATTGGCTGCTTTCCAACGAAAAATTTTCATTTGCAATTCAGCCATATAAATCATTAATTTATTTGTTATTTGATGTAATTAAGATGCTAATGACCTAAGTTGTCGACACGTCTATAATCTACAATAAATAAATAAATAAATAATGTTTACTCTGGCCAACGTTTGGACCAAAATTAGACAGTGTCCTTTGTTTGAAATTTTAATATTAGTTATTATTTAAGTAATTAAATATTTTGTCATTGCCAAATCAGTACATAATTATATAATTGTATATAATTAGTAACTTTGTGTGCAAAACAGCTCAAAGTATTGAAATTATTTCATATTTTCTTTTTTCTTTTTTAGGTGTACTACTACGTTGTAGATTCACCTCGTAATGAGGGAAAAGATTTCTTTGAAATCAACCAACAAACCGGAGAAGTTTTCACTAAAATCGTTTTCGATCGTGAAAAGCAAGGCGCGTACGCGTTGGAAGTGGAAGCCAGGGACGGAGCTCCATCAGCGCGGCCCAACAGCGATCAGCAACCCAATTCAGGTCAGTCAATATTCAGTTTGTTTTCTATCATTAAAAATCATTAAAAATGAATGAAATACTTCGCTTCTCACTTCAGTGCAAATTCTTGAGGTGCATAACTCCTCGTTGACTATGTTAAGTGCGAAATTTAGAGTTTAAAATCGAGCGATATTAGTATAATCGTTGAGTAAAAGTTTGCTTGAGGATCAATAAAAAAGCTTTACCAAAGTACGCTTGTGGCCAAAGTTTCGAAAAATTGGCCACAAGCGTGACTTAGGTAAAGCTTTTTTATTGATCCTCAACCAAACTTTTGCATGATTGACATTCTCTTGGATCAACATTATATACTGAAGATATTGATATATCTATTGACAATAAATGCAGTATTTGACATTTTAAATAGTTAAGCAAGAAGTAGGCAATTATTTTTGGCTAGAAGCTGGATTAAATATTATGATATACATTCACCGGTCGGTTGCCTTTTGTAATTTGCCATATTTATTATTATATGCAAGGGTTATAGATCAAAAATGTAAATAATTTACCCAAAGGCCGGTTTTTTCTCCACCCCTGCTCCAGAGCGTGTAGATAATGGAAATGTGTATACTTTCTACAAATTCAGGGCCGGCGGAAGGGTGGGGCAGGCGGTAAATATAGGTAGAGGTAAAATTTTCGGGCTTAATTCAATTTTTGATGTCAGTTTGCTTTTCAGCAGGGTTGTTTTAGCATATCCGTGACTCGTAGATTTACTAACAACAAAGGCGCTTTATTTGGCTTTATTTTTGTTTTTTTATACTAAATTATGATTTAGAAATGGAATTAAAGAATCTTGCAAATTATTAATTTCACTGTACCTACTTAAACTCCATTGTTTTGGATTTAGTTTTCTTCTTTTATATCATGTTCGGTTTATTTAATAACAAAATTCTATGGGCCTCGGCAGTCTCGCGAGCCCTGGCCACTGTGACTAATGGGTAAGTCGACCTTGCCTTTCGTGGGGTCGAACTACTTCTTGACGACTTATAGAACAGAGTTTATTAAGAAACAATGATAACGATGATTTACTTTAAAATACTCTAAATAAACTGAAAAGTTCCTTGACCCTAGTGAATGCATTTTTGAAAAGCTGACTGTAATGACAAAAATATATAATGTATTTGTAAGAAAAACAAGTTCATTTTTTAAATAATTAACCGTCACTTCCGGAGCTTGAATGTAAAACCACGTCTCTGGATTGAATTATCAGCATAATTCACAATTTTTAGGCGAGATCCATATGGTGTTATTCTACGCTCACTGCGGCTGTTTGAACACAGTATATTTTTCCGCGGTTCAAAACGCGCGGTCGCAAACGCGCGGATTCCGCCGTGTCTGAACGAGCTCTTAACAGAAATCATATATTAACCCGACCTTAGCCGCATAAAATTATCTTATGCTGTAAGTTTGGGTTTGAACTATGCTCATTAAAATTGATTATTGATCTAGTGTGTTCTCGAATGATATACAAACAGACAGATAGAAATTCTGGAAATACGCTCTTCCATAATATATAATTCGTATATAGATTTATCCAAAAATTCCGCCCGAAAACTCGCAAGAAAACAAAATTATAGAGGTCCTGTTACTATTTTCTATTACTATTAGGGCTGGAAATTTGAAATATGCATTTTTTTTTAAACAAACGATACATCGTGATAATAGTTGTGGTAATTTTATTTAATGTACTCACATTTTAAACTAAATATAATATATTTCAACATTTATTTTCGAGTGGTTACACAAAATGCCTTTTAAAAATTTCTGTTACATTGTTTTATTTATTTGACAGTACAACAAGGTTTTACTTTTTTCTCATTAAAGAGCCTGAAAATATGTTCATAGAGTTTCAAAACATAAATAAAGCTATATGTTTGGTGTATAACTCTGTACAGAGACGGGCTTGCCTAAAGAGAAGTGTAACTTGTTATGCGAATTTAGGACGTTTAACGTTTGCGTTAAATATTTAACACTGACGGTGTATCCATGGAAACGAAAAACAGATGTAGATTTTGCGTGAGAAAGTTTCACATTCACTTAAACAGGATATTATCACTGTTTTGCGGACGACGTTTAAATATTTCGGCCCACTTACGGACTTGCGTCCCAGTTAGATATTGTAGATTATAGATGCCAGAAGTGTCTTTTTAAATCAAAATAAAACTAAACAAATAGGTACAATGAAACACAAAGTATGCAGTTGTACAAAACTAATGTTGAAATTTGTGCCTTTTTCCCGAACCCAGTCCGTCCCTGTTTGTTACGTAGTGTATACACTATACAGGTATGTATCAAAGTGAATAGTAAAACAGAGAATACGAACCAAAAAGTAAGTACTTACGTATTAAAAAAAAAAAAAACCAATTTGATTTCCGTATACACGACAGGTACAATAGAAATCCGGTATTTTGCTTCTCATTGTGATGTAATTAGGAAAACTTAGTGCTATGGGATTCCGTAAAAAACGTTTTACCTCGATTCGATCACGTTTTTTCCCATTAGAGTAAAATACACGGTGTAGCAGAAAAGATGGACGTTCTTTAAATTGTAATAATTTTGCATTTATTAATTTTAAAAGTTGGTCTAAATTTACCTATTACAATTTTTGGAATATCTAACGAACGATTTCAAGAAAACAAAATAAAAAAAACTGGCTGCAGTTGTGAATGCTGAGTTTCAGTCAAAACCTGTAATATTATACTGTCTCTTGGGCCGGCTCTTGGCGTACATATCTATTATAAAAAGTTTTCTTTTCTGTATCTGTGTCTGTCTGTATTACTCGAAAACCGCTAGACCAATTTCTTTTTCATTTCACGATTGTATAGACTATAGAGCATTATCGTGGGAGTGGTTATATTATATCATCCCAAAATTGGGAAGAATGAACGCATTTTGGATCTTTCAAACTCCTCTCTTCGAATAAAACGTTATCAAATAAAACACTAAATTTTCCCTCACACAAAACAAAACAAAAACAACTTACTATAATTGAAAGTCTAACTTTTGGCATGTAGGTGATCTAAATTCTAAGTTCCAAGTTTTGTGAAAATCAGTTTATACTTTTTTGAGTGATGCCGAAACTAGTAAAATTTTAATTAAATAAAACTTTTTAATTACTTTCAGATTAAATTTATAATTGTATTTGTGTTTTAGCATTTTACTTTGCCAAAAACACAATGAGTTTTATTTAAATTGTGTAGTTTATTGGGCTTCGTCTGTACAGTGTTTCTGAAGTGTAAAAAGCTTTAATCAAGTATTTACTCAATTAAATTTTAATCGACATTAAACATTTAGGTAGGTACTGTATTTTAACACTGCAATGTATTTGCCAACGATTTAATTTATTGATGTAATTTTCAACTATGTCAAGTTTTCACTTTTTGATAAAGTAGCCAACTCACAATGCATTTAAAAAAATGGCAATGTATTAGACTCGCGCGCCAAGGGTTCCGTTTCGAAAAAAATGGCTGTTCGAAATATCGTAATAGTTTTCCTGTAAAGTATATTATACCTCTGACGCCACCATTTTTTTTTCGAAATTTTAACTTTACTAGTTTTGGAAATAGAATAGGGAATTACCTAGTATTCGAGATGCGTCTTAAAGAAAATCAGAAAAATACGTAACATAAAATTCCGAAAAAAAATAGTTTTCAGATCCTTAAGGAAAGCTCTTTTAAATGATACCCCATATTAAAAATACAGAAAAAGAATTACTCTGGGAAAATATTATAAAAAAACTTTTTAGAGACAAGCTTTTATTTAAATGCACTAAACAGGAAAAAATATTTTTTAATAATTTAGGTTCATAATTATAAAAGCGTGGGTCGTGACTAATAAACTATCATAGAGTTCACGACCCACGCTTTTATAATTATGAACCTAAATTATTAAAAATTATTTTTTCCTTTTTAGTGCATTTAAATGAAAGCTTGTCACTAAAAAGTTTTTTTTACTAATATTTATTTTGTTCATTTTAGTCTTTTAAAATTTTACCCCCTTTTTGGCCTGGACGTTGATTAGTCAAAAAAACCCTACATCCCCGTTTGAACCCCTTAGGGGTTGAATTTATTTCTAAAAACGATTTATTCAGATATTGTCATCGGCAATACATATGTGTACAAAATTTCAAATCCATCGGGTACGTGGAAGTCGTTCAAAATTGACTTACAAGTTTTGACCTAAACAAACAAACACATAAACCTACAAACAAACACACAAACTAGCACACATTGCAAGATTAAGAAAAATCGCAGGATAGTGGACAAAATCCCTATATTATTAAACGAGTAAATCTTGTATATATGTTTCTATGTATCTATATAAATATTTTCTCGAAAACGGCTCTAACGATTTTGATCAAATTTACCGAAAAGGGGTTTCGGGGGGCAAAAAATCGATTTAGCTAGGTCTCATCCCTGGAAAAATTCGTTTTCTTATCGATTTTATCATTTTAAAAAACAGTTTTTTTAACGTCATAAAACAGTGTCGTATTGTGAGTAGGCTTTGGAAAAAACAAACTGTTTTCATTATTTATGTCAAAATTACTCTGACAGTCAATCTTTATCTTATTAAAATAATTAGTAATTATTTGAAAAGTAAAAAAATAGCAACAATAAAATCTAAACATAATTATGTAAGTAGTTTTAGATAAAATTTAAATAAATAGGTATCTTATTTTTACATTACCTATATAAAATATGTATAGGTAAGTACGTTAAATGTGGTATGACGTATAATGTAGACCTTTTTTTCTCAAAAACGACTAACGATTCTGATGAAATTTACAGAATGGGGATTTTTCGGGGCGAGAAATCGATCTAGGTAGGAATTTTGGTTCCAGAGGGGAGCAATTAAAAAAAAGGTGTTTTTTATTTATTATAACTCGCTCAATTAAAGTCAGATTGATTCGAAGTCTATTTCTACATAGATTTTATATAATATATCACAAGTGTTAAAATTGTAATTGAACACTAATATAAGAAGTGTCTTGCACAATATGTAAATAATAACGTTTGTTATTAAAAGAATCGATTTTTGTGAGTTTTTCAGTAGGTACCTACGCAAAAAAAATATTTGAAATTTACTGGAAGTTGTTAAGATGACATCACAGAGAAAAAGTACTTCGATAAAGTTGATATTTGGTATCAATGCTTAAAATTGGATTGTTAAAATGGCAACGGGCGAGCAAAATTTCATCTGATTCGAACATTTTTACAAGATATTCAATCTATGAAAATCGGTTTTTGCGAGTTCTTCAGTCAACAAAACAATAACGGCGGTAGATTTGAAAATGGCGACCTAAATAATATTTACAGGAAAAAATGCTTTACTCAAGTTGATACTTAGTTTTTACGCTTAAAAATACACATAGGTAGTTAAAATATTTAACAGAAACAATTATTTTAAATTATGTTTCAGAAATAAATCGTTTCGGAATAATATTCTGAGAAAATAATATCTCACAGCATACAAGTACCTACTATTTTTATTGAACTCATCCAAGCAAAGCTCGGCAGCCAGATATTATTTGATTAAATGTACAAAAATGTGCAACGCTTCACGATTTTGCGTGTCATTCTTGCAAAATCGTGAAGCGTTCCACATTTTTGTACATTTAATAAATCAAATATTTTGTCCACTATCCTGCGATTTTTCTTAATTTTATTATAATCACGATGGACACGATTTCTAATATATACATTGCAAGTTAAATAAAAGCTTGTAAAAATACAGTTGAGAAATAGTCATTGTTAGAGTAATAATATTAAGTTTTCTTTCTGGTCCACTGTGTATGTCGGTATGTATTTGCGATAATATGTGGTAGGTTTTTGTTCGCTCTAGAATAACAATGGTTTGTCTTTGTTGGGCCTGGGCTATACGTTACCGGGAGCTGTTACCCGGAGCATCTAGTAGAGCACATAATCCCCCTCAGTACCGGAACATAGCGGAGACCCATCGTCACTTCCTGTAAGCTTCACTTGTATATTGCGAGGCCATAAGTTTTAAAAAATCGTATATTTTTATTAAGTCCTTTTACATTTGAATAATTCACAGAGTGCGGAAAAAAGTTTTTCACAGTTTTTGTAGACTCGTCTGTAGACATAGTGACGTCACTGTGGTTCATCTAAAGTGAATGGTTCACACTTTATAATGACCTATCGCAGATTAAACCACATTATTATACAATTAACGGTACCCATCCGGCTACGCCCGGGCAGTGCCGGATTTATATTTTTTATGAGTGTAGGCCACTTTATTTCCGCCGCCCCATGTACATACCTTTCTAAAATAATAATTTTCCATTTGTAGTAAAGGGGCCTCGCGCTGCTCTCATCTATCACTCACGCGATAATATAGGTTTCGATAGGAATAAGTTTCTTTCTATAGGGATTTATTGAAAGTATAAAAAACCATGAGAAAACCAGTGGACGTGTTTGACTTTTATCCTCTGAAATCAAGTGACCGTCCTCTGAAATCTGCCGCCCCTAGGACGCTGCCGCCCCTAGGCCGCGGCCTATACGGCCTATTTATAAATCCAGGACTGCGCCCGGGTGCAGTATGAAATTATGATTTAATAGCGGTCACCCATGGCTCCGCTCACGTATATTTAGTATATTGTTAATTTATTACCCCCCCCCCCGCGAGAAATTCTCCCCCTGCGAAGCGAAGTCGGGCTGGTGGTGTTTATAATATTAGTAGGATTCCTCTTATTACCACGACGCCAAAATGCAAAAGAATTTCAGAGTTACGTTTTGTTACAATCCCACAGGAATTATCCCCCCCGCGAGAAATTTATCAAAATAAAATAAAGCCTATATAATATCACTCAGGGATAGTGCAGCTTTAATTTTTAGAATCGGTTCAGTAGTTCCAGAGATAATAATTTATGGTTTATTATCCCCCCACAAGAATTTCTCCCCCTGCTCCCCCCGCGAGAATATCTCTCCATGCGTAGCTTTCTATTAGTGAAAGAATTTTTAGAATCGGTTCAGTAATTCCGGAGATAAGAATTTATGATTTATTATCCCTCTGCCACCCCGCGAAAATCTTTCCCCCTGCGAAGTGTTTATAATCTTAATAGGATTCCTCCAATACGCTAAAATGCAAATGAATTGCAGAGTTACGTTTTGTTACTATCTCCCCTTTCGCGAGAATTATCAAAATAAAATGTAGCCTATATCACTCAGGGTAGTGTGGATTTCTATTAGTGAAATAATTTTTGAAATCGGTTCAGCCGTTTCGAAGATTAGCCCGGACAGACAGACATTCAATTTTATTTATATGTAATTATATCCGGCTGGATTAGTTACCAATTACTCCACAGTGCCCAAACAAAACAGATTCTACTTTCGGGCTCTGTGGAGTAATTGCAGGTAACTCATTCAGCCGGAAACTGCGGGAGTTTCGGGTTCAAGTTCCGGCAGTGGCATTTGATTCTTAATTATAGCCTTATAAAAATCATGGCAGCTTAGCTGTCTGATAGACTGTTATTCACTATAAAAAATGAATAAACGTTGTCGATATTTAAGGGGTTTAAATCGTTTAATTATTATTAACTATACTTATAAACCTCATTGGCAAACTTCGCGTCTGACATTAAGGTCGAAGCCATCTATTGGGCTTAGTCGCGAACTACCCGAGGAGGTCGTAGCTAGTGAACAAAGCGTTAATAGAAGATAAAAGTTCACAAAATACATATTTTTCACGAACGACAGTTTACAAAGGTAAGCATATTGCAAAAAAATATTATGATATTGTTCAGTTTTCACTTGAAGTTTTGTAATAAATAATTCTGTCGTAATACGACTTTTAACCGTTGCACAAAACCTGATTGTTGTTTGTTTACATTAGCTTACATGTGATTTGTATTAAATAGTTTCAGAAATGCCTTACATGTGTTCAATTCCTTGTTGCCGAAATACTTTGACAGCATTTTTCTATCACAAATTTCCTGAAAATAGTGATGGGTTTAACTGGAATAAGACTGGTAACAGAAAGCACTCTTTTGTGCAGTGATCATTCAGACGCTAATGACATCTGTTGTCGAGCGTCTATAATTTACAATTCATTCATTCATGCAGTGATCATTTTAACGGCAATGATTTTTTTCCGCGTCGTAAGTTCATATTGCAACATTGTAACATTTATGTGCTGCAGACATAACAAAATGTTTTTAGTGAAAATTAATTTCGATATTTTCAGAACTCAGTGCAAAATGAAAAAGATTGCTTTCGTCAGCTCTACCTTCCAAGTACCTCACGGAATTCGCTCCCAGTTTTATTTACTTCACTAACTAAAGCTTGACATGATCAAAAAGCTCGAGAAATCTACATATAAAAACCAAAATTACACATTGTAAAACATTCCGCTAATGTAAACTAACAACAATCAGGTTTTGTGCAACGGTTAAAAGTCGTATTACGACAGAATTATTTATTACAAAACTTCAAGTGAAAACTGAACAATATGATAATATTTTCTAGCAATATGCTTACCTTTGTAAACTGTCGTTCGTGAAAAATGTGTATTTTGTGCACTTTTATCTTCTATTAACGTTTTGTTCACTAGCTACGACCTCCTCGGGTAGTTCGCGACTAAGCTCAATAGATGGCTTCGACCTTAATGTCAGACGCGAAATTCGCGTCTGACATTTTTAGTGTATTTGCCATATGGCACATACACTATTGGCGTCGGTCGGATGGCGGGACCTAGGGGTCGGACTAAAATTTCTCGACGTTTCATAGCCTCCTGAACACTTTGGCACCATTTTTGGAAATGTCTGTTTATATATGTATATATATATATATATTTAGATATATATATATATGTGTACGGGCTATAACTTTCGAAAGAGCTAATTGATTTTGACGAAATTAGGTAGGCACGTTGAAATCCATCACCGCACGAAGCCTATTTAAAATGGGCCCAATCGGACCATTTTAAGGGTGGTTTTTAGGGGTTGAAAAATGTTTTTGGGCCCAAAAATGCCGAAAAAATTCTCAACATCGTTTCAAAATTGAAATTTAACCCTTTAGTAACGACTAAAATGTACTGCTAAAATTTTAATAAAATCGGCCCGACAGGACCGGACTTACAAATTTTATGAAAACACTAGTTTGCGGATAGTGCTTTACTTACTGAAGGGTTTATTTAATTTGGTACCGAGGTTGCATTGATAAAAATATTGAAATTAAAAAAAAATATTATTTTAAGGGATGTATTAAGGGGTTAAATTTTTTATTTTGTCCAAAAACAAACTTAAGTTCCCATAATAAAGCCACAATGCCAGTATTAGCAAATACACTATATTGTCGGCAGGGTTTTGGCACTGCGACCTGAGTTATTTTTTGTTGAGGTTATGTTGGGTGACTTGTGTTCCACTCAATTTGAATGACCTCATTGAACAATCAAAAACTATACTTGGGTTAATATGTGGATTAAAGATGACGCTGTTTTTGGCAACCACATTTAGTACGGTATGACCGCAGGACGTATATTTATTCACACTTAGGCAGTATATTCGGACGATCTGCATAACGGCTTTGCGGCCGTTTGTCCAACTGCAGTTGACCGAACTGCGGTCCGTAATGGCCGGTGTGCTGGGGCGCTCTGCCCCATGGCCATAACACGCACACAATCACCGACTATTAACGCCTTCGTCATACATAAACAGGACTGTACCTTCGTAATGAACCTCCTACCCTACCTCACTATAATATTCCTCTGGCTATAATAGGACTATAGTACGATACTACAGTGTTTTGACTCTTAAGTCGTACTGCCGTCGCGGTTTCTAATAGCAGCTTCAGTTAAGTGCGCGAAGTATTATTAGTGTATTTGCCATATGGCACATACACTATTGGCGTCGGTCGGATGGCGGGACCTAGGGGTCGGACCAAAATTTCTCGACGTTTTATAGCCTCCTGAACACTTTGGCACCATTTTTAAAAATGTTTATATATATATGTATGTATATATATATATATATATATATTTATATATTTATATATATATGTGTGTACACGATAACTCTCGACAGACTTAATCGATTGAAACGAAATTTGGTACACACATTGGAACCCATCACCGCAAGAAGCCTATTTAAAATGGGCCCGATCGGACCATTTTCAGGGTTGTATTTAGGGGTTCCAAAAAGTTTTTGGGCCCAAAAATACCGAAAAATTTGTCAGAATCGTTTCAAAATTGAAATTTAACTCTTTAGTAAAGATTAAAATGTGCTGCTAAAATTTTAATAAAATCGGCCCGACAGGACCGGACTTTCAAATTTTATGAAAACACTAGTTTGTTGATACGGATTTACTTATGGAAGGGTGTATTTAATGTGGTACAGAGGTTGCATTGATAATAATATTGAAATTAAGAAAAAAATATTATTTTAAGGGATGTATTAAGGGGTTAAATTTTTTATTTTGTCCAAAAACAAACTTAAGTTCACGTATTAAAGCCACATGGCCTGTATTAGCAAATACACTATATTGTCGGCAGGGTTTGGCACTGCGACCCGAGTTTTTTTTCACTTGACTTCCTTCAGATCCGTAGCCAGCGTGTAGATTTTTGGGGGGCAAGGGATTTAGAAATTAATTGATTGTAGCATCCTTTTTAGGATTCCGTATACTCAAAGAACCCAAACGGAATTTCATCACTAATTATTCTGTCTCTCTGTCCGTATGTCAGCCTTTTAATGGTAATTTGTTTTGAATGCTATAGCGAAATGCTAGTATAAAGATTAAAAATGGTAATAATAATTAATATTAATTGTGTAAAACTGTAGCTGTTCAGTCAAGTTTCGCCCGGAGCGTAATAATATATAGCCTTAGTTACTCCGAACAACTTACTTTAATATCAATCGAAAGGGAAACGACTCGACTTAGCGAGCTAAAAAAGTCACATTCATCCGGATTTGCCAAGCACAATAAACTGTGTAAATGTTATTACGCTTAATGCCAGGGTTCACCGTTGTGGCGACAATAGTAGAGTATTAATATTGACGCAAGAATGCACAACATTAAGAGTATATAATAACGGAAGTTACCCCCTGCACTCTTCGCCTCAAATCCTTTCCCCTCGCCTATAAAAACGGTTCTCGCTCTTCCGACGCTATTTTTAAAGCTAAAGGGTTCGGGTAAACGCCCAATGAAGAACCAAGAATCACACTACAGATCCTACAGGCGAAAAATTGAAAAAAATTTCCTGAAAAAACTTACTTATAACTTTTTAAAAAATTATGTAATCTTTCACACGTATCCAAAACTTTTTTCAAAAAATTCGCCTGTAGGATCTGTAGTGTGATTCTCGGTCCTTCATTTGGCGTTTACCCGAACCCTTTAGCTTTAAAAATAGCGTCGGGAGAGCGAGAACCGTTTTATAGGGAGGGGAAAGGATTTGAGGCGAAGAATGCATATTATATACTCTTAACTCAGCGCTGGCTCTAGGGAGATTTCGTAACGCCGTGCCAAATTTGATTTTTTTAAATAAATTTCGGCGCCTTATCTAAGATGATGTCTGGTGCACTGCTCAAGAGCCTGTTTATATTATTTAATAAAATAACAAATTATCACAGTATTATTAAATACTTTGCAAAAAATAGAAAATGAATTCTTTTGCAATTTTGAAGATGAATGTTTCCACTCGAAAAGATATAAAAACATAATCATTTTCAAAAAAAGACTTCGCTCCTAACTTCATCTAAAAGTACGTTCCGCGGCTGTTTATGGTATGGCCGACCACCGTATTAAATCATAAAAAAGTTAGATACGAAAAAGTCGAATGGCGCCTCAAACCATCGATAATTAAATTCAGGAAGTTCGGATTTGAATTTCAGTTGTTAAAACGTTTACAGCTATATATATTTTTATCGAGGTTCGTGTCAGCTATAAAATATTAGAATTACAGCCCTGTTATCGGCCATTAACCGGTAGCTATCACTATATTATATGCCCTACATGCGCAGAGCATTGTAATGAAATTTAAATATTATCAGACATTTTTCAAAATAAAACTACAAAAAAATAGCTTGATTACCATTCCTAATTACTAATTACACTTTTTAATGCCTTTAGGTGTTCCGCTGTTCATATATTGTAGCCTCATTTGAGCGGACAGAACAAAGGAAATACGTGTGGTTTGAATCAATCATACCGATTTATAGGTTCACATTTAGTAAAGCGTTAAACATGAGTTAGGTTACGTTTTAAAAAACACAATATTGAAATCTCAAAAAAAGATTCGAAAATATTTTTTTTTGAGATTTCAATATTGTGTTATTTTTTTTATAAAATGTTGTTTTGTTATAAAATAGCATTTTATTTGACTGATGAGAAAAAAACATTCGAAAATATCGTTTTTTTAAATTTCTAATGTATATCATTCTGAAAAAATAGAGTCTGTGCTTAAGACCGCACGCTAGAAGGGAAACTTCTTGACTAAAAATATTGAGTCACAAAAAAGAGTGGTGGTCAAAATCGAAAATTGATTGATTAGTTGACATATTTATCTATGTAAACCTGAATTATGAGATGTCAAATCTAAAATACATAAAAGTTAAATCAAGGAAATGGTCGTTTTAGCAAAATACCTAATAAGTTACCCACTGGAGTCGTAAAAATAAGTTTCTAAATATCAAATTACCCACTATAGGAGATGCTTTTTCAAAATAGATAAAGTAACAATGAGAATTAGAAGAAGGAACTGTGAAACCATAAAAAACCTCAACAAACAAGATGGCTCTTTTCTCGGCGATAGACAGTTAAAAAAACATTTTCCCTGCCGGGATTCAAACCCAGTGCCTTTCGAATACAGATTTAAGTGTGTGGTTACACTAGATGCGGATACGTACGATTTTTTATCGTACGATGTCGTGCGACTGATAGTCGTACGATAAAGTGGTTGTACTATTTTCGATTTGTTGCGTGCGATTTGTTTACTAAAAATGGATGACGAAAACGATTTTTTTTTTATTGAAAATCCGTTTTTGAAATACGGAATACTTACTAAAAAAGTATTGGGTTAACGATATTTATTTAAAAAGGGACATCTAAGGAAGGAGAATATATAACCCTCTTTAATGAGTTAATGGTAGTCTTTACATTTCTGATCCCATAGTCTTTCTAAATTCATTTAAAAAAAATATTGAAGGAAATCGTTTATTTTAAAGACACTATTCGCTCACTTAACTACTGGCCTTGGACTAAAAATCGTACGATGTCGCATGGAAACACAAACAAGTTTGTTTCTCTGCGATAGTTGCACGACAACGTCCGACGATAGCGCACGCACTGTAACCACTCACACTTAAATGAGTCAGTTTGTTTCCAAATGCGATGTCTTACGACCTCGTACGACTAAAAAATCGCACGTATCCGCATCTAGTGTAACCACACACTACTAATGCTTTCATCACACACCGTTCAATCGGTCTCATAGGTACGGGAGATTGACGAGTGCGATTATATACGATTATGTATAGCTAATACATAAGCTTATATTTATGTGCTTATGCATTGGTTATACTAGTACATTAGTGTAAGTATTCAATTACGAATATTCACGATATGCGATATAATATGTGAGACTACATACCTACCTTTCGGCGTTATCCAATTTTAGTACTATTCTATTTTTTATAACATTACAAAAATATGAAATAAAATAAACAATTTTTTTTTGTGAATAAGGCTTATAAAGAAAATGTACGGAATAGTCTTATAATTTTATGTTTTGTATTTCTCTTCACAACATTTTCTGATGAACATCCTGTTTAAATTATTTCCACATCGTTCTTTTTTTAAACAGTGTCAAGGCAGTGAGTTATTTTGTTTAAAGATATTTTATGTTAGTTTTATTTTTATAAAAAAGATAAGCTTTGAAAATCCGACAGGCGGTCGGTAACAAGCTGCTAGTTTGACGCTTGGCGTGTTAAATTTTAGTTATAAGCTTTCCGTTGTCTCGTTATAAATATCGCTTATTTCTTATTGTGACAAGAACAAATTTTATTTAATAATTTATAAAATATGATGCCAAGCAAAAAATGTAGCACAATGCACAATTTCATAAATACGTAATTTTGCAGCTGCCACGTAAAATAGTTAAAAGGCGTTCCTTTTGTAATTTAGATGCAGAGAAATACTGACAAAAATATTTCTTTAAACCAGAGCTGTAGCTAGAACCACATTTCAGGTAGAGGTCCAGTGGCGGATTTAAGGGAGCGGCAAATGAGCAGTTGCCGCTTGGGCCTTTGTCTGACAGGGGCCCCCTCCCCCAAGCCCTAAAAAATTGCTTTTTTTAATTCAAAAACTTTGACTGTTTCAAACAACTTTGTAAGCAGGTGATTCCTTAAAACAATCGACGGGACGAACTAGTTCGGTTTTAAATATCCCGTCGATCAAAACTCGTTTTATTTTAAAGGGCACTACTCGACTGCATTGGATAGAATGTCAGTTAGAGTAATGGACTTTCAGTACTCATACACAAAAGTGGGCCCCTTGGAAATTTTGCCTTTTTCCTTAAATCCGCCACTGGATAGAGCATCAGAAATTTGAAGTAGGGCGTAAAATTACAAAAGACGGGATATTACCGTATGTTTGTTATTTTTAAGGTAAGGCATTTTCCCTCTATTCCCTCCTAGCTACGGCCCTGCTTTAAACGAAAACTCACGTTACAAAATTTTTTTGTGTTTTTGTACCTACAATTTACTTTTCAAAAATTTCCACACACAGTAAAGCAATACTAAAAAAAAAATTAAAGCAGCTTTTTCATGTATTCTGTTCACAAATGGATGTATATTTTTTTTTGTGCGAGGGAGAGTTGAAAACCAGCATTTTATGCTGAACTCATTTACTCCTTTTGATCTCGTTTTTTGGTCAATAAATTATTATTATTATTCTTATCATGTAGGTATGAGTGACATATACCGGTGCTTTTGTTAGGCTTTTGTGTTAAGCGTTAGGTACACAATGACGTATCTGCATGGGTCTTATATTATCAATTCGCAATTAAATTCTAAGTGCCTGACAAGTAACTAATAGTCGGAAACTGATATGAGTCCTAAGTGGGATGACCTTGGAAACAAATATGGCCGCTGGTGAATGTCAGAGCATGGTCAGAGCCTTAGATCATAATATATATAGAAATGGACAGCTATTTAGCTCTCTTTTCCATAGTATAGTAATGTAAAGTTAACTTTGCTAGTCCATAGTTGCATTGTCATAGGTCAGAGCAAGATGGAAACTCCATTGACGTGTTAAATGAACAAAGTCATCCCACATGCTGCCACCTATCGTTCGATTTAATTGCGAATTTACTACGTGTTTTCACGTACAAATACACTAGCGTTTGTATATGTCATGCATATTATTTAAATTTCAGCACAGGTTCCGTCACAATTTAATGTATGAGTATTGACATATTGCCGAGATACTTCCCTGTATTTTGTAGTGTATAATATTTATGAAATAGACAGTAGGCTGACATGTACGCTTCATACATAATATATGGCGTAGTTACGACAGGCGCTAATGTTTATCTGCATAATCTGCCATGCACCAGTCTGCAGCGTGGTCCAACTGCTGCTATCCCTCCTCTACCCCACCTTGCTATGCATTCACCGATTGTTTATGTACTACACGTACATAACCTATATAAAGCTGAACATCCCTTGGGACTCACTGACCGACGTGTGCATTTCTCATTTTTGGTCACATAGAGATATTTAGTTTCCAATAATTTGTAATTTCACATTCAAAAGAAATTTTGCGATTTAAATTTCAAGGTATACGTAAGTGGGATTCCGATCAGATATGAAAAAAGCGTGACGGAAATAGTTATGTGAGTAAGGAGAAAGGAATACAGCGCTATAGTTTAGACTTTAGAGGAATTAGTTAAGTAAAAAAATAAAAAAAATAAATAAAAAGCCGTTTCCTCTGTTCCAATAAAAAATTGTCCTGGAAGTCGCTTATTCTTAAGAGTTTATGCATTATTTTTAGTGTATGTGAACGAGAGAGGGCGAGAAAGATACCGATGTGTGAGCGAGAATTGCCGAGTAAGACAATTATTAAATATTAGTTTTTAAAATTTAGAACTCATAGGTTACTGTTTTTACACTTTACAAATAGTATTTATTAAAGTAATGATATAGGTTTCGTTGTTTTCTTAATTTTTAAAAGAAATTTACTGTTTTCACGCCAGCCAAAAATACAGATAACATCAGTTTTAATTGCTATCTAAAAATAATACATTTTAAAAATATAGTAATATGTTCGGATAAGAAGTAAAAGGTGTTCTTTTTATTTGTAGAGAACTCGTAGTTTTCTTGTAGAAAACTAGCACAAGTAGCTAGTTTAATATAAAACTACATATGTTATCAGCGGTGGGAGGTTCGTGGAACATCATACCATTCTTTTCTGGATATACCGAGTCCCACGGGCATTTGCTACAGGGTCGTAGCGAAACTTCTCTTAACATTAAAGTTAACAGTACCTATATTATATTATCCGTGACATAGGATATTATTGACTCGTCAATACAGATTGAATTTTGGGAATATGAAAAATTTTAAGTTTTCTTTTTATATAAAAAAATAAAAATTAAGACAAGTTTTTACCTACGATACCCGCTCTTCTGACTTCATTATCAGGTCGGAGACATGAAAATATTATGGGTGGATTGACTCTAAACGTTTTTAGAGTAAAAATCGATCCTTAGAATTAATATGAAAATTGAAGAAAAGCCTCCGTGGCTCAGGATCAATAAAAGCAATACTGATGTTTTAAATTATTTGCATGTATTTACTGACGTTCGGCAATTCTACGTGCCATCTTCAGAGGTATTCAGAGGCATTGATACTTTGAAGATGACACGAAGAGTTTTCATATGAAAATATTATATAGTCGTCGGAACTACGTATATATTGTGTGCAAAGTTTCAAGTCAATCAGATATGTGGAAGTGGCCAGAACTAACAAATGAGGTTTAGAAACCGGTCAAGTGCTAGTCGAACTCGCGCATCGAGGCTTCCGTACAATAATACAGCTCTATGCCTAATTTTCCGTTTTTTGTATGGGGACCTCCCTTAATTTTTACTTTTTGTTTTTTTTTATTTGTTAGGATATCCGCCATAATGATATATATTCTGTGAACCCTAAAAATAATCTAAAAAAATAATATTTATTTGACTCCCTTTTTGTTTCAAAATTTAACTGTATAGAGACAAAGTATGTAGGTATTTAGTTTTTTTTTTGGGCATTTCAAATATTGTTTTTATAAAATCTTTATTAGGATTTTTTTTAGAATTTAGATTAGATATCTTGTCTGATAATGTAGATTTTTAAGAGCTAGATTAGTTGAAAATGAAATCTAAAGCTGATATTTCAGCGTTTCTCGTCTCCGTTGCACTACACCCATGCTTTTAATGACGGTCGTTAGGCAACACACCTGTATTTGGAATTCTTATCGTAACAGAGGGATGCACTAATTACTGTTTGGCTTCGCGAATCTCTGCTTTATTAACTGTAGCAGAATTTTTTTACCAAAGTTCTCGTATTTATGGAGTGTTCATCATTTTATTATTTTTAATGGGCTTCGTTACAGTATTCGGTAATTAATTTGTTAAATGTAGATATAGTTTTACTATATAACAGAACGATTGTATTTTTGTTAAATGTTATCGTGCGATCAAGTTTCGCAAACAATTAAATACAAATAAATGCTTTTTATGCAGTTAGCATTACTAGAAACACCCATCGAATGACTTAACGTTACTAGAAAAATTCGCTTTAAACCTACGTTTAATGTTTTATTTATTTATCTATTATTGTACATTTGAAACACAATAGGTATAAAGCCTGCTCTGATATAAAAAAAATTGCAGAACATAACTGGACAATAGGGTATTTGACTAAAAATTTGTTTGTGTAATATTAATAGAGCAGTAAATTCTGAACAAAATGACACCTAAATCACATCATTCTGATTTCAAACTAGCTCAAAAATAATTTTTGAAATATTTATGTTAGCCCCGCCCGCTAATAATCGTTTTTGCTCTACGAACCTATTTTTATGAATGTACGTTTATATCTACTAAACAGAGTGTTACAAAATACCGTTTTGTACCTATGTGAACATGATGTAAACAATCTAAGCTTCGTTGCTATGGATACATTCATTTTTTACATAAAATTGACGTCACACGTTCTCACACGGTGTTTGAAATCACGTGACATATAGATTAAAAATTATGATTTTATTTATTTAATTAAATATGTTTACGAAACTTAATTAATAAAAATAAAAATTCTAATAACTATTTTAGAGTATAAACTTTCATTATAACAAAGTTTTATATTTTATTTTGATCACTGACAAATACCCTGTTGCAGTAAGAGTTTTTTAGTTAACGAGATGTTCCGTGAAAGTTTCCCGGAATAGAGCGAGTTGGTCCAGAAGCCTGGATTTTTCTTTTAGGTTCACATAAAAAGTATGGTGTACATTACTTAAATCGCATATCTATAACTTGCTGCCCTTGAAACAATCCGAAACGAGGGCAGTGCAGCCTAGTGGATAGCCGTAATTGGTACCAGTCTCTAGACTAGACTGTCGTAGGTTTAAATCCCACCTGCGCTCATGGATGTTTTGTGATGTTATTTAGTTTTAAGTTGGTTGTTATTTAATGTAATTTAAGACGCTAATGACCTAAGTTGTCGACGCGACTATAATCTACAATAAATAAATAAATAAAAGACAATCTGAAACAGCCTGGTTTATAGGCCCTGCATGTGGGGATACATGGGGTTCGGCGAGCTCAACTGTGTATTGATAATTGTGGAAATAACTTCAAACAGTAGCTTATAATGCATTTTAAATTATTGTTTTGAAATTGATGTTTTTTTAATAGTAAACTTGATTGTTTAATCGTGTCTCCGTAGAGTAAATAAACTCAGCCACCGCGATAGTGGAAGTTTCGGGTTTGAGTCCCGACGGTGACATACATTTGAAATGATTTATTTTAGTATTGCATTGTAACGTTACGTCATTCAATGGTGCTCCTAACAGTGATGCTAACCAAGCATTTATTTGTTTTTTTTTGTATTTTTATTTCAAATTCACTGGATTAAATCTCCATAAATAAAAAAACTTGTACTAAACGTTTTTTTGCATTTATAATCATTATTTGTTGTAAGCTATCATTCCCCTAGTTTATGCGTGTAGGTTAAGAATCACCTGTATTTTATAATCGAGCAAATACAGTTTTTGTTATGTACTAACAATAAGTCTTTTTGTAATTGGTTATAATAAAGCCCCGCTTACAATCGTCGCAAAACGCAAGACGCAACGTAGCACGCAAGTTGACGTTCCGTCTATAATAAATGTGCGTTTTGATTGCGCTGTCCAATTAGAGAGCGCGGAATGCGAATTGCAAAAAAAAGAGTGAGTGTAGAGCTACCTCTGATTGGCTGGCGTAACACACGCGACGTGAACGCAACGTAAAAGTTGAACTTGAACCAACTTGGCGATCTGCGTTTTACGTTTAGCTGTGATCTCTTGCGCCTTGCGTCAGTCTTACGTCTTGCGTGCTACGACAAATTGTTATAGACGGGTCTTAAAGCAGGCCTAAATTCCTAACGCTAAATAATCAACGCAGTACGTTTTGTGTAAACGGGAAGTTAATAAGAAAGCTCCATTAATTTCTTGTAAACATAAAGCGCAATCTGCTTACATAGATAATTTACAAGTTTATAGTGAAGTTGCTCACGAAGCACGTATACTAACTTTAGAGCACACGAAGTCACAGTAAGATGCATCGTCTGTAATTGCTAACTTCATATTTATAGCTACATTTGTTTTTCTAATGATGCATAAGCTTTAACGCGGTGGTTCTCAAACTTCAGACAATTTTAATAATACATTATTTTAATACGACTTCAAAACCGCAAAATAATTGGTTCGCGTTTGAAAATTGAAATTTTGTAATTGCCTATTTAAAACATTTTTTGTATACAGCGTATTTCTAAATAAGTGCGAAAAGCTTGAGGAGGTGATTCCTTGTCGAAAATTAAAGGACGCCTTTCATATAAACATATATTTTAATATCCATCCCTCCTAATAACGCTTATTTTTAATTTTTACTTGAAAATATTGATTTTACGAAAAAAAAAAGATATTTAAGAAGTTTTTGAAGGAAAAAAGCTTTCTCATGCATATTTTTAGATAATTACATGCCGGTCTGGTAAAAAATTCTAATAAAAAATAAAAATTAAAGAGGGGGTGCTAGTTCCAACTTCTTATAACGCGGTATGGAAAGATTAAGCAAATATTCATAAGGACCATTTTTACTAATGGCAAACGTTCACCAAATTTATATATTTTTTTAAATTCCCCAAAATTTGAATAAAAAAAAAATTTCACCTCCTCCTTAGGAGGATACAACTTCTCAGGGAGAGATATTTGTGTACACGTTTATACTTTACATGAAAAACCTGTCTTAATTTTCGATTTTGTATCATCCTAAGTTTTTCGCACTTATTTCGAAACAGCTTGTATAATTTTCTTTGAAATGTGAAACTGAAAGAAAAACATTGTGTTTTGAAAGCGTTTATTTACTTTTGCTGTACAAATAAGTAATAACTAAAATTAACGTAGCAGTTTTACTATATTATCGATATGGCGTAGGTAACGGGTACGTGTGATAGTGGTAGCGCCGGGTCAGTCATAATTTAACATGTCTGTTTAACGTTATAAGATTATTACATTAGTTTGCATGTGGTGTTAAAACATATTGGTGTAGCACTCATTTCTCAAGTAGTGAGCTAGGCTAGTTACGCGTCTGCACATCTCTTATAGAACTTTGAAGTCTATAATTAAAGGCGAACTAAAGTGGAAAATTTATGCAAAGATTTTCACCGTATCCTGCAGAATGCTTTTTCACCCGTTAACACATATAGTGTGGATAGGGATTGATAAATTTTCTTTTTTACTTTTCTGATTATAATTAGAAACAAATTAACATGAATTTGTGGAAGGGAAAAGGAGTCGTCATTCTAATAAAACTTTTTATGTAACCTAGCCACTAGAGCCTAACGTACATGATAAGGATTAAACAAAAGAAAGTCACAATTTTTCACAGTATTTCAAGAGGTCGCGGTCGCAAAGAGAACTCCAGTTATTTATAAAAAAACAGTTCAGGTTCAAAAAGGTTAATATCAAATTATTAATTTTAAAAGCTGAAACATTCTAATTGAAATGACACATTCTTTAAAAAAACTGCAGAGGAAAAAATGTAGTTCAGATCGAAACCACTCGCAAAAAATTGTGAAATTGTGTTTTAAAGACCACAAACAGCTAAAGTTATTTGGGTCTAGCATCAATTCATGTTTTCAATTCATTATTATTTTTTTTTTTTAATAATAAATTGAAAATCCAATTGACACTTTTACCAGCTCTTGGGCTAGAACCCGGGAACTGGGAACTTGTAATAGAGGAACCATGGCAACGTCATGTAAACAACAGCATTGCTACGCGCTCGGCTATTCTCAAGCCCTCGAAACCACTCGCGACTCAAAAAATGTAGTTCAGATCGAAACAACTCGCGAGTCAAAAAATATAGTTCAGATCGAAACATCTCGTGAGTCAAAAAATGTAGCTCAGATCAAAACCACTCGCGAGTCAAAAAATGTAGTTCAGAAAACAACTTGCAAGTCAAAAAATATAGTTCAGATGGAAACATCTCGTGAGTCAAAAAATGTAGTTTAGATCGAAACCACTCGCGAGTCGCGTCTAATAAAGTTTCACTTCAAAAAAAAAAAAAAAAAAAGAAACAAGAAACGAATTAATATAAACGCTTTTTTCTTGCTGCATTTATTTTAAATTTCTTTATTCAGTAGCGCCCCTATTTTGTGTTTGGCGGGGACACCTTGGTGTAATGGTTAGCATGCTGTTGTGAGTTTGAAATTCTCATGAATGTTTTATTATAATTTAATGTAATCTCTTAATTAAGACGCAAATGACCTTACTTTTCGAGCGTGTATATTGTATAATCTACAATAAATAAAATTAGTGTCTAGAACTCGACTTCACGTGACTATGCCTAAAGGTTCGTGCAGTATGCAGCTGGGATTCTAGATGGTAGCATGTATGGTAGATGGTGGCTGAAATTATAAGAGCTTATAGGTTTGCACAACGAAGCTTTGATACTAGCATTGATACAAGCTTAAGTCGCGTTTGAAATGTCAGATAGCGAAGACGAATATTTGTGCTCTTCTGCTACAAAGTGGTATATTTTAAATACAAATTTGGGTAGGAGCTATCATGTCCACCCTATTAATAGAAAACGATCTAAGCTTGGCGAATTTCATCATTTATACCAAGAATTAAAATTTTACCCCACTGGTTTTTTGAATATTTACGTATGGAACCTAACACTTTACAATACGTCTTAGAAAAAACTCAAAACAAATTAAATAAAAACTGGCAAAATTTCACTTATTAAACTAGTCACATCCATTGCGAAACTTGTAACGGCCATTTGACAGTTGTCACACGTTGATTGTAGTAGTCAGTGCGCTAAAAGAATGGTGAGATACATTCTTGTATCTACCAGCTCTTGTAACAGCGCTTATACCTGCTACACTCACTGCTTCGTTGTGTACGCTTGCGTATATAACAATGTAATAATTTAAGCAAGCCCTGCTATGATCTATGCTACCATCTAGAATCCCAGCTCCATACTGCAACGTACCTTAAATCCAGCGGTGTGCGTACGACCCTGCACATATGACATCGATTGGTTCATCCTTATTTTAGACTTAAAGGCTTTCTGTGACATCTTCCGGTTATTTCCTTAAACTTAGAACATCCTTCATCTTCGCGGGTGCATCCTTCATTATAAATATTTACATCTTATAATAATCCTAGATTATTTTAAGGGGTGAGTAGGCTTGTTGATAGTAGTATTTGTAGTTTGTATAGAGTTGCTCTTTGTCTCTCTTCGTCTTTTTGTCTCTTTCTCTGTGTACAGCGACGGAAGTATTCTCGACGGGCAGACAAAGTTGTTAATTTGGGTTTTAAGCCATGTGGCGACGATGACACTGTCTCTGGGAGCTGCGGTAGGCAATTATATTGCCCAGAACATAAATTTATTGCCTCCTTGTTGGCCTCGTTCCTTGAATACACCCTCATTTAACAAACCCCCAATCCTTCATTTCTCCTCCTTGCTGCATTTTCCAATCCTTTCAATCTTTCAGACATCTTTGTTGGCTCAGAGACGTGTCATCATGGGCATTACTTGTATGTCTTAAAACCAAATTGAATTTTAGTACGTGCTATTTTTGCTCTTGGAATTTCAATCATTTTTTTTGCTCCTGAGGAAACTTTTTTTTGGTAACCATGATATATTTGCAAAAGTTAAAAATAATGTTGGAACTAAGGAAGGGGGACAATCGCCTTACGTGATGATGTGTGACGAGAAGGGGGGAGGGGATCTGAACAAACGCGATGTGACGCGACGTTTGAAATACCTACATCAATTTTTTTCTACTTTTTTTGAAAGCTATAGATTTTATTTTTTATTCGCGATGTGAAAGAGAACTTTTTTCTTAGATCTGTCATTACTATCTCGAATGCTTATACTCTTAAACTTATATACTTATACAAATCGTCATTCATTGGAGGGGGAGGTAGGTTTTGTGACGTATTATTAGGTTGGGGGTTGACAAGAATGTGATACAGCATGACAAAGGGGGAGGGAGGGCTAAAAAATGCGTGAATTTTGCATGACGTATTTTATAGATGGCCCCTCTCTAATTTAACACTGTTTCGTTTAATTGAATTTGAGATAGCGAATATCTATATAATGGAGGGAAATAAAAATCCAAACTTCAAAGTGGAAATAAGAAGCATTTATTTCCTCTTTGCATTTATGATTGTAAATGCTGGTACTTTGAAAATAGTAAAAATTATTATAACAAACTGAAAAATGGATTTAATTTTGAGCTTAAATGCATATTGAACGACGCTTTTTAATTTTGTGTTTTTCAAAAATAAGACTTTAAGAGTGACAATCTAATGTATTTTATTCAACACATGTACGCTTTTAGTGTTTTTTCGTGTCTGAAATGCGGATCTTAAATGGCCGTTTATTGACTGGTGACTTCATGGTTCATTATGAAACACTTTTCGATGCTATAATGAAAAACATATTTTGAAAAGGCCGTTACATAATGAACCATTATGTACCTCTTTTCAATGCTATAATGAAAAAGGTTACTATGGCAAAGAAGTAAATAAATATTGTATCAAGGCCAATGTTTTTGTTATAAGATGTACTGCTGTTAATCTAAGGTGTTTGACATTAATTCAGTCTAAAACCATGCATGTGTTAAATAAAGCATAGTGTGCAACATGTCTGCTAAATCTTTATGCGTCAGGCGCGATGTTTTCAGCATTCGTATACGGCTCGTGTGCGCTCGCCTACTATTCGTGCTGAAAACGTCGCGCCTAACGCATAAAGATGTATTTAGCACACTAGTTACACAATATATTATTATGATAGTTCCCTCTATATGTCAAAGTCACCGTATTTCAGTTTCCATTGCTTTTCAACCAGGAAACACCACTGGACGTATCATCCTATAACAACTAGACGTTACGTGATGCGAAGTTAGGTGATTAAAACCGAGCCTTATACATATTATATAATAATAAAGGCTTTATACACGCACCGTATTGAAACGTAATGATGCTCATTTATTCTTAGATCTTCTTCTTTTCTCATTTTAACGAGCGCTGATTGTATATTGCTCAATAAAAATATAAAAAAAAACTTTTTATAGCACTCTAAATACGTATTGTACATCTTCTTTAAAAGAACTAAAACCAATAGTAGTTAGTTTTAACTTTGTTCGCTTCGTGTTTTGCATTTTAAAAAGAACTTTTTTTAAGTGTTTACTCAGGGAATAAAGCATGAATTAAAACGTTTTACCGCACAATAAATATCATATTTAATGGATTGTAAAGATAAAAAGTGTGTTACAGTAACCGTCAGAAAAGTCATAAATTAATAATAAAGTTTACAGCGCAAGCGTATTAAGGCTCGTTCATAAATTACGTACTTTGTATTGAACCCTATTACCGCTGCCTACGATGTCCGTCCGTCTGTCACAGGGCTCTGTCTCACAAACGGTAAGAGGCAGCTAATTGAAATTTTCACAGATTATGTGTTGTTGTCGCATGAATCCTGGCAAATAATAATTAGAAATAAATAATCAATTAATTTTAATAAATCAATGTTTTTCTTAGACCCCCTCTCTTCTAGGATGTAAGACTCGAGCGACCCTATTTCTCCCCCTGGTAATGTTACTATATAAGATGCAATTTTATATCACAGTGAATACAAACATCCCGACACTCCCGACCCGGGTTCGAGAATATATCAACTGATATATTTTATCATGATATTTATGTACTTTAGATATCACACCATGATTATTGATCAAATCATGATAATGATGAGTATAAAAAGTATTAAAAAACAGCTTTTGGTTAACATTTGGATTACAGTTTCCTTCATATCAAGAGATTAGTTTACCTCTAAAGCCGAAACTAATGAGAAAAGAATAGCAATGTTGTATTTGCCAACTTCTTTAATTGCCAACATTTCAACACTAATTATGGCTAAGATCTGGACTGCTTATTTTTAAAGTCCTGAAGAGGCCACAATTAGTGTTAAAACGTTGGCAAACAAATATTGTTATTCTTTTGGCTTGTAAGTAAGTATAGTTCAAATCAAGTGTTTTAAGAAAATTAATTTAATATCATCGAAGTATTGTATAAAGGCTTTCTGGCAAATTCCACTGAAATTTTTCATACAAAATTATTTTGAAACATATCACTTTGTGCACCTTTTGCAACGTGTCAGTCAAGCTTTATTTGAATAAATATTCATTGCACAATAAAGTACAATCGCGAACTTTCCAAGGTTAATTAACGGTAATTACCCGAAGAAAATTTAGAGTCTCATATCAAGATCTTTATCCGTATAATTTATTGAGTGCCAATAAAAACTCTTAATTATGTTTCGTAAAAGTGTTTTTGGTTCGGCAAACATTGAACATTTTTATTTCTTTTTGTATAATAATCAAACGGTTTTTTTAATTACTTGTTCGTTTTGTGATACTGTAACGTAGTAAACAAAAAATAGATTTGTAAATACGCTAGTATTTAATTTGTAAATATTGTTGGTCTATCTTTGTGATTTTAGCAGACCGTAATCGAGTTTAATTTTAACTACTACAACTACTAGTTACAATTAGCTTTGAAGTATACACTTTTTTAGAGGTTGGTATAAAGGAAAAAACAATACGTAGTAAACAAAAAATAGATTTGTAAATACGCTAGTATTTAATTTGTAAATATTGTTGGTCTATCTTTGTGATTTTAGCAGACCGTAATCGAGTTTAATTTTAACTACTACAATTACTAGTTACAATTAGCTTTGAAGTATACACTTTTTTAGAGGTTGGTATAAAGGAAAAAACAATACGTAGTAAACAAAAAATAGATTTGTAAATACGCTAGTATTTAATTTGTAAATATTGTTGGTCTATCTTTGTGATTTTAGCAGACCGTAATCGAGTTTAATTTTAACTACTACAACTGCTAGTTACAATTAGCTTTGAAGTATACACTTTTTTAGAGGTTGGCATAAAGGAAAAAACAATCAGTGTAATCATTTCAATGAATAATGGGGTCTAACATTTTTCAACTTAAATTAAGACGTGTTTAATAACAATATATTTATTAAAGTAATCTTTTTTGCTGTTTGTAGAAGCTAATAAGTGAATATTTTTATTAGTTTGACGTAGACGTGGGTCGTTACGTTATTTTCAAGAAACGTAACGAAACCAGTGACTTGGTCGGCGTCACCTGTTTCAAAACTAGTGATTGTTGTAACTAGTTATTTTTATTCAGCTACTGTGATTGCTTGCATAAATACCTCCACCAGTTACCAACTATACAGTTACACACGAAACGAAACGAAACTAAAATACATTAAATCACTATCTAAGTGTTTGTAGCTATACACTTAAATCAATAAATTAACTTCCCTTCATACTTTATTCAGGCTTAGGACTGACTGCATTAAATGTATTTATGATTGATTAGTTAGATAACATTACAAAAAAACAGAGATCACTATTTGATTGTCTATATCTATACGTACTCTATAGTCTTTTCTTACATATGAAAATTAAACCGTATTAAACGTAATACGTATATCGTATACTAATACTGTTACGCTGTTTTGTTTTTTTTTCTTTTTGTTGCATGCCACGGCATGTGCGTGTTCGGGTTACTTAGGATTTATTCGTGTCACTGTCACCCGCTCTCGCTTAGTAACGCATTTGCAAAAATCACTACTTGTAATGTAACTCGAAACTAGTGATTCGGTTACATACCGCGTAGCTAGTTATTGTAACTAGTGACGTGAAATAACGACCACGTCTAGTTTGACGTCTGTGTAAAAATTATTTTTCAATAAACTATTGACCAATTAATTTAATGTATTTATCATTTTGTCTGTCCAATTGGTCATTAATTTATTGAAAAACAATATTTTGTGTTTAACAATTAAAGGTCAATTCGCACATGGCGCCACGACGTGAAACGATGCGACAGTTTTAATAATAACGCGATAGTGCGTAAAGGGACATACAACGCTCTCTCCAAAGAGTTGAATTTTGTTGCGTCGCGTCGTTCTTGTAAAAATAGCTGCATATTTGAAAACACGTAAATTTTTTAAATTGAGTATAAAACTTCAAAGTACAAATTATAGTCCATCCTGAAATAGTGTAGAGTAGATAATAAATCATTGTTATTGACAGATTCCAGTGGCACCATAGAGTAAGTATCCGAAGAATTAATAATAAAAATAGAGAAGGCTAGGTACCTACTCTATGGTCCACTGGAATCTGTCAAAAAAAATGATTTATTATTCTACACTATTTCAGGATGTATTATAGTAAACTTTAATTCAGATTAATGAAATCTTCGACTTAGGCCCGTATTCACCAAACACTGTTAAAGATAGAAGTTACTAATCTTAGAATAAATTTATTCCTTGGAATAAAAATAACTTTCAACTCACCAAGCAATTCATACGATAGAATAGTAACTTCAGGTACAAATTTACTTTATACCATACACCTTGGACATTTTGTCAAATATTTTGATTCTAAAGCATCTTTACCAAAGATCCGATCGATGGTGCATAGATCGAAAATGTAAATTTATTTTATTTTACTACAAAAGTCTTTACCTGAAAGATATGGAATTAATATTTACCTGAAAAGGTCGCCAGGTCGTAAAGTAATTTGTGCATTTCGTGCCCATCCTATTTTACTAGACGAATAAATATTTATAACCTTGAAATTGGACAGAATAGTTATTCTTACGATTTATACTTGCAGTAAACTTAACTACGTTTGGTGAGTTGAAATATCGCTATATATTCAGAGTAATAGTTACCAGGGGAATAAATCAACGGAAAACTAACTAGGCTCAGTGATTACGGACCTAAATCATAGTATAAGGATTATAATATTCTTTATACTATTTAATCTTAAATTGATAAACCAGGCCGGTATGGTTTCTTAAGTCCAAATACTGCAGTTAAAGTACAATTGCCCCTCGTTAAAGAGAGACAAATTACAATGATTCGGGAATGTTCCTGTGGCTCCTGTTAGTTGTAGGGGAGACGATGAACGTCGTTAAGTGTGGAACGTATTCGGTTTAATTCCACAGCTCATGTCATTTGACATGTTAGTTTCAGCACTTAATTCAGCTATGTGAAGGCTATATAAGTACATTACCTACTCAAAGAGTATATATCTATATAGTTCTAACTGGTAACGTCAGATTCAAGTTAACGCTTGCGTCACTTTATTAATCCTCTATAATGCCCCTTAACACGTGTATAGTTCATGTACTAAAAATCTGTAGAAACATTATCATTAATAACTTCGGTATTTTCCAGAACAGAATCTGTGTTAAGACAAATCTATACTTAATATAATAAAGCTGCGAGTTTCTATGTTTGTTGGTATGTGTTTGAAAACGCTAATCTCAGGAACTACCAGTCCGATTTGAAAAAAAAAAAAACAATTTCTGTCAGATAGCCCGTTTATTAAGGAAGATTATAGGTTATTCGAGTTTTTTTTAAATTCAACCATAAAGGGAGTAAAGCGGGGGTGTAGGATTTTTTGACTGTATATACTAATATACTATACTAATATACTATACTAATATACTATACTAATATACTATACTAATATACTATACTAATATACTATACTAATATTATAAACTGTAGGCAAGTACGCGAAGCGAGAACAACAACAGGCGACTTCGCTTCGCAGAGGGAGAATTTCTCGCGGGGGGATAATAAATCATACATTTTTATCTCTGGAACTACTGAACCGATTCTAAAAATGTGCAATAATAAATTTAAAAAATTCGACTGATGACCAGTCCTATACTTCCCACCTAGTAAATATTTGCAAAAAATAAACACTCTTTTTTATTCTTTGAAAAAAAGCATGACCCTCTTTTTTGTTTGGTGATCTACTGATGGCTAGTAATATAGCAAAAATCATGGTTATCTTGATTTACGTACAATTTTCTTTTTTAGTAAAATATTTTTTTCTCGCAAAACTATACATTTTAGAGAAAAAAATATTTACATTTTTTTCATATTATAACATCTAGAATTCATTTATATTTTTTTTTACCTATCTTAATACGTGACATTGAGAACCTTTTTTTTAATATCTCAGGATCCACTGAACCGATTTGACTCAAAATCTAATCAGATCTAAGTTAAAGGCTTATAAACACAATAGAACAATCGGCATGGCCGTATGTTGTCCGTTTTTATGATATCGAAGGCGAAAAATTGACCACATACACACACACACATACAGACATCAGTCAGAAAATGATCTTAAACGACTCTGTTTAAACGTTATCAGATCTTAACAGTTGTTTCTTTATATATTTACAATTGTACAACATATGTCAAGAAAAATATTGATTCATTTGCTAAAGTTAGCGACACCACATTCCATTACCTTCGGAATAAAGACCAACTGGCTATTCCGAAATATAACTTAAATTTAATTGCTAAAGGTCCTAATATTATGCCTCTGAAACTATATAACCATTTGCCGACAAATGTAAAGTCAATAAATAGTTTGACTCGTTTTAAGCGGATCGTCAAGAGTCTGTTACTTGAGCACTCCTTTTATTCAATTAAGGAATTTTTTTCCACAACAATGTAATTTATTGTATCTTTTATGACCTATTCCATACATTTATGTCACAGGAATAAATAAATATTATTATTATATATTATTATTATTGCTAAGGTCTCAAAACGTGAAGATCTGTTAAAATCTCGAAATATTTTTTTCGGACTAAATCCATTACTTTCCTAGTAGAGGTGGGAAGTAAAAATATACTTATAGGCATGAAGGATCAGACTATTCCCTTTAGAGGTCAGATGGCCTATCAATATATAATAATATTATAAAACAAATTCCTTCGTCTCGTCTGTCTGCGTGTCTATGCCCGATTTTCTCTGTAACTACTAAATGGATTTTGTTCCGCTTTTCACGATTAGATTCACGATTTCACGATTAGATTCACGAGGAAAGTTTAGATGCATAATTAAAACTGGCCGACCCGGCGTCGCCCGGGTGAAAATCGGGGGTATAATCTCAGAAAACCTATTTCAAATTTTTTTCACTGTTCGATAGGTGATACTTTGCTTTAGGACAAGCTACAATAACTGGCCGGCTCGACTTTGTCTGAGTAAAAGCGGGGGTAATCTCAGAAATATCTAAACCGATTTCAAATTTTGTTTCGCTGTTCTAGAGCGACCGAGCGAAGCGAGTGAGTACTAATGTATTAATAAATCATAATTAATAATAATAAATTCTCGGGAACTTGGATAAAAATAAGTTGATGCTAAATTTTCAAAATTTGCAACGTTTCGTTGGTTTATTTTCCAACTTCTTCAGGCAATATTTGAAAAATAAACCAACGAAACGTTGCAAATTTTGAAAATTTAGCATCAACTTATTTTTATCCAAGTTCCCGAGAATTTATTATTATTAATATTAATCAACATGGATGCGACTCAACACATGAATAAATCATAAATTCGTAGCACACAGGCGAAGCCGGACCAGGCCGCTAGTAACTAATAAAAGAATAATCCCTATTTCTTGTTAACTTACACACAAATTAATTTCCATTCCATTCTAACTAACGGAAAATACTGTATTGCGTGGTCCTTGGGACACGGTATATAGTTTTTGTGGCTCAATGAATACAGTCACAAGAGAGTCGTCATTCTATATGTGTTTGCTGGTATATTCGTCTATGATGAAACTCCAGTCTATGAGACTGTAAGTGCTCTCTCATGTACTGTCATTGTTGTTCACAAGGTGACCGTAAAATTGGGTCCGGAAGAAACCGTTAACTGTCTCTTCTACGTTATAATCATCAACAGGGAAATTTAGTTCCGTACCCAAAACCCCGAACTTCCGCTTCTGGCCACGAAATTGTATTATTATAATATTGTGTTAAGACCTAACGCTTTATCGACTATCGCATTTTTTTAAAATAATTCAGTAGATTTTCATTAAATGTTTAGTGCGCGGCTATGGGCTGTTGGCTCATTTTGCGAGAAATATCAGTAAAAAATGCGGGATTTAAGTTGAGAATACGAAAAGGTTATTTACATTATATTAAATTTATACCTAGCAAAGAAACACCATTACTGTCTATCCAAAAATTAACATTTAATAAAATCATTCTTAATAGAAACTATTATAGTAACAAAAAATAAAATATTTTTCAACTAAAAATTAAACAACCAAAAAATTATTCCTCATATTTAAAACATAAATATTAAAATATGCTCCCGTATTGTTCTCCCTGAAATACGGGTTGTGATCCTTATTTCAGGATTGCTGATAAATTACGGTACGCCTAGAAAGTTTAGCTGTAGGAGACTATTTACAATAATATTGAAAAATAACAGTTGTAGCGTTATTTATAAATTTTGCAGTAATTTAATTCATACACATTCAAATTTTTGCGTGATGCTCCTGGCGTGTACTCTAAAAACGTAACTAGGAATCCAATGAATTCGTTGGGACTGAACATCAATAGGTTACCTACTAAATTAAAACACGATTTTTACTTCCCACCTCTACTATGGTAGGGAAGTAATGGATTTAGTCCGAAAAAAATATTTCGAGATTTTAACAGATCTTCACGTTTTGAGACCCTAGCAATCGTTTAAGATCATTTTCTGACTGATGTCTGTAGGTGTGTGTATGTGTGTGTGTGTGTATATGTGGTCAATTTTTCGCCTTCGATATCGTAAAAACGGAACAACATACGGCCATGCCGATTGTTCTATTGTGTTTATCAGCCTTTAACTTAGATCTGATTAGATTTTGAGTCAAATCGGTTCAGTGAATCCTGAGATATTAAAAAAAACGTTCTCAATGTCACGTATTAACATAGGTAAAAAAAATATAAATGAATTCTAGATGTTATAATATGAAAAAAATGTAAATATTTTTTTCTCTAAAATGTATAGTTTTCGAGAACAAAATATTTTACTAAAAAAAGAAAATTGTACGTAAATCAAGGTAATCATGATTTTTGCTATGTTACTAGCCATCAGTAGATCACCAAACAAAAAAGAGGGCCATGCTTTTTTTTAAAAGAATAAAAAAGAGTGTTTATTTTTTGCAAATATTTACTAGGTGGGAAGTATAGGACTGGTCATCAGTCGAATTTTTTATATACGGTTAATTATTATCTGTTTATAAGTTATTGATCATTGATATAATGTGTATTGTAACAAAAAAATAAAATTAAACTAAACAAAATTACTCACATATAGGAAGTTTTCGATTTCACAATATCACAGTTTTTCGGTTTTATAAAAGTTCATAGTACTTACTTTTTATGAACGTTCCAAACACAAAAATGATAAAAAAAAATTGTCAACGCAAAGAAGAAAGGTAGTTTTGTATTTAATTACTGTTATTGAGGACGAGGTACTTATCCCGAATTTATAGCTTTGTTGCAAAGATACCTAATTAGTTCAAAGAAGTAAATATCAAATAAAATAAAAATATTTTTATTAAAGTTGTGACAGTGCTAGCTGATCACAAATATATATAGTCCTGAATGTTGGTCGTATATATAGGAAAATAGGTTTGGGTTTATTCCCTAGAAACCTGTGACTGCCCTTTACATACACATATACTATTGTACATTTATATTATGTTATACCGGGTGTTTAACTATCCTCGATGTTATATTTTTTTAAACGCAATGTATAAGAAGGGAAGCGAAGTGTTTTTTTTTGTTTTAAATGATTTTAATTAAATGTTGTACTTATCAAGTTGGGCAGGAAATCCTTTTTTGTAATAATTATTATATTGATTTGTATATTTTATTTGAGGAATAAATTAATTTGCATTTGTATAAGCATTGAAAATAGCTCAGATTTAATGAGGAATCACTTGACTAGTTCAATTAATACATTGCTATATTTTTTATTTTAACACTATTTGACTTGTATTTTTCTTTTTTTATAGGTGAGTGAAGAATGTCAATCTTAAGGTTTCTTTTTAGTTGGTAAGTCATACAAATTTTTAATTGCAATACATTTTATTGTGAATAATATGCATTATAAGACTCAACCAAACCTACAATTCCCCCTCAGTATTAGTAATACTTATTGTATTTTTTTCACTATATTTAATATACTTTTAGACCTTGATTAGGTAAAATAATTTCCATGCAATTTTTTTTAGAAAAAATTTTTTCTCGAAATCTACATTTTAGAAAAAAAATGTTTAAGATTTTATTTATATTTTAATATCATTCTAGACTGCATTTATATTTTTTTACTTTTCACCTCTACAATAATAGGGAAGTAGGTATTGGATTTAGCCTGAAATTTTTTTCGGAATATTAATCTATCTTAACGTTTTGACAGCCTAGGAATCATTTGATTTTATCTGTGAGGCTACATAATATGTTAATACGTGAGTCGAAGAATTTGACTCAATATCTCATCAGATTTAAATAAAGTGCTGATAAATACAACAAAACAAACCGCATGACCCTGGTTCATTCCGTTTTTGAGATATCGAACGAGAAAAAATTTCACCACAGAGAGGGAGAGGGAGGGAGGGATAGAAGGGGGTAAAGTGGGAAGGAGAAGGGGGGAGAGGAGGGAGAGAGGGAGGGAGAGAGGGAGAGACTGAGGTATCAGTCAGAAAATGGTCTCTCATGATTCCTAGGGTGTCAAAACGTGAAGATCTGTTAATATCCAAAAAAAACAATTTTTTTTGGACTGAATCCACTAATACTTACTTCCTTACCATAGTAGAGGTGGGAAGTAATGTTACATTCTGTATAAATGATGTGAAGTGTCGGAGTTTGAGTAAAGTGGGGTGATTCCCAGAGCGCAAGTTGAACCCGTGTGATATGTTTATAGCTCACAGAGTGTCGCAGAGCGAGCAGTGAACGGTGTACACATCTGACCCACTCTTACCTTACAATAACGAACGCGCATACCCGCTAGTATAGCACAGTAATTATGAACCGGAACTGATATATAAATATTAGCTGTGATCTTCCCTTTTTTAAACTTCTGAAAAAAAATAAGAATTCGAAAATACAGTTATAGATCCGCGCTAGTATGCTCGCTCACAAATATGAATTATTTAACAACATGAACAGCAAAATGTTCATTGACTAATAATACACTTGACCGAAACGATCGTCTGATAATTAATATATAATTGATTAATAATAAATTAAATTTCGGGTATCAGGTCTACTGAAATATATTGATAGTAATAATACTATGTTTATTAAATAGATTTATACGGCTATTTTACAATTAAAAATTTTTATTGGAAGAGCAGCCAATTGCATAATTGATTCCTGCAAATATCGGAAAAAATCATTTTAACAACCATAGTCACAGTCAGGAATCTAACCTGAACTTTTCCACTGTCGCGGCGGAATGAGCTTACAGTACTCAACCGGGACATGATTATCAATCTAACATTCTCCATATATGCAAAGGAATCAATTGATTTCCACTACATGCGAGTGTTATTAATTATAGCTAAGTTGTAGATGTGAATCATCGTAGTAGCGAGAGCTAAAACGACTTAACTTTCGCTACTACGATATATAAATGTAAAAATGTCCGAAACCGTAACCGAATCCGATTTAAATGTTTCGGATAAGAGCGGAGTTGTTTAAAATTTGTTAATATTTGCATTTTGTTTTATCAATAGGGTAGGTATCTACTTTAAAATAAGTAGATATAACAATTACTTAATTTTAAGGCTAATTACTGTGTTAAAATTTATTGTGAACACAATAAACTTTAAATTAAAAATTTAAGTCTACTAATTGATAAAACAAATAAAGATATCCATAACTGAAACTATTCGAAACTATCGGATATCGGAAATAATTTCATATCCGTGTACATAACCGAAACTGATAAAAGATTCCTAATATATGCGTATCCGGATCCGAAATTTCATATCCGTAACAATCCTAGTTCATATTGGTAGCAAATGTTTCCGGGCTAAGTAGCCGTGGTCCAATGGATTTTACTCTGTACGTTTCGCCCAAAGCTCCGTTGGGCATCTTCAGCGGCGATTGGCAATACGATGTGATCTTCTTGCCAGTCGACCGGCAAGAAGATCACATCGTATTGCCAATCGCCGCTGAAGATGCCCAACGGAGCTTTGGGCGAAACGTACGGAGTAAAATCCGTTGAACCACGACTACTTAGCCCGGAAACATTTGCTACCAAGATGTCTACCGGCCGTGAAAGCATGAAACTCCAATCCTAGTTCACATTTATGTGAGTCTATTGTATTAACAATTGGTATTTTTGAACGAGAAATAATATACAATTTCAAATTACGTGCGGCTGTTTGTTTGAAAAACTTTATGATCTTATAAAAATTTTGAAACGAGCTTAAACTTTCAAGTATCAATTAAATCTTTTCAACATAAAATTAATTGCTTGTACATAATCTCATCATCTATTCATAAAAGTGAAAAACCTTATAATAAAAGAAAAAAAACTGTCACTTTGCAAAAGATTAACTAAATACAGTGATGGTAGAATGAAATATTTTGTGGTTAGTTTTGCGAAAAATTGTGATTTGAGATGTTATAGGTTCTGTTGCACACTATTATAAAGCAATAGCACGATGAGAAAATCCCCAGCCGAATAGGGGTTTTAAATTTTATATAGATTCTTTTAAATCCAGATTACTGGTTTCTTAGTACGTTATGCAGCGTTCATATCATATTTATGCGACAATATAAAGGGAGATACATTTTCTGTGTAGGTACTTAATAAATATTTAGAAAATTTAAAAATTATTTGAAATAGCCTGACGTTAAAATACTGATCAAACAGATCTACCACCCATAATTAAATAATGAATAAACATTAAACAGTGACGTCAAAACAATATTTTTTGTTGCTTTTACTACGTGCAAATATTTTTGTTAACACCATTTAAACTTTTAAAGTAAATATTTTTTGGGCAAACATGTGCATTCACTTGATAGTAGGGCTGAGCGATGCTTTTATTTATAGGTACCTACTGCTTTTCTTTTTTTTTGCCCCCAACAGCCTAACTGCTAAATTGAAATACACAAGTTTGCATGAAGATTGCATGAAAATGGTTTGAGATTTTAAATTTTATCAAGAACCGCGTGTTTTTAGAACGGTTTACATTACAAGTGAAATCTTCCATTTTTACATTCGAGCGATTATAGGAGTGAAGATTATGGCGAAAAAAACTAAATCGAGATTTTTAAGGATTTAGACGCTTCACGGCTGAAGAGCTATTAGTGGAGCCACTGTAGGTTTTAATCTCGGAGCCGGTAAGTGGTAACAACTACTCTTATTAGAATATATATTTTTAATGTCATAAATGCAAAATATTAAAACCTTTATAGTAGGTTAAAAATTGACGTTCACCCCCCCTCTGATTTTTGGAGGGGAAAAACTACCCCAAAAATGTGTTTTTGCAAATATCTCAATAACTATTAAGTATACAAAAAAAAAGTTCAAACAAACATTCTTCCATAGTTAAATCTCTAAAAATTTGGTTCTTACACATTTTCGTGTAGGTGGAAAGGTATGGCCAGAAGAAGGGCCCGAAAGTCGCGCGCTTTTTGTAGTCTTGGAAACCAATGGCTAAAACGTATAATGTCCTTTTCAATTGCTGTATTTATTAAGTTTCTTATCGAATTTAAAACTGGAAATATGTATGTTCATAAACCAAAGAACGTTTGAATTTTGAAGTTTAGTTACAACAATGTTTTCGAATAAGCATATAGCTTTTGAATTTTAAGACATACAGAACGTTATTATACATTTTAGAATAAGCTACCGTTTTCTCAAAGCAATTAGATCAATTTGAAAAATTTCCGAGAGATTTTAAAATTATTTAGCCCTAGATGAAACTGCAGTTTAATAGGGTCGTCCCACGTATCAAAATTTGATAATTTTAATAGTGTATGCTATTCCTCAATCCTCATAGATAAACAAATAATGTAAGCCAACTTTTATGTTCTTATATCCTTCCTCTTAATTGCAAACAAGAATTAAAAAAATGTGTTCATTTCAAACGGGTGAACTTAGCCGCTATATGATGATGTCAAAGTCAGACCAATGAAGGCAGATATACGTCCACAATAAAGAGATGTGTATCTATGGAATGAGAGGAATACTTCCTCGTCAGTCGTAACTAGTGAAGAACCTAACCTAAGTTCAAACTTTCGGCCCATGGAGTATGAACCTTTTGTGCTCCCTGTGCCGGCCTGTCAACTGTACATAAACAAATCAATGTATATATTCTCTCCATATTCTCTCTGTATCTGTGGATCAATGGACGTGATTCAACTACAGCAGCATGCAATCAAAGAATAGTGGCTGTGAATGACGTATTCCGTGGCGGTATGTTTAAAAAACTCGGGTCGCAGTGCCAAAACCCTGCCGACAATATAGTGTATTTGCTAATACAGGCATTGTGGCATTATTATGTAAACTTAAGTTTGTTTTTTGACAAAATAAAAAATTTAACCCCTTAATACAGCCCTTAAAATAATTAAATTTTTCTAAATTTCAATATTAGACATGGATTTCATCAATACACCCAATTAAATACACCCTTCCATATCTAAGTAAATCCGTATCAACAAACTAGTGTTTTCATAAAATTTGAAAGTCCGGTCCTGTCGGGCCGATTTTATTAAAATTTTAGCAGCACATTTTAATCTTTACTAAAGAGTTAAATTTCAATTTTGAAACGATTCTGACAAATTTTTCGGTATTTTTGGGCCCAAAAACTTTTTGGAACCCCTAAATACAACCCTGAAAATGGTCCGATCGGGCCCATTTTAAATAGGCTTCTTGCGGTGATGGGTTCCAATGTCTGTACCAAATTTCGTTTCAATCGATTAAGTCTGTCGAGAGTTATCGTGTACACACATATATATATAAATATATATATAAATATATATATATATACATACATATATATATAAACATTTTCAAAAATGGTGCCAAAGTGTTCAGGAGGCTATGAAACGTCGAGAAATTTTGGTCCGACCCCTAGGTCCCGCCATCCGACCGACGCCAATAGTGTATGTGCCATATTATGGCAAATACACTAATTACATTGAAAAATACGCACTTTGTAGAATTTTTTTCTTGTAGAAAAAGCTTCCGAAAAATTCTCAAAGAAATTGTCTTATTATCTATTTGTAACGTAGATTCCAACCCTAAAAAATGTGGGGCGACCCTATTAATACATCATTTGTACAGGGAACTGGTATGTCAGTCACTCTTAACTACACTTTTGTATAGGTAGTGACTGTAATTGTAAAATATTTGAAGCTTAAAGACCAATAGACGCTTTGTGTCGTCAATACAATTTTGTCGATCGGTGAATATCGGAAGTTTAATTAGATATTATGCGTGTTTGCAATTGGCTCCCGGCTTGCGCTAGTTCTCTAATTGTAGTTGAAATCATTGATGCGGATAATTAGTAGTGGTTTCAATTCCATTGAAATGTTCAAATCGAATTCAAGTTTAATTTTTTTTAACTTCCCATTGGAAATTATTGTAATGGGTCCGAAAATCGAAATCAAAATGTATAACAAATTTTTATGTTTCAAGGTCACTACACTATTTTTAGAAAGATGTCTGTGTGTGTGTACGTACGTACGTATGTGTCCATTTCTTTCTAAGACGAAATCTCAAGAATCGAAAATGATATCGACTACGTTAGGGTGCCAATCGACGCGTATTAACGTAAATATGATCTGAAAGAAATTTTTTTAAAAGAATTTTTTATTCAAATAGACTCCAAAAAAGTAGATTTTACACAATATCTCGCGAATAAAAAATTATATCGACTTCGTAAGGGTGTCAATCGAGGCGTGTTAACGTCATTTTGATCCGACATAAATTTTATAAAAATCGGTTCAGCCGTTTTTTTTTCAATTATTGTTAAAAGTAAATAATAATTATGTTTCAATGATTAAAATGATTACTTTTCTGTGTAATATCTAATTTAATTATTGTTATTAAATATTTATCAAACTGGGAAGTTCGTCGTGTGAACCTTAAGGGTCGCACTTTAGTCCTAATAAACGACCCACCTCACGGTTTGTTATTTCAATTTTTATTGTGTTTTCGTTGAGCTTAAAATGAATCGTTTATACTGGTATGCACTATGCCTATGAGAAAGAAAGTTTGTGTTTGAAATATGTAGGCATAAATTATTATGCCGTTTTTATTTGTATTGACGTGTTTCGTATCAGTACCGAGTGAGTAGCCTAATGGTGAGAACACTAAACTCGGATTTCTTAAAGTATACCGTATTCGAATCCCGACGAGAATAGTGATGTGAATAGGATTTTTTCCTGCCATACTCGCCGAGAAACGATAATTTCGTCCTATCCGTCTGTCTGTCCGTATGTCACAGCCATTTTACTCGGAGACTATTGGCACTATATAGATGAAATTTGGAAGGTAGGTGTACAATGATGTAGTGAAATTTCGAGAAAAAAATAGGGGTGGCACTCCATACATTTAACTGAGGGATGAAAAAAAATTCCAGTGCACATAAACGTGTGTGGTATCGTTAGATAGGTCTTGACAAATGATAGGTATAGAAGTTTCAAAATTATTTTTTTTATTTAAGTCAGTAGTTGGTGAGATATGCGCTTCTAAAGTCGTTAATAGTGTGTCCCCCCCCCTCTAACTTTTCAACTATAGGGTGGAAAATTCTGAAAAAGTTTAAGGTAGTAGAACTTATAAAATATTAAGACGAAAATTGGTTTCAATAAGATATGTTGTCTAGTTTTTGAGATATGGGATATTTTCGGTTACACGAGTAGTATAGTTATGAGAGTTCTACAACCTCCGTACTCCGGCCGTGACCTCATCCAGAACTTTCATAAATATACTACTTACACTCTATTTAAAAGACTATAAATTATTATTAAATTTATTATTAACTTTGAATTTTAACCGTGAACGTTCATCCCGACTACGGAACCTTTCACTGTGCGTGGTCCGACACGCATTTGGCCGCTTTTTTTAATAATAAATTGAAACTGCAATTGACACTGTCATACATTCTCAGATTTGAACCCAGGAACTGGGGTTTGTATTAATTGAGTCATGGAAACGACATATAATAAAAGTTTCTCTACGATCTCGGCTCCAGCTCGGTGTGATATAATATTTCACTATCTTTAAAATAGCCAGTAAATTCTTTGCAATGAATCGAATCATTTGATGTATTCGTTCAAAAGAGTCGTTGAATATTTTAACATCAGCAAAAGTATCGGGCCGTAAATATCGCGTGAAAAGCCGACGATTCGGGCAAGTCGGGGGCAAAGCGCCAGGGAGTGGGGACGGCGGTGAAAACTATTGTGACTGATATATTCGCAGGATGTCAAACATCGCAAGGCATCAAACAATTCAAAGTGCGGCGATGCGGGGAAAATGACACGCGTTTTCACCAACGATCCCCCTACTTGCTATATGATGTGTATCTGTCAGGCGCCTCTTGCACCAGCGACTGTTGCAATATTATCTCTAAAGCGCTGTCCACACTATCAACTTGTTTAAGTACATTGTTGGGCTTGAGAATGGCCGAGCGTTTAACAATGCTGTTGTTTACATGGTGTTGCTATGGTTCCTCTATTATAAGTCCCCATTTCCCGGGTTCTAGTCCGAGAGCTGCTAAAAGTGTCAATTGGATTTTCAATTTATTATTAAAAAAAATAATGAATTGAAAATATGAATTGGTGCTAGGCCCAAATGACCTTAGCTGTTGGTGGTCTTTAAAACACAATTTTTTTTAAGTATATTATTTCATCAATGCCATATTTTTGTTAGTTTTTAGTGTTCCGCACCAAAGTGGTAAAAAAAGGATGCCACATTCGAATTTTTATTTTTTTGAAGTGAAACTTCTTAGGCGGCACTGGCTCGCCTATTTAAGGACTAAAATGCTGGGAATTTAATGGAAGTGTCATTACGAGCGTGACCAATAGCGCAACGCTATAATAAATAAATTGTAGTCAAGGCCGGAGGTAAATAAGCAAATCTCATGGTTCATTCTGATCCAATCATTTTGTCCCATTGCTAAATGTCCCATACACCTTACCTGTTTAGATAGTACTGTTTCGTATAAGTTTTATTTCGTTCATGTGTGCCTTGACACATGCCTTTTTTAAATTTATTATAGATTATAGACGCTCGACAACTTAGGTTATTAGTGTATTAATCAACAATTAAAACTAAACGACATCACAAAACATCCATGAGCAAAGTGTGATTCGAACCCACGACAGCTTAATCTAAAGGCCAGCACGCTGACCATTACACCAAGCTATCCTCTAAAGTCCTTTTTAGCGCACCTAGTCCAAAAGAATAAAACACATTTTTTTGACTATTTGGGGGGGGGAGGTAAAATAGAGGGTAATTTTTTTCAACCGGTCAAGGGAAGTATCATAATGGATGTAATGATGAGCAAAAACAAGACCAACACCACTATAGTCTTGGTCTTGCCTGCACTATACTCTTACAGTCTTGCAATTTACACACTTTATAATAATTTATGACTTACCTATTTCAATTTGCATGTACAGGGTTGTCCACGGGAAACGGATGGTTTAAAATTGAACAGTATACTGTATTGATTTTTGGTTTAAAAATTATTTATTGATATAGAAATAAAGCTACAAGTGTGCCATTTTGAAATGTTTATGTGCAAAAAATTACATCGCTCAAATTATGACCATTTTCACGAATGCACATTTCAAGTCGTTTTCGGAAAATTATTTGCTTCAACCCTTTCCAGTGTTTCTTCTGTGATTTGGTTTGTTATTGCGGCTTTCAGATTTTCCAGTGTGCGTGCCTTTCCTTCGTACATATGTGCTTTAAGATCCCACAGATAAAAATCACAAAAGGAAAGATTAGGTAAGCGGGGAGGTCAGGGGACATCACCAAAGCAAGAAATGACCCGATCGGGGAACAACGCTCAAACTTCAGCCATTGAAGTTATATGGCTGTATGGGCAATAGCCCCGTCTTGCTGGAAACACTGAATGGCACAGAGTGAAGAGTCGAAAGAACTACAACACAGGTGTCCCTCCCTCTCCACATGCCGAGTCCTACGCATTTCAAAAACGTCTGTTTCCCGTGGACAACCTTGTATTTAGTAGTTTTTCATATTATCAAAAATTAGTGGCTCTTAATAACTATTTACAGTTTACACCATGTAACATCTAAAGAACGATTGCTTCAAGCACTTAGGTTCGGTGCTTTGCACAGATCTGGTCTTGCTCTTGCAAAAAGTGCAAGACCTAGACGGATTTTGATCATCATTAACGGAAGGGCACTTGTTACAGACTCCATAAGGGTGCTTCAAAGTTACACACCTGGTGCAAAACGATGGTTTATATTACAGAGGTAAATTTTTATAGCGCAAAAAATATATATTTCGGGTCACATATTTCAAAAAATACACCGTACGTCCCTAACGACCTTAGTAATGTCAAAATTGTATATTGTATTTTAAAGACCACCAACAGCTAAGGTATTGGGCCTAGCACCAATTCATATTTTCAATTCATTATTTTTTTTTTTTTTTTAATAATAATTGAAAATCTAATGACACTTTTACCAGCTCTCGGCTAGAACTCGGGACTGGGGCTTGTAATAGAGGACCATAGCACGCCATGTAAACACAGCGCCGCTACACTCTCGGCTATCTCAAGCCCTTAGTAATGTCGTACGTCTAATCTGCAATCAATAAATCAATCAGTTGTAACTTGTAATAGGAAAAATGTATCATTAATGTTACAACTCATGGGATGATGGGGGCAGTGTTGCTTAATTATTTTAAGATTAATGAGATTAATGCCTCCTCCCAATCAAAATAAATAACATTATTTACCGATCTCCAAATAATTATTTGTTCAAAAGTGTTGTTTAATAATTGAATAATATGTTTGAGAAAATATCAATATAGTAACAAAAGATATAAATTGTAATATTTGAAAAACTGACAAATATTCCTGTAGGCCGATCATCCGTTTTTATGAAATCTGTCTTCAAAACCGCCGTGTTCCATCACATTTTCTTTCCGTTGTTATATTTTCTTAAACCGAAAGTCATATTTGGCAGCTGTAAGTTATCACATAAATAATATATTAGGAAATAGACTCCTAGCTTCGTAATTCGAAAGAATTTACAGGCTGCCAAAAATTGATACTGTCTCAAAATCACATGTAAAAAAAAACAGCGCGTCGCCCAGTTCTTTCAAGGGATGTGTAAACATTCTGATTCGAATACATTGACAGCTACATTAAACCTCAAATTTTTTATTGCCGATCAAGGAGGATAGAATATTGTTCGAATTCACCGCCACAAACGTCATTACCGCGACGCGTTTTCGTGATATTTTACAGAGTTAATATAACAAAAATTTGGAGGAAGGGCGGTCAGTAAAATTTTTTACACATTAATAATAATCGTAGTTATTATTGACTGGTTCAGAATATTTTTTTAAATATATTTTTTTAATGGCCAAAGTTTCGAAATTAAATCAGTTTCTTCTTCAGATAGTAAATTAAGGCTATTAACTATAAAGAAGAAATTGATTTAATTCTGAAACTTATGCCATTTACAAAATATATAAAAAAATATTTTATACCGGTATCTAGAAAAATACTTAATTCAATGAGCCATTTTCCTGAGAGTATTTCCTTCAATTATCCACGAGAGGCAGCACTTGTGGTGGGTACAGACACTATTTATTCCCCATTAGTATCGTGTCATTTTAGTGGTATAACTTAATTATTAAATTATTATTGTTATTAAATTAATAAATGTTTAAGTTATACCACTAAAATGACACGACATTAATGGGGAATACCTAAATAATATTTGTACCTACCACAAGTGCTGCCTCTCGTGGATAATTGAAGGAACTACTTTCAGGAAAATGGATCATTTATTTTAAAATATGGTTTATAAATAAATTTTGGGCGATTCGGTTTTCACTGCGCCTTAACTTGCTTCTATTTGTTATTTAAGCTAATTTAGAGTTTGTTAGGTAATAATAAAAAAGCTGTTAATTATTAATCTATTTAAATTCCATTTCCGTAGCTGGATTATTAGTTTTTCCGAACATTCGGTATGTTTCGATCGAATTATGACGCTCGTATATCACCGTGAACATCTCAATGTAATACGGCTATGCGATCTGAATCCGTGCACATGTGGTCCCCTCCTCGTGATGCCACCTTCCGCCCACTTACTTGATGCCCCCTGTCCTTCCGTGTTGGCAGCACACAGCGTACTCGATGACTGACTCTAAACTCAGAGAAAGTGGTAAAAATGTAATGCGAACACAGATGGATGAACGAAGACAGGGGAGTGATTGATGGTTCTTAAATTATCCACTGGCGCGAGTAGAGCATTGGTCGGCCTCGAAAGACCAATCGGACCGACCATCTGTTATCTCTAAATGATCAATTAACATATATGGAAAGGAATAATGTAAATGTGGAGAGAGAGAAAGAGATAGAGATTATTGACTAAAGATGCACGACAACTGTGGTGGAAGTGAAGATATCAAGTTAGATTGAAGTAAAAATAATATATTTAGCTGTAAAGGAGACCAAAGTCTATTACATAGTCAAGTAAAAGTAGGTATACAATACATAAGATGTCACTTAAAAACATTTAAAAATTCATTCACAGAGTAAAAACAGTGATTTATTAAAACGTCTTTTACCTTTTTTTAAAAATTTTTTGAGTCAAGGCATTTAATGCACTCAGGTAAAACATTAAAATATCTGATTCCAATATTCATGGAACCTTCATATGCTAGTTTGGTCCTACAAAAGGGCTGTATTAAGTATGGTCAAAGCTGTGAGTAAATATTATCAAAATACACGCATGTACATTCAAGATATGTCGTACGATCAGTATGGTATCTTTTCATTACTGCGAAAAAGAATAGACTACAAAAGTAGGCGGTCCTAATTTGGGCGCGAAATTTAAAGTGGAGTCGATTGGCGTTCAAAAATGTATGGGGTTTTACGGAATATTCATTACTATTCTCTTAAAACAATGGCTGTTTCATAAAAATAATTAATAAATCCCGTCATTATTGGCTACAAAACTTTATAATTTTGTGTGAAATAATTTTTTATTTGAAATTGAAAATTTATGAAAAATGAATGTCCTAACTTGATTCATCCAGTGACGTTTATTTTAACCTAACTTAACCACGTTGACGTTTGTCGAGGTATAATTTAAGCAATTATAATTAGAAATTGAGTTTGTTCATTCCATTTGGAGTTGAAAAAGTGTTTTGAAGTCGTCTGAACTACGCTAGATCAAGGGAGGGCAAGCTAAAAGGATAAAAAATGTTTTTATCAATTAGGTATTGGATATCTAAGTATTATTTTAGTTTTTTCCTCAGTCGGAAATTTAAACTTTATGCAGTCATAGTTTTCATTATAACTGCATTCAAGTCTAAAACACCACCCCATAACAAATTGCTTTAATTATTGACGACGACGTGTTTAAAAAAACGAGGTTATGTTAGTAGAATAAATGAAATCTGACAGTTGTGTCGTTAATAGGTGAACGTACATTTAAAGCAGATTCTAGTTAGAAGGAGACAGTTGCGACTCCGCCACGCCTTTCTTTCCTAATCTATTTACTAGATGAATTAGCTTGTGATTGGTTCGTAGAGATGTCTTTGTTTATATGGCGTTTCCATGATTCACCACTTAAAACACCCAGTTCCAAGGTGCTTGGGATTTAATATTAAAAATTATAATAAATTGAAAGTATGAACACCTGATGACCCTAACAGTTGATGGCCTTGAAATAAATTAAAAGTATTGAATAGCTTTTAAATGCTTTTTTTGTTAGAATTTGTGAACTTGTAAAGTTAATAGAATCGGTAATCACAATATTGTAATACAAGGAATAAGGAAACATTACGACTGCTAAAGTGTCGTCCAGCACCCAGAACAATTTTCACTACATCTCTCAAAAATTTTACAATAAATTGCCTCTATCAATCAAAAATTTAAGTAATCCTGACTGAAGGCGTGCCTCTATAATGTTACTGAAATTAAAATATAATTTTCACCGTGTATTGTAATTTTGTCTTGTTTTGTTTAGTCATACCTATACTTTGTATCACTTTTTAATGACTAAATAAATATATCATATATATCGTATCAATATAAAAATAGTATGATTAGATATTGTCACAGATTTATAATATTTAAAGTTGGGCGGGTTCATTTGTTGGTCTGTATAATATAAGACCGAAACCTTTTGGATATAGTAAAGTCCTAAAACTCGATTTTGTCCTATACCTTTAAATTAATCCGTCGTTCTATGTGCAGAATTATCTACTATCAACATAACCGGAGCCATTAGGTGAGAGTGTTAAATTAGCTATAAATCCGTCCTTACAAAGGTTGTGAACCTGTGGAAACATGAACAACCTGAGAGTTCTGTTACATTATTGAAATTGGAAACAACTAATCATTACGTTACATCAGATGGTAGTTTCCGCGAACTATATTCGTATTTCAAGTGGTGGAATTAAAGTTGATATATTATCAGTTTTCTTTACAAAAAAAAAATACCGAAACTTCTCCAAACGTTTTAATTTAAGAACTTTTTCTAGCGTACATGGGGTGGTCGCACATGTCAAAATTCGATCATTTTGATTACTGTCCGTTATTCCTAATTCGTAAATAAATAGTGTGAACCAACTTGTTCATTCTTATAGCCTTTCTCAGTTCTAAACAAGAATTTAAAAAATATATACTTTTTAAACGGCTTGACTTAAACCGCCTATGATAATGCGGAGAATGGTTGTCCCGCTTGCACGTTATAACTAGACTGTTTTGACATTTCCACGTCAAACCTTGGATGGCCATACTTTCGTAGCAGCATTATCTACGTTTTAAGTTAGATTTAAAAATACACACTTGAAAAACATTTTATTGCATAATAAACTTCCAAAAATTCTCAAAGAATTTATTTTATAGTCTATTACTATTTGTATTATAGCTTGCAACTTGCAACCCTCAAAAGAAAAAAAATGTGTGACGACACCAATGTTACATGGAAAGCGTAAAAGTTATTTTTTAATTTAAAATTGCTGAGAAAATAATAATAAAGAAATGCAGTTATAACACCTGTATTGCCACGATGTGCGAATGCAACTTTAAAAAAGCTAATTTAAAACAATTACTCAATAAATAAATGCAAACTTGCCACACAATATACACGTAAACTTTTCTTAATTTAAAATTAAATTTTACAAGAAGTTTAGAAAACCACTTTTATAAACATCAGCAGTTTTTATTTTATTATTTACACTACAAACTGTAAAGTTCTCTTATTTATAATTTCCATCACGTGCTTCAACATTGATTTTGTTTTGTTTTTTATTTTAGACGCTAATGTCTTAGTTGCCACTTGCTGGTCGTCTATATAATGTACATTGTACAATCTCTCTTTCAACATTAATTAACAAAGAAAATACAAATTATTTGTGAGAACTGTGGTATAATTATACTAACAAGGAAAATTATAATCATATTGATGATTATAATTTTCATTGTTATTAATTAACAGACTCCCTTGAATTTAATTACAGATATCAGTTGTGTTGACTTCGACATAAAAACGGAGACTTAAACTGTAGTAATAATATTAAATTTGTGAAAGTGAAAGTTTAAAAATATAAAAAAATGAATTTTCGGGAAAATGGAAAAGTTTATTCCAAATTAAGTAATTAATCTATTGTGGCTTTAGTTCCGATAAAAGCATTTGTTAATGCAAATTGAAAAATTGTCCTATTTTAGCTTTAATTTAAGAGGGGTCTAGCCCTCACCCCCTGCTTGTTTTAAATGCTTCCGATCGTATTTTTGATCCAAGGCGTCAAATTGAAGGTAATTGACCCCTCTTGGGGCACTATAGGCCAAATTAAAAAGGCCACACAACGCCCTTCTGAATATTAGATGATTTTAAATCAGGTATCTTTTATTGTTGTCACTTTATAATCGGTATTTTATGTGTAGTGTTAACCGAAATGATGTATGTATTTAATCATCAGTGAAAGAAGAGACCTCTTAAAAATGAATATCAAGAGGAATATGAAATAGTTAAAAAGAAACTAAAAATAATGGTGCCATCCGGGTTTGAACCAGCGACCTACTGCCTATAAACCAGCTGCTATACCCTTACACCACGCATCCCGTTGTGTGTACTGCTATATTTATGATATATACCAAGTTGTCTGTTTGGCAGTGTTCTGCAATAATGTTAGGATATATACCTACGCTATTCTTCGATAGGACGTGACGTGATTTAGATATACGTAACCGAACGGAAAAAACAAGGCTAAAAAGTTTCACTTAACAATAAATAGTTGAGACGAAACTTGTGTCGTATTGAATATAAATAACGTACTGTAATTCATTCAATCACTCACTACTTTATAAAAATCGTATTGAATTGTAGTTTAGTGCACCTTTAGAATGTTTCATGAAGTGAGATATAGATATTTAACTAGAGTGCTGATGACGGTTGTGCAACGATATAGTCAGTACCCATTACGTTTTACGTCGAGTATGTCGCTTGAACTTCTCGCTAAGTGTAAGTCCGCTATGATAAAAGTGTAGCGATACTAGTAGTGCGACGAATTTATCAGAGAGAGAAACATTTCTTTGTGTTCATGTTGTAGCGACAGAATCAATATATTCTGGAAAATTTGCCTTAATACGCGTTTATGCTGTTTTTGACTGGACTTTTATATTAACCCAAATGTTGTCGTATAAAAAGTATCGTATACTTTATGTTTAGTATACCAAGTTTCATTAAAATCGGTCTAGTCGTTCTGGAGTGATGCCAGATAGGCAGAATGTATATCTGTTTCTACCAGCATCTGGCTGTATTATCTGATAGGCAGATAAACAAACAAAAATTCCAGAAACACTTTCCCATTTAGTCATCACACAAAATGCGTAAAAATTGGTATGTCTGTATCGCGGCTACAGACAGATGACTTGAATATCGTTAAACACAGATAATTGTATTCGTTGTTATTGAAAGAAATCTTTTATTTATCTTTATAATATTGTAAGTTTATTTTTTTATATTTTAAACTGTTATCCATTACCTATATATTTTCATTGTTAAAAAAAAATTAAAAGCCTTTCGGATTCGAACCTGGACATATGGTGGTTGTATCTACCTGTCGGTAGACTCGTACTTTTTCTCAGTGGGCCACCATGGCTTACTGTATCTAAGACCTTAACATGCTGTTTTGTTTTACATGTCAGCCACTTCCAACTATTTCCGTTACCTCTAATATTTCTAAAATGCCACATCACTATGCGACATTAGACGTTATTCATGTCAAAACCCAGAAAAACTCGTATAAAAACGAAATTACACACAGGCTCAGCTACGATTCTATTGGTGAGTTTATCGTACATTTTAATCATGCTGTTTTTTTAATCACGCTGTTAAATGACGAGTTGCTATGGCAACGAAAAGCAGCAACCAATGAACACGTAGCAGTCAAAATTTAACAGCGTGATTAAAATGTACGATAAACCAACCATATATCTATTTAGTACCTATTAGTAACGGGATGTCTGTAATTTCGTTTTTATTGTAGTGTTTTCCAATGTTTTCTATATTTCGACAAAAGATACCGTATCTAGGATCCCAGGCATCTCTGACAAATGGAAGATTTGGCTCGTCTGGAGAAAAAAGGACTTGGCGCCCTCTCATGTCATAAAATCAAACAAGGCTTAAGCACTGTTTGAAATTTGCATTAATATTGATTTTAGTGTGTCACCCGCGGCACCCTTTTGCTTCAGGTGCCCTTGGCACAGGCCCTACCCGCCAACTCCTAGATATGGCGCTGTATCTAGACGAGAAAACGCGTTTCCCGGATTTTTGTCTCTGTTTGCACAACTATCAGTTGAAAACGATTGGATCAATTTTGATAAAAATTGGTACAGTATCGACTAGTACTCGTATAATATAGATATAAAGTACTTTTTACCCAGCTACGCTCGTCAACGAATCTGTTGGCAGAATCGATGTTTGTACGAAGCTGCAGGCAACAACTAGTATGTTATAAAATTATACAATAAATCATTACGGGGTTAGATAGAAAATATTGCGTCACGCTGGGACCCAAAAATTTGAAATTTAGATTCAGCTGACTTACAATCGAATTGAAATTAAATTTTCTTTCAAAATGAAGTGAAATTGTGCCTTCAGCTTTAACTAAAGATGGCAGTAACTTGGTTGGTAATGCATGCATTGAAAGTTGGTTGTGAAAGCAATGTGTAAGCCACATTGGGAATAAGATTGCTCCGTTTGCCTTTTGTAAGGCACATTTGTATCGGCTGACGATAAAATAAATAAATAAATCAATAAAAAAAATTGTAAAGTAGAAAATGCTTTGCTGATGTCATCGAGATTTTTCTTAAAATACGTCCACATTATGATACTCAGAGCTGTTTATTTCAACAGCTAAATGAAATAAAAAATTTGCATATTTCAGGGCCGTATTTATCGAGATTACTGAATAAATTTTAAATAACGTCTTAAGGGCTTGAGAATCGTCGAAATGTTTGAAGTGATGACAGCTCTGTTACAAATTCCCAAATCCGAGGTTAAATGAGAATAGGGTATTTGCATGGATTTTTTGTTATATTTATAGGGCCGTAAATTCTGATTTCAAATAAGCTCAAAAATAAATTTTGAAAAACTTAAAAAATAATTGTCAAGAGCATAAAATGAAACGGGGGATTACAGAAAAGAGAAAATTATTTTAAACTTCATTACAAAAATAAGAAGAAATATTGGAATATTAGCCGAAACGTCGTTTTGTATATAATCATTTTAGAATATACAGATAATAATTAAAATGGGATATTTCATATTAGATTCATCCGTGAGATTAGCTCTCACATGTGAGAAGGTACATCTTTATAGTACCTAATTTAAATCAGCTCTTGCAGGCAGTGATATTCCAGTAACAAATTGCTTCATAAGGAAACGATCGATTGTTTGAAAACGTGTCACTGTAGAGTAATTGTCAACTCAGCCACCGCGAATGTGGACGTTTCTGGTTAGAGTCCAGACGCTGACATAGGTTTGGAAAATGAATTTTTCCTATGTTGCATCATATAATGTTACGTCATTGTCAATGGGTGTTTCAAAACACTAATGCAAACGTAAGCATTCATTTGTATATTTTAGAATACCTATATTAATTGTCTGTTTAATGCATGTTCATTGAAGAAAACTAATTATTCCGTCAATCTGTTTTTGTTTTAAAAAACGTAATGAACTGAAACGTGATGAAAAGAAAAGTGATGAAAAGTGTTGCAGTTTTGTGTAATGAATATTAAAACTTGAGATATGAATGCAACTCTTAAGTTCCGTTAATTGCGTTTTCATGTTAAATGTGTATTATTTTTTAATTTTGTTTTTTAAATACATATTCGTGCAGTTTTGTTTTTCAACTATTTTCGTATTAATATTTATTTTGAAGCTTAAAAAATGCAATGCGGTTACAAATTTAAATCGAAAGAAAAATCTTTTCAATTGCATTTTTTAAGATGTGTCATATTTCTTTAAAGTAGGACATGTAGTGAAGAGATTCTTCGGTTTTCTTCGGAACAACACGAACAATCGGATCTTTTATAATTTAAAGAATACAAAAATTGACGGACGTTCACAAACTGAATTGGATCGAAACAGTACAGAACTATTGTGCGGACCTTACTCTGAAATCTTGTAACGCATTTTGGACCAACTTTCACTTATCCACTTGACTTGAAATTTTGCAGTCGTATGTAACGATGACAATACAATATTTTGATATTTTGGCTATAATCATTTTTAAATAACAAGTTCAAATAATGGAAAAAATAACATGTGGTGGAAGTATCAGTGTTGGTGGTGGTAGAACGTCTCTCCATTAATTTTAACTTGCTTTTTTCATAATATATTATATAATAATATGACTAAAAATTTAAAAATATAATAGGTAATAGTTTTTTTTTTTTTTTGTTAAAAACAAGCTCTTATTAAAATGCACTGAAAAGCAAAATAAAGTAGGTATTTCATTTAGGGTTGTAATTATAAAACCGTGGGTCGTGACTAATAAACAATCATAGAGTTTAAGAAACTTTTATTAAATATGAACCTAAATTAAATATTATTTTTTTCATTTTAATACACGTTTGTATTTAAAAAACAAATATTTTACCTATTTTTTTTGAACTGTTCCGTGCTAATTTTCGTCCTCTTTTAGTGCCTCTTACATATTTTATTTACTATTACTTCTATCTTGATTAAAAAATACGTAAAGTAATATTTTTTTTATAAAATATCAAGTATCAAGAGACAAACTGAAGAGGGCTTAAATAAAAAAAATGTATAGAAGAAAACATACAAACAGAATTATAAATATTCCTTTTAAAACGTCTTTCAGTTTTATTGGATATATATATTACAAACTTCCTTTTTCTGATTGGTAGAAAAATTTATGTTTGATTTTTATCTAATTATACAAATTGTACGTTGTATAATAAAAGATTCAATAAATATAGAATAATAAGAAATATTAAAAAAATATCATTTCCCAGATTTGATTTATTCGCACGTGTGCCATCTACTTAGTTTAATTAATGATGAGTGTTTTTACTTCCATGTTCTGTAAAGAAATGTATGGTAATAGGGTGGAAAAATCGTGTCCGAGATAAGGTCACCCTCACAACATAAAGAAAAGCGCCTGTGCGCGTGTGTTTGTGGAATTTTCTTTCGTTCACAATAACTTCTGAGAAAATGCACCGATTCGAGTGATTTAAAAAAAATTCGACTGATGACCAGTCCTATACTTCCCACCTAGTAAATATTTGCAAAAAATAAACACTCTTTTTTTTATTCTTTGACTAGGCCCAATTAACCTTAGCTGTTGGTGGTCTTTAAAACACAATTCAATTTTTATTCTTTGAAGAAAGCATGGCCCTCTTTTTTGTTTGGTGATCTACTGATGGCTAACTTAATATAGCAAAAATCATGGTTACCTTGATTTACGTACAATTTTTATTTTTTTTAGTAAAATATTTTTTTTCTCGAAAACTATACATTTTAGAGAAAAAAAATATTTACATTTTTTTCATATTATAACATCTATAATTCATTTATATTTTTTTTTACCTATGTTAATACGTGACATTGAGGTCGTTTTTTTGAATATATCAGGATCCACTGAACCGATTTGACTCAAAATGTAATCAGATCTAAGTTAAAGGCTGATAAACACAATAGAACAATCGGCATGCCCGTATGTTGTTCCGTTCTTAAGATATCGAAGGCGAAAAATTGACCACATACACACACACATACACACACACACATACACACACACACACACACACACACACACACACACACACACACACACACACATACAGACATCAGTCGGAAAATGATCTTAAACGATTGCTAGGGTCTCAAAACGTGAAGATCTGTTAAAATCTCGAAATATTGTTTTCGGACTGAATCCATTACTTCCCTACCATAGTAGAGGTGGGAAGTAAAAATGTTTGTCACAGTAAGGATTCTGGTCTATTGTTTTTGGTGTCAATCGGTTTGCTGGCTTCAGAAATACATATATGCAATATTGTACATATTTTGTACCTATACCAATTAAGTATCGTGTAAGGCATTTTGGCAAATTACACTGATATTCTTCAAATTAAAAACTATTTTTGAACATGCTTGCCATAATCATTCTGGCGTCACATCAACGTATTGTAACGGATCGAAGTGCGCCGGTTGAAATCGACATGGATTCCGAAAGGATTTTCGTGCACTCTTGGATCAATGGAAGATTCTACGTTTTAACAATGGAGAAAGGTTCAGGATTCTGTTTCTACGCCACCCTTGATCTTAGGGGTGCGTTTAGAAGTCTATAAGTAAAGGTGATTCGATTATTGAAGTCATTACTCACCGGACCTTCATCGAGAGCGGATCAGCGAACAGTGATAAATAAATAACAGCGATAAATAAATAGTGAACCTAAGAGTATTCTGTGGAACGTTGGAGAGAGTAGTTCGGCAAACAGAAATAAATAGTGAACCTAAGAGAGTTCTCTCTGGATCGTTTGAGAGAATGAATAAGTGAACAGTGATAAATAAATAAATAGTGAACATAGTGAGTTGTCTTTGGAACGTAGACAGAAGTGGCTCGGACGAACAGTAATAAATAAAAGTGACAAATAACAGTTATAAATAATAGTGAATATAAATGAACAAATTGATAAACAATAATTGTGAAGATTGTGTTAGTTCGTTAATGTACTGTTGTCCTGCATTTAAATAAAATAAAGGTTTTTAACCGAAATTACCAAACAGTTTTGTTACAGTATTAAATAGTTTTATTACGTCGCATCGGCCATTCTCACTGTACTCCCCACACCAGTGTTCAATTGTTAATAACTACAGCTTCATATGACGTAGCAGATTAATTGGATATCATTGTTCTTTATTTTATTTTGTTTTAAAATTCAATATTTCATCGTTAAAAATATTTTTGATGCTATGTTGATTGACATTGTAATTGACTTCATTTTTAAAAAGGATGGGAAATGTTTGATGCAAATTCGTCGGTGTTTATAAATCTAAAAAAGTAACCAAAAAATAAAATATAATTTACAGGTTCTTGTAAGACTTGTAACTGCATAAATAATTTGTTTGATTAGTTTTAATTAAAAAACTAAATTTTCATTAACTTCAATAATAATTTCAGAAATGTGTTTTTAAATACAACTAGATAATGATAAAACAATATTTTCAAATTTTATTTCCAGAAACGTTTCCAAAGTAGTGATTTTTAACAGTTTGTCCATCCTTTATATTCCAGTTCTATACTACTATAAGTTGATTGTTTTGTCACTGTAATTGAAAATTAAATTTCAAAATTAATTTTAAAGGTATGAATAGAATGAAATATTAAATTTTTTAGTAAAACATATTTTACTAATTGCGTTGTATTGCATTTTGAAATAATTGTTTTCATAATTTGTTGTCAAAGAGATTAGTTAAATTAAAAATAAATCCTATTGAATATGCTAGATAATATGTGTTTTCAACTTTAATTTGAAATCGTATTTTGAAAATTTTAGTTTCATCAAAAAAGTGATAGCAGTCCGGTAAGATTAGACTTAGATATTATATTTTTTCCAAATTTCAAAACATTTGAATTCTGAAATTTGTGTTAGTAGTTATAAACATTCCAGGTGAAAAATTGTGCTATGAAACTATTTTTCGTTTTTATAAACAGTATGGACAAAATAGATTCTATTTTTTATTTGTTAGTTTTTGGGTATTTTAATTTTAGTAAGGCACTATTTTTTTTCTTTTTTTAATACGTTTTCTTTGGATATTATTATACAGGTATACTGGCTTGTTTTTTTTTATTATAAAATTTTGACATGAAACATTATTTTGCTTTTAACAAATGTATTAAAAAAATGAGATTGTTCATAAATCATGATAATTTCTGTTAAGAGGGAAAAGCCCGCTGGGTGTTATTTGTTAATATATAGTATACACATGTCGTATATATCTCGTTAATGCCCAGTAAAAGTTAAAGTGAGGCCAAAAATATTCGTAAACTTTTGAAAAAGCTCTTTCAATAATTTAGTGGTTGATGTCGCAGCCGGGTTAAGCCTTTCGAGTCGTTATTTCAATATTTAATTAGTATTAAATTATCAATCTACAAATTTTTATAAAAACACCTTAGTCAAATTGACTGCTATAGGTCTTCTACTTATTAAAATAACGCGTGCATGATTGGAATAGCCAGCAGATAGTGTTAATAGTCAACCCAATTATCGATCTGTTCTTTTGAACAAGACATGGTGAAATATAATACTACATACCTGTATATGAAACATTGACTCGTGCCGGGGCTTGGTTTTCCGTTTTTTTATTTATTTCTATCGTGTTGTTGACGGCACAAACACTTGTGTTAGGGATGTTATCTTTGACCGCCCAGCCTGCAGACACATCTGTATAGCTCCGGCCTTTACATCGGCGGCGGTGGTGGCGTAGCGATGCGTGAAGTGGCCACTTGCGTGCCATCTGTCCGACTCATTGATCATTGCACGACTCACCTTCCTTCGCTAACCGAGATTTCATTTCCTCTCGCATGATCGTTACAAAACCGTATCATGTGTTGTTGGTTTTTATAGAACAACCTTTTATTTTTAAACTGAAAGGAAAAACCGACCAAGTGCGAGTCAGACTCGCGCACCGAGGGTTCCGTACAATAATAAAAATGAAGTTAGGTAGGGGTAAGAAATGAACAGATTTTTTTTAAGTTTTTTTTATTTTCTTTTTTAGTGTTTTAAAATTTTCTAGTATCAAATTTAATTAAATTAATTTTTAAAGCAAAAAAAATATATTAACAGAATATTTGATGAATTAAAAAAAACAAAAAATTGCGATCCGAAACCTGGATTCGAACCGGGTACCTACCTTTTGGTCTTCGGTCGAACACGCTACTTACTAAGCCAATCGAACACTGTCTAACATGATCGTTCGACTGGCTCACTTAGTACAGCTCTATACAGAGAAGTGCAGGCTAAAGTCGGTACCGTTGTAAAATAAAAAACATTAATTTATTAAAAGATGTTTTCGTTGGAGAGCAGCCAATTATATAATTGTTTCGAAACATATAGGAAAAAATCATTTTACCAACCAGTGGTCACAGTCAGGATTCTAACCTGAACCTTTCCAATTTCGCGTCGGAATGAGCTTACAATACTCATTCCGACGCGAAATTGGAAAGGTTCAGGTTAGAATCCTGACTGTGACCACTGGTTGGTAAAATGATTTTTTCCTATATGTTTCGAAACAATTATATAATTGGCTGCTCTCCAACGAAAAAATCTTTCAATTGCATACAGCCGTATAAAAAAACTATTATTAATTTATTAAAATTAATTGTTTATTTAATTTTAATTATTTTTTGTCAGGGTTCATGCCACAACAACACACAATCTTTGAGAATTTGAGCTAGCTACTATAGCAAACTCGTTTGTTATAATAACACGCGTTCTCGATATGAATTTGTCAAAATTATATTTTCTTAGTTACGCTATAAAATTGAAGTTTGTTTTGGACAACAACAAAAAAATTGATTCAGAATTAATCAACATTTAATATTGAGAACACTTAAATCCCTTGCTAATATTGCCGACCAAATTTTTTTAATAAATCAAAATGAATCATGCAATTCACTTAAATCTTCTTCTGAATCTAGCTTTCTTAAACAACTTACCGATTCTATCGATAAAATTAATAATCGTATCAGTTCTATTGAATCATCTTCTTCTAATTATAATTATAATAAACGTTTTTCGAATAAAAATTCTCACCAAGTTTCTTACAATAATGAACCTTTTATATGTTTTTATCACAAAAATTTTGGCCGTCGTGCAAACAAATGTATCCCTCAATGTATTTTTTACGAGAAATCGGAAAATCTAAATTTGTTCAGAATTGGATTGGTTTCTGAACATTCAAACACGCAAATTCAATCCCCTCAACTATTATTTTCTCTTGACAAAATTAATAATATAAAATTTTTAATAGATACAGGCTCAACTAACAGTTTTATACCAAGTTCAATTTCTAATAATTTTAAACAAGATATGAATTTTATTACTAAATTTTTTACTGCTGCAAACGGTTCTTATATCAAAGCCACTAGTAAAGTAAACTTAAAATTAGATTTTAACCTAGGTAGACTATTCTACTGGAATTTTTTTGTAGCCCCAGTTCAATTTCCAATCCTTGGACTAGATTTTTTAACACATTCAAATATTTCCCTTACTAACCCCTATTTAAAATTACTTGACAAATACCCTGATTTAACTAATTTTGACATTAAGAAAAAAATTAATCATAATTTTTTTCACAGGATTTTTACTGATGGTAAACCAATTTTTTCTGCACCTAGAAGACTTAATCCTGAACAATACGATATTGCCAAATCTGAATTTGATAGACTACTTGAGTCAGGAATTGTTAGACGTTCTAATAGCCCCTGGTCAAGCCCTCTTCACATGGTCAAAAAAGAAGACGGATCTTATCGTGCCTGTGGAGATTATCGTAGACTTAATGCTATTACTATTCCTGACAGATATCCCATTCCTTTTTTACAAGATTTTACATACAAGATTTCAAACAAAAAAATATTTTCTAAAATAGATTTAAAACAAGCGTGTTCATATCACGTCGGGGTCACCAATTGTAAGAACAAATTTATGTTCTTACTTTAATAAAATAATAAAACACAATAAATTCAGTTGAACAAAATATCAATGAAATAAGTGTTCTCAATATTAAATGTTGATTAATTCTGAATCAATTTTTTTGTTGTTGTCCAAAACAAACTTCAATTTTATAGCGTAACTAAGAAAATATAATTTTGAAAAATTCATATCGAGAACGCGTGTTATTATAACAAACGAGTTTGCTATAATATATTATCTGATAGCTCATTTTTTTTCCTGCGCGTGGTGTTTTGCAGTTGGTTTGGAAGTTCGAATCTTCCATTTCAATTTTTTTTCCACGCGTAGGGGGGGTGCTATTATAGCAAACTCGTTTGTTATAATAACACGCGTTCTCGATATGAATTTGTCAAAATTATATTTTCTTAGTTACGCTATAAAATTGAAGTTTGTTTTGGACAACAACAAAAAAATTGATTCAGAATTAATCAACATTTAATATTGAGAACACTTATTTCATTGATATTTTGTTCAACTGAATTTATTGTGTTTTATTATTTTATTAAAGTAAGAACATAAATTTGTTCTTACACTACCTCTTAGCGTTTGTGAGATAGAACCTTGTGAAAGACATCGTAGGCTCAGTAATAGGGTTCCGTTCAGAAGTACTGAACCCTAAAAAGGGTTTCAAATTGTCAAAGTATTTTTTATCTTTTCCAATTTTTACCTACAAATAAAGCTTTTATGTTTGGTAGGAAGGGCATAATAATAGAACATTTTTTGGAGACAAAATATAAATTTATTAAAATGTGGGTTTTGTTATATTTTAATTTGTAAGAAACAATCTTTTATTTGTATATTTCAACCTTATTGAAGGAGTACATCTTTTTTGTTCAATTAAATTTATTTTGTATAAAATATCTTTTCTATTGTATGTAGATACCTATATAAAAGTATTAATTGTACGCCTAAAATCCCAGCCCTTTTTTAAGAATAAGAACGGTAACACCAGTTACTGAAAAATAACTGTTATGCCCATCACTAGTAGTATATACTGTGAAAACGGATAGATATGTAATATTGGTTTGGTTAGAGAGATTCAGAACTGTCAGTCTTCAGGAGTTATGTGTACTTTGAGCATTATCTCTTGTATTCCATGTGCGTATTTGTGTGTGGGGGATGGGGTTTTACCTTTTGATTCAACAGTCATGCTCCAGTTGTATATTTTTAAGGTTTATGTTTTTATTTATTCCTTGTGAGAAATGTTTTTTTCAGGCATATTTCTTTTGTCAATGTTTTAGAATTTTCTCATAAACAATAAATTGTGAATGTGTCAGTTTTCAATTATATTTTGATAATCTTTTGGTTTCTTTTCCAGTTTTTCTGATCTTAAGCTCGGTTTAGGTGAAACACTAAAAACACTTATATACAAGTTTAACACGATTTAAAGGCGTCGCGACTAAATACAAATAAATGAATGCATACTGCATGCATCAGTATATATGAAACATCCATTAGACAATGACGTAACATAATGCTGTAGTCAGGAAAAATTCATTTTTTCAAACCTGCGTCACCGTAGGGACTCTAAACACTGAAAATCAATATTAATTTGAAATTTATTTTGCTCGAATATTTCAGATTATCGCTAAAAATATCGACTAGTGATATTTTAACGAGAAGAAATTGACCAATACACCTGCATTATTTGAGCAGACTTAAATTAATAATTTTTTAGTCTCCTGAATTAGACGCGGAACTGATTAACTGGGATGGGATGAAATGTTTCCATTATCTTCAGGGCAGAATAATATAAAAAAATCTACCAAAACGCGATCAACGATACTGGCATACGTCCCACTTTTTTGTTTGAATCCACAGTAGAAATAATTTATGAAACAATTTTTTGAGAATTTTTCGGTAGCTTTTTCTATAATAACAAAATCCTAAAAGTGTGTATTTTCCAGTGGAATTTTAAACATAGAATTATGCCGAAGTTATTTAGCTAATATGCAGCCTATAATTGACAAATTGAAAGCAAACCACAAGGAAGAAAATTTATATACATCTCTTTCAGTAGATAAAGAGGTGTGACTGTCTTCTACGTCATCATATGGCGGTTTATGCTCAGCCTTTAAAATAGATAATATTTCTTTGATTCTTGTTTGCAATTAAGAGGAAGGATATAAGAACGAAAAAACTGGTTTACATTATTTGATTATGTATGATGAATAAATATGCACTGTTCAATGAAAATTTTGATACGTGGGACAACCCTATTGATACAGTCGTGATGGCAAAAATGCGTGCCTTCAATTGAAAAAGGTGTTGTGCGAACATAAAACAGACTGGTAATTTCCATTAAGAGGTTTTATTGAAGGGTATACGCTTTTATCGAAACGTTTGATCTAAAGTAGGCCAAGCGAAGCTCCTAAATCACATCTATCAGACCGACACGATAGATTCTTCTTCGTCTGTAGGTGTGTTGTGTTCTCCAATCCGATCACAGTCAGCTCTGTTTAAGCGACCGTCTATTGTTATAATGGTGAACGGGTGGCATTGTGCGCATGCCACAATGGCTTTTCTGGTTTGGTGATAAACACAATGTCCTTACATTACATACACTTGTATTCAAATGTTAAACATTCACATCTGGCATTGTAGAGATTGCGTCTTTATACAAGGCTGCCAACTCTCAAATAACATAAAAAAATGAGCGAGTCTTACAGTAGTCGCCAATGATGTGTAACACCTAACCTCGTATTTTAATAGCAAAACGAACGATTTACAGCTGTGTCCTCTCTCTCTCTCTCTCTCTCTCTCTCAACGCTATGAAAATGTGTGCGCTCGCTGACACGCTGCAGCACAAGCGCCAACTGTAGGTCGCACCGCATAATCATATTATATTAAACTGAACAGCGCGCGCTTCTTCTTACTTCCTGTTACACATTTCTGTCGCATTAAATAATTAGTCCCACCAAATGCCGCATACCGAGAGTTAAGATGTATCAAAAATAAAAAAAATTATTTTTAAATAGGTAGTAATTTCTTTGTGAAAAAGTAAAAACATTCACCCTGTTGAAAAAATGCTCTATCTTTAAAAATAAAAAAAAATGAGACCCGCTCCTCCACCACAAAACCCGTTACCTCAACCATATGTGTGGTCAAAATGAGTTGTCAAAATAATATGATCTCAGAACCTAAAAAACGAATTTGAAATTTTTCAAATTATTATAAGTACAAATTTTTTTCTCAAAAAAAAAAAACAATCTTGATTAACAAAAAATGTCTGGCTTTAGTATTTTTGTTAAAAGGTTTTTTATTTTTTACTTTTTAGTGGCTTTGCAATACGTAGTTTAGTCGCTTGCCAATAGATTCACTTCTACAAACTTAACTGACTTCTTTCGCTGTGTGATATTGTGTCAAAAAGTGACATTTCCCTTAAAGGAATCACACGCCGTTACTCACTTTTATTAAACCGACTTTCTTACGCTATGTGGTGTGTTAAAAAGTGACATTTACTTTAAGAAATCACACGCCGTTACTCACTTTTATTAAAATCAGCCGAACTACTGAACCGATTTAAGTAAAATTTATATGGGGCCAACTTCGATGTATACCCTTTACAATAAAATAAGATTCATCAAAATTGGACTGCTTTGTAAAAAGTTATGCGTTGTCATACATAAAAAAATATGTATATTGAGAACCTTCCTCCTTTCTTTGAAGTCGGTTAATAAATACTAATTTATTTAATAATGTTACTTTGGTTAAGAATTTTAAAACTTGTTTGAATCAAATAAAAATTCTTTTTCCACGTGTTTGTTATATTAATATTTCACAATCAGACGTGTTGATTTTTTTGTGAGGATGATGTCCCACCCTGACCTCTTTCAATGCTAATTCTACTGTAAAATTTAAATAGGTACATGCATGTATACTGTCTGGTTGTGGTTTACTGGTTTGCCAAGGCTTCGTTGTCAAGAAGACATTTGAGTATATACAGCGTCTGTCGTTAGAGATCAAATGTAGTTTACTGGGAATCGAATGGCCGTCATCTCATTCCTTTTGTTGTAACACCCTTTCGTCCGTTGAGTCACCAAGACGATACGCTATCAACCAAATACCGTATAACACTAGTGTACTAGATCTAACGGATATATTAGTCTTTGACCTTTACTTAACTTTCGTAATACCGGATGGAATTACTGTTAATTTAGATTTCTGCGCTGAAACGTACTTCTGAAATGTCATTTGTTCTCTTACAAAATACAATAAAGAGGTATGATGAAGAGATTGAAAAAATGTAACCTAGTAGTTTACATTGCTGTCATTATAGAACAAACATAATATTATAACATCTTTTACTCTCCTCACCTCTCAAATTCTCGTAGAGTGACTTGGTGGATGTCACGGAAGTAGTGTGACGTAAAACTCCACTTCCAGATGTATTCTATCTTCCTTGGTCAGTTGTTTCCATGGATCGTCTATTACAAGCCCTCAGTTCCCAGGTTCTAATCCGAGAAGTGGTAAAAGTATCAAATGTATTTTCAATTTGTTATTATTGTCAGGGAAATCTGGAAAATCTGAAAATGTCAGGGAAGGTTGAGATTATGGAAAAGATATGGAATTGTCAGGGAATTTTGTAACTTTTTTGGAATTTAAAAATGTTTTATAATAATTACCTATTTGATATTAGCGTACATTAACATTTTTTTTCGTAATTTATCATTACCATTATCTACTTATAGGTACAATCGATCAATTATTCGATCGATAACTTATCCTTGTTTTGTATTATGTTTGTTTTTTTTTCAATAAAAATCTAAAATTATTAAAACAGATTATTCAAAATAAAAAAAAATTCTTTGAAAAGATTAACGATATCTATTGCTTTTTCGCCACTTATTGAATATACTCGGCATATATTATATTAAAAAAATTGTCTGGAAAAATTTTATTTCGAGTTTGCAAAATTTGAGAAAGTAATTTTTTTCGAAGATGATCTGGACACATTGAAATATGAATTGATACTAGACCCAAAAAAAACCCTAGCTGGTGGTAGCTAATAAAATTTTTATTTGAACTCGGCTTTAATACTGACACTTGGATCTGAAATAATAATATATGAGAGAGATGAGTGGAAAAACGAGAAAAATTATTTCTTTCTTTTAATATGTATGGATAAATAACAAGAGCTTCACAAACGCATTTGGCCAAACGATCAACAACCATTATTGCATTCCTGTTGAGAAAGTTCTGGGTAAACTAAATAAAAGAGAAGAAAAGAGCGATGCAAACAGATGCTAAACTATTCTATACAAAAGTTTTTAGAATAGAATTAAATAAAATAGACGGTTTTCCTCTACATAGTATTGTTTGTATCTCAAATATTGTTTTTGTTTTTAATTCCGGTTGCAGAATGCGCTGGAGTCAGTACAAACAATATAATTAGTTGATGCGAAATATCGCGTATTTATTTTTATGCTTTATGCTTTTTACTAGTTGCTAATAAATTATATAACTTCATTTTAATTAAATTAAAACTAGATAAAACTGAAATAAACAGTGTATGTAAATATATATCTATGTTTTCTCTAGTGTGGAAAAGTAATCTAAATTTGAAGAATTAATGAGAACTAGTGGACTTCGTGCAAAAATGATGTTCAAATAGCTAAAATATAATATAAAGACAAAATTAAAAGATGGCAAAACAAAGTAGAGCTATAACTCTACGATTCATTTAAAAAGAAGTTCTCGGAGCAAAAAACGCCCTTGTGTTTTAAATATAATGACAAAGCAAAAGTTAAATTTCTGAGTTTTATATTTAAATTAAATTAGCATGAAAAATGTTTGAATATTTTCAAAAAAATAAGTAAGTAATTTTAAGATTATGAATTTTTTTTCGATGTATATTTTCCCGATATATGTATATATTACTAGCGGTACCCGTCCGGCTTCGCCCGGGTGTTAAGAAAGCCCGGGTGCAATACACTACTCACTCGCTTCGCTCGTTCTCTTGAATATTATAAATACACTACTCACTCGCTTCGCTCGTTCGCTGGAATATTATAATTACAAACAAATAAAAAAATTTATAGTGAGTCAACCTTAAAAGATAGACATATGCTGTCGTGGACTTTTTTTTAGAACTTTTAAAGGGGAACAATTGCGTCATACATGATTTTTGCGTAACTTTAACCGTTTACGCAGCGGACGCAACGGAAGCTCTCAAAAGGAATAATTTTTCCCGTTTTTGCAAACATTTTTCATTGATGCTCCGCTCCTATTGGTCGTAGCGTGATATTATATAGCCTATAGTTTTCCTCAATAAATGGGCTATCTAACAAACAAATTTTTTTCAAATCAGACTGATAGTTCCTGAGATTAGCGCGTTCAACCAACCAAACAAACAAACTCTTCAGCTTTTTAATATTAGTATAGATATATTTTTTAAATTTAATTCCCACGGCTTTAATTATTATCTAATTAGATGCCAATAAATTGTTCCCACTAATATTAGTTTGATAAATATAAAAGACAGGAAAGAGTAGGAAGTATGTAGTACTATACCTATATAATGCCTATAATATATACAGTGTGTCCACAGACTCATCCTCAACATGGGGATCTCCGTTGTTATGGGAGATAGAGATTTGGTCAAATGAGACAAAATGTGCAGAATCTCCAGTACTACTACCCTGCGTAGTCAAACTTTCCATATTTTGCTTGGTCGCGACCGACAGTTGAAAAACGAGATTTACCCATTTTCGTTTTTTGTTTATGACTCGCTTATTAAGTAAGTTAGAAAAAAAATATTTTCACTTTCTTAAGGCCGTTTTTTATGAAGATTTCAAATCTCTTTTCATATTTTTATTTACTTTTATAGTTTTAGAGATACTTGTATTAACTTTGTTTTTTTAAATACACGTCAAAGATGGCCATGGCACCATTCGAAAGAGATTTTTTTTCTCTTTAATTTGATATGAGAGTTGATGGATTTATTTTCAAAAATAACAGAGTTATACGTAAAACACTGATTTTTAGTAGTAGGCTATGCTAAATTAATTGATAAAACAACAGAAGGCTTAGCAAACAGTTGAAATTCGCGTTGGTTTAGTAAACAGCTGTTTTGTTTTAGCTGTCAAAGTGTAGTTTGTTGCTAATTTGTCAGTTTACTAAGTGATTTATTAAATTTACTTTTGTTATCATGGAACCATTTTGTAACAATGTTACATGTTACATTGTTACACTGTTACATTCTATGTCACAAAAATTCGACCAGAGCTGCAGAAATGTACTTCGATCAGTATCCAGAATGAAGACAACCTCATTCGTCTATTTACAGAAACTTACGAGTAAATTTAATAAACTATGGATCATTTAAAAAGCCGTTTACTAAGTCAACGCGAATAAGTCAAGAAGACAAAACTACTGTTTTACGATCAATTGTTGAAAATCGCTTATTTTTTATTGTTACAAAATGATTCCATGATAACAAAAGTAAATTTAATAAATCACTTAGTAAACTGACAAATTAGCAACAAACTACACTTTGACAGCTAAAACAAATGCTGTTTATACTAAGCCAACGCGAATTTCAACTGTTTGCTAAGCCTTCTGTTGTTTTATCAATTAATTTAGCATAGCCTACTATTAAAAATCAGTGTTTTACGTATAACTCTGTTATTTTTGAAAATAAATCCATCAACCCTCATATCAAATTAAAGAGAAAAAAATACTCTTTCGAATGGTGTCATGGCCATCTTTGACGTGTATTTAAAAAAACATAGTTAATACAAGTATCTCTAAAACTATAAAAGTAAATAAAAATATGAAAAAAGATTTGAAATCTTCATAAAAAACGGCCTTAAGAAAGTAAAAATATTTTTTTTCTAACTTACTTAAAAAGCGAGTTATAAACAAAAAACGAAAATGGGTAAATCTCGTTTTTTAACTGTCGGTCGCGAACCAAGCAAAATATGGAAAGTTTGACTACGCAGGGTAGTAGTACTGGAGATTATGCACATTTTGTCTCATTTAACCAAATCTCTATCTCCCATAACAACGGAGATCCCCATGTTGAGGATGAGTCTGTGGACACACTGTATTTTGCGTAACTGAACAGGTGGGCACGAAGATAAATAATTTAACATAGGTTGTTCGAACTTGTCGCATTTAGGGACGTCATAGTGTTACGATTTGTAAGTTTCGCAGGTTCATATTGAGTTTGGTAGTTACATAATACTTATGTATAAGAAATCTGTGACCGCAGCACTAAATGGTTTACGTCACGTTTTCGGTATTTTGTCATACTTCCAAGTAGAATACTTACACTTATTTTAGCTCGCTTAGTTGTAAAAATATTTTGTGATAATTCAAAAAATTTTTTTGTAAGAGTGAGTAATCCAATACTTTTATTTTTTGTTGCCCATAAATCTCTGTATACTTTCGCACATACATTTTATTAGGTAATTTTTCGTCATGCATGACAGTTTAATCAGTATAAATAACTTTGTTTTTGTTAAAAATTGTTGCAATCAACGATGCTTTTTTAAAAAAAACAATACTGCACTCTAGAGCACCGTCCTTACTTGATTCACGTCGGAAATATGCTCACATAACAGTAAGTCAACGTTCAGGGCTGTTAGTGTCAGTAAAACTATCATCGGCGATTACTAAAAGAACATGGACACGTCGGCACGAATCCGGCACTGATACAGTACGGATAGATGTACAAATTCAAATTTAATTTAAAAATTTATTTATTTCGCGAAAAAATATTCAATAATATTCTTTGACTGATACGTTACGGACACGGCACTAATGTGTATTTTGAGCTTTAATCTTATTTTTTCAAAAATCTCACATAAACTGCTTTTCCTTGCGATCACGTAAATATAAGCACGCCGCGCCGTGTATATATTATATAATAATGTACATAAGACTTGATGGTGTATTCATTGATAAACCTTAATATCAGCAAAGGCAATGTCGTGCGTCAAAGTTTAATCAATGTTTCCGATAGACACGCGTTCTCGCATGTAATGTTGTGATACGCGGCGTCGCCGATGAGATCGCTGTATGCTGTAGCGACGCCAGCGATCTTCAGGTGTCCGTGTATGTGTGTTCCTTTGGAAGAAAAGAAGACCGCACGGAACTCATGCTATGTATAGGCAGGCACCGAGAATGGCGAGCGTAGCGCCGACTGTCGTTAAAAAAGTGCGGGAGTGAAAAATTGTGACTGTGGCAGTCATACTTATAAAAAAATTGCACCAAGGATTACGTTAAAAATAATTTGGGCATAAATTTAATTTTACCTGCTTACTTTAATTTCAACAGTATATTGAAAACTTTTAGATTGCTCGTTCGAGGAATTACGAAGTTTCCCTTTTTTAGTTTAAGTCATAGTTCGAAAAGTTGCAAAATTAATGGGAAACAATTTTTGAAATATCTTTAAAAACAACAAAGTTATGCTACTTCATAGCTTAAATTTGACAATTCTCCGAGAAATTGTCGTTCTCAGTGCGGGTGACGTCACACGGCACAATATTTTTAAAAGTTTTTTTCTATATGTGTGGTAATTTAACATGGTAACTTCCGATAAATCTCTTTCTTTAAACTCGTAAATTGTTATGGAAACACTAAAGCAAACCAGTAATGATGACGGAAAATATTGACATATCTAAATTTTTGACAGTTAATTTTAATTTAATATAAATGAAAAATTTCTATTACAACAAAATAGTTACAAAGTAACTAGATTCTAATTACGCATAAAGCTAAAAAACAGCATACTTGTACCGCGTGACGTCAAAATCATATATCAGTTTCGTTTGCGGCCTCACATACAAGAAATTGAATATCTTCGTTGATTTTAAAGATATCAAAATAATTCTTTCAGAATTTTTTAATGTTATCTTTATTATAACGACGTGACAGTATAATTAAGATAAGATAAGTTTATTGTCACAGATATAAAAAAAAAATTAACAATTTGTTACATATCTTTTACATTTTGGTTATATTACCAAGTGGAATAAGCTTAATGCTAGTTTAATTTTTCATCTAAAATTTTTTGAAATTATTTAAAAACTGCCATTGTTTTGCAAACATCAAAGTCGCTGTCTATCTGTGTGATATTTAAAGATTTACATTGTATGGTAAAATCTCTTTTTACAAGCTTTTATTTAGTTTCACTTGTCTGTAATAATAATAATAATAAAAATTTTATTGTCATAGAATAAGAAAAATATACAAAATTTTACAATATTGTTGTAATCAGTGTTCCTGATACCACTGCATTATTTTGGCTTTAAATTAAAGTTTTCATAATATGTATTGTAACAAAGTTTAATTAAAGGGAAAAAAATCAAAAAAAAAAACCAACTCGCAACTTGTCTGTAAGTTTGTAAGGGTGTAATCTGCTAACGTATTTTTGACTCACTTCGACTTGCCAAATTGTTTTGAAACTTTTCAGTCATATTAGTTCTGAATTCTGATGAACACAAGCTACCCATAGCCACCAGATCGTTGCCTCAACCGGCATTCATAAATCAAGTTAAAAAAATTCTTAATGATTTGTGTCTATATAATTTCTTAGATTTTTTGTAAATTTTATATATATTTTGACTATTTTTGTAACTATGTATAATGTATTACCTAGTATACAAATAAACTATTATTATTATTATTATTATTACCTACAATAAATATTCTGCTATTTTGCAGTATACCTATAATAATATCCCTATATTATTAAACGAGTAAATCTTGTATATATGTTTCTATGTATCTATATAAATATTTTCTCGAAAACGGCTCTAACGATTTTGATCAAATTTACCGAAAAGGGGTTTCGGGGGGCAAAAAATCGATCTAGCTAGGTCTCATCCCTGGAAAAATTCGTTTTCCTATCGATTTTATCATTTTAAAAAACAGTTTTTTAACGTCATAAAACAGTGTCGTATTGTGAGTAGGCTTAGGAAAAAAAACTATTTTATAAAATCTAAACATAATTATGTAAGTAGTTTTAGCTAATATTTAAATAAATAGGTATGTTATTTTTATATTACTTATATAAAATATGTAGTATAGGTAAGTAGGTAGGTACGTTAAATGTAGTATGACGTATAATCTTCCCTAGACCTTTTTTTCTCAAAAACGACTAACGATTTTGATGAAATTTACAGAATGAGGATTTTTCGGGGCGAGAAATTGAGCAATTAAAAAAAAGGTGTTTTTTTATTTATTATAACTCGCTCAATTAAAGTCAGATTGATTCGAAGTCTATTTCTACATAGATTTTATATAATATATCACAAGTGTTAAAATTGTAAATGAACACTAATATAAGAAGTGTCTTGCATAATATGTAAATAATGACAAAACGGCGGCCCGAAGGGCCGCACTTCTGACGCCGCGGGTCTGTGTAAAAAAACATCGATTTTTAAAAACTATTGTTAAGATACGTACAAAAAAGTTTTGCGTATCTAAAAATTGGCACGGCGGCCCAAAGGGCCGCACTTCTAGCGCCGCAGGCATGTGTATCAAAACACATCGATTTTTAAAAACTATGGTGAAGATACATGCAAAAAAAGTTTTGCGCAGGTTAGTCTGACGTTTGTTATTAAAAGAATCGATTTTTGTGAGTTTTTCAGTAGGTACCTATGCAAAAAAAAGTATTTGAAATTTACTGGAAGTTGTTAAGATGACATCACAGAGAAAAAGTACTTCGATAAAGTTGATATTTGGTATTAATGCTTAAAATTGGATTGTTAAAATGGTAACGGGCGAGCAAAATTTCATCTGATTCGAACATTTTTACAAGATATTCAATCTATGAAAATCGGTTTTTGCGAGTTCTTCAGTCAACAAAGCAATAACGGCGGTAGATTTGAAAATGGCGACCTAAATAATATTTACAGGAAAAAATGCTTGATTCAAGTTGATACTTAGTTTTTACGCTTAAAAATACACATAGGTAGTTAAAATATCAGAAACAATTATTTTAAATTATGTTACAGAAATAAATTCGTTTCGGAATAATATTCTGAGAAAATAATATCTCACAGCATATTAAGTACTGTTTTTATTGAACTCATCCGAGCAAAGCTCGGCCACCCAGATATTTATATTAAAAAAATAACATGTGGTGGAAGTCCCGGTGTCGGTGGTGGGAGAACGTCTCTCCAGTTATGTTTACAACCTTTTTTTCTACTTTACATATTTTTTTTAAAACAAGCTTTCATTAAAATGAAAAAAAGAAAAAAATATGTTCATAACTACAAAAACGTGGGTCGTGCCTGTCATAGAATCATAGAATTTACGAACTACGTTTTTATAATTATGAACCTAATTAAATATTATTTCTTTTTAGTACATTATAGTAAAAGCTTGTTATTATTAAAATAAAGACATTTTTTATATATTTTTTTAGAATGATATTTTAAGTTTCTTAAAAACTAAAAAATCTTTTTATTTAAAATTACCCCAGATCACGAAGCTATGGCAAAATTGTGAAACCTTGATTCCCTACGTAACAATAACGACTCCTATTTTATATGATTTTTTAAAGCAATAGTGATAAGTGAACTTTAGAACAGCCGAGCGTACAGGCTTAGCAATGTCATTGTGTATATTATGGTGTTGCCATGGCTCCTCTATTACAAGCCCCCAGTTCCCGAGAACTGGTAAAAGTGTCAAGTGGATTGTTACTTTATTATTAAAAAAAATGAATTGAAATTAATCTTAAAAAATAAATATTGATAAGAAATTGAGTAGACACAGAGTATCAAATCATTAACTTTTTTCTGTTTATTTCGGGTGTTGCTTTAGCATTTATGAACCAGCTCTCAGTATCTTCTCAGATATCAAACTTGGTGCGTTGTTTACAAGGAGCTGTCAAGGCTCTGTACCAATGCATTTATGTACTCCTATTTGGATGAAAGAAACATGGATGAAATATCTCGGACGTGTGGTCACGTACTTTAAAAAAGTAATTTATGTCGTCTATAGTTATTGAATCAATAAACCGTACTACAGAGAACTTCGTGGGGCGTGACCTCTTCGTTCCGCCCTAAATCAATGCCCTCATAGCTGAAATAACTATAGGAAAAATGTGTTTTCTTGTTAAAAATGTGCTTTAGTTTTGAAGATTTTGTTTTCATAAAATACTTTCAAGTCAGAACAAGATAAGCCGAAGTGAAAATAATCGCAAGTCAAAATTATTGTGTGTATATTAATATTGTAAGGAGTAAAAGTTTGTATGTTTGTTTGTCGCGTAAACTACTAAACCGATTTGAAAAATTCTTTGACTTAAAAGCCGACTTCTTCCCGAGTAATGTAGGCTATACGGGTGTTTCAGGCTTAATCGATCAAACTTTAGTTGTAGATTTCCCCAGTCGTTCTGATGCAAAAAAGTGTATTTTATATGCCTTTATCTCGCTTCACAAAAAAGATACAGGGTGTCAAAGTTTACAAAAGAAACAAACATTTTTACAATAACTTCAAGACAAAAGCTTGGATTCAAATAAAATTTTGCATACATACTCTCCTCCCTAGGGACAATTTGATGAAGATAGTTCCGATTTGATAAGACCAACCAGTGGTGTACAATAGGGTCACATCTGCATTATTTCAAATAAAATAGGTATGCCACTGTAATTTTTCGATGCTCTTTTGTTTTTTATCAAATTCTTTGTTCAATTTGGAGCAATATTTGCTTCTACCGAACAAAGATTGAGGTCTTAGTTCCAGACATAATTAGACTTTTATAAAAACGTGCTAACTTGAAATTGGCCAATTTTTTTTTAGTGGGCCAAGGATTTTTTTTGAATCTGGTTCCTGGTGTAGGGCCCACACCCTGGCTTCCTCGCTCCCCCGACCTAAATACCCTTGATTACTTTGTTTGGGGTTACATCAAAGAAAAAATCTACAGCATGCCCCTGTGACAACCCAACGAATTCAAAATACTTGCGCTGAGCTGAGACAATTTTCAATGATTTGCCTAATGACTTTAAAGACTTGCCTTTTAATTCATTTCAAAAGAAACTTAAGAAATCATTGATTGCACAATGTTTGTATATCGTTGATGATTTTATTATGTAATAATTTATTGTATTGTTTATACTTTATTTTTATATATGCTATTGTTTTTATATTTATCATGTCTGACAAATTCGACTCCTTGTAGTCTTTTGAACGTAATAAAATAATAATAATAATAATAAAATTAAGAAATGATGACAGATGCTGTTAACTCATTAGTTCGCTGTTGTCATAAATGCATAAAGGCAGATGGGCTGCATTTTGAACAGTTGATTTAATTTGATTGCAAAAATCATGATTTTCAGAAGTTATTGCAAAAATGTTTGTTTCTTTTGTAAACTTTGATACCCTGTATCTTTTTTATGAAGCGAGTTAAAGGCATATAATATACACTTTTCTGAATCAGCACGACTGGGGGAATCTACAATTAAAGTTTGATCGATTACGTATATTACCTATTACGCTAAGACAAAGGGGGATGAGCAGTGAGCGAAAAGGTGAAGCAAGTCGCGGACCCTACTCGATTTATGAGCTGAAATATTGTACTCTGACCAAACAAAATTTGTTACTCTTGATTATTTCGTTATCAAACCAAAATTTACTCGGGCGAAACTGGACTGGAAAGCTAGAAACAACTAAAAAATCGAATATCTTTCGTTTTCCCGTAATATTCTTCTGGTAAATGTATTACATTCCCTGAATTAAATGTACTATTTTACCACGTTTTTAATAACTCGCTTTTCTTGTCGGTCTTTTGTTTGTCTGTTCGGTACAAATCTTGCAATCAAAATTTCGACTAGTTTTATAACTGAGCTAAAATTTTGAAATTTTGCACACGTGTATAATTCCGGTGACAATGCAATATAGTATATCAAATATCGTTTTAAATCCAATATGGCGGACGGTTCCAAAATGGCGGATTAACTTTTTCTTCACAACCCCTTGATATGCAGGGTATCAAATTAAAGAGCTTTACGATACGATGTAACGTCATGTAACGTCATTCTTACCCCAATATGGCGGATGTCTTAAGATGGCGGGTTACCTTTTTTATTTTAATACTTTCTTAACCTATTTACTGACAGTGGAGTGCTGTTCAGTTCTGTAATTATTTTTCTAACCGTAGGTTAAAAATCGACAGGGAAAAAAATTACACAATTTAAATAGCCTTAAAAATCACTATCCTAAAATATGAAAGAAAGCGTCATTTCATTTTCGAGAAAAAAGTTTTATAAGAAAAATTGTACCTGCCACTGGCGAATTAAATTTCATAGTATGAACTCGTTAAAAGCTAACTAAATACAACAAGTTTTAACAGCGGCCGTTCTTTTACTGCAATTAATTGGACAAACCAGTTTTTCTGTGATTCAGGCGTTCATGAAAAAATATTTTTTTAATGAATATGTACCATTAATACTCGTTTGTCAAACTGTTTTCAATATTGTTCAATTCTAAAATAAATTGATGAATATTAATTCTGTATATTCAACTAAAATTTGAATATCAACATGACATGTCATCAGAATTATCATTTCAAGTGTCTGCTGTTGTAATACGCCAGTGCAGTGATATTTTAATCTAAATAATAATTACATCACGACATTTAGTTAGATTCAGTGGTGTTTTTTAATTTACCCATCCCTAACGATCTCCGTAGGGATGGCAGAATGATGGAATGAGTCGACATATTATTGTTTGCTGCTGTCAACTGGATGTCAAGTCGTCGTCATGCGACATTTGGTGTCGTACGCGTGTTTTTCATTTCGCTCGATCTCTACATTTACCTTCAATGTACGCTGTGTTTGCATATTTTGAATTTTATAAAATATACTAGATGTTACCCGTGCCTCCGCTCACATATATTTTGATTTTTCAATGCGCATAGTAATATAAAATTCCGTATAGAGGGTGTTTGATTTCAACCAACGTACTATTGACCAATTATCTATGCTATTGATTTTACATGTTAATCCATTTGAACTACATTGAATTCAAGTTAGGTATATCAAATAGTAGGCTCGGCTCATAAAAACCGTGGAAATGTTATTTTTGCCGTGCTTTTAGATACATTTCAGAGTAATTATAATTTGAATAGACTACAGAAGTAGGCGGTCCTAATATGAGCGCGAAATTTAAAATAGAATCGATTGGCGTTCAAAAATGTATGGGGTTTAACAGAATATTCGTTACCATTCTCTTAAAACACATTTCTTACCAAAACAATGGCTGTTTCATAAAAATAATTAATAAATCCCATCATTAGGTATTGGCTATAAAACTTTATTATTTCGTGTGAAATAATTTTTTATTTGAAATAAAAAATTTATGAAAAATGAATGTCCTAACTTTATTCACCAGTGACGTTTATTCTAATCTAACTTAACTCGTTGATGTTTGTCGAGGTATAATTTAAGCAATTATAATTAGAAATTCCATTTGGAGTTGAAAAAGTGTTCTGAAGTCGTCTGAGTTACGCTAGATTAAGCGAAGGTAAGCTGAAAGTATAAAAAAAAATGTTTTCACCAATTAGGTATTGAATTATTTTAGCTTTTTCCTCAATCGGAAATTTAAACTTTTTGCAGTTATAATTTTCATTATAACTGCAGTCAGGTACAAGACACCATCCCATGATAAATTGCTTTAATTATTAATGACATGTTTAAAAAAAAACGAGGTTATGCCAGTAGAATGAATGAAATTTGACAGTTGTATCGTGTCATTGGGTGAAGGGGAAGGGAGAGAGTGATTCAGTTCACAACGTACGTTTAACGCAGATTCTAGTTAGAAGGAGACCGTTGCGACTCCGCCACGCCTTCCTTTCCTAATCTATTTAAAATAATCCAAATGGAGAAATTTAACATGTAAAGTCAATATGTTGCTTCAAATCAAACGAACTATATATAACTAACACATTACTCACGGGCTTCGCTCGTTCGCTCGAATTTATGATTTATTACACTCGTTCGCTCAATTTTATGATTCATTAATAGAATTACTCACTCGCTTCGCTTGTTCGTTCAAATGTATGATTAATTAATACATTACTCACTCGCTCTCCAACTTGTAATCAATCCTATTTGCACTGGACTTCATGGTTTCCAGACCAAACCCTTCTTTTCAATACTTCTTGAAACCTTTTTCTTGTTTAATGACTCCGTTAATATTTTATTTCACATCGATTATCTACTAAATCAGCTGTTAAATTTATTGCACCAAATACTATCAATATACGTGAATATAAAATTGTAATCGAATTTCGTTTTCTTTAGTGTTTTTCAAGATACTTGGATGAAAGAATCGCGTTTTCAGAAATTGTGTCTTTCTGTAATGATTCGAAAATTACTGGACCGATTTTGAATAAACTCAGTAGGTACACTATAAATAATGCTAACCAAATATAAACCAAAAATAAATACATAAATCAAAAATAGGTATATGTAAATATATAAACCAAAAATAAATATTTATAGGTGTGTGTTATGCGACTCCGATTATTACCACGAGTTACGTTACTATAGGCTTTGCCTAAATGTGAAGCCGGGGTAAAAGAAAAGACGCTAAAGTGTTATTGTAGCGATGAGTGCTTTAGAAATTTTAAAGTTTTGTTTCTGTTCTGCCAGCTTAAAAATAATGTAATCGGAATCATAAAAAAGTATCAAATAACTATATTGACTCTTATACACGGAAAACTTTTTAACCTTATTAACTTATATTTTTGCATTCACTCTTTTCTTATATCAGATCCTTAAGTGCCAACATTTTTCAACAGTGGCCTTTTTATTTTGATTGACAAAGTAAAAACAGCTTAAATAACTTGAAATATTTTCTCATAAACCGTATAAATTGTCCTAGTTGGCGATTACTTAAAAGTGAGTAAGAGAGTTTCACTTCTACCGTGTGGTCTTAAGCAGACATTCTTTTCCACTCTCGGGCACTGTGGAGAAATCGGTAACTCACCTAGCCGGAAACTGGGGGTTTCGGGTTCGAATCCCGACAGTGGTCATTTGATTTTTTCTTAGATATAGCTCAAAAATCATGGCAGCATAGCTGTCTGAGATATTTATTATTTTCACCTCTAATTGTTATGTGAATAATATGGTGTGGATATAAGGGGTTTTAAATCGATTGATTTTATCATATTCCAATTAATTACTGTCCACAGAAACTCAAAACGTTGTTTATCTATAGGTAAAACCTAAGGCTTCCCGGCCTAACGAGTTTATTAAGTTGTTAAAACTTATAAAAATGTTAACTCTCGCATGTATAATGATTCGACTGTTTAATAGCTGTACTATGCTTTGCAGTTTATTTAAATAGTCGACTCTCGCATGTAGTGTGTTTTCAACGTGAAATTGCTATATATAAGAAGAGATCGGTTTCCACTCTCGGGCACCGTGGAGAAATCGGTAACTCACCTAACCGGAAACTGGGGGTTTCGGGTTCGAATCCCGACAGTGGTCATTTGATTTTTTCTTAGATATAGCTCAAAAATCATGGCAGCATAGCTGTCTGAGATATTTATTATTTTCACCTCTAATTGTTATGTGAATAATATGGTGTAGATATAAGGGGTTTTAAATCGATTGATTTTATCATATTCCAGACATTCTTTTATTTTTGTTATATCACTCATAGTCTATAGGAAAACCTAAACGAAAATCTTAAGTCTTTAAATTACCATGGGAAACGAAATAGTACGGAACCCTCCCCACGCGAGTCCGACTTGCACTTGACCGTTTTTTTTTTGTATTACGATTGTCCGGTTAAGTCGCTTGTAGATCGTCTAACAACAGCGTAAGGTCGCACACTATTCGCTGAAATACACAACTGATGCGTCACGAACGCGCGATTGCCGTACACATTTCAAATTGGAAACAAACGCATTGATCGCTAGATCGAGCGCATCATGCTGTTGCCAAAGCGCGCGATCAAACGACACATTTCGAGTAGCGAAGTAATCGTGAAATCGCGATGCAGTTGCTAAATCGCGTGTTTTCGATACAAAAAGTAGCATGTATGCGCTGACCCTAACTTGGGTGGCTGGAGACATTATGTCTCCTTGAGTCCTTTAGAGAGTGTAATGCCCAAGAAGAAGAAGAAGCAGCAGAGTTTTAAGTGAAACTTTTTAACTTCCCATTGGAAGTTATTGTAATGGGTCCGAAAATCGAAATCAAAAAGGAAAAAAAATGTTTATGTTTCAAGGTCACTACACTATTTTTACACTACTTTTAGAAAGATGTCTGTGTGTGTGTATATGTGTGTGTGTGTGTGTGTACGTACGTACGTACCTACGTATGTATGTGTCCATTTCTTTCTAAGACGAAATCTCGAGAATGAAAAATGATATCGACTACGTTAGGATGCCAATCGACGCGTATTAACGTAAATATGATCTGAAAGAAATTTTTTCAAAATCGGTTCAGCCGTTCTTTTTTCTTAACCAAATAAGCTCCAAAAAAGTAGATTGTATACAATATCTCGCGAATAAAAAATTATATCGACTTCGTAAGGGTGTCACTCGAGGCGTGTTAACGTCATTTTAATCCGACATAAATTTTATAAAAATCGGTTCAGCCGTTTTTTTTTTTTTTTAATTGTTAAAAATAAATAATAATTATGTTTTAATGATTAAAATGATTACTTTTCTGTGTAATATCTAATTTAATTATTATTATTAAATATTTATCAAACTGGGAAGTTCGTCGTGTGGACCTCAAGGGTCGCACTTTAGTCCTAATAAACGACCCACCTCACGGCTTGTTAATTTCCCACTGGAAGTTATTGTAATGGGTCCGAAAATCGAAATCAAAAAGGAAAAAAAATTTTTATGTTTCAAGGTCACTACACTATTTTTACACTACTTTTAGAAAGATGTCTGTGTGTGTGTGTGTGTGTGTGTGTGTGTACGTACGTACGTACGTACGTACGTACCTACGTATGTATGTGTCCATTTCTTTCTAAGACGAAATCTCGAGAATGAAAAATGATATCGACTACGTTGGGGTGCCAATCGACGCGTATTAACGTAAATATGATCTGAAAGAAATTTTTTCAAAATCGGTTCAGCCGTTCTTTTTTCTTAACCAAATAACCTCCAAAAAAGTAGATTTTATACAATATCTCGCGAATAAAAAATTATATCGACTTCGTAAGGGTGTCACTCTAGGCGTGTTAACGTCATTTTAATCCGACATAAATTTTATAAAAATCGGTTCAGCCGTTTTTTTTTTTTTTAATTGTTAAAAATAAATAATAATTATGTTTTAATGATTAAAATGATTACTTTTCTGTGTAATATCTAATTTAATTATTATTATTAAATATTTATCAAACTGGGAAGTTCGTCGTGTGGACCTCAAGGGTCGCACTTTAGTCCTAATAAACGACCCACCTCACGGCTTGTTAGTCTTGTTTTTACGCATGTCGAGGTCACGTCACGTCCAATCGAAGCTTCGCGTATATATCCCAACACATATTGCAGAACATTGCATAATCCCAAACAGACAACTTGGTATATCATAAATATATAGCAGTACACACAATAGGATGCGTGGCATAGCGATGTCGCAGCTTCTTTATACGCAGTCGGTCACGGGTTAATTTTAGTTTATTTTTGTAACTATTTCATATTCTACTCGATATTCATTTATATTTTTTTCTATTTTGATTATATTTTCTGTATTTGTTTTTATTTTAATATTTTACTATCATACAGTGACAGTGTCAAACTTAGCGTAGTGTGCACTTTTAGTTTTGTAGAATTTAAACCAGGTACCTACACAATTTTTTTAATGAATGCCATTTTGTCTTCTCCAGAGAATAGGGAAACGCCGGCGTTCGGCGTAATAATTCCAGGAGTGTTTAAGCTGGCGTTGTACACGGCAAGCATCCAGACAACTCCCTCTACATTTACCTTTCTCGTATAAATCATCGTATGTTGACATAGTCTCTCTCTTATCTGAAATGAATTATATGGAACATAACCTCACTCTGTGTACATAATATACATGCGCATATTCATGCACACGGATTGGCGCACAAGATGTAAACGGTTTAACCAACCATTCGATGAATATCGAGACACACAGTACAGGACGAGATGCCATGTCAAAATTGTGTAATTAAATATGTTGTGAATTTGCTAGTTAATTTAATATTTTTAACTTCACAATGAAAGTTGTTGTAATGGATGGGTCCTATTTTGCGAATGAAAAATTTAGACATATCTGCACGTTTTGAGGTCCTTAGAGTCCGAACCTACTGTTTTTAAAGATATGTCGTACGTACGTACGTTCGTTCGTTCATACGTACGTTGGTGAACTTTTTTTCCGCTCCCATATCTCATGAACAAATCGTGATATCGACTCCGGACCAATTTCGCTCGACACATAATTACATAATGAACACCTGACTAGGTTTGTAGGAAATTTCAGTTAGGGGTTTTTTGTTCACAATAAAAAACTTTAAAAAAATTCATAAATACCTATGTGAACTCCTTTCGTCTCGCATATCTCAAAGACTAATGGCGATATTGACTCCGGATCAATTTCATTCGACGCATTATTACATAATGAATACTTGATAAGGTTTCAAAAAATTTGAATTGACGGTTTTTTTTTATAACAAAAAAAACTACTGTATATAATGGTTGTAAAATGTTAACCTGTATTGCAAATAGTTTCTCTACAGTAGACTGGTCTCTAATCTCTAAGGGTACCCAAAGGGATGTTAGCAGTGTGGTTTTACCCTCACACCAAGCATCTTTTTTTCATAATTATTGTATAGATTGTGAAGAATTCTTTCAGAACATTCTAGAGACTTTTGAAAACTGTACAAATAATTAATAATAATAATTAGTTAAATGTCACGAATTTTACTTATGATTATATAATAAATATTTTGAATAGGCCTTTTTTCAATCGCTGTTTTCTTTCGCATAAATTATGATTCAGTGTGTAAAACCATATATTACGAATGGTTACTTAGTACCTTCTTTTAGGGACAGAGAGACACTAGATAATGAAAATTAGAATGGTTCAAGGACTAAGAATAAGTATCGTTCATCACGTCGATGTTTTCTGATTGTGTGTTGTTCACGTGGCTTTTAAAAAATTACATTACATTATTAAAAGTTAAAATTCGTACTTCGTTTTTAACACAGGCTTTGAACAACAGCCAATAGAAAAAAATCGAAATTGATTTAGCCTTTTTTGCTGTAGTATAAAATAGCACACTATACAAAGATTTTTACTTCCCACCTCTACTATGGTAGGGAAGTAATGGATTCAGTCCGAAAACAATATTTCGAGATTTTAACAGATTTTCACGTTTTGAGACCCTAGCAATCGTTTAAGATCATTTTCTGACTGATGTCTGTATGTGTGTGTGTGTGTGTGTGTATGTGTGTGTGTATGTGTGTGTGTGTGTGTGTGGTCAATTTTTCGCCTTCGATATCTTAAGAACGGAACAACATACGGGCATGCCGATTGTTCTATTGTGTTTATCAGCCTTTAACTTAGATCTGATTAGATTTTGAGTCAAATCGGTTCAGTGGATCCTGAGATATTCAAAAAAACGTTCTCAATGTCACGTATTAACATAGGTAAAAAAAAATATAAATGGATTCTAGATGTTATAATATGAAAAAAATGTAAATATTTTTTTTCTCTAAAATGTATAGTTTTCGAGAAAAAAAATATTTTACTAAAAAAAGAAAATTGTACGTAAATCAAGGTAACCATGATTTTTACTATATTAAGCTACATCAGTAGATCACCAAACAAAAAAGAGGGCCATGCTTTTTTCAAAGAATAAAAATTAAATTGTGTTTTAAAGACCACCAACAGCTAAGGTTATTTGGGCCTAGTCAAAGAATAAAAAAAAAAGAGTGTTTATTTTTTGCAAATATTTACTAGGTGGGAAGTATAGGACTGGTCATCAGTCGAATTTTTTTTTGATAAATCGACAACTTAATTAATAAATATCAGCTGTAAAAACAATTCCAGAAATTCTTAGTTTAATTCAAAACATTTTGTAAAATACGGTGGAACATTCCGTAGAAAAGAGAATGGGTCAAAGGGGTATCTTTAGTATAATATTTGCGTTAGTTTGATCTTGGACAATATAGTAATATGATATAGCATATCGGTAGCTGTAGCTAGCGGAAATTCTAGAAATAAAAATATTGTAAGACAGTGGCTCTCAAACTTTTCAATGTAAGGCCTTTCTAGCCAAGTTAGGTTTTTCTTAGGGAGACAACGATATCCAGCCTCTTGTGGCGCGACACTTATCGATAGTGTGCTATGAAATGTTGTAGTGAGATAAAAATAAGTAAACTTAGTTAAGTTTGTCGGCTCACGCAAACTTGAGATATGAAATTTTCCGGCCGGCGTTTACAAACTTAGTTCCTGATGATGCCGAGTTATGTATCACTTACACGAATCATGGTTTGTCGGACATAGTTCGATTGATAACTTGATAATATACTCGAGAACATGCATTCCAGATAGTGAATTTTAACTTTTCTCAACCTTTATTTCTAATAGATGCAGAATTATGTATTACTGACTAGAATCACTATTGCTTTCTGGAGTTCGATACAAAGATTTAGAGTACAGTATGGTCGAGTGGTTAGCGTTGCGGCCTCTGAATCAGACTGTCGTGGGTTTGAATCCCGCCTCCGCTCATGGATGTTTTGTGATGTCATTTAGTTTTAAGTGAGTTATGTTATTTAATGTAATCAAGACGCTAATGACCTAAGTTGTCGACGCGTCTATATAATTTACAATAAATAAATAAAACAAAGATCTAATATTTTTGGCTTGGTTTTGCTTCCTTAGGACGTGACGCCCTGGGCATAATTTTGCGATGTCCAAGGGCGTCACGATGAGCAGTTTGAGAGCCACTGTTGTAAGTGATGCAAGTAGTAGAGTGTGGCCAATTTATGCACGATCTGAAGAGAGCATTAATGCACGTATCGTATTTCCATAGCACAAGCCACTATAAGTATAGTACTGGTCATTTTAACAAGAGATCAGAGGATGCCATTGTAATGTGTAACGCTAGACTGCTTAATTTTCAATCGAGCTCTCAGCGTACACACAAACTTTGCAAATAAAATAAATCGAATGTGGAAAAGTGCCAAATAAAATAAACTTGAAATAAGTCATGAAGAATCTTTTGAAAACTGCATCGCGTATTCTTTAAACGGACAGAAATCCAAATAATTTATTCTGAGCAACTTTAATACTTTTATTTCTATACGTTGGGTGTATTAGAAAGTTATGCAAAAACAAATGAATAGAAGGCATCGAAATAAATAAACGAGTAGTTTTTATTAACCAACTTTCCGACCGGGCTTCACCCGGGTAGATTTTGGTATGGCAGCAAAATAATCAAAACCAACAAATCTGTAAAATATAATTTACGAAAATATAGAAACTTATCATCGTGCAGTAAATACTTTGAACAAACAATCGATCTAATAGTTTTTTAGGGTTTCGTACCTCCGTATGGAACCCTATTACGATTACCCAGCCTACGATATCCGTCCGTTCGTCTGTCACGGGGCTCTACCTCACTAACGGTAAGGAGTAGCTAGTTGAAATTTTCAGATTGTGTGTTACTGTGGCACAACTCCTGGAAAGAATAATTATAATTAAATGAAAAGTTACTTTTACTAAAGTAAATTTGTTATTCGCTCGTGTAATAGCACCGCTCGTGTGACTAAGTGGTATAGCGTTTGACTAAAGATTGAAAGGTCCCTGGTTCGATCCTTGGTTTCGGATCGCAATATTTTTGTTCTTTTTTTATTCATCAACTATTCTGTTAATATATTTTTTATACTTTTTTTCTTATAGGCAAACTTGCAAACTCGAGCTCAAAAAATTTTTGATCTTACTTTGTAAACTATTTTAGATGGAAGTATTTTTGGTATTTGTTGTTTGAATGTAGAATAATATGTCTTATGCTGGACATGAATTTCATATTCCTAGGTATTCATTTTCGAAATTGACCCATAACAAAAACGGTCTAAAATTGGCAACTTTGACGACCTCTTAAAATAGTCGTGTTGTAAGTACTTAACGAGCTTTGAACAGTGCCTAGGTAAACATTTTTTTCGACCCTCCCTTTTACATGTATAGGGTTCCCTGAGAAAAAAATTCTTAAAATTTTAAACACGATTTTCAATTTTTGGTCAAAGCAGTACCTACATAATCTATGAAAATTTCAACTTTTTATCTTATTCCGTTTACGAGCTAGAACCACTAACAGACGGACAGACAGAGTTGCCACAGCAATAGAGCTCCGTTGGATTCTTTGGATATGGAATCCTGAAAAATCAACATTTATAACTTTCTTTTACGCCCTGTAATACACACATTTAATTTGATTTGATAGTCTTTCATAATACGCTTTGACTACTATAAATTAAATTTAAACTATTTTTACTTTGTTAGAGAAATAACGAGATCTGTTTTTAGAAGTACAAAATAGCAATTTTTCATTTCTCGTTTATTTTCTTTGGAAGTCATACTTTTGATTCAACGTTCTTTCATTAGTTACTTGAAAGTAAATTAAAAGAGACTGGAGGATTTATTTATGGTTTAAAACAATAGACAGTCTTTCGTATCTGTATGCACTAAGTATAACTATTTAGTTTTTGCATCTGAAAAAGTAAAAATTATGTAGTAGGTAATTGAATTATAATTTATATAGAATTATTTGTGAAAATAAAAATAAGCTATATCTTTATTCTTGACTTATAAATCTTATTAATTTGTGACTGTTCACGCTGACTCGTATATAAACATGATTTTTTAAAACCATTATTAAGAAAGTTAATATCATATTATAATGATTGATCTACTGTCATTTTAATAATTTTTGTAATTTATTTCTGAAGTGTAGAAGTTTTTAATTTTTTTACAAACTTTAACATAATATTTTAACCTTGAATATTTTCAGTCACATGCAAATTTTAATTTAACAAAGTCTTGAAATTTCATTCAAGCTGTAAAAAGTTACTTAAATCAAAATGTCAAATATAAACTCGAAATAAATGTCTTAAACAAGGAAAATCTATTAATTTACATGAAAATTTATATACTTTCCAACCGACTTTCACTTGTTTGCTGAAACGGAAAACTGCGACGAATTTAATGGTAGAGGAAATTCATTTTCGCGAAGTAATTTACTTTGGAAAATCAACTGTTGGTTTTTAAAACGTGTTTGTTTAGACTTTAAAAGAAACTTGTTTGAAGTGTCGTCGGCTCGTCTGAAATAAGATGTAAGAATTTTTAATGCTGCCGTTGGCATCTGCACGGCAATTGTGTTCCTTTCTGAGAGAATGGCCTGGTAGTGTTTGACTCGAATTTGGAAAATACTGGGTTTTAATCCCGGCAGGCTCAAAAAACTTAGTTTATGTATAGATGTGTCTTAAAGGGTAGTATTTATTTCAATTGAGTATTAAATTAATACGACCAATTTGGCATCAATAATGCAACCCGATATTTTTAATTGTCAGTTATAAAAAATTTAACGCTCATTGAGTATTTTTTTATTGTCAGTTATAAATAAAGTAACGGAAAAAGTGACGGAAAATATGAGGGAAGAAAATTTAACCTATTTAAAATGGGCCCAATCGGACTATTTAAGGGTAGTTTTTAGGGGTTAAAAACTGTTTTTAAGCCCAAAAATATCGAAAAAATTCTTAGAACCGCTTCAAAATTGAAATTTAACCCTTTAGTAAAGATTAAAATGTGCTTCAAAAATTTTAATAAAATCTGCCCTACAGGACCGGACTTATTTTATGAAAACACTAGTTTGCGAATACAGATTTACTTACTGAAGGGTGTATTTAATTTGGTGCAGATGTTAAATTGTTAAAAATATTGCAATTAAGAAAAAAATGTTATTTTGAGGGATGTGTTAAGGGGTTACTTTTTTTTTTATATTGTCCAAAAATAAACTTAAGTTCACATAATAAAGTCACAATGCCTGTATTAGCAAATACACTATATTGTATGCAGGGTTTGGCACTGCGACCAGAGTTTTTTTAAGCTTTACCAACGGATTCTCTTTTATTTTTTTAAATTATAAAAGAATAACTATAGTGACACTATAGTTAACTTTTTTAATTTTGTTAACAAAACTTCAGTTGAAATATTGTATAATGTTTAAATTTCCAATTGAAAAACTATTTTCACAGCTTATTTAAATGCAGATTTTTATCTATACTGAAAATTAAATATCTTCAAAGCAAAAAGAACAAAAAAAGATAAATAATAAATAAAGAGGTGAATCCTATATGAATCAGACAGGCTATTTCTGGAACAGGGAACGGACAGAAATTTTTAATACAGATGTGTGAAAATGAATTAACTCCATATAATTTATGTTTACCGTTTGTTGTTCGACGTTGTTTTTTGTCGACAAAAAAAAGATGAATGTACACACAGCGAACATGTAAAGCAAGTCAGGAATCCCGCATGCGATTTCTAAGATGAATTGGTGTACGTTGGCTAAATTATAAGAGACTAGCGGTCCTGTCCGGCTTCGCCCAGATTCTAAGAATTTATGATTTATTATCCCTCCGCGAGAAATTTTCCCCCTGCGAAACGAAGTCGGGCTGATGGTGTTTATAATATTAGTAGGATTCCGCCAATACGCTAAAATTTCAGAATTTCAGAGTTCAGTTTTGTTACTATCCCACAGGAATTATCCCCCCCCCGCGAGAAAATCAAAATAAAATATAGCCTATATCACTCAGGGATAGTGTAGCTTTCTATGAGTGAAAGAATTTTTAGAATCGGTTCAGTAGTTCCAGATTCTAAAAACAAACAAACAAACACACAAATGTTACTTCTTTATAATATTAGTATAGATAAGTAAAGTGTTGCTCTTGATTAGTTTTTTACCAAACCAAAATCTACCAGGGCGAAACCGGGCCGGAAAACCAGTTAACTATAAAGAACTACAAAGGACTGAGGAAAAATATATTATAATAATAATAATATTTTTTTATTGGTTAACAACCAAAAGGTAAAATTGATATAATTCAAATTAATATAATTTGACATCAAATTAAACATTTTACTTTATGATAAAATCATATTGTGGCATGTACGACGTAAGGATAATGAAATAATCCCCCTATATTATTAAACGAGTAAATCTTGTATATATGTTTCTATGTATCTATATAAATATTTTCTCGAAAACGGCTCTAACGATTTTGATCAAATTTACCGAAAAGGGGTTTCGGGGGGCAAAAAATCGATTTAGCTAGGTCTCATCCCTGGAAAAATTCGTTTTCCTATCGATTTTATCATTTTAAAAAACAGTTTTTTTAACGTCATAAAACAGTGTCGTATTGTGAGTAGGCTTTGGAAAAAACAAACTATTTTCATTATTTATGTCAAATTTATCTGACAGTCAATCTTTAACTTATTAAAATAATCAGTAATTATTTGAAAAGTAAAAAAATAGCAACAATAAAATCTAAACATAATTATGTAAGTAGTTTTAGCTAATATTTAAATAAATAGGTATGTTATTTTTATATTACCTATATAAAATATGTATAGGTAAGTACGTTAAATGTAGTATGACGTATAATCTTACCTAGACCTTTTTTGACTTGCAACTATTGTACTAACTGTACCAAATGTTGTTAAATATATATATCTATCTATCTATCTATATATTTATACATGAGTATCGTTTGTCGCCAATTATTGCTCATTGCTCTGTTTATGTTTTGATTTCAATATGCGATTTATGATTTTAGATTAGCGATAGAGATAACAATTTTTCCAGAAATATAATGTATTTTTTAACAAATAACAATAGTTATGCTATTTGTTATGACTGCCCAGCATTGTTTGATTTAAAAATTGTTGGGAAACCAGTGTAGTGAGGGCCGTGACTATTTCGATCTCGGCAGACTGCCGGATCTTTGTAAAAATCCAAAAAACAGCGAAATTTTGGACCTTTTTCAGTTTTTATTAATTTTAACTATTCGAATAGAAGTTTAAATGAATATTCGAATACTTTATAATTTGAAAAATTCCGAGTCCTATTATAAACAACAAACAAAACAAACTTCAACAATGTGTTGAAATCGATCAGAGCTAATTTACTTTCAATTTATGGATTACTGATCATAGATTAAACAAATTATTATACTTTTAAATCATACCTGAAAGATTCATTTTTTCGCCAATATCTCTCCACAAAAGACCTTTCACGTCCCTGTTGTGGTATCTTAAATCTTTTATCCCAAATAGGAGGATTTTCACGTATTAGATCAATTAAAAGTGATTTGTCCATACTCACAATTGATATTTAAACACGTCTTAAATAAAATGGTAATAATAGCTAGCATAAATTTAGGATACACAACACTGTTTGTTGAAAACTGTCAAATGTACGGCCGTAGTCTGACGAAAATATCAAACATGTCTGATATCGTCCGACCGTCGGAACGTGTCTGTTGCAATCTGACATCTGGCGCGGTTTGAAGTGATAACTGTAGCCACTTCAATAAGGTTACTGGTGTTTGTTCACATCCGACAATACGGATCTGATCTGGTCTGATCTGATGTGGTCGAAAACAACGTCAATGTAGTCTCAGCCTTACGATTTTGATGAAATTTACAGAATGGGGATTTTTCGGGGCGAGAAATCGATCTAGGTAGGAATTTTGGCTCCAGAGGGGAGCAATTAAAAAAAAGGTGTTTTTTATTTATTATAACTCGCTCAATTAAAGTCAGATTGATTCGAAGTCTTCTACATAGATTTTATATAATATATCACAAGTGTTAAAATTGTAAATGAACACTAATATAAGAAGTGCCTTGCACAAGATGTAAATAATGATAAAACGGCGGCCCCTTCTGGCGCCGCGGGTCTGTGTAAAAACACATCGATTTTTAAAAACTATTGTTAAGATACATACAAAAAAGTTTTGCGTATCTAAAAATTGGCACGGCGGCCCAAAGGGCCGCACTTCTAGCGCCGCAGGCATGTATATCAAAACACATCGATTTTTAAAAAATATGGTAAAGATACATGCAAAAAAAGTTTTGCGCAGGTTATAGTCTGACGTTTGTTATTAAAAGAATCGATTTTTGTAAGTTTTTCAGTAGGTACCTACCTATACAAAAAATAATATTTGAAATTTACTGGATGTTGTTAAGATGACATCACAGAGAAAAATTACTTCGATAAAGTTGATATTTAGTATCAATGCTTAAAATTGGATTGTTAAAATGGCAACGGGTGAGCAAAATTTCATCCAATTCGAACATTTTTACAAGATATTCAATCTATGAAAATCGGTTTTTGCGAGTTCTTCAGTCAACAAAACAATAACGGCGGTAGATTTGAAAATGGCGACCTAAATAATATTTACAGGAAAAAATGCTTGAATCAAGTTGATACTTAGTTTTTACGCTTAAAAATACACATAGGTAGTTAAAATATCAGAAACAATTATTTTAAATTATGTTACAGAAATAAATTCGTTTCGGAATAATATTCTGAGAAAATAATATCTCACAGCATATTAAGTACTGTTTTTATTGAACTCATCCGAGCAAAGCTCGGCCCCCAGATATTGTAAATTAAAGGTTAGCTATGCGTACTTTGGCAGTGTGAATTATAGACGGAGAGCATGTGAATTTTTCTTTTGGCATCGAAATGCCATAATTTATAGTTTTGACTGTGCTTTATCTCCTATATAATATTACATTGAAACGAAAAGAATGATTTTGTTAATGACTCCCAGTTCTAGAACCTCCTTTATTTAATGCGTCTGGTTGATTTTCACGCTATTGTACAGTAGTTCGAGTATGTTAGTTGTGTGCACCGCCACCGTTTGCAAAGCGGCGTTGCTGTACCATACACGGAACTCGGTTTGGTATTTGATGAATGGCTGTGGAAGGAAGTTCTTTTTGTTTTGTAAAAGAGAAGTGCTGATAAAAGAGCAGACCATTTATCTCTAATTGACATAATAGTTTCAGAGGTAACTACGATTATTTCACTTTGATTTTTTCTCACTATTGCAAAATTTTCAATCGAAACCCTAAATTTTTTTTGATTGTACCTAATCGAAGTGTAATTTCTATTAAAATGTATTCAGTAAAGTTCGAACTATTTTTCATTGGATATAGTTATGTTTATTTAATGATTCTGAGGGAATAAGGGTGACTTATGCTAGATTTTGTTAAAATGATGCTAATAACAATTGATGCTAATAACAAATGAGCGTTAGACCTGGCGCTGACAGGTAATTTTTAATTGCGCATTTACTCGGTCGGATGATCGATAATTAGCGCACGCAGACCTAACTAAGTGATTTACAAACTATTAAGTAAACAGTATTGGAGAGTACAGTGTGGTGTGGAGTGATGATCAGCGTGCTGGCCTCTGGACCAGACTGTTGTGGGTTGGATTCCTACCTCTGCTTATGGTCATTTTTTTTCCTATTTAAACGCGTTAGAAGATGGATGTTACGATGTTGATGATGATAAAGTTAAAGATAGTGGTGATAATCTCCACTATCTTTAACTTTATCATCATATTAAGGCTGGGTTTAAACAACATCACAAAATAACCATGATCTCGCCATAGACATCGCCACCTATGCATATCATCATCAGATGATGATATGCACAGGTGGCGATGTCTATGGCGAGATCATGGTTATTTTGTGATGTTGTTTAGACCCAGCTTTAATATTTGATGATGTACTGACCAGATACCTTATATGGTGGAGCCACCCCCCAATTGATATTCTCTTGTATATGTGCATAAACTCTAGCTATATATGACATAATATGTGGACATATTATACAATTCGATATAAAAACAGTATTGCAGGTGAGCGCAGGTTCATAAGAACGCTTGGTAGTCATTCATGCAACTAAACAGCCGAGCGACAAAAATTGTCTAGCATCGCCAGGCCTTAGCATTACAATATTCAGTTGCTTATTTTTAGTAAGCATTGCTGATCATATGCGTGGAAGCATCTTTCTTTGATACGAGAATCGTGAACGTTGAGTTGTACGAAATTCTTTCATTAATGAACATTGAGAGAGTACTGTCGTTGTCACTTTGCCTTGTGACCGTCGATTTCTTCATGAGGCTGAGAAATGTGATTCTCTGGAATTAAAAATGATGAATAATTTTCACATAACTTTTTATGCAAGAACTGAAACTTGTTTAAATATGGGACAGAGTAAGACTATTTTATAAGAAGTGAATTAGTTGAAGAAAAAAAACAACAACCATAATTCTTTAGGACTAAGTCCTACATACATTATGAAGCGTAAATATATGCAAGAACTTAAAAACCTGTCACGTACAGAGAGATTTCGCAGCCATCGTCTCTCTGACTGTACATATATTAGCTATTTAAGGAAGTCAGATTTTGAATGTAATTTTTTACCAGGATTTTATATAGTATGTATGCTTTTTGACCTTTATAATATTCAACTATACACTATACTCTTTTAATGCGAACTTTGTGAATGTAATCTTTTTCCCACTTTTTCCTTCTGAACCTATTTTCCAGACAGATACAAACAGGGATCACATAAAGTGAATGAAGTTTGCGAAAGAAAAGTTCCGGCAGACTAAAAAATTAAAAAGGAACAAATATTTTTTTGGAAAGTAGATGATACAAATAAATTGTTAAATAGTTTGTTTTTTTTAATCATGAAAACATTTTTTAATACTTTTACCAATTTCCATATTTACAGCTTCTCTTATAGCCCAGATATTTTACATTTTTAATTGTAGGAATATCTATGAATAGGTTCGAAACAGGATACTAAGAGTCCTAACATCTCATTGCTGCAAAGGTGTTTCTTTTTGCGAAAAAAGAGGATGAAACAGGCCAGCTAGAGTTTAGGACTTTTAGTTTTGTTCCGCACCCTGTATATAACATTTCCACCAATTTTTAGATTTACTATATTTTTTTAGGATTTTGGGAGGTAACATTTCGTCTAAAATGACTTGACTATAAATATACGGATTAAAAACTTGTTTTAACCTTCGTCTTACGTATAGGTGTATTCCTTCAAATGAAAAGTTATATATTTGCTTTTCGACTTATTGTTCGACTACAATTCGCTGATTTGTTTTGGAATTATCTGTGGTCGAAATTCGACCAATTGTGTCTGTAAAGTAACGAAATTCTAATTGGAATTTATAACATCGACATAGCTGAACCGACAACGAAGAAATTCGACAAAACGATACCCTCTACATATTGATAGTTCATAGAATCTCCGTGGTGCGTCACCAGAGGTCTCAAGTTACGCCAAACAGCGAGAGAAACAACGCTATGTATTTGTTTGAATGTACTAATATTCTCCCGTGCAAGGAAACTTTATTTTACCTGCCTTAACGACTATATACACACACACACATGATTTTTGTGTGCACATCTATGGCACAGTACCTTTCGAATGATAAAAGTTTCATTCCCCCCCTTTCATAATAAATAGTAAAAAAGCTACCACAATTTTTGGTGTTCACATATTAATATATATAGATTAATTTTTATTATTATTATTTGCTTGCAATATTCGAGTTTTGGACCTTGTGTTGACAAGTAATTTTTAGTCGGTTACCAAGCGCTCACCTGCTACTGTTAAATCGGCTGATTAAATAGTAAATATGAGTGCTAACAGTAACCGTCGACCAGCCGACCGATTAATTGGGCAATTAAAAATTGTCAGCGCCTTATGTCGGGTTTATCGTACATTTTAATCAAACTGTTACGTTAATTCGCTGTTATTTCTATGGTTACTTCGTATGTTTTATGTGTAAAAATTTAACATCGATTAACAAAACAGCCTGTTAAAAGTATTATAAACCCGACATAAATGGTGTTAATATTTTTTGGGGAACAGAATATTGTGTATTTTTGTGGATCATAATATATTCCAGAATTATTTCTATATTTGTATTTTCTGTATGGTTAAGTTCGAACTATGTAGTTGAAAGTTGCAAGCTTTTTTTAATAGACAAACATTTGCTGCCGAGCTCACAACCAAAGCGCTCTATATTATGTGAATGGCACAAGACAATGCCTTGGCATAATGCAGAATCATAACTTAAACGTCATCCCAGAGGAAATCAGCGTTATAGATTGTGCTGATAAAATATTGTCCAATTGACAAAATGGCGCTCTGTCGACTTTGTAACAGAGAGCTAACGTTTTAATTAAAAAGAAATATTTCATCCTATTATTTACATCTGTACACATAATTAACATGGAATCATAATACTCTAAAAGCAGTATTATTTATTTTCAATGTAAATAAGAAATTTATAAGCCTTCCCTTTTCTTTATTACATACAGGGAATTGAACTAGTAGCGGCAAAAATACCAAAAGCGCACAAATAACTTTAAATAAATATCTGTAAAATATACAGCGCATTTGATGTCAACCAACATATATTGACTTTACATGTTGGATGTCTCCATTTGATTTACACTGGTGTCAAGTTAAAGAAAATAGTAGGCTAAATCATCCATTTGATTTACATTGGATTTAAGTTAAAGAAAATATAGTAGGTTAATTCTAAAATTTACTCAAAAGGGTGGTAAAATAAAATAAAATGTTTATCTACCTATTATTAACTGTCATAACCCTCCTTTTTTCGTAGTCGGGTAAAAAATAACGTTTCCACAGTTTTTATGGACTGAGCCTACTATTTTATACAGGTAACTTGATTTCAATGTAAATCAAATGGAGACATTTCACATGTAAAGTCAAAATATTGGTTGAAATCAAACGCACTGTATATTTCTCATAAATCGGTAAAACTGTTTTTGTCCCATGGTTACGCTAATACCTATACTACTTTTATAGTACCTACGAGGAAAGTACATAAATTTTAAATCACCAAAAACTTGCATTATCTTGAGATATAATACTAATTTGCGACTTATATTAATATCAGTTGTGTTTATGATGTGTCCAACTAAATAGCTTTAAAATATGAATAAATTTTAAAAGAAAATATGTGATCACAAGCAACGTGTGACGTCACGTCACTTGAATGTTCGTTCCCATAGGTGCAATACGGTATTTTTCAACTGTCATTTTCGTGGTTTTTAGACAGTGTAGTAGATCTATAGTATAAATGCACGCCCTCCATACTTGTACGGCAGTCATGAGCAAAAACACATGCTTGTGGGCGGGGCTTACATAAATAATTCATAATTTATTTTTGATCCGATTGAAAAATAAGTTAAAAAAACAGTGAAGGTATGCTTCTGAAATTTGCGAATGTGCCAGTTTTCAAAAGCACTGATTAAATGGAATTGAATATGATTAAGTCCAGTGCAACGCGAAACACTGTGTCGTTGTCTGCCGTCACGGTTGCGTTCCGAAAGGCTACTTTGAGAGAACAGATTTTGCCAGTACCTACTATTATGTATTTGCCCAATGAAAAGTACGTAGATATTAAATGTTCCTTCATACCATTATTCTCTTTGAGACAATATTTCATATTCTGTATTTAAACTATTTTTTTTATTAAAAAATATTCGCGAATTGCGATGACAACGGCTAGCAGACAACATATTATAAACAAAAATATGAATATGATATACAAGAATGTAGTCATACAGACATACATGCAGGAACGTAATTGTATAGGTACATTTCGAGGTTGACTTTAAGGAAAAATATTTTTTACTAATTGCGACACATTCAGTTTTAGTCGTTTTTTTATGTAATGTGATATAGAAATTTCAGTGGTTATCTTTAATAGAAATTTGAAATTATTTTACAGTTACCATCTTACATTATTAATTGTGGAAATTTTGCACGGCGAGCTAGAAAGAACCTTTTCGATGATTTATCTTAGTATTACAAATATTTTTTATTTATTTGTAAATGTATTAAATAATTATTCATAAGAAAGAAAAACTATAGGGTGCGGTTTTATGAAATCACGGTGCACTACACCTTTTCCAATTGTATTTCAGAAAGTGTCAGTTGTATTTCAGATTAGTCAGTTGTATTTCAGAAAGTGTCTTGTATTAGATACAATTGACGCTTTCTGAAATTCAGTTGACTAATCTGAAATACAATTGACTCTTTCTGAAATACAATTGACTATTCTGAAATACAATTGACACTTTCTGAAATACAATTGACTAATCTGAAATACAATTGATACTTTCTGAAATTAAATTGATCTTTTCTGAAATACAATTGGAAAAGGTGTAGTAAAACTTTACTGCCATAACCCACAATCGCCGTATAATATAATTTTGTTTACGTGGTTTTGATAACGTAAATTGAACCTTGATTAGTATGGAGACAAACGTAAGAATCCCGATTCTATCGTTGGTGGTCAATGGGTATTTGATGTGCTGCTCGACTGAATATTCGTACTATAATAGTTATGTAGACGTGAAATATAGTTATGAACATAATGTCGCTGCTTTTCGATGAGTACTGGTCTGGTCGATCACTTCCGCGATTGGACACTCGATGTGCGTAACCGAACGGGGAAAAAACGAGGCTTCAAAAGTTTTACTTTAAAAAAATACATTCTACTTTAGAAATTCGAACCCGAATCCTCCCAAAGAGTTATTACGTTAATTTTTTGAATGGAACAGAACAAATACGAAATATTTTTCGACAAACACTAGACAAATTTTCACTTACAAAATATATTAGCGTGCGTAAATGTATTTATTTTTAGACAAGTCAGAAAAGAAACTTAAAAATTCGACTGATGACCAGTCCTATACTTCCCACCTAGTAAATATTTGCAAAAAATAAACACTCTTTTTTTTTATTCTTTGACTAGGCCCAAATAACCTTAGCTGTTGGTGGTCTTTAAAACACAATTTAATTTTTATTCTTTGAAAAAAGCATGGCCCTCTTTTTTGTTTGGTGATCTACTGATGGCTAGCTTAATATAGCAAAAATCATGGTTACCTTGATTTACGTACAATTTTTATTTTTTTTTTAGTAAAATATTTTTTTTCTCGAAAACTATACATTTTAGAGAAAAAAAATATTTACATTTTTTTCATATTATAACATCTAGAATTCATTTATATTTTTTTTTACCTATGTTAATACGTGACATTGAGAACGTTTTTTTGAATATCTCAGGATCCACTGAACCGATTTGACTCAAAATCTAATCAGATCTAAGTTAAAGGCTGATAAACACAATAGAACAATCGGCATGCCCGTATGTTGTTCCGTTCTTAAGATATCGAAGGCGAAAAATTGACCACACACACACACACACACACATACACACACATACATACACACACACACACACACACAGAGACATCAGTCAGAAAATGATCTTAAACGATTGCTAGGGTCTCAAAACGTGAAAATCTGTTAAAATCTCGAAATATTTTTTTCGTACTAAATCCATTACTTCCCTACCATAGTAGAGGTGGGAAGTAAAAACTGCGTGTTTCAAATGTTCACTTATTAAAATTAGCACGAGTCACCACTGGTATCTAGTTATTGAAATGTGTAGTTTAAAAATAAACGACGATCACTTGATCGATCGTTTGCACTTTACCTGAAACATATAATACCGTTTTATGTTGGCTTTTCAGGATATCGCGTTGTGTACGACTTAGTCGTACATGTTCTAAGAGACCTCTATGACTGTGTATACCTAATACCGAGAGAGCAAAAAGTACCCCCTCCTTCACTTGTACTTAAAAATGTGCCACTAATTGTTTTTTTGTATATAACTGTTGGTATTTAAACAAATTAACTGTCAAATTAGAGTTATTTTATGGAAATTAAAATTATAATTTTTATAGAAGTTTAAGTTGCTATATTTAAATAGAGCAATTTGATCCTTGAAAACAGTTTTAAGAATTGTTGAAAATGAGCACTTCCGTGCTCATTTCCAACAATTCTTAAAAATGTAATTTTTATGATACAAAAAAGGTGGGTCTGTTTGTCAAAATGGTCAAATATTTTTAATGGCAGATCATATACCGTGCGAGTTTTTTCAAAACGTACATAGACTGTTTCACAATGTGAATCGTGGTATAAATCGTGGTATAGAAATTGTTAGAAACTATGGAAACGAATGTTTTTATTTACAATTTATTATTATTGAGTTGTGATAATAAATTTTATAAGTTCAGAGATTAATTTAATATTTTTTCTATAAAAAATGTACACCGTGGAAGAAAAGGTTCTTATGTACAATTTGTGTTCTGGTGGAAATAGTTGTCGGCAAGTCTCTGCGTTATTTTGTGTGCAGTTTTGCAGGCAGACCAGATAGATACCAACAATGTCTATATCACGATTTTAAATTGTGAAACAGTCTATGTACGCCTTGAAAAAACTCGCACGTTATGAAGTTTTGAGATGTGATTTAAAATATTTTTTTTTAATTTGAATACAATCACAGAGTTTTAGAAAAATTTTCTAATCTATTTATGTAGTATCATAATATTTACCATAAAATCACTCAAATATTTGCTCTACTTACTATATTGTCTGTTCGAAAAACAGTAGAATATGGGAGATTTTGCTCATTGTAAAAAAGTATTTATAGGCATTTTTTAAAAATATTTTTTGGTAATATAGGTATGTCTACTGGAAGTGCAACATTACATACTTGTTTTCGGGGACGAAAAATAAATGTCGCGCATGCGCAGATCAATTAAGTTAAGTGTTTTCGTCCAACGAAAAATCCTTTTCGGGTCGAAAGTAAGCAAAAGTAGCGCCATCCTACACGATGATTGTAAGCTATATCTGACAGTTCGCCTAACTTACAATATCTGTTTACGTTGCTTTTATGTTTTTAATGTTCTTTTCAATGAATTTATTACAAAAAATACTGTGTGCAACTCGGGTGGAATTGACGATTGTGACCCTTGTGATACTCCTTCGCAATCGCCAAAGGTGCACAATGTTCTATTCATTAAATTAATCAACCGTCCTACTAGGACGAGAAACAGGCAAGTTTTAATTAATGACGTAAATATAATTTTTAAAACGTATTGTTAATAGTACCTTTGTCGGTAAGAACTCAAAATAATCGAGGATGAGTAGTATTTTGTGTGTGCCAGGAACCGTTTCCTTTTTCTAAATAGTTCTATTCTAATAGGGTGACCACATGCGGTTCAAACACAGGTTTTGTTTGAATCTCCATTTTAAACTCATTTCAACGACGCTTTATTCCAAACAGTCTCGTACTTTCTGGGAGGGGCGACGCTATTTAAATAGGTTTACAACACTCAGGAGACTTTCTTGCAGATAGTTACTTAGAGAAAAGTGCCAGTGGAGTTGTTAAATGTATCTATTGGGGCACACAACACGTGATCTGCACTGAACACATTCATTGGATCTGAATCAAATCAAGTTTAAGAGCCGTGCGGAGCTGCAATCATTGTTATTTAAATAACATAGAACGCGCTCAATTAAAATCTGAATTCGAAATGGCTTTGAGATGGGCCAGTTTTATGCTGTCTAAAATGTGTGTACATAATATTTTTAACGTTGTTTCTTCCTATCTCGTTTTCTTTACCTTGAAAGACGCTCTTTTTAAGGTTCCGTGCGAAAATAATAAAAAACGGAACCCTCGGTGAGTTTGTTATCCGTTAAAATTTGGCATGCATGATGTATTTTGAATATGTTTCAGGGGTCTTTTTATCACAAAAATTGCGTTTTTTGCGGTTTAGAAAGTAAAAAAATTATTTTTTTTGTAATTACCATGTTTTATATCATTGGAAAGGGCTCACTTTGAAGATACTAAAAATATTTTTATTTAATTTTTTGATGAGTTTTAGATCTACAATTTTGAAAAATCAGCGAATGTAAAAAAAATATATACCTACCTAAAACTAAGTTGTAACTGATAATTAATTCCATTTGAATACTGGTTGTTGGTATTTCAATCACTTAAGTAGTTCTAAACCTATTACTATAAAATAAAAATAAATATCACTGTAGATTTTTATAGATATTTAGTATTGTTTTGGCAATTCTTTGCTTTCAAAATACATAACTTTTTATTGACAAAAGTTTAATAATATATACGTTAATAAAAAGAGAGAAATCGATAAAGAGGATCTCTTTCTATTTTGCATAGAAATACTTGTGCAGTCTACTTATCCATATTATATAATAAGTGCACTTAACAGCCAGCTGTCCCAAGAGAAATGAATGGGTAATTTTCCAAACGGCAATAGACGCCGGCTCATTGCTTTGCTTTAGAATTGTCCTACCGCTCAGGGATGGAGCATTACTAAGAAATTAATCACTAACGTTTAGCATGATTTAAAATTAACGTTACCTACGGGTTGTGTTAATTGCAAAGTTTACCGACACTACAAAATACTGAGTTGTGTATTATTAAGTTTATTCAAGGTCTGTTATTTTTATAGCGTGCAAAATTTACAGGGACACCGATTACCACCTAAATAGTACATTGAAAAAATACCAAAAAGGTTTTCATTGATCATTTAAACGTAACTATTTATCGCCGGTCGATTTCTTATTTTTGAAACAAAATTAGTCTTTTATTTTATTTATTGTATATTTTAGACGCATCAACATCTTAAGTCATTACCGTCTTGATTACATTAAATAACAATTAACTTAAAACTAAATGACGTCACAAAACATTCATGAGCGGAGGTGGGATCCGAACCCACGACAGTCTGATCCAGAGACCGCGACGCTAACCACTGTATCACACTGTCCTCTCAAAAGTAGTCTATATTTGTACTGAGACCAGTTCATTGTAGTATTATTAAAAATTATAAATGCGGTCCTAATTCAACTAGACCTAGATTGTTTGACTCACACTTGATCGAGGCGGAGGTGGCGCGTAGAGAAGTCTAGTCTAGCGCTTCAGTGATTCCCCGTTCGGCGACGTTTTAGTTTTCTGTTCTTTCATAGTGCACATTGAAAACAGACGGCCTCGGCAGTTCGAATACGCCCAAATACACACACACACAAACCTCTTTTCCTCGTCTTTCTTATTCTTTTTGATCGTCATTTGGGTCACTTTTTATTCCAGTGGTGTACCGTAAGTGTGTGTTTACAAATACAATTATATTTCGTTTGTCTATCGTGACTTTTCTTTTATAGCAACTTTCTCTTTTCTTTTTGATCTTTAATTAGTTTCTTTTTATGGTACAGTGACGTACTTATGTTTAAAGGGCACCAACTGACGGGGTTATTTGGGAGTAGTACAAATTCATCACTTAAATTTATTGTTTATTTATTACATTTTATTATTTCCCGGATCTAAATACGTTTGTTGTACTTTGTGGAAAATATCTGCTTTGTAATTTTTGTCCTTTGATATTTTTTCGTCCGAGTAACGCTTTAGAAGATAAATGAGGTAGTAGAGGTAGTTTTTCGTTCAAAAGGGGATGTTTCATCCATGATATAGGTGGGAACTTTTTTGTATCTTATTTCTAACCCTTTTAAGAGTTCATTGTCAAAAAATTCAAAGGTGTATAAATTATTTTTTCCGTTTGACTTTTCATCTACCTACTTTGTCTGGACTAAATAAAATTAAATTCGATATTTTTAAAGATTAAAATCTGGGAAACGGGGCAGATCCAATTTGACATGTTCATATTTATGTCGTATAAGGTCTACAAAAGATCGTAAATTTCTGCTTATCCGCAGTATAGCCACAAATAACCTCTGCACTACAATAAGCAAAAATTGATATGAATTATTGATTGGTTGTAGAATCTCGACAACTGAAATATAAATATGAGTTAGATTTTTTGTGAATTTTTTAACATTTTCTTTTTTAAATTTTCATTTTTGATTAGAGAAATGAAGTATAAAAAATCAATTCGTAATTCTGAATTTCTATAATGTGTTAAAAACATTTCTATACACACAGTATAAACCAGCTGTGCGTGCCATCGATATTGTCATATTAAGGTTTTATTGCATTGTAGTCACTAAAATTTTATTGTGATAATATTCACAAGATAAGAAAACTGTCTCCATATTGCGAATGGGATATCGTCAAATGGAGGTAAATACTGTAAAAAAGCCCTTCAGACGTGCCGTAAAAATATACGTCTTATTAGTTTTTATATGAGTTACAGAATAATGCGGGTGCTCGGGATGATTGTCGTTAATTTTAAGCCAATCTTGAAATTTGCATACTTTTTCATCATCTGAAATTACAACGTTTTTTTTTCATCTTCAATTTTATTTGAACTTTTAGACCGGTTCATAATAATGTGTGAAATTTACACGAACATTTTTCCGTGCAGAACAAATAAGTTTATATTAATAACTAGCTGTGTCCGCGGCTCCGCTTACGTGCATTTCGAACTGCTGCTATTATTTTTGATATAATAATATGATAGTTTATAAAATTTCCTGTGAACAACAACCACCGTAAAGTACGTAACAACCAAATAACTCTAAAAACGTATGTTTGAATTTATAACCACAGACTCTTAGATAACAATTACAAAAACATATTATTCAAAAATTCAACAAAAATTAACGGTTTTGAAACAAATTATTAGTAAAATAATGATGCACAACAATTTCGACAGTTCGCATACCTACAGATTACTAGTTTTCTTGAAAAAACTATGTTATAAAATATAAACAAACTTCCAATGATACTTTATAGTAATATCAAATCCCGTCTGATGTCGTTAGTGCTACTCAATTAACTATTTTCGCTCACTGTTAATCCCCCATGAGGAATATCGTGACGATTCTAATCGGAAATAAAGACCCAGTCTATAAGGTATAGATCTGCAAAATTTTATTAAAATCTGTCCAGTGGTTTTTGCGTGATGCGCTAATATGTACACCAGTTATCATTTTATTATAAGTATGTGTAGATTCAGAATAGCTTATTGTAGTTAGAATGGCGTTATGTTTATTAAACAAACTTATTTACAGTGTTTTAAAGTCTATGTGTGCGGTAATATAGTAATAATAATACTAGTAAATAGTTTTTTATTGTGTGAAATAATTTTTACTAAAATGTTTATTTGACATCAATATTAAAAAAACTCGGGTCGCAGTGCCAAAACCCTGCCGACAATATAGTGTATTTGCTAATACTAGCATCGTGGCTTTATTATGTGAACTTAAGTTTGTTTTTGAACAAAATAAAAAATTTAACCCCTTAATACATCCCTTAAAATAATATTTTTTTTCTTAATTTCAATATTTTTATCAATGCAACCTCGGTACCAAATTAAATACACCCTTCAGTAAGTAAAGCACTATCCACAAATTCCACAAATAAGTGTTTTCATAAAATTTGTAAGTCCGGTCCTGTCGGGCTGATTTTATTAAAATTTTAGCAGCACAATTTGATCGTTACTAAAGGGTTAAATTTCAATTTTGAAACGATTCTAAGAATTTTTTCGGCATTTTTGGGCTCAAAAACATTTTTCAACCCCTAAAAACCACCCTTAAAATAGTCCGATTGGGCCCATTTTAAATAGGCTTCGTGCGGTGATGGATTTCAACGTACCTACCAAATTTCGTCAAAATCAATTAACTCTTTCGAAAGTTATTGCCCGTATATATATATATATCTAAATATATAAGTATATATACACATATATAAACAGGCATTTCCAAAAATGGTGCCAAATTGTTCAGGAGGCTATGAAACGTCGAGAAATTTTGGTCCGACCCCTAGGTCCCGCCATCCGACCGACGCCAATAGTGTATGTGCCATATGGCAAATACACTAACTAGTGAATAATTATTTTAAAGAATGGTGTAGGAAAATACTTTAGTTGCGCTCATGTTAATTTAGTTAGTATATTAATTTGCCCCAGTTTTTCTTTTCGTCTAGATTCTAGAAATAAAGCGAAGATAAATCTCCAGTATGACTCATTAGTGAAAAAGAAGTTGTGCTACTGTAAGATTTTTTGAATTTTCTTTATGAACGAAAACAAAGCAATGTCGTTAAAGGAATATCGTCTTCAATAAGTTATGATTCTTGCAGTTTTTGTATAATAAAATTTCGTTGAATTGGAATTGTTTTTGTTGCGTTTTGCATTTTAATCTTTTGTTTATACTGACGGAACAAATTCAGTCTTTATTGATTGATATTCGTTATCTATACGAAAATGATAAAATTGCTTGCTTTCAAAATCCCAACTTCTTAAATCATTTTTGACTGAACTTATAATAACAAAAAAACAGTAGTTCTGGGTGTTTTCAAGGGGTGTGTAAACATTTAAATTCGTTCCAGATCGCATCTATATAGCACTGAATACTAAAAAAGTAACCACAAAATACTAACTCTTAAAATTCATTTTTAATCATCTCCTGATAATGCTAACAGGTTAATGAAACGTGCGTCCAGAAAAACTGTTAGTGTTTTCAATGTTTTCAAGACGTTGTGTCTGCAAATAACCTCAAAAAACTTTATAGTCGACAGTGGAGCTTTGCGTCACTTCCGCGACAGACTTTCGTAACACTTCACCGAGTCACTCTAGTAGATTTTTTTACGCCAGTGAAGTTGTTTACCTATATAAAAAAAATTCGACTGATGACCAGTCCTATACTTCCCACCTAGTAAATATTTGCAAAAAATAAACACTCTTTTTTTTTATTCTTTGACTAGGCCCAAATAACCTTAGCTGTTGGTGGTCTTTAAAACACAATTTAATTTTTATTCTTTGAGAAAAGCATGGCCCTCTTTTTTGTTTGGTGATCTACTGATGGCTAGCTTAATATAGCAAAAATCATGGTTACCTTGATTTACGTACAATTTTTATTTTTTTTAGTAAAATATTTTTTTTCTCGAAAACTATACATTTTAGAGAAAAAAAATATTTACATTTTTTTCATATTATAACATCTAGAATTCATTTATATTTTTTTTTACCTATGTTAATACGTGACATTGAGAACGTTTTTTTGAATATCTCAGGATCCACTGAACCGATTTGACTCAAAATCTAATCAGATCTAAGTTAAAGGCTGATAAACACAATAGAACAATCGGCATGCCCGTATGTTGTTCCGTTCTTAAGATATCGAAGGCGAAAAATTGACCACATACACACATACACACACACATACACACACACACATACACACACACACACACATACAGACATCAGTCAGAAAATGATCTTAAACGATTGCTAGGGCCTCAAAACGTGAAAATTTGTTAAAATCTCGAAATATTTTTTTCGGACTAAATCCATTACTTTCCTACCATAGTAGAGGTGGGAAGTAAAAAAACCTCGATGTCAAAAATGCCTTAGTTATTAAATAAAAATAAAAAAAACTTAATTGGTAAACCTTTTATTTGATAGTTTTTTTATGTTTTAATCTACCGATCGACACCAGTCTGAAGTTTCTTGTAGTTCTCTAGAGTCCAATTATTTTTAGCTTTGATTTTTTCATTGCTTTAATGTTTCTTTGATCCTAAACTTATTGGTTGAGCCTTTGTTAGGCCTTTGAGTTGTACATTTGTATTAATTCTATTCATTTCTTTGTTACAGGTGAGTGAAGTTGATTATTCATTTCTAAGAATTACAACAATTGGTAAGTCAAAGTAGCCAGTGTTTTTAGGTCAGTATTAGATAGACAGGTTATAGACGCTCGACAACAGAAGGTCATAAGCGTCTGATAGATCAGTATTACCAACGCTAATGAAATAGAGTGAAACTGCGGGTTTGAAGTCCAGAATTAAACAAAATTGTTCGAATATATAAGTTGCTTTTTGTATGCAGATATAAAGGAGATCATTTATTTGCATATTTTGATCTAGGCTCATGGTAATGCGTCAAACCAAGTAGCAAGCGAGGTTGTCGCGCACGCAGAGCGTCACGCCGAGCGTCTCTTTACACGAACCAACTTAAGATCTGTTTACCATCCTCATAACTTTGGTTGAGGTTCCCGTTAAGCTGACGTGAAAATTGTGTATGTTGTTAAACGTCTTCAGTATATAGTAGTGTTGACCCAATGAATGTTAATAATTGAAGGAAGATTTGGTTGAGGGTCAAAATAATGAAGCTTTACCAAAATATCACTTGTGGCCAACGTTTCGAAATATTTAATTTCATTCAGGGCCTATGAACATGTGTATTCAAAATTAGATAGTACCTATCTATTAGTTTCATACTGATTGAAGTGTTCTAAATTTGAATACACATGTTCATAGGCCCTGAAGATGAAATTAAATATTTCGAAACGTTGGCCACAAGCGATATTTTGGTAAAGCTTCATTATTTTGACCCTCAACCAAACCTTCCTTCAATTATGTTGTTAAAGTCCGTTTCATTAGGACCCTGTAACAATTTCAAGCTTTTATCCAAATTTCTAAATCTGGTGATGGAATCCGTTATGTTTTTAATTAATATTTATAAGCAAGAACAAATTGAAAACGTGAATTGTTAAAATTTTTTTAATTCTGATTCGCGAGGGCATTTTTTGTTATTTGATTTTGTGTTTTTCTCTATGCAAATTAAAAAGAGAATACTCTAAGGAATAACCACAATGAGAGGCAAACTTGCAGATTCAAATGGTACTTGATCAAATTTTGTTCAAACAAATGGGAATTGTCAATACACAAAAAAATAAATAAAAATCAAGTAGCGATATTTGAAATGAAATACAGTGCAACTTCAAAACAGGCTAGCAGGAGTTATTGTTGAACATTTGTTTGTTTAATGTCCCGCTGTATGTTAGAAGTGTTAGTTTGAAATGGTCAACGAAGTCCATAAAGAACTGTTCTACTTCTACAGTCCTGTAGTCAGTCGGTACACTCTGTGATTGTAGTGAAATAATTTAAGTCAGCCCACTAGATCGGAACGAAACGGTAGAAACTAGGCCTTCCAATCCCGAAATCTCGGGATGCCGATTGATTCTACATTCTACAAGCGTTTAACCCCCGGTACATAACTAACAGTCCTGGCTTATGACATGCACAATATCGTAAGTGTTGCAAATTTGATATCTATCTTGGATTAATTCAGTAGATTTTCACCCCGCCAAAAACAACGTCGCACATACGCTCCCCCCGTCTACGTTTTTTGGGGAGCTCCCTCCTGAACCACCCCCCTTTCACTTCGCAAAAAAACGTCACATTACACCAACACTCCCCGCGTACGTTTTTTTGGGGAACTCCCCTTGAAACTTTTTTGACCTCACATAAATGCTATCGCACCAACACCCCCCGCGAAAAATTAGAAATTATAACAACTTCCAATGGGAAGTTAAAAATATCAAGTGGAATATTGAATAGTTGTACAAAAAGGAAAAATATATTACTGGCACCAACTGGATTCGGACCATAGACCTTGTCCATGCGAGGTACGCGCGATACCAGGTCGGTTACCGAGTTGTTTATTTCAGAGCCGTTTTTATGCTATACATATACCATACGCATTGACGAACGTCTGTCCTATTACGTATGTCATAAGCCAAGATTGTTAGTTATGTACCGGAGGCTAGACGCTTTTATTGATTCTAAGCGTGTATTCGGGACCGGAGACACATCAGGATCGGGATTCATAAATACATACAGTAATATTTGTTCTTATTTCCAAAAAATGACTTGGTGTGTTCCTATTTTTATAATAAAATAATATTTTGTTTAATACATGATGCTCAGAAAAAAACGGTCAATTTCATTACAATCATACCACTTTCATTGCCGATCCCAAATTAATCTCGAGTCCAAGATCGGGTCTGTTATCTCTGACCCCAAAATATCGGGACTAAAATATTGATGTCCGGATTGAATTATAGAATAAGAAAGTAGATGGGCCATAAAGTAAACACTGCGACCGCTAAGATCTATTGTGCTCCTTTAATATTCCATCTGTTCTTGAGGATTCCCAGACTATTTACATAGTCTAGTATCTTGCTTAAACTGATGTCTTTAAAATCCTTTAGTAACATTGAAGTTGATCCAGAGTGCTTGTACCTGGTCTATCCTTCACTTTTTTGCACTTGCTGCAGAATGCGTTGTTAGAAATGCCCAACCTGTGCAGGTGTTAGGATGACAGTGTCTTGTTAATTAGTCGGATTGAAGCACGAGTTGAAATTTTTCAAGTATAGGCGTTTCACTTTTCGTTACGATCTAATTTTTTAACATGCGAATTTCCGTTACATCAAAATAAGTTTCATATCAAACGCTCATCCGAACTCTGATTTGTAGATCAAATTGCAAAGTGGGATAGACTGTAGATGTAAAGGGTGATGTATAGATAGACCAAGGAGTATGTTCAAACAAGGAGTGTTGAAGTGTCGGTGTTTCTTTAAACACAATGATGTATAGCGCACTTACTCCACGTCTTGTACAAACGGTCTGCGCTACCACAGAACATACACCTACCCTACCTTTGCCAGACCTACCCTACTACCCTATAGCGCGAGAAGTGTACCCACAAACATACGTACGTACATATGTCATTGGAACAAACATACATAGTTCTACCTACTTTTGAAACGACTAGTTTCTCTTTAATTATATCAAATTAAAACAGATTACGACTAATTACATGGTGAATAATAATATTGTTGGGGTGGCATTTTAGAAATATTAGAAATAACGGAAATAGTCGGAAACAAAACAGCGCATGTATATCTATTTTAAGGTCTCAAACACAGTAGGCCAGGTGGCCGTGTGGAAAAGTACGAGTTTACCGACAGGTACAAATGCTAAGCTCAGGTTCGAATCCCGAAGGATTTTAATATATAATGAAAATACATATGCTATACTTATAGGTATTGAATAACTAGGTATTTGAAATATAAAAAAATAAAATTGCATTTTTTGTATTAGGGATATTTTATGAATATTTGATTTTACAAGATAAATAAAAGTGAATGTATTCATTTCCATGACAATGAATACAATTATTTGTATGTAACGGTATTAACGTCATCTGTCTGTACCCGCGATACAGACACCCATTTTTTACATGTTAACTTTGATCCTTAATAAACTTGGTTATCTGCATGACTTATAGTTAATTGATAAACTTTGTGCGTATTTTTGAGAATACAGTTCGTTCAATAAGTCTTACGCTTACAGTTAATATCTTAAAACAAAAAATTTCCGTACCGCAGATAATGCAGGACGGCACGGAAAAGTCGGAATTAATTATTAGAAAACAACATTAAACGAAACCTCGCACACTACATCGGATCGGTTCGGGCTTGAGAATGGTCGAGCGTGTAGCAATGCTGTTGTTTAATTGGCGTTGCTATGGTTCCTCTATTACAAGTCCCCAGTTCCCGGGTTCTAGCCCGAGAGCTGGTAAAGTCAATTGGATTTTCAATTTATTATTTAAAAAAAAAATAATGAATTGAAAATATGAATCTAGGCCCAAATAATTTTAGCTTTTGGTGGTCTTTAAAACACAATTTAATTTCGGATCGGTTCGGTTCTAAAGTCCAAACTGATTCGATGAAGTGTGTTCATTCTTGTGTTTTGTGTCGTGTCAGAGATTCGATTCAGTATGCATTAAGTTGAGTTTCGGATTTCTGTAATCGAAACTTGAGACTATTTGAGAGAGAAAAAAATATAAGTAAAAATAAACTTTTTAAAGACAAGCTTTTGTTGAACTAAACTAAAAAAGGAAAAAATAATTTTTATAATTTAGGTTCATAATTATTAAAAATAATTTTTTTAGTCCAATTCAATAAAGCTTGTCTTTAAAAAGTTTTTTTTTACTATTATGTATTTTATTTTGTTCTTTTTAGTGTTCAAAAATTTTCGGGCGCCATTTTGGGTTTATAATGACGTTACACTGCTTTAAATGTATTCTACTCGTCATACCTTTTCATTTCATACTTATATCAAGGGGGTTGTAAAGAAATAGGTAATCCGCCATTTTGTGTCGGCTGTCGTATTGAATTTAAAAGGACGTCACACAGCTTATTTTATTCTACTTGTCATACCCTTTTATTTAATACCCATGTCGAAGAGGTTCGAAAGAATAAGGTAATCCGCCATTTTGTGGTGGCCGCCATATATGGTATGGCTTCAGAATCAAAGGTGTGTGCAAAATTTCAGCATGATTGAATATCGGGAGGTGGCCGAAAATTCGATTGCCAGATTTGTCCCGGACAGACAGACAGGAAACCAAGTTAAATAAAAGCTTGTAAAAAAAAACTCTCTTATGAAAATCACAAGTTTATTTAGAACGTGCTCGCAGTACAGTAATAATTCATAGTTCGAAAAAATAAAAAAAATTTTTTTGTTCATTGTTTGTGTACGTGCATGAACGAAAAGTAAGTTGTTACATTATATGCTTAGTAAAAGTTATTTTAAATCAGTTTCTGAGCGTACTTCATCAATAGTTTTGTCTTCTAGGCGAGATCTGATTTTAGTACAGAAAGTTTATGCTGATTAAAATGCTATTTTTGACTCTATGCTTGCCGTTGCCACAGTTACTCACAGAACCACAAAATATAGTCGCATAATTGACAGATTTCTGGGAAGTCCCTATTAGGTACCGACCGACACTGACGCGACACGCGAGCGCCGACGTGAGCACAGAAAATCAATCCCAAGTATTCTGGGATAAAATGTCGATGATCAAAATTCAAAGTTCTGTACAAATCCCGGGATTTCCGGGTCTCAGGGTTGCGATTCCTAGGTAGAGATCAAGAAATCGACTTCTAAAACGCAGTGAAGTGAATAAATTTGTTAGTTATAAAGAAAAATGAAAATAAACAGCAATAAAGAACGCCTTGTAATGTAAATGAGAAGGTTCACTCAATGGAAGTACGGTTTTAAAATGCCAGCTTGCAAAACTAAAATAGTAGGAAAACAATTCTTATTTGAACACGAAGATGAGTTATTTGCTAGAAAATGCGATGTTCCTTTAAGCGCATGTCTTTTGTTGTATTAGTTGTACTTCCCACGCACGTATAGGGTGTCGCCAAATATTATGTCCAAAATTCAAAAGGTCTCAAAATTATAAATAAGTGTTATAAACGTTTGTACTTTGAAGTTAAAACGCAGGTTCGCAGGTTAGCAATAATATTTTTTCGTGGTCGTAATCGTATAAATTGTGTTCATCATTTGTGCTAAATTGTTTAGGATGCTGTGAACCGTCGAGATTTTATGCTACCACCCCTAGGTTCCGCCATATTAGATTTACTTAAATTATATTATACAATGCGTAGGTATGTTTAGTGTGGAAAAATCCATATAAGAAAATCATCTGCGGTCAAAATCCTCACACAGGTTAACCGTAATTTTTTAACGCGCATCTTTTTGATAGTCATATTTTTTACCCCCATCCCTTTCCGGAATGACGTCATCGCCTTTTTTTTAATGGCACTCCACAATTTTTTTTGCAGATTTGAATAGATTATCAAATTCTGATGTGAGCAATATGAACTGACAGTTTCCGAGATATTACCTAATTAGTAAAACTAAAAAAAAATATTTTGGGATAGCTGCGGAATTATGAGCCATTTAAAAAAAAGCAAAAGGCGTGAGGGTAAAATGAAAGACGACTCTCGAAAAAATGCGCGTTAAAAATTAAATAAAATTAATGAAGTTGACCTGTCCATGGATTTTTGACCGCAGATGATCTGGGATTTTTAACTTCCAGCTATTGAAAATTGACATTTTTTAAAACTTCGGGAAGATTGGTTTCAGTTCGATTTTCGAAAATCGAGTTTTCAACAAATCTCCTAAGAAGTTATTCTGGCCATTTTGTTATGAACGGCCATGTGTGTGTGAGTGTGTGTGTATGTATGTTTGTATGTGTGTATGTAAACATAAGATATCTTTGTAACGAAACGATCGATTTGGACGATCAATACGGCGATCGAAAAGGTTTATCAAAACTTAGATTTGATAAAGTTTGAGCCCAATCGCACGAGTGGTTTGGGAGTTATACATTAAAAACGTAAAAAAATTATTTTTTTTATTTTTATATTTTGAATAACTTCAAAACTGCTTGTGAGATTTGGATTCAAAATTTAATCAGATCTAAGTCGTGAATAGCTCTTTCATTTGCCGCAAGATTCAGCAAAATCGGTCAATTGGTTCACGAAATATCCCACGACAAACATTTTTTTAAAATTAAATTTTGTTTTATAATTTATAAAGGAAATATTATAAAGGAAATATATAATTTATAAAGGAAATATTTATAAAGAAAATATATTTATAAAGGAAATACTTATAAAGGAAATATTATAAAGGAAATATGTAAATAATAACGTTTTCGAGCTCTTTTAGCTCGAAAACAGCGGGAAGTTTTCGGGCTAGCCCGCAGTATCAACCGGTTTCCACATTTTTTTATATGGATTGTTCCACACTAAACGTACGCACTGTATAATATAAATACAATGTACGTTTGAAAAATGACATTCTGTATACATGCCTCTGTTTAGTTGCTTGTAATATTATAAGAACTTGTAATACCAACTGACTTAAAAATAATAACTCTTGTGTAATTCCATGTTAGGTTTTTAGTTCGTATGTAGCATGCTCCAGAATATGGAATAATATTCCTACTGCGAGGAACTAAACGTTGTGAACTAAAGGTGAAGCTTCAGCGAAGCTGTACATTTCTGAATTACTAGCCTTTACCCGAAGCTTCGCTCGCATAATGTCGGTTTTTACAAAAATATAACCTTATCATAGTGCAAATTTTACAACAACAATAAAAAATGACGAATTCTCGGAACTTAAAACTATATAATTGTTTTTAAGGCCATGGTTATTTGGGGCTATAGTTTAAAAATTGGTAAAAAATTAAAATGAGAAATTTTCTTAAATCATTAAAACACACTGAAAACGCAATATAATTTAGCTTTTTTGCGATTAATTTAAAAAAAAATTCCGAAAATAAGGACTACCAGGCTTTTTTCTATCATCAGATAGCGCTAGTGGGAAGTGAGGTATAAAGTTACTAGATTTAGTAACTTTAGTAAGATATACTTCACTTATGACATTTAAATGTCTGTACTGTTTATAATATTTTCCACTACCTGATGGCGCCACAAGCAAGTAAATTATCAGTCATTCAATCATTTAACGGCTAGATCGCAATTTCGTATTTTTTTTAATTTTCTAAATTCCTTAATAATGGACAAATGAAGAATGAGTAAACACAAACCGTTAATCTCTAAACCTTAGGCATACTTTGCTTGCTACTAGCGCCATCTAACGAATAAAAAATGTAAGCATTTGCCGCATACCTCACTTCTCACTAGCGCTATCTGATGAAAAAAAAAATACCTTAAATATGTTACATAAATTGAATATGATCAAACTGCTAAGCATGTTACGTTATTGTATTATTTTATGATGCCTTCTTTTTTCATTTCATGAAACTAATTGGCAATTAAAGCACTCTCTGCGTTTGAAACTTGTGATTATCTTGACTTCAATTATTATATAAACATGCTTTCACAACAAAATAACGACGAATATTATAACAGTGGTGTTTATATTGAATTGAATATATTATATTACAGCTAATAAATCAAACGCACTGATCTTGAAGTCGCTGCTTTATTAATAGAGAATACCAGAAAAATATATTTCTTGAACGTCGTTGTTGTACAAACTGTCTTGTCTTACGAACATTATATTATGAGTATAGAAGAATTCAAATGCACATATGCAATATGTTTTTGAAATTGTAAATAATATACCGGGTGTTTTCAAAGGTAAGTGGTTTCACTGTGTAAATACGTTTATTATTTGGTACCTCTATGCATTGTCAAATGAATAGGGTAGATGACTAAAATTTTTTTGTGTTATATTAATAGAGCAGTAAATTATGAATAAAACGACACCTAAATCACTTCATTCTGATTTCAAATAAGCTCAAAAATAATTTTAGAAATATTTATGTTAGCCCCGCCCGCTAAAAATCGTTTTTGCTCTACTCAAATGTGGCATCATAATTTCATGAAAGTTCGAGCTACAAATATTATTCAAAGACCCAGAAACAGAGTGTTGAAAACTTCCGTTTTGTACCTATGTAAACATAATGTAAACAATCTAAGCTGCGTTGCTATGGATACATGTATTTTTTACTCAAAATTGACGTCACGCGGTGTTTTAAGTCACGTGGCAAATAGATTAAAAATCATGCTTTTATTTATTAATTTAAATATGTTTACGAAACTTAATTAATAAAAATAAAAATGCTAATAAATATTTTAGAGCATAAACTTTCATTATAACAAAGTTTTATATTGATCACTGTCCACTGGCATGCACCCTATTGTACTTGTGAAGCCGGGGTCCCACGGCGTGTGGCTAGGCGAGCCCGGTTTGACGTTGTCATACCTCTCACCGTGGGAACGTAAAGAGTCGTTATTGCTCGGGGTAACTTGGCGTAGCTCGACCTTTCCCGTGAAATGTCGGTAAATGCTCTCAAGGCCGGGTCACACGGCTTATGATAGCTCGTCGAGCCATCACAAGCCACCACGAGCCACGCGTCATAGGACATGGAAGGGTTTTATGATTGCACTGAACACGAGCCATTTAGAACCACGAGTCATCACAGGCCACACGCCGTGTGACCCGGCCTTCAGATATCAAAGGCTTGTGGATCGACGGATTAAAGGCTTGTGGATCGACGGATTAAAGGCTTGTGGATCGACGGATTAAAGGCTTGTGGATCAACGGATTAAAGGCTTGTGGATCGACGGATGACAAGCCTCTGTACGGCTCATGCAGAATCGTGATACAAAAGTAGCATGTGTGCGCTGGCCCTTAAGCGGCTTTTTAACGCAACTCGACTGTATAAGACATACGCTTTTAAAAAATTCAACTTTTTTGTTCTATGATGTACATTGCGCAATGTACATTACAAGAAATAAGACAAGAGAAGAGACATAGATAAAGAGACATTTGTGTATGTATCGAGGTAGTATCATTTTTCTTTATGCATTACGTCTTGAACAAACAAGAAGTGAAAAGAATGAAGCTATTTATGAAATTTATATACAATGTGAAATATTCTATGAGCGAGGTTAGACAAGTTCATAGTGCAATTCGACTACATTCTTTCACTCATCCCTATTTTAACCCGAATCGCTCCCACATCAGCATTATTAACGGATAATGTTATTTATATACATTTATAAAATCCACTGAAACGTTAAGTTATTATTATTATTATTATTATTGTAACAACATGGTGTGTTGTTTAAAAAGTTTGACAAAAAAATCACAGTTGAAGTTGATCAAAGCTCGGTATAGTTTTGTATTTCGAGCTTTGACTAAAACTCGTGGTTGTTCCATACATTGGATCCGCATATAATTTTCGGAAACGTCAAATTAAGAAGGAGATATTGAATCCGCATATAATATTCATAAACGTCAAAATGACAGACTTTATTTTATTTAGTGTAGATTATAGACGCGTCGACAACTCAGGTCATTAGCGTCTTAAACACAACAAATAATCCATTTGTGTATTAGAATCCGCCAGCCGGCATACACAAACCGACTGGTAGAAGCTCGGGTCCCTGGGAGCGCTAATTCCCACAAAATATTGGAATGCAAACTGCATTCCAATGTTTCCCTTGAGGGAAAAAAATGACAGACTTAACCCCACATAAATCTAACAGATCTAATATTTTTGCAACTTTTTTGCACGCCCAAATTGTAGGTACCTCAAATTAAATTGTCAATATAGAGTTGTTGTGAAAAATAATATGCAATTACTCGGTATGAAACTTGGCGTTTGCAACACTGGTTGCAAACAGCTGTGTGAACTTGTACCCTGACTTTGAGATAAAAACTTTTTTTGGGTCCAATCTGTAGCTTTTCGTTTGTTGTTGTTTGTAGTGAAAAGATTTTTGTTTGTAGTTCACGGTTTTCAAAAAAAAAAAAATTAAAAGTTACCCCCCCCCACTTTTGAATTTTGAAAATCCGACTTCACAGTCATGTTCGGAATCGTGTGTAGTTGTTTGTAGTGATTTTACTTTCGTTTGTAGTTCAAAATTAAGCGAGCTACAAACAAAAATCCGAATTCGATTACGCACAAAAACCAGTGTCATAAATACCATCTCAAGGATTCTGGGTTCAGGTAGGCGCGTCATAGACACAATTTCGAAGATTTTAGTTTTAGGTAGATCGATGACTTTTAGGTAGAATCTGGTAGATATATGTTTTTTTCAGATTTTTGCATAAACAAGTTTGGTTTCTTGGCTGTAACTTGCTTAATTTTGAATTACAAACGAAAGTAAAATCACTACAAACAACTACAAACGATTCCGAACTTGACTGTGAAGTCGGATATTCGTAATTCAAAAGTGGGGGGGGGGCAATTTTTGATTTTTTTTTTTCAAAAACCGTTGAACTATAAACAAAATTTTTTTCACTACAATCAACTACAAACGAAAAGCTACAGATTGGACAACAAAAAATTTTTATCTCAAAGTCGGGGTACAAGTTCACACAGCTGTTGCAAACGCCAAGTTTCGTACCTTCTAATGCAATATTCACGCATTATTGTATGTCAAACAGAATATGTTGAACTTTAGCTGTAGCTCTAACGTCCACTTTTATAATGTAAGATACAAAGATAATCTTAGATTACCACCTCATAGATTACAAAAAACACACAGCAGTTTTGTCTGTATGTCCATTATTTTATTTAATAAACTGCCCACAGCTGTTCAAAACCTTCCTCTAAGTCAGTTCAGAAATCTTGTGAGAAGACGGTTGACTGAGGCTGGTCTTTATAAAGTGGAAGATTTTTCGTTTATGTAATGTCTTAAACTTGTTTTTATTTGACGATGTTATGCCACGTAGCTGTGGTGCTCAAACAAATAAATATCTATATATATATATCTATATATATATATATATATATATAAATATAGACACTTCATAAAATCCGTCGCTGCCTCTGAGACTATAATGTCTTCAACTTTTGCACTTTGACTCCTAATTTATTTTATATTATTTTAGCATTTTATGAACAGATTATATATGATATGTGGATATACATTGATAGAACGTACAGAATGAAATTTGCTTGTAGTGAGTAAAATTAATGTTTCTATATACCTAAGGTTAACTATTCTTGGACATCCCTGTGTACAATGAGTGCTGTATAATAGTAGACTAGATATAAAGATATGAATATGATACGAGCTTATGAAGGAAACTGGAAAATTGAAATTCCTGCACGGACCAACGGTTCCGCATTTTCAAGCCGTACACAAAAGTTATTTGAGCTTTATCCCTGTCATTTGCAAATATTGTTGTATTTATTAAAAAATAAAAACAATTAAACAAACTGCAAATACGTCATCAGAAGGCACTGTACTATGACTGAACGTTCTTTTTTATTTTATTAATCGGAATATGGATTCTTGTTTCATGTTGATTGTAGATTTCAGATTATAGACGCTCGACAACTGAGACAGTGTCACGACAGTAGGCATTAAAAGTGTAGTTTCGAGAATTTTTGTTGTTCTGCTATTTCATATTCTTTGAACCCCCCTGGCATATTTTGATTATCTAACACGCCCAGTCAAGTAGAATAATAATTTATGCTCGATTGCAGAAATCGTTGTCAAAAAATTTGATTAGATTGTGACCACACATATTTCTCCATAAGAAAAATATTGTCGAATTTTAAATCGATTTTGCTCGAAAAATAATTGATCGATTGAAACGATATTTTTTGAAAACTGTGTATACATATATCTAACATAGTTTTTACAATTTCTACTTCGAAACAACATTTTTTTACGCATATTGATAAAAATTTAGCTAGAAAAGCGTTTTTTTTTCTATGTAGATCAATCATTTATTTTTGTGTGATTGTGTGAATACAGTTTCACAATGACATTAGACTGCTGCTGGATGTATAAAAACTGAAATTATATTATCACAATCTAAGGTCATTATCAAATCAAATTTTTTGACAACGCTTTGTGCAACCGAGCAATAGTCACTATAAAAATCAAGATTCTATTTTAAAAATATGTATATAGGGAAGTAAATTAATTTTGCAATGTTGAATTATTTTTTTTTTTAATAATCAGTATAAAGTAAATACTTGTGTCAAGCAGTTTAGTTATTAAATAAACAACAGAACAAACACATGAAAATTTAAAACGAGATGTTTCACTATGTGTGGTGTTTATTTTATTTGAATTGGTTTTTTTTCACTATCGACTAATTTTTATAATTCATCAGTTGTTGTTGTCGTCGGAAATTGAATGAGTTTTTGTTATTTACTAATAATAAAAACTAGAATTATTCATGTGCATAAATCTGTTTTTAATATGGTGATATTTTTTTATTTTTATCTCCAATCGTTTGTGTATGAAATGCAGATTATTTTTATTTTTAAGTGTCGCGGTTTTTTAAAATGTCAAATTTAATGTAATCAACAATTTGAATTTATTCGAAAACAATATCAAACTATAGTTCAGTTTTGAAATTGTAATTAGCGACTAATACTTAGTTATTAACAAGCTCAACGGAGCGGAAAAGCAATAAAACAATGTAAAACATACCCGTTTTTAGATTTTTCCCATGGATAAAAACTGTGTCGCTTACATTGCATTGTGAAGCAAAGTAGTCACTGACTACAATTTCTGAACTGAACTTCATAAATCATTTGATTAATGCTGGGCTGCAGAAAGCATTGTCAGAAAATCTGATTTGACAATGATCTTAGATAAGAAAAACATTGTAAAACTGTAAATCAATCCTGATCGAAAAATAATTGATCGATTGAAACTATATTCTTTTAAAACTTTGTACACATATATGTATTTAACATAGTTTTTACAATTTCTACTTCGAAACAGCATTTTTTTAGATAATAATAGTTTTTTTATACGGCTGTATGTAATTGAAAGATTTTTTTCGTTGGAGAGCAGCCAATTATATGATTGTTTCGAAACATATAGGAAAAAATCATTTTACCAACCAGTGGTCACAGTCAGCATTTTTTTTTACGCATATTGTTCAAAATTTAGCTGTAAAAGCGATCCTTTTCTATGTAGATCATTATGTGAGTACAATCTAATGTTCTACATGATAGGGAGTTTCACAACGACATTAGACTGCTCCTGCATGAATAAAATCTGTAATTATATTATCGCAATCTAAATTCTAATGACATAGTTAAATCAAATTTTTTGACAATGCTTTCTGCAACCCAGCATAAGAACATCAATTAGTGAATTGGTAAACTATAACATTTTAACACTACATGCTGCGCGTCATCTGCCGTTTGCGGTTGAAGTCAGAAATAATGTTTGAACCTTCCAACGTGTGTATCTTTACATAGTATAAAATGAAGTCGCTTTCTGCGTCTGTCTGTCTGTTTAACCGCTAACTCCTCCTAAACCACGCAATGGATTTTGATACGGTTTTCACCATCAGTTAGATAATTTTTCACGGAAGGTTTATATAAGTATATAGGGAACGAAAGAAGCGAGTGAGTAATGTAATTCTAAACCACGCAACGGATTTTGATGCGGTTTTCACCATCAGTTAGATAATCTTTCACGGAAGGTTTATATACCTATAGCGAAGCGAGTGAGTAATTGCACCCGGGCTTTCTTAGCACCCGGGCGAAGCCGGACGGGCCCGCTAGTAAAATATAAATCCCACAGATTCTGTCTTATAAAGATTAATAATACTAAAATAAAATAGAGATATAATATTTACTTATTGAGCTGATAGATTATTATTATGAAGGTAGATACAGCTTCTACAATATTTCATTAGATTTTTCATACATAGGTTGTGTCGTATATGTTTTTAATAAAGCGGAAAATGTCAACAGAATACAAATAAACCCAGTCGTGCGTATAGTCCAGTGGTATCAAAACTGTTACTGTACACGTTAATATGACTTTTGTGTACATGTGTTCTGTAACTCTTTAGTCTTTATTTAACTTCCTATTGGAAGTTGTTGTAATGGGTCCGATTTTTTAAATGAAAAATTTTGACGTATTTCCACGTTTCAAGGTCCTTAGAGTTCGAATTCATTGTTTTTTAGAGAGATGACTGTGTGTGCGTGTGTACATACGTTCGTGAACAAAGAATGATACTGACTCCGGACCAATTTCGTTCGACGCATAGTTACACAATGAACACCTGATAAGGTTTGCAAAAAATTTGAATTGGCGGTGGAAAAAAAATTTTTTTCTTCAATTTTGTGCATTTTTGCGTTAAAAAATATGTTTAATAGTTTGTAAATCACAGTTGGGATGTGATTTGTCATAATTTTTTGCACCAAAATATTCAATTAAAATTTGCCAAAATTCTGCTTAATTCTCTCGTGGGAGAGGGAAATTCTAGTACCTAATGATGTGGTATCATTTAGTTGTATTTGTTTTTCTTTAATACGTATGGCTAGATGTTATTTTTCTGTGCCTCTTCTTTTACATTTTAAATTTATTTATTTATTTACACTTAAGAACTTTATTTTATAAGATTTGTTTCTCGCAACACAGTGTCTCCGTCAGACAAAGATTTTTATTCGAAACACCTTTTTTTTCTTTAAATAAAAAAAAATTAAACCTCTACTTTGACTCTGTAAATTATTTATTATTGCTGGTGAGTTAATGAAGCAAAGACACATAGTTCGAGTACTGCTGGTTTGAGCAATACTGACAAAGGTCCGTCGAGAATGACGATGATGGGCAGAAGTATAGACAGATATAAATATTGAGTGAGACAGAATGATACCAGTAAGAAAGCTCTTTTTTCAACAAATATATTTCCTTTATACTATTTCTCGAGACGACGTTTCCCTTTGCAAGACGCGTGTATATTGTATACAGTGTGTTTGAGCTATAACTCACCGTTCCACGTGCCATGCATGTTTATTAGTAGACCCGCTAAGATCGAGAAAATTGATGAAATAGGCGACTAGCGGATGAAGCTCTTAGATTTTTTACGGCGGAAATTTTAGATTACCGCTTTCTAAAAAACGCCGCTTCCTAAGTATGTTTATTAAATTTTTGAACGGATAAGGTATAGCTAGATAATAAAATTAATCAATCCTTTAAAATTTAAATAAAAAAGTCATGCAAAGAGGTTCGGTAGAATCAAAAAAGTACGATGAGTTTTGTTTATTAATTTCGGGTAAATGGCCGCCACGGTTTCGTTTTTGCACCCGGCCACCCGGGCTGTCCAATTTTCTATGACAGTATTATCTTAAGCAGACGGATTTCACGAATGGCACGCATGATGTTGTTTTTTATGTCGTCAATTGTTTACGGTTTATTGGCATAAATCCGAGATTTAACATAGCTCCATAAAAAGTAATCTAATGGCGTTACATCACATGATCTTGCACCGTAAATGTTGGTAATTTTTAACAATTTCAACGCGCTGTGGAATCTATGGCTAATTGTCAAAACTATAAGTATAAACAAGTGAAAGATATGTAAGCCATATCTTCATAACCATGGCCGCTGTGATGTGTCAAAAATAGAACATCCTTATTGAAAAATCCTATACAGTGTGTCCACAGACTCATCCTCAACATGGGGATCTCCGTTGTTATGGGAGATGATAACAAAAGTAAATTTAATAAATCACTTAGTAAACTGACGAATTAGCAACAAACTACACTTTGACAGCTAAAACAAAACAGCCGTTTACTAAGCCAACGCGAATTTCAACTGTTTGCTAAGCCTTCTGTTGTTTTATCAATTAATTTAGCATAGCCTATTATTAAAAATCAGTGTTTTACGTATAACTCTGTTATTTTTGAAAATAAATTCATCAACCCTCATATCAAATTAAAGAGAAAAAAAATCTCTTTCGAGTGGTGTCATGGCCATCTTTGACGTGTATTTAAAAAAATAAAGTTAATACAAGTATCTCTAAAACTATAAAAGTAAATAAAAATATGAAAATAGATTTGAAATCTTCATAAAAAAGGGCCTTAAGAAAGTGAAAATATTTTTTTTCTAACTTACTTAATAAGCGAGTTATAAACAAAAAACGAAAATAGGTAAATCTCGTTTTTCAACTGTCGGCCGTGAACCAAGCAAAATATGGAAAGTTTGACTAGGCAGGGTAGTAGTACTAGAGATTCTGCATATTTTGTCTCATTTAACCAAATCTCTATCTCCCATAACAACGGAGATCCCCATGTTGAGGATGAGTCTGTGGACACACTGTATATAGTAAACCCGGCGTTAATAATTGCCGTTGTCGCGAAAAGGGAACTTTGATTCGTATACGACATGAATAAAAATAGTTGTATTTACTTACATAATTTATTTTTGATATAAGTATATTGCCTTCACGGTGCCTGACACCCTGTATTTAGGCACCATATCGGACGCATTGTGCTAGGTGATACAAAGAAGGGAGGTATTGATGATGCAGAAAAGAAACCAATCGGAAAATAACATTCATTTCTGTATACCTTCTCACCTATTGTGATGCTATAACATTCGGCCTTCCCCATTCCTCCTGTTATTATCTGCCCTACCCCAGACTGTGGACAAGTTCCACATTTATATAAAAAAAATATATTTTTATGGAGAAACTTTCCAACTTAGTCTTTGTTGCAGATCTTCGGTAAGTTTTAGTGAAGTTTCTTTGGATTTACATTGAACTAAAAGTCAACGAATTATTTTGACCTTGGGAAAATAACGCTAGAAGTGACACTTATATGAGTCGAAGATAATTTAATTATGCGGAAGTGATTAAAAGAGTAGGGTCGTCGCGAGCCGTGGGGCAGTAAATGTATGGGTCTCACTCCAAGTACTAATGTGTGAATTTAAATAGCCCTCATATAAATAGCAGTGTAGCGAACTTAACCGAAATTTATTCTGTAAATTATTTTTGTAAAGCATTTTAATGGTTTAATAAAAATAGCACTGCGCAGTGCGCACAATCTTGACACGTTCAACGGGCGGTTTTAAATATTCTTACCATGGAGGATAGAGAGAAAGGAGACTAATCTCCATACATTCGCCGTTGACCACAAAGTTAGGAAAATAAGGTTCTATATTTCAGCGGTAGTGGCACTGAAGCTTTATACCCCGGCCTCTGATTCTTCCATAGAAGCATGGAGACTGAGTCAATGCATAGGAGGGTGTACGGGACTCTGGGGCTTGTCGCTACAGCACCGCGAGTGGCGCTTTTACAAACCTTTACCGTCATCGATTTTCGGAACACTCGCTTCGCATTACGGCCTACGGAAGTTAGTCTCCTTTCTCTCTATCCTCCATGATTCCTATATTTTAAACAGTTATACAGATTTGCACGAAGGCAACGGCCTATGTTAATTACAACTACTTTTCACATATAATATTATTATCAAATTTCAGCATCGAACATTTTGTTACGTACTAAAAGATAAATCTGTGTCATATTCTGAACTTGTAAGACATATTTTCCGTTATGAGAGTGTATTCCACCATTTCTATATTTATATGATGTAATACCATAATGAAGTCTATATTCCGTTACTTTATTATATAGTGCCATCAATCCATGTTCGTATATGAATGGCGGAACGAAATGATTGATAAGTTATTTCGTGCTAGTCCTGTAGTAGTGTTGAGCGCTTTAATCAATCAATTCACAGTCAGTCAGTCAGTGACACTGTGAGTGAGTGGTCAGAGGAACCCGACGGGCACATGTCACGTGTCAAAGGGAATAGACAATAAGTTGTTCCCACTTCACAGTTCCAGATAATATGTTTGTGCCATCGATTCTGTTCCATAACAACAAGTTGCTTATAGCACCTTTTTTAATGATCGTGTTTTTGATTTCGTCATTCGATTCTATCTTGATGGTCTTAGTCTAGTATCATATTATGGAGAGTGCATGGGGTAAAAGATTAAGGTCACATAATGAGCGCTACCGTATTTTTTTTCATCAGATAGCGCTAGTGAGAAGTGAGGTATGCGTAAAATGACCATCCGTCCCGATTTAGACGGGACAGTCCCGATTTTGAGCCACGAGTCCCGATTCAACAAGCGACCCGCTTTTGTCCCGTTTTCATTAAATCACATGCATTAAGAATGTTTATTTTTTGTCATTAGATATTTTTACCCACTCAAAGTATTTTAATTATGAACAATAATATTATATAATTGATACCTACCTTAAAAAATAAATAATATTTAAAATAAAAATATTATCGAGTTTTTGGGGGTTTCTAGCGAGTTTTTGGGGGTTTCTAGTGAACTTTTGGGGATTTATAGCGAGTTTTTGGGGGTTTCTAGCGAGTATTTGGGGATTTCTAGCGAGTTTTTGGGGGTTTTTAGCGAGTTTTTGGGGATTTCTAGCGAGTTTTTGGGGGTTTCTAGCGATTATTTGGGGATTTCTAGCGAGTTTTTGGGGGTTTCTAGTGAGTTTTTGGGGATTTCTAGCAAGTTTTTGGGGGTTTCTGGCTAGTTTTTGGGGGTTTTTAGCGAGTTTTTGGGGGTTTCTAGCGAGTTTTTGGGGGTTTTTAGCAAGTTTTTGGGGGTTTCTAGTGCGTTTAAGGCTTTTTTGGGCGTAGAACCCAACGGTTGCCTGCGCCGGGTTTTTATAGATCTTGTCCCGCTTTTTGATATTCAGGATTTGGTCACTTTAGGTATGTGTCAAATGCTTACATTTTTTATTCGTTAGATGGCGTTAGTAGCAAGCAAGGTATGCCTAAGGTTTTTAGAGATTAACGGTTTGTGTTAAGTTATTCTTCATTTGTCCATTATTAAAGAATGAATAATAAAAAAAATACAAAATTGCGATTTAGCCGTTAAATGATTGAAACACTGATAATTCACTTGCTTGTGGCGCCATCAGGTAGTGGAAAATATAAACAGTACTGACATTTAAATGTCATAAGTGACGTATATCTTACTAAAGTAAAAGTTACTAAATCTAGTAACTTTATACCTCACTAGCCAGTGGCGCTATCAGGTGATAGAAAAAAGCCTGGTAGCCCTCATTGCAGTAGTCAGATATTCTTAATTTCAATTTTTACGCTTTAAAAAAATTAAAAATGGTGGGTTATTTCTGATTTTTTCGGGAAATAGTTGAATTATTAATTTAGTTAAAGAAGGAAAGTGTGTGCTTCATCCACTTAAGCGCACGGTTGAAGTGAAACTTCTTATGTCTTCGTTAAACATGCGAATTTAAATAAATAAATTAATAATTATTATATTTACATTTTTCATTTTTTTAATTTACTTATTAGGTATGGTCAATAATAAATAAAGCAAAAAAAAACAATACATTTAATATTTCTTATGATTCAAAGCTGACGCGAATCTGCAATCTTATACACGATACACTAATGCGTTTTTCCACGACCGTTCTGCGTGAGCGCTTAACAGTTATACATACTGTGTACTGTGTTCGAATTTTGTGTCGGTATTTTTTGTGTCTAGGTCATTTCGATCCTCTATTATCGCAAAAAAGTTTTTTTTTAATATTGAGTTAGTTCTTCACTGTTGAACTTCATATAAGATGGATAGTTTTTAGTAAAGTAATTTTAGAACGTACAAATCACATTAATTTGGTACTAGCTCGTCAGTTGAGACATAGGATTCTCTTCGTCAAGGTCAAACGTCATTGGTTACGTGAGAAAGTACAAATCATATTAAATACATTTTATTATAGTCATTTACCAACTTGGTAGGTAGTATAAGGTGTAGTTTTTCAAAGAAAGCTATAATTTTGTACTTCGCACAAAATGTCGATGGGAATAGAATTCAAAGAAAGGCAAAACTTATTACATAAAATTATCATGACCTTTTTATTCTGATACTTCGAGATGCAAGTGGGAGTTTGATTTTTCTTAGCTGTCGTTAATTCTGCACACAAACTGAGGGAAGTGGACCTAATTGTAGGTTTTAGTACGAAACAAATTCGGAGCGTGAAAAATATTGAAATGATCATTAAATAAAAAAATCTCAGAATTGTTTCAACGTATTAATTAAGTTTAACATGTATTATGATTAAATAAAAAAAATATTAATAAAAATATATTTTTATATGACGTTATCACGGTTTATCGATATAAACCCTCAGTTCCCAGACCGGATGGTGCACAATTTAATCTTTACTAAATGGTATTTCAATTTTGATACAATTCCGAAATTTTGTCGGTATTTTCGCGCCTAAAAAAATGTTCGCCGCTTAAATACAACCGAATACATCAATTCTATAAGTCTTTCGAGAGCTACTTATTATATTTCATAAAATCTCGACGGTTCTAGAAGACCTAGAGGGCGGACCATAGTTCACCCTCTAGGTTCCACCATCCAACCGATGCTAATAGTGTACGTCCCAGTGATGTTTTAAGACTTTTGGGGACACTGATTTTTTTCCTCAATATTATCTTATTGGAAAATTCATGGAAAAATTTAGAAAAATACCCGAAGCTACAAGGAATTTTCAGAAAAATACATCAGAACATTCAAGAATCTTATAAAATAGGTCATGGAATATTCCAGAATATTTCTCAAAACTGCTAAAAAAGGTTCTAGAAAGTTTTCCATAAAGTTTTCAGAAAAATCTAGTAACTTATCCACAATTCGAATAGAACTTTCTAGAAACTCATAGAAAGCTATCGAACTTTCCGAAAAAACCAAAAGAATTCTAGAATAAATAAAGATCACAAAACACACTTTCTGATTTATTGGTTTCATTTTTTTTATGGATTGAACGGGGCGTCCTGGGGCGGCTGCCCCACTTGCCCCAAGGATAAAAGGGTACTGGTACGTGCCATATACCATGTGTAGATAATTATTAATAAACTGATAATAATCATTGCATGCTCTTCTCTTTTGTGTGCTTCACTTACATACTATACTCCATCCGTTCTATCGTTGTTTGACGTACGTAGGTACCTACAATATGCTTGTTTGTCTAACAAGATGCGATGTTACGATTAATTGAGTTCTCTGTATGACAAATATACACGGACCATAGACAAAACGACATTCATGAGACAGATCGTTACTGAATCGTACTTATTAATTTTTATTCACTTTTAACTAGCAAAAGCACCTCGTTCTTGAGAATATGTGGGCTTTTCCCGTTAGTTTAGAGCAGGGGTGTCAAACTCATATGAGCCTCGGGCCATTTTCCATAATAGTGTGATTTGTTTTTCCTTGCCTCTTACCGCACCTGCCCTCTATTGATTATAAATTGTAAGAACAAATTTATGTTCTTACTTTAATAAAATAATAAAACACAATAAATTCAGTTGAACAAAATCTCAATGAAATAAGTGTTCTCAATATTAAATGTTGATTAATTCTCAATCAATTTTTTTGTTGTTATCAAAACAAACTTCAATTTTTAGCGTAACTAAGAAAATATAATTTTGACAAATTCATATCGAGAACGCGTGTTATTATAACAAACGAGTTTGCTATAATGGGTGATTCTGTAATGAGTACCATAAATGATACAGGATGTACCTACTGTCAAAATAATACGAAAACCAAGAATAACTTTTTTTCCAAAAGTGCTTCCCTAACAAGATACGGGGTGTTAAAGGGTCGATTTGGAGAACACTTATTTGATCGTATCTTTTAACTGGGTTGAACAATTTAATTCATTTTTGGTAGACATCTACTACATAATAAGGGCCGTAAACGGACAAAATTTTGTTGCATTTGAACAACCCAGTGGTGTAGAATTGGGGGTCATGTGATACTTTTTCCCCCCAAAAAAAGTTGCTGTTGGGTATTTTCCATTTTTCTTTATTTTTTTAGTATTATTGGTTCAAATACAACAAAAAAGGTACACTTGTTTCATTTGCCCAGAAGCGTCCGTTTCCGAGATATTCTGACTTGCGTGTCACTGTGTGAAATACCAGGCTGCAAAGTTATCACAGAAAAAGTTTTATTAACAAACAAATAAAATATTTAAAGTCGAATACATCTAGGTAATAAAGTTTAATTAACAAAAAAATAAAAATTAGTAAAAAGTGACACGCAAGTCAGAATGTCTCGGAAACGGACGCTTCTGGGCAAATGAAACAAGTGTACCTTTTTTGTTGTATTTGAACCAATAATACTAAAAAAACAAAGAAAAATGGAAAAACCCAACAGCAACTTTTTTTGGGGGGAAAAAGTGTCACATGACCCCCAATTCTACACCACTGGGTTGTTCAAATGCAACAAAATTTTGTCCGTTTACGGTCCTTATTATGTAGTAGATGCCTACCAAAAATGAGTTAAATTGTTCAACCCAGTTAAAAGATACGATCAAATAAGTGTTCTCCAAATCGACCCTTTAACACCCCGTATCTTGTTAGGGAAGCACTTTTGGAAAAAAAGTTATTCTTGGTTTTCGTATTATTTTGACAGTAGGTACATCCTGTATCATTTATGGTACTCATTACAGAATCACCTTGTATAATACTAATATTGATTTTTATACTCGATATACCAAATACTCTGTATTCTATAATATAGAAAATATCGATAAAATTTATATATCGATAAACCGATATATTGATAAACCGGTATCTAAAATATATTATATTTTAGATACCGGTTTATCAATATATCGGTTTATCGATATATAAATTTTATCGATATTTTTTAAATATCAGTAATTACAATAATTTTTTTAAAATATGGTTGACTTTTTAGCATGAATGAGCTTAACCAGTATTTTTTTGTAAGTCGTGATCTTTACAGTGTAATTTAATAGAAATTTAAGAATTTGATTTTAGTGTAATATTTGATTATCTGTAGCTTAATTGAATAATGAATTAATGAATGAATTTATCAGTGGATGAACTTTCTATATCATGTTGTTTTCTATTGTGAATGTGGTATTTGAAGGTGCTCTGTTTTACGAAGCTGAAATTGAATTTTCAATTTTCATGTATTATAAAGAGTTTTTGATGTTATTATACTGTATAACCTGTGCATTTTGTTGGTCTTTTATATTGGATATTTAAATGAATCACCGGTAACTAATTTTTTTTGCTTTTGACGTATTAACACGACGAGTTTCCATCACAAAAAATTACTAACTTTGTTAGTAATTATAGGTTGTGTGCACGAAGCCTACTAGCGCCGCTAGCGGGCAATAGTGCACGATTGAAATCATTTTTATTGTTGTCTATACCGGGAATTTTTTAATAAACGAATACCATTTTATCTAGCTGTGTGTAAACGGTATAAATACATAGCATAAAAGGTACGTAAAAATTATTTATTTAAAATTTTTTCTTCTTCAATTTTGACGTATAATAAAAAATAACTAATTAATTTATATCAGACATGGAGGTGATATATTTATTTAACTTGGAAATTCACATTTCGATGAGAACTAAACATATCAATGAGTTCGTATAAATAATTCAATAAAATGTGTCTCAGATGCACAGTTACTATAATACAGTCTCGATACAGTGGTGTATCGAGACTGTATTATTGAATCTATTGTAATAAAATCGCGTTTGTTTCAACAATTGAACAAAGCGAAGACGGTAAAATGGAGCCCCCTGTTTTAGGTGACTGTTGTGTTTAAATTTCATTAGAAAGATTGAACGAAATAGTAGATTGCCATGTTTTCATTCTGCAGAAAGGATTATCTGTTGAATTTTATTTTGACACTTAAATTTTTATGTTCTTGTCGTTATTTCTTGGTTCAATAAAAATAATTGAGTTATGAAATTATTAGTTTTGCAATATGTGTAACATGATTTCTAAATTAATTTTTAAATTCTGTAAATAAAATAGTTTTATCAAGTCTGCTGTTTAATAAGAACAAAGTGCAATGCACTATAAAATGGAAAAAAAAGAAACAAGAAACTAAAATTTAAAAAAAAAAATATTTATAAGTACTTACTTAAATAATGTTTCTATTTTGTCAAAGAATTTTTAGATGCAAAAATGTGCCATAGAAATTGATTTTTTGTAATTACTTTTTTGACTTGTTTTTTTAACAGATATGTACAATTTAAAATCAACTAACTCTCTGTCCGTCACATAAAAATTCTTAAACAGTGAACCCTGGTGTCATGAAATTTACACATTTTATTGTGCTTGACAAATCCAGATGAATGTGACTATTCTCAGCTCGCTAAGGTATTCCCTTCCCGAATAATGTTAGAGTAAGTCAGCTCTACCCGGTCGAAGCCGGGCCGGGCCGTTAGTGTAAAGATAGCGGTATTTATAGTATAATAATATATTCTATCGACGTAATAAAATTAAAAAAGGATTCAGTGTGGTTTCGGTATCCGTTGTACAAAAAAACCAACAGTAGATCAAATACGTGCAATAAATTGATAAGAGGGAGGTATTTACTCTATTTATTCGCTGTGCAGCCGAAGCCACGCCTTGACCTCTTTGACTTTTAATAATACATACTCCATAGTCTATTTTAGTCCAAGAGGTCGTAATAAAGGATTGTATGAATTTTGCAAAAGCTAATATTTTGAAATTAGCTAATATTTAGGGTGTAAATAAATATACTATATACAGTCAGCAGTCGGGACACCTGACATCGGGGCGTTTATAAGATATTAAAAAACTAGTGCTTTGTAAAAGCTGAAATTTAGCACTGTGTTAAATTAATGAATATTAATTATGAAAAAAACAGTCAGACCTCATTCCAAATTTCTACCGACTGCTGACTAGGTCGGTTCTATCAAAATGAGGTTTGACTGTTCTTTTCATAAATTATACTCGATATTTTAATCCTGCGTCAAATTTAAGCTTTTACAAAACATTAATGTTCGGTTGCACAAAGCGTTGTCAAGAAACTTGATTTGACAACGACCTTAGATTGTGATAATTTATATGACAGTTTTTATGCATACATAAAGTGACCATCCGTCCCGATTTAGGCGGGACAGTCCCGATTTTGAGCCACGTGTCCCGATTCAACAAGCGTCCCGCTTTTGTCCCGTTTTCATTAAATCACGTGCATTAAGAAAGTTTATTTTTTGTCATTAGATATTTTTAACCCACTCAAAGTATTTTATTTATCAATAATTATATAATTGATACCTACCTTAAAAAATAAATAATATTTAAAATAAAAACTCGCTAAAAACCCCCAAAAACTCGCTAAAAACCCTTAAAAACTCGCTAGAAACCCTCAAAAACTCGCTAAAAACCTCCAAAAACTCGATAGAAACCCCCAAAAACTCGCTAGAAATCCCCAAAAACTCGCTAGAAACCCCAAAAAAAACGCTAGAAGTTTTTGGGGTTTTTTAGCGAATTTTTGGGGGTTTCTAGAGAGTTTTTAAGGGTTTTTAGCGAGTTTTTGGGGGTTTCCAGCGTTTTTTTGGGGGTTTCTAGCGAGTTTTTGGGGATTTCTAGCAAGTTTTTGGGGGTTTCTATCGAGTTTTTGGGGGTTTCTAGTGAGTTTTTGGGGATTTCTAGCAAGTTTTTGTGGGTTTCTAGCGAGTTTTTGGGGATTTATAGCGAGTTTTTGGGGGTTTTTAGCGAGTTTTTGGGGGTTTCTAGCGAGGTTTAGGGGGTTTCTAGCGAGTTTTAGGGGGTTTTTATAGACCTTGTCCAGCTTTTTGATATTCAGGATTTGGTCACTTTATGCATACAGAAGCAGTCGTTGTGAAACTCCCTGTCATATAAACATATTAAGATTGTATACTCGCACAAAAATAATTGATTGATCTAGATAGAAAAAGATCGCTTTTCAAGTTAAATTTTGTACAAAGTACGTAGAAAAATATTGTGGCGAATTGTAAATTGTACAAAAACCTATGTTAAATACATGTATATAAAAAAAAGTATTGCTTCAATCGATCAATTATTTTTCGAGCAGCATCTACAAGGATTTTAATATGGAGAAATATGTGTGATCACAATCTAAGGTCATTGTCAAATCAAATTTTTTGACAACGTTTTCTGCAATCGAGCATAATTTTTTTTACATCTTTTAAAGCGCCCCGACGCCAAGTCTCATGAATGTTGACTTATACTAGCTAATCTCTAAAGCCTTTGGGAAATTTTTGCAATTGCGACCTCTTGGACTAATATAGTTCATATATTTTCACAATTTCACTCGTTGTAGACAACATTTGCATTAAGCGAACTTGACAACGTGTTTTATGTTAACGTTGAAAGAGATATTTTTTTTATAAAAATTGTGAACAGGGACATTATGATGGCAAAAAAAGTAAACAAAGAGTATATGAACTATTTTTTGAAACATTGAAATGAGAACAGGCAATGTTGACGGTGCGGAAATTCAAAAGATTTACATCTGGCATAGAACGGATTTTTTATTTAGTTATTTTTATATTGGCTTGCAACTGATAGTATTTATTAGAGTGAAACGCTATTTAAAATTTAAATTAAACTTTTCATTATTTTCTGTTGTATCCAAGTTAAAATAAGAACATAGACTGAGAATTTCGGAAATAATTTAACAGTTTATAATAATATTGTGGTTAAACTAAGTATTCAAGTTGTGCGAAGTTTATGTACTTTGCTCATAAATATGGTTTACAGGGTTCAACAGAAAGTTGCAGATATTTTACATGAAATGTTGAGTTAAATTCATACTAATATATCAAATATAGTAACCGGATAGGATCGGATCTGTACCGAACCGATCTGATGCGGTATATGAATATTTGTGTATTTCGTGTCGTTTTTAAGAGATTCTTCGTGATAAATTTCATAACTGAAGAAATCGCAAACAAGAAGTTGGCATGATAACTTTTATTGATTCTTCTATTTTTATAGCAAAAAGTGTGCATTGATTGTTTTAATCAAATGTATAAAAAGAGTGAAAAAAAATTATAGTTTACGGAAACAGGTTTTTATTTCAAACAAAGTTATTTGACTTTTTGTTCGTAGTTAACATTTCTTGTTGAATTAATGATGGTATATCCAATGAAAGATGCATTGTTTGATGTAGAATACAAAAATATATATAAAAGAAATATCATTGCTGTGAAAATAGTTGTTGATAAGTTTTCAACAAGTTACTCAAAACTTCTTGTAGTTATTGTAGCAGTTCTATACTAAGATGCTACTTAAACTTTACAATGTATATAAAACTGAGTAAAAAGCGATTCCACAAATCATTGTTTTATAAACTGTATTAAAATAAAAGAGTTGTGAAAACTGGACATTTTAAAGTAATATTGAAAGAATAAGGACATGCCAAAACTGGCGGAGATTGGAATGAAATATTGTAAAGTTATTTTGCAACAGAAAAAAGTGTGTCGGTATGCTTATGCGAATCGACTTCAGTTTTCATGAAATATAATTTATATTTATTGCCATTTAGTCCGTTTAATAAATTGTACAATTCGTGCGTTGCGGATTGTGGGTTCGATTATCATCCTCTGTAATTTGTTTTTGATGTGAATAGCATCTAATGTCTCATACCTGGAGTGGCATTTTAGAAATATTATATGTAACGGAAACAGGGGATGTGGTTGACGTGAAAGAAAATACAGGGCGTATAACTGTGTAGACTGTAGGGTATCAGATATAGTAAACCAGCGTAGCTGAATGGTAAAGTACGAGTCTGCCGACAGGTACAAACGCCAAGCCCAGGGTCGAATCCCAAATGGTTTTAATGTATTTTTTTAATATAATGAAAATATATAGTGGATATTGATAACAATTTAAAATATAAAAAAATAAAATTACAATTATTTTATTTATTTTATTTTACGAACAATTGATTTTATATGATAAATAAAAGTTGATATATTTCTTTCCATGACAACGAATACAATTATTTTCGTTTAGCGCGATTTTCATCGTCTGTCTGTACCCGCAATACAGACATATCCATTTTTCGTTTTTTTTAGATTGCAGAATAACTTCAAACATTCTTATTTACCAATCTGATTGCTACAGTCTGCCACAGTTAAATGATATCTGTGCGAAATGATCGGTTTTTGTTAATTGCTTTATGTTTAATTAATCAATTGGCTCAACTAGTCTTCAGCTGTCACCAACAACCCGCCATAATACCTTCTTGTTGAACCAATGAAATGAAGTTGTAGAACGAGACACAATACTGTCTTGTGAAGTTATTGATGACACCTTACATAGCCTAATTACATACCATGACGTAATGAAATAACGAGTGACGTAACTGTTATCTAACAAACTTAAACTAGATAATTATTGCGTGCTGGATGATTGTTAACGAGTGTGAAAAAATTGACATGTGAATGGGAATGTTTTGAGAAAATTGGTCTATGTTTTACTTGCGTAACTACAAGATTTAAAAATTGTGCTTGCTTATCTTTTTATATTCAAAATTCTTGTCCAGGGTTGTTTGGACAATTTTGTGTATTAATTTAGAGTTAATTGTATGTATTTTACTGAAATCGAGCACAGTTTCAAAGTTTTATAAGTTGTGATAAATAAAATAGATAGGATATATTATTATCAGTGAAATCGTGGAAAAGCTAGGAAATAGTCATAGCTCCAGAAAACATTACAATTTACTGAGCGCATGAGATTTATCTGGAAATGCACTTGTGTTACGTAGTAATTTATTTTTAAAATATGAAAATTGCATTGCTTGCCATGCATCGAAAAAAAGTCAACGATTTAAATACTGAAAAAGTTACATTTTCTTTTTGTTTCTAGATATTAACACTTGCTTTGATTATTTTCAAGTAGACCTTTTTTTAAAAAAATAACCTCAAATAGCAAATAATATGATTCAACAAAAATATATACTGGATATTTCAAAATATATGTCAGAGATAAATTTATAGGAGTTTAAGACAATAGTGTGTCCGTGTTAATCGACTTTCCAAGGAATAGCTATATTAATATATGTGAAATTATTGGAAATTTATACAAGAACTTGCAGCTTCTGATTTAATAGTTAATAGTCTATTTCTTAGAGTGACATTAAGTTTAATAATTATTAATATAGAACTAATTTAGTATAGTGAGAGAGAACTAGGTAAGACTATAAACTACAAAGGAAGTGCTAGTAGGTTCCTAGGTAATAGTGGAATTTCATATTACTCGTGGAGAATATTGGTTTTAGTTCTGAAGTTACATAGGTGCAATATAAATCCAATAGAACTGGCCACTAAATTGCACTCAAGTCGCCCGACCTCAAATAGTGTACTCTAACCGTTTAGAGAGGGACAATTAACTGTATCTTGACCGTCTTAACAGAATTAAATATTTTACTTTTATTTTTTATTAACCCTATTAACAGTTTGAGTGCCAGGAATGTATTTGATGTAGTTTACGGGGACAATAGTTCATAGTTAACATTATTTTGCCGTTTTCAAAAAAACATGATTCATGATTTTCGACTAATTTTTCGAGAGGAATTTGCTCTTGAATTTTAACTACATATGTTAGAAACATCCGGCTTTAGACATGGAAACTACAAAGTCATCTTTTATTGAAAACTAGCGGTCCCGTCCGGCTTCGCCCGGGTGTTACGAATTTAATTATTAGTTACACGTTTTTAGCTTAAGCAATTTCAGAGATAAAGCGTGTCGTTCATGAAGCTTTCCACTCCTGCTTTCACCCTTTAGGATACGGATATTGCAATAATTTATCGAACACCGATCTTTTCGATTTTAACAAAGAATACTTAGGTAAGTAAAATTTCGTGTTTCTAACTAGAGTAGTTTCGGAAAAAATTACATAAATTTCGTTGAAGTCTGGAGTCTTTCTATTGTTAAATGATTTTTTTATTGAATTATGTTTTTTTGGTACGAATCATAAATAATATTGTAGGGAGTTTGAACGGATTTCAATGAAGCCTCGCTGTTTTACGGTTGGCTGTAGGTCGGCATAAGAAAAGCGATGCTGAAAGCAAGCCACAACATTCCCTACAGCACCTCCGGGAATACACCGACCCCTGTACCTCCGATATACGTGTCTATTCTATCGCTTCTTCCTACGGGATGTGGCTTAAATTTAAACAAACCCAAGAAACATTTACCGGATAGATATTTCAATAATTACCTACTGAGATAAAAGTCCGTCTAGCAGATTTGATAAATTATTCTACATACATTAATTATTTTCATATATAATTTTTTTTGACATGCCGTCAACTGTCAGATCGGTTTAGGGTTAGTACGACATCATATTTTTTAAATGTTTTTTTTTTAAATAAACTGAAAAATCGGTTTATACATTTATTAGTTTTCATTAGGATTTTGGAACGACGGTTTGGGACCAAAATATCTTTTTCGTAGCGAATAAGAGTTCGTACACATAGTACGGTGGTGCACAAACATCTACAACCAATGAATAGTATAACGAACTCTATATAATAATATGTGTGGTGGAGGTACAGCACGTTCCTTACTTGTATTTCTAGACGCAGGAAAAACTGTAGAAAGTACTTAGGTACTAAAAAATTTGAATAGTTAGAGATTTTTCTCGGCAGATATTTACCTATGCCATTCTAGGTTCTATAGAGCACTAACTGTATTTAGATTTTTAGAAACAATTTTTGTTGCACCTTGTATCATTGAGGGCCTGAAACATTATGAGCTTAGCACCGAGTTGCCACACATACAGTACGAAATCGATGTTTCGATTGGCTTTATCGACATACCGACTGTAAATTGCTTTTTTGTTTATCTTTATCGGATGATTTTTAAACTTCGCGTTATCGTGGTCTCAACATACAATCAAACATGACCAGCTAACAAGGATAACAGATATATTGTGTGTCTCTACTGGGTATGTGTGATTGAATTCGTACGTTTGGTGGAAATAAGAGCTATAAAGACATGAAATGAAGTTTGTTTCAGCAAAAGCTCTAAAAATAACTGTAGGTATGTATTCTCAGTACCGTTCAGTTGAGTGTATGGATTTTTGATCGAATCATTGTAATACAAATTTTTAGGCGCATAGAAGTAACTATAAACAGGTATATAAAAAATTCGACTGATGACCAGTCCTATACTTCCCACCTAGTAAATATTTGCAAAAAATAAACACTCTTTTTTTTTTATTCTTTGACTAGGCCCAAATAACCTTAGCTGTTGGTGGTCTTTAAAACACAATTTAATTTTTATTCTTTGAAAAAAGCATGGCCCTCTTTTTTGTTTGGTGATCTACTGATGGCTAACTTAATATAGCAAAAATCATGGTTACCTTGATTTACGTACAATTTTTATTTTTTTAGTAAAATATTTTTTTTCTCGAAAACTATACATTTTAGAGAAAAAAAATATTTACATTTTTTTCATATTATAACATCTAGAATTCATTTATATATTTTTTTACCTATGTTAATACGTGACATTGAGGACGTTTTTTTGAATATCTCAGGATCCACTGAACCGATTTGACTCAAAATCTAATCAGATCTAAGTTAAAGGCTGATAAACACAATAGAACAATCGGCATGCCCGTATGTTGTTCCGTTCTTAAGATATCGAAGGCGAAAAATTGACCACATACACACACACACACATACACACATACACACATACACACACACATACAGACATCAGTCAGAAAATGATCTTAAACGATTGCTAGGGTCTCAAAACGTGAAAATCTGTTAAAATCTCGAAATATTGTTTTCGGACTGAATCCATTACTTCCCTACCATAGTAGAGGTGGGAAGTAAAAATGTTCTTTGCTATGTTATTTGATTTATAAAAAAAATGTTTGTCGAGTTCTGTATGATGCGTATACAGCCAAATCAGTGGAATTGATTTTGAAAAAAAAAATTCTCTCGAGCTTTTTGTGTCATGAACACAGTTTTTTGTAATCCTAGCGAACAAAATTTAAAAAAAAATGCAGTTAAGTGGCCTAGAAATTAATTTTAGATTTAAAATCGATCGGAGAAAATTTCTACAAATGATAAAGTATTAAACTGGGTTCTATAACTGAAGGTTTTATAATAACGACTTGCTTCACTATCTATTTATCTTAAATTTTATTTGATTATCTTTTAGTTTAGTTTGGAATACTAACTCTGATTTAAGTTATCTAATTTTCTACAAAAAAATGAGTTAAATATGTTATTGTCACATTGAACTAAAAATGTAAGTTGTGTTAATGAAAATGTTCTTTTCATAACGCCGCTATTGAAAAATCGATTTTCGGTACCTGTTTAGTGGGTTGAAATTCCCAGTTTCAACCCACTTTTCATTTGTCGGTTTTCTCTGTTTTTTAACGTTGTTAAGCGGGAAATAGAGCGATTGAGTCGCGCCAATTTCAATTCGCATATAATATTCGAAAACGTCAAAATGACAGACATAACCCCACATAAATTTCACATGGATCTGACAGATCTAATATTTTTGCGGCTTTTTTGCTCGCCCAAATTGCACGTACCTCAAATCGAATTGTCAATAGAGTTGTGAAAAATAATATGCAATTACTCGGAACGAAACATAGCGTTTGCAACGCGTGTGATTGCTGCAAACATTACACTGGTAGCAAACGCTATGTTTCGACCCTTATAATGCAATATACTGTTTCTCAACTGGCAACTTTTTTCATACTTACAGTGAAGTTTTTAATGATGCTCACTTTACGAATATTTTTTAACCTGTAGTTTGAAGCATATTTTAAAGAAATCGACATTTATTTCTTGTTATTTTGGTTTCATTTAACAGGTTGGGTGGCACCTTACGTATCTTAGCGATTCTACTGATAGAATATCAATAAGTAGTTTCAGACTTTGTCGATTATAAAATTCAAACGTTGAACGTGTAGATTTACGGATCACAAACTTAGCTGCAACTTTTTCTACTGCAGACAGCTGTTCGTAAATTCACAAGCTCACGTTTCCAAAGTAATAAAATAAAGAAGCCACAGTTTGATGTAGCAATGTTTATGACATGTGAAACACGTATACAAACCTGTTTGTGCCACAGCCTTAGAGATGACATAACAGATAACATAACTTTAATAATTAATCATAGCGTATGCAAGGATGTTCTCTAAGCCTACTACGTGTTCGCTTTAGGTTAACTTTCTAATCTACCACCGTCTTACGCCTAAACTACCTAGTGGAAAAACTAATTTCTTAACAAAAGTTTTCGCTATCTTTACTATCTTAATCAAGTTTGTCTTTATCACAGATTATATTACAGTAGGTTATTTTTTTAACTTATAAATATTGTGATTCGTTTTTTAAATTTAGTGAATTTAAATCTGCGATTTTTAACAGTGAAAAAGTTATTCTTAATCATGATATATTATGAAACCTTGTAGGCTTGTACTAGCTTTTGAAGACCGCTTCAAAGAACATCTTCCTAAAAGAAACTTACTAAACTCTAAATCAAATTACGCCCAACATATAATTTCACACAATCATGAATATCACGATTTTGAGATAAATTTTGTTTCACTATACATATTTGCAGTAAAGGTAAACACATGGACACCCTAGAGGAATATGAAATATATAAAGCTACAAAATTCAACAATACCAACATTCTTAATGACAAACTAACGTTAAAATCGAACATAATATACGACACAATAATTAACACACAAATACCCAATACTTATTAATCGTCCACATACATACACACTCACACTTCTATTTCATCTACCTACTATATAAATCATAAAATCTCGAAATTTAAATCAGCACTTCACAATCCACAACATAATAGACATGTGCTTAGCATCATAATATTATAACGTGTTACGAATACTCAATTTGTGTTTTATAATATAAAAAATTAACCACACCTGAAGATGGCAACTCGTTGCTAAAACGCGTCGTGTTAATAATACATGAAGTCACAAGACGGACACAAGGTATTTCTAATACTTCTTATTATTGTACTAGCAAATGAGTTTTTAAGACAGGATTTTCGCATTCACTAAAATTCATTGTTATCTTTGTTTTAACCCCCATTTGACAGATTAGAGCTTACCTAGTAAAACATAAACTTTAGATTTTTCAAAATGTAAAATAGAAAGTCTACAGAAATAATTTTATGATTAAATTCCTGTTGTCTTATCAACAATGATGGGTGTTTTTGTTTTAGGAAAATCTAATTTACAGTAGGGTTTTGAATTTGTTCTGGCTAGTAATCTAAACGTAAAAATTGTTTTGTTAATTTGGTAAATTGTTGATGATAAACGTTTCTTACTGGACATAATAAATCGTAAAGGAAACATGATGTGGTGGAAGTGCGTATCTATATGGTGGAAGGACGGGTTATGTTGCCGATTCTATAGGTATATATAATTTTTGTAACATTTTCTAAGGCGCTTAGGTGATTTTGATTGGGTCCGATTCTCATTTGTTGCAGAGCTACTAAAAACTTGAAATTTTCATATTCTGCATAACATACATCTAGTAAATACAGATATAATAGAGTCTAATTGTAATAATATATTTTAACTCGAAACTATCTCTGAATTTTGACAAAAATTTGTAGAACACTCTATTTATGTAACGTGTATGAATAATTTTGCAAAATTAAATTCTTATACTTTTAGATAGAGTAATTTTTAAATAATTAAATTTAAATGAAGCTTCAAAACTTTTCCGACATATTTTGCATGCACCTGTCAAATATTTTTAAGATAGCTTTAATTAACTATTTTATTATTATCGTGCTTCTGCAATAACAATGGTTAGTTTTAACTCTTCGTTGGTGTGTGCTTTTAATCTATCATAATTTGTATAGGCAGTGTTTTCCCGAGTCACCGTGAGACATCTAGAAGGATAATATAGAAACTAATGCTCTTGCATCACCCAGAGAGCTTGTTTAGTTGTTAAATAATGCCGTTTATACATGTGCCAGCGGTTACGTTTATGACGCACAAAATGCGGATGAAGATGTTATATTAATGATTAATTACACATCCCTGAACTGTCGTTTAAAGTGAAGCTAGCAAGTTACGTATTGACTGCGTCAAACTTGCACAAACTTTCTAACAATTTTTAAAATTATTTAAAAAAAATGTTTTTTTTGCTCAGTGCTTGTGCCTGGAATCAGATACTTAACAATAGTTAATTTGAGATACTAGAATTTTTCATTTTATTAAAAACTACGTTTGGTTTTTACATAGAAAAAAATCATTTTTCAAGCTAAATTTTGCGTAAAATTCGTAGTAAAATGTTATTTTCGTTCGATTTTCTAAGCAAGATCAATTTAAGATTGTACTGCGTTTCTTGTGAAGAAATATGTGTGGTCACAATAAAAAAATCTAAGGTCGAACCAAATATTACAAAGACGAAAAATTTGTATGTTTGTCGCGTGTAATCTCAGAAACTGTTGAACCGATTTGAAAATTTTTTTCACTGTTCAAAAGCCTAGTGCTTCTCAAGAAACATATAAGTTACGTCATATATTATTACGTTTAGATAAAAGGGTGATGATTACAGTGAGTGAAAATATAAAACAAATCGGGAGTGCTGCACGAGATATCCGAACTAAATTAGAAAGCTAGTACGGTAATAATTAATAACAAATGACATGTTTGTATAGGTGTAACTGAATTTAAATTCCGTTGACCTTTAGAACTATCTACATGCTGACTTTCGAGCAAGCAGCAGTAAACCAACATTTCAACAAACTCTTTGTAAACACGTATTCATTAAAGACATTGTTTGTTGTGGTGGTTGCCACTCTTTAAATATTCCCTCACCTTATTATTAATGCTAATTTCAAAAATATCTGAACTATGTAATATTGTTGATTGAAGAATGATTAAAATAAAATCTTAACAAATTGCCAGCCTAAATTCTATTTTCTTTAAGAGTTTCATAAAAGAACAGTAGTTGTATTTTAAACGACTTCATAATAATTGTCAAAAATTGTCATATTTATTTCTTGCTTGATTAAAATCGATACAGTTCCTCAATTTTTAACGATTGAGTGAAAACTATTTTATATTTACTATTTTTTTTATTAATTTTAAAGTTTCAAGTTTGGCGACGGCTGATTGTTTAGTTTTGTCCCAAAACGTGATAGGTCATTGGCCACCAGAAATTTCCATAAATTTGTTTTTTAAAAACCGTTTACGATACCTAGTGTTTCTAAAATATATTTTTTTACAAAACTACCAAACCATTACAATAAAATATCAAAGAATGTGAAATTTCGTCAAGTCAAGTCAAGTCAAATTTAATTTAATTTTTCGCCTGTAGGATCTGTAGTGTGATTCTTGGTCCTTCATTTGGCGTTTACCCGAACCCTTTAGCTTTAAAAATAGCGTCAGGGGAGCGGGAGCCGTTTTATAGGTGAGGAGAAAGGATTTGAGATGAAGGGTGTAAGGGGTAACTTCCGCTATCGAATGCTCTTAATAGTGCGTTAATAACAATATTTTATTACAGAAGAGTAATTAAAAACATTTTGTTTTGTTTTACTTAAACATTCATTAACGTAGTATTCAAACAGAAGATGTAAATATTTCATCTCATACAAAAATGAATATAACAATAATAACTTCACTGCTCTCATTTTATTTCAAATCATTCTCTAATATGTGAAACTGAGACAGCAGCTCTGTACGACATTCATAGAATGAGAACGAATATTTTATTTACTTATGTCTGTAACGAACAAAATATAAAACGCAAAGTTTCCATTTTGTGTTTTTGGTATGGAAAAAGAAGCTGCGGTATATCATCAAAGCCCGGTGCGTGGGCTCTCCTAAGATTAACTGGCCAAAGTGCAAAACAACCACGCGTTTTGTTCAAGACTCGAAATAGGTTTGTATTTCGGCCTTTGACTTTAAGAGTTTGCGTCTAAACTTTCTTCGATTTGACATTTTTTTGGCATAAATCTAACGTTTATTCCACATCAACTTGTTTCATGACTTAAAATCTATAAGATTTTATTTTGTAACGGTCTCGTCCCTTTAGTCAAACTACTTAAAATTTATTAAGAAAATTGAGTAACTTGTGAATAACAAATAAATGTTAGTTTATACCTACTAGTAAATATTTATAACCAGAATACGAATTCACTTTCGTTAGCAAATTACAGTTTCCTAAATTCCTCTGTACACTTAACTAATAAATATTTTATTTATTAAGAAGCACAAAACGCCACACCATAAACGTTAGAAAGCTAGAAAAATAAGAAAAAAATTATTAGCAATTACTTTTTTAGAGCCTTGTAATGTTAACGGCAACATATAGTTGTCTGGAAAATGTAATTCACTGGTGAAAGTGAATATTATGGAAAGAGGTTATAAACATTGGTCATTATAAACTGACATTTACTAATGAACTATCGATTAAATTTATTAAATAATAAAAACTGTGTATGCTGTGTCGACTACACCGCTTCCGGTATTTTGTGCGTAACAACATCTACCTGGGATGAAAAAAAGTTATTTAATTTCCGAACCTGGCATCTTATACACATTTTATATACACGCATTTTCCCGCAGGATCACCGTGCTCGCTGTGATTCAACGCTTAGCATATACCTACTATCTGCGTAGTAGACGTTGTTACGTAAAAAAAAATTGCTAATACATTCTTGAGGAGTGTAAATGCACCTGTGCACCTCTCCCTGCTATATTTCTTAACTTAAAAAAAATCAGTCTTTTAACTTGAGTTAGTAGTTTTCAGGTAAAACGAATGTTTCAACTAAAGCTCTAAACAAACGAAAAGAATGGGGTTATCAGCAGTTATTTTTCCGTGTCCCGTTTCGTCCTCTCCCGAAGTTCCCCGGTACAAGCGATCCAGAGTACCACAAAAAGAATGGTCGCGATAGGGAAAAAAAAGAGGAGTGTTATTTACTTTTGTTGTTAGAGGCGGCTGTTAAGTTGTTAAGATCAAAAGATCAGGAATTCAGTACGAAGCACAAGACGGAACGACGATGTTGAATTTAAACACGCGGAATGGATTCATTCAAACGTGGAGAAATCACCGGCACAGAATTAAATGTACCAAACTGAACGCACCCGTCGGATTGAAATCAAATGGTTAAAACATATGGAAATAGAACGTCAACCAGAACAACTCTATCACTTGAATCAGCGATTTTCAAACCGTTCATTCCAATCATTCAAGATTCTTTTTTTACATCGCGTTGCTATGGTTCCTCTATTACAAGTCCCCAGTTCCCGGGTTCTAGCCCGAGAGCTGTAAAAGTGTCAATTGGATTTTAAATTTATTATAAAAAAAATAATAATGAATTGAAAATATGAATTGGTGCTAGGCCCAAATAACCTTAGCTGTTGGTGGTCTTTAAAAACACAAGATTCTTTTTAACTCATTATTGACCGTGTGAAATATTTCACTTTATATTTTGTATTTTATTTTTATAATTGTTTTTGAAGTGAAACCTCTTCAGCCGCGGTGAGAGTAATTTTGTTCAACAGCGTAACGAAAACAAAATAAACGGCCAAGTGCATGTCGAGCCACGCAAAGAGTAGGGTTCCGTATTATGTAAGTTATGCTAAACCTACAATTTTGATAAAATAAATAAAATAATAAAAACACATTCATAATCTACTCAAAAGGCCCTTTTCAACGATACCCCACAAGAAAAGGTACAAAAAAAATTTTTTTTGAACCTCCTTTGGATGTATGGGCGCCCCTCTTAAATAAACCTTTTTGTTATTCTCTCCGTCTTTGGGCCGCGGTAATACATATTATGTGTGAATTTGTCCCTATCTCATTTCGTTTAGAAGTTAAAGGCCTGTGACAGACAGACATCGTTGACACAACAATAGGGTTCCTTTCTGCTACGAAACCCTAAAAACGATATCGTTAGGAGTGGGAGAAATGAGCTGCTAGCGGGGAACGGGAACCGGTTGGCTGGCGTGTAGGGTAGGTACGAATGAGTTGAGGGGAAAACTCGATCAACGCGTTCTTTTATGTTAAGTGTTTATCCATGAAGTTTTACTTCAGACGCGTGCGATTTACATGTATCCAGTTTTTAAAGTACCCTTAAAATTTAAATAGTCCCTATTTAATGTCAGTAGGTCAATATTATCGCAGGTCTGAGCACAAAATAGTCAAGGATTTGAATCATGATTAACAATATATCATTATTAATAGTAAGCATTGAACGGTGGCAAAGACGGGCCTGTAAAAATTGTTGTAGGTTAAAGAGTCTTAAATAGTTTGTGAATCCTCGATTTAAGCAATAGTAAGTTTTAGAGCTAAACAAGCGTTTCGCATAATTCTATATTCAAATATTAATTTGTGATTTAAAGCAATGTCGTTATTTTTTCAGCAAACTGCCGGTAGACATTGTTGATATCTTCGATAATTTTAACTCTTTGTAAATGGAGTGGTTAAGTTGTTTTATATAGCGACCATAAGTTCTTATTTATGATTTCTTTCTTAACAAGCCGTGAGGTGGGTCGTTTATTAGGACTAAAGTGCGACCCTTGAGGTCCACACGACGAACTTCCCAGTTTGATAAATATTTAATAATAATAATTAAATTAGATATTACACAGAAAAGTAATCATTTTAATCATTAAAACATCAATAATTAAAAAAAAAAAAAAAAAAAAAAAAACGGCTGAACCGATTTTTTATAAAATTTATGTCGAATCAAAATGACGTTAACACGCCTCGATTGACACCCTTACGAAGTCGATATAATGTTTTATTCGCGAGATATTGTGTAAAATCTACTTTTTTGGAGGTTATTTGGTTAAGAAAAAAGAACGGCTGAACCGATTTTAAAAAAATTCCTTTCAGATCATATATACGTTAATACGCCTCGATTGGCACCCCAACGTAGTCGATATCATTTTTCGTTCTCGAGATTTCGTCTTAGAAAGAAATGGACACATACATACGTACGTACGTACGTACATACGTACACACACACACACACACACACACACACACACACAGACAGACATCTTTCTAAAAGTATTGTAAAAATAGTGTGGTGACCTTGAAACATAAAAATTTTTTTTCCTTTTTGATTTCGATTTTCGGACCCATTACAATAACTTCCAATGGGAAGTTAAAAAGTTCTAATTTATCGAATCGTACTAAGATTCAGTAAAACAGAAAGGGGTAGTTATACATTATTTGGTACCATAAGATTTTTAACTGGGTTCGGTGAATATGAACCTTAAAGAGTAGGTATTACTTTGTCAAAATACGAAACAAAATTCACCTCCAGGTGAAGTAAGTTCGCGTAAATAGACAATAAATTGTTCTTGGTTTTGATACAATGTGGCTTTTTTGTGGAAATTTTTACATAACAAAGGAGTCATAAATACTAGTCGAAAATCACTGCAACAACTCAATTTCATATAACACGCCTTCTGCACAATATGTATGTTATAATAATATCAGCAGAAATATGAATAACGAATAAGTACTGATTTTCTTAAACCGATATTTATTATATGGGCTTGAAAGAAGCAAATCATATTATAACGGAGCGTTGTTAAGTATTATCTTCAAATGAAATCTTTCTGTTTTGAGCTCTAGACACGTATTGTGAAGTTTCGACCTCTATTTTAGAATCACCTGTATTTATATCAGAGGAAAATTCATTTTTTATATCTGTCAACATGTTAAAACATTTTAAATTATTGCTTTTCATTTTCACATTAGATTAAAATGTTTTTCATCAAATTCTAAGCAAGAAAATACCTTCCAGTTTAGTATTATTTTTTTCTTTCTTCGACTAGAAATCGAAATAAACGTTTTAAATTGGTAAATCGTTTTCGTGTAGCTGAAAATGATTGATGTTTTCTCCTGATATTGTTATCTCAAAAAAACAAGTACTAGGTGTATGTGGAGTTATATTGGGAGCTTGTAGGTCACTTTGTATTCCCCACATGAACCTATCTGGAGGCCGTCGTAACTTTGGTATGTAGCGCGGACCTTCGGCTAGTTGGGTGCTGTTCCAGTAGCGTGCCTCATGTTTTACAAATAAACGTTTCAATAAAAAAAATACATAAAATAAATTTCTAGATTAAATTGAGCATTTTAAATTATTGTAGCATCTCGTTTAGTTGTTGCTTCTAGTCCTTCCCCTCCATCGCTTTACTGTTTTTAACCGTTGCGTGTTCCCACTCCTGCACGCCGTACGTAAGAAGAAATAATTCAACTGCCTCGAAATCGCTGATTTAATGAAAGTTTACTGTACTTTTCTCCATTATACTTATAAATTCGTGTAAAATTTCAGCAAATAGTAATTAAAATGTAAATAATTACATAATTAAATTTGCGGTTAAGAATACTTTAAATTACATATTTTTAGAAATTGTATAATTTGTGTTAACTTTGAAATACCAAAATCGAAAAATATAGCCAAAGGCCACACGGTACAGTGGATACAACAATTTCAGCTGTCGAGCGTCTATAATATGCGATCTTTTTCTATTTCGATTGCCTGCTACTTCGTCCCAATTTTTTCTGAATAAAAATTGTTTGCTGGAATTTTTTGGAGTCGTAAAGCTAAGAATAAAGAATAACTAATTAAAAAAAATTTAAATACACGCGCGAAACATTTTTTGTTATGTCATTAAAATTGGATGCAACGTGGTGTATCTAGAGTTAACTCTGCTGTTACATCAAATAAAGTTGTTTTTTAAAGGATATGATACGTTCAATTTCTTGATGATAAGAAATACATTTCATATTTTAAAGTTTGCGAAACGAATCTTGAAATTATCCAGACTTATTAAAGTTTTCTGTTCACAATACTTTCAGCAGTTTTCAAAATAAATATAAAACAAATTGAATGCTAAATAAAAGTTTTGTATTAAAAAATATTTCAAGTGTTACTTGAACAACTTTTTCACGTATTAAAATATATTTTAATCAATTTTATAACGTAGTCATGCGTACTGTTTTCAACTTTTCTTTTGAATAACAAATAGAAAATTGAATTTGTTTACATTTATGTCATTTGTTTATTTTCAAACTGACTGATTTTTATTATATTTATGTCATTTATTAAAATCATTCTATTTTATAAGGTGTAACAAAATCATATAGAAAAATTTAACGGTCAGGTCATGTTAACTATAGAGTTAACAACCCAGTGGCTGCAAACTTCAGAGAAACAAATATTTGTTAAATTATTATGTTTTGAAACAAAATAAAAAAGATCAGAAGTGTTCAGAAATCAGTCATTTTCTAAATGTTTTTTATAAACTATTTTTTACTTGACACTTTGCTCTTTCCAGTGTCGGTTTTAAGGGCCAGCGCACACATTCTACATTTTTATCACAATTGTGCGATTAAGTCGGTTGTAGATTGTCATATGCAGCTACCATCAGCGTAAGGCTGCACACTTAAAATTCGCCGAAATACACAATTAATGTATCACGAACGCGCGATTGTCGAAAACCTATAGCACACTTGCTACGCCATGTCACGGATTCCTATGAGGCTGCACTTTTCACGCACAGGGCGCGCGCAAATGCGAAACAAACGCTAGATCGAGCGAAAGTTCGATTGAGTGTCCATGCTGTTGCCAATCGCGCGATCAAACGAGAAATTTCGACTAGCTGAGTAAGCGTCAAATCGCAATGCAGTTGCTAAATCGCGCGTTTTCGATACAAAAAGTAGCGTGTGTGCGCATGGCCCTTAACTGAATATATATAGGCATATAAAATGTATCCTAAACTTTAATAATTTGTACCATATTACGTGATAGAGACAGAAAAAAAGAGAGAAAGATAGAAAAAGAGAGAGATTATAGACGTCTTCGTAATTTGTGAATCAATTAAATCAAATTAGTTAATTGATAATTCACAATTGGGCTTTTAAATAAATTTTTTTTTTTACTTAAATGGAAGAACCACATACAAGTTTTATAGCAAAACTGTTTTTATTTAATTTTTTTGCTTACTAATTAAAAAGTTATATTTAAATAAAAATTAATTTTTAAACTCTGTTCCGATAACGCGCCGAAAGAATCCGAACGCGTGTGACGTCATTATGTTATCTATGGTCTTTGTATCCATGGTTACCAAGTTAAAAATTTATTATTTTCGATAGTATGTGTAATACATATACACAAATACCAACAAATGCAGACACATTTTAACATAACGACGTCACAAACATTCCTGGCGTGTTTTGAAGTCACGTGATATTTTTTAAATTTTTATACATTTTAATTAATTTTTAGTAATTTATCTATAGCTTTAAAAAAATTTTTTTTTTCGATTTTCAATATTATTTATGTTAAATTATTAGAAAAAATTAAAAAATTAATAATTTTTTTTAAACTTAAATACCTAATTATGTAATAAAATCGGGCATGTTTTTGCTACAGACGATATAATATTATATTCGTGACACAATGGAAGTGGTACATGGTCGACCGCTATAACCATATCGGTGCCCGACTATAATCTGTTAATCTGTTGATAGTTTTTAATTTTTATAATCCACAGTAGTGCAGTTTTGTTGGAAGTAGTTAGTTTCAACTTTAATTGACTTGTCTTGTAGATTTGTTCGATTATATAAATGCAGTTTTGTGTTTTAGTTCCGTTGTTTTATCAGACATCGCTGGATAATAAAATTAAACAAAACAACTCTGTAAACGTCAGAGTAGAATTTTTGTGAGTCTATTCCGTTAAATCTGTATGAGCATGAAATGCCATTAAAAATAAAATGTGTTTTTGTTGATGTCTTCTATCTATTAATTATCCATATAAATTTTTTAGCAATATTTTTACAATATTTTATAGCACTTTTGTAAAAATATTCATAATTTATTCTTTTTCAGTTCTGCTCGATAAAAAGATGAGGGTCAAAAAGGCGGGTTTTTGACCCAAAAAGTGATGAAAAATTTGAATAGAACCTACTAACGAATTTATTGTTTTTTCAATTTTGAATGTGTTGTACTCTTATAAGGTTAAGCAATATCTTAACCATTTAGACAAGATTTGAATAACGTTTTAACCAACAAGCCCTAGCTGTATTTATCATTTTTGTAAAAATATTACCTGTTTAAAGAGGAACATTATTTTATCCTTTTCAAAGACATGAAGTTAGTTCATTTTTAGGGTTCCGTACCTTAGAATGAAAAAACGAGACCCTTATAGGATCACTCTCGTGCCTGTCTGTAAGTCCGATCTCTGTCCCCTTATCTTCGAAAATACTGAGCCTAAAATTAAAAAAAAAGGGAATATAGGGCCTCATTCATAGCTTACAGGAAAATCCTAAGTGTATCAAATATACCATTGTTTGTGCCGTGCTACACGAGGAGTAACGATAACGCGCTCGCATGCTACCACGAAGAGCCGAATTAAAGTCCAACTGACGATACGTGATTTTTTTTATAATGTAAACATTTTTGAATTTTTCACTTTAAAAATTAATTTACTTAAATTTTGAAACATTGAAATAAAATATATGTAAAAAAAACTTTTTAAAAACAAGCTTAAATAATTAAATTTGTTAATTTTTTACCCCTACCTAACTCTTTATTTTTTGTACGGAACTCTCAATGTGCAAGTCTGACCCGCACTTGTCCAGTTTTTGAATTTTAGTATTAGGTACATATTATATTTTAAATTTATCACTTTTTATGCAATAACTAGCCGTTACCCGTGGCTTTGCCCACGTATATTTCGATTTATGTTTTATTGCCCCCCCCCCCCGCGAGTAATTCTCCTCCTGCGAAGCGATGCCGGACTGGTGGTGTTTACAGGCTCAAATTTTATTAATACATTACTCACTCGCTTCAAAAATAACTTCCATACAAATTTTCATCCCCTATTTAACCCCCTTAGGGGATGAATTTTTAAAAATCCTTTCTTATTGCTCACCTACGTTATATATAAGAAACTCCTGTGCAAAATTTCATTCTTCTAACTTCAAAAATGACCAACTTCCATACAAATTTTCATCCCCTATTTAACCCCCTTAGGGGATGAATTTTTAAAAATCCTTTCTTATTGCTCACCTACGTTATATAAGGAACTCCTGTGCAAAATTTCATGCTTCTAACATCAAAAATGACGAATTTCCATATCAAATTCCATCCCCTGTTTAATCCCTTTAGGGGTTGAATTTCGAAAAATCCTTTCTTAGTGGGTGCCTACGTCACAAAAGGAACCTACTGTCCAAATTTCAAGTTTGTATCTTTAGCGGTTTGACCTGGGCGTTGTCTGTCAGTCAATCAGTCAGTCAGTAACGGAACTGTTTTATATATATAGATGTGTTGTAAGTCGGTTTTTTCATTGGTGAATAATAATAAATTCTAGAACAGGTGAAGCAAATTAAATGTAATAAAATTACTTTTTCGTATATTTTGTTGCACTGAGATCACATTTAAAAAACTCGGGTCGCAGTGCCAAAACCCTGCCGACAATATAGTGTATTTGCTAATACAGGCATTGTGGCATTATTATGTAAACTTAAGTTTGTTTTTTGACAAAATAAAAAATTTAACCCCTTAATACAGCCCTTAAAATAATTAAATTTTTCTAAATTTCAATATTAGACATGGATTTCATCAATACACCCAATTAAATACACCCTTCCATATCTAAGTAAATCCGTATCAACAAACTAGTGTTTTCATAAAATTTGAAAGTCCGGTCCTGTCGGGCCGATTTTATTAAAATTTTAGCAGCAAATTTTAATCTTTACTAAAGAGTTAAATTTCAATTTTGAAACGATTCTGACAAATTTTTCGGTATTTTTGGGCCCAAAAACTTTTTGGAACCCCTAAATACAACCCTGAAAATGGTCCGATCGGGCCCATTTTAAATAGGCTTCTTGCGGTGATGGGTTCCAATGTGTGTACCAAATTTCGTTTCAATCGATTAAGTCTGTCGAGAGTTATCGTGTACACACATATATATATAAATATATAAATATATAAATATATATATATATATATATACATACATATATATATAAACATTTTTAAAAATGGTGCCAAAGTGTTCAGGAGGCTATGAAACGTCGAGAAATTTTGGTCCGACCCCTAGGTCCCGCCATCCGACCGACGCCAATAGTGTATGTGCCATATTATGGCAAATACACTAATAAGAATATTTTCATTTTTTCGTACTTACATACGTAAATAAAGAGAAAATATCCTTCACCTTATTTAGAATAGATTATCTAAGTCATATAAGAATATTTTAACAAATACATACACGAAAAAAACTTCCATTTGTCGAGAGAATTCAGCGTTGGAATTTTTCATTTCTCAGAGAGCTGAAGGTATGTTATTATTGAGGGATGAAATATTTAATGAAGTTAGTGTCTTCCATTGTCATTCATATCGTTGGCTCTTCCTCAGTACGGAGAAAATACATGTTGTTAAAAATGTGGATAATATATTGACGTCAACGATACTCTTGCTTCTTTCCAAATAAGCTTTGTTTGTGGCGATCGACGAATGAATAGAAACAGAAATGATATATTTTGCGATTAGGAAAAACTTTTTTTGGACACTGCAGGGTCTAATATTTAACGCTCATCTGGTGGCAGATAATAAAAGTTTAGCAAAATTTGATTTCACGATAGGTCACGCCTACTTGTCAAATTTAAAATTTGGCGCTATGCAGATAACTGAAAATTAAAGTAAATGTGATGTTTAATTTTTAGGTACTTATGCGTTATTTTCGTATGCTTTTAGGGTTCCGTACCTCCGAACGGAACCCTATTACTAAGCCTGCCATGTCTGTCCGTCCGACCGTCCGTCTGTCACATGACTCTATCTAACAAGTTGTTGTTAGTTGTTTATTCTGACCTGAAATGTTTTATTTACTGTTAAATTATATTGTATTTCTTTTGTTACAGGTGAGTGAAGAAATTATTACAGCTCAATTTTTAGTTGGTAAGTTATTAAACGTTTTTAATAAATTTACAGTGTATAAAACGATATAAGTTTTATTTAATTACTAAATCAAATCTGTGAGTTTACATGTCAGATTACACATAACCTTTAATTTTTACGTATGTAACATTTAGTAATTAATTAATGCAGCACACATTATGCGTATACAACATAATTTTTATTAATAATATTGAACAAATACTTATTTAAGGATCACTTTAATATAATACTAATTATTGGCTAATAAAGTGCTTAGATATATTAATTGTGCTCCCATATGTTGCGCTTTAAGATTACACATCCGGTCACAACTATGCATCTTCGCTCAATATAAGCGTATTCAGATTTAGTCGACTAAAGGACAGTTTCGGTATTATAAATTAATTTTCAAAAAATGTTTATTCATATTTATGAATCATCTTATTTTACATTTACATAATTTAGTAGATAATGATAAAGTTGTTTATTATGCGTTTTAATTAAAAAGTCGTTTATTTAATTTAGCGTGACCCCCGCTGGCGCCTTCGCCCTTCTGTTTATATAAACTGCGACAGTAAATTGCTTCACATATCACCCTACCTATAATTTATTTACTCGTTTTGTTAGAAAATGGGTGCTTATCACACGCTGTAGTACCTACTTTTCAAAAATTGAACCTGTCAAATTTGATGTGTTCTTTTTGAAAACATTTAACTATAGCTATCCTCTGTGAAGCTGTGTTCTGCTATGCTACCGGAGCCAATAAACAAAGCATTAATGTATTTTATGTACACGTTTAATGTATTGATAACTAATACTAATATTATAAATGCGAAAGTTTGTGTGAGTGTGTTAGTGTATGTATGTTTGTTATCACTCAGCTCCGTAACGGCTGAACGGGTTTCCATGAAATTTTGTATATATAGATACTTTAGGTCCTGGAATAGAACGTAGGGTACTTTTTATCTCGGAAAAATGTATAGTTCTTGTGGGATAGTAACAAAACGTAACTATGCAATTTTCTTGCATTTTAGCGTATTGGGGGAATCTTACTAATATTATAAACACCACCAATCCGGGTCGCAGGTGGAGAATTTCTCGCGGGGGGATAATAAATCATAAATTCATAGCACCCGGGCGAAGCCGGACCGGGCCGCTAGTTGATAATGATTAATTTTCTGGCTCCGCTATTGACAGTACAGCACAGTTTCCCTGGTAGTTGATTGCAGGTCCTTATAAGAATTCTTAGTCCAGTCTATTCTATGGTTTGAGAAGATATACGTTATAAGTTCGTAAGGTATAATTAAATTTTATAATTATACTGAAATATCTTTCATTAAGAAAATATTAAGTGTTTTTCAGACACGGATTTTAATAAAAGCATGCATACTTTTTTAAAAGTTATCAACACCTCTTTTGATTTCCTTTTGAAAAGCGATTCAGAAATATATATCAATTTAAATAAATAAGGGTGTACGCAGTACGAGTATACGTTAACAATATTTTGAAGGATAGAAAATATGAGTTGAGTATTAAATGCTTTCTTATATTATTCTCGGCTTTTAATATTAAAAATTAATTACGTGGGTTAAATGTGCTTCGAAACGTTATAATTTTTTTTGCAAAACTTGCATCAAAAGTACAATTGTAGATGGCTGTGTATACTATTTGAAAAGTGATTCTTATGGAAGCTTCTACTGCATTCGTACGGTAGTGTTTAAAGTAAATTTTAACGCACTCCGTTCTATAAAGTAATACTGTTTTGTTTTACTTTATAACACACGTGCGTAATAAAGTGGTTTATATATTACTTTGTTATATTATCACTAATAAAATATTTATCCAATATGTGTTTTATTTGCTTAAAATTGAACTTTTGAAGCAGTTGTTGCAAAAAATATTGTATGTAACGCGTGTCCTAAATGACGAATCTGACAGTCGCGATTTTACAATACTCTCTTAAGGTTATGTTGCATTTATACCAAAACTCGTGTGATTACCGCACTCGCCTTCGGCTCGCGTTGCAAATATACAATCGTTCTGGTATAAATGCAACATAACCTTAGGCTCGTATCGCAAAATCGCGACTGTCATATAATCCGTCACTTAAGCCACTAGCTGTTGCATAAATTACTATTATCTACTGCAACATGTTTAATAAATTTATAATCGCCACATATTATTTCTCCATTGTTTTCGATTCGATATTGTGCGTTCGCCAATTAAGTTGGAGCGGGTAAATTTATTCATGTCATAATTTATTGGAGTTGACACTGTTGGTGGGACATTGGATGCCAACATTGGGGGATCCCAGCCGGTGTAAACTTGTTAAGGCAGAGGTTACACTGGACCAGATCATGTAGTAATGCTCATATAATTACAAACTCATCAAATATTAATATATTACTGTTTAGTATTCCATAATGGGGAATCGTCCCACTGAATTAAAATTCACATTACTGTTATAACCTAGCCATTTTATTACTTACTTACTAAGATACAGTTAACATACATAGAATAGAATAGAATAGATATATATTTCTCTTGTAAAACAAGCCATAGGCTAAGGATTAAGCAGAATGAGATCAAAATTACACGTTTATTTATTATAACAGTAACTTTTGACATATGTCGTGACAATCTGATTCGAGCAGCCCAGCGAAAAACGGTATTATGTCTTCATGGTAAACCATGATCCAATGAACGATGTGTGAACTAGGCGATCGTTTGTTCGTCAGATTACACCACGTTTAACGTGCATTTTAAGTGCGCTATTATTATTGACGACTTTAAATTACGTTTTCTCACAAAATAATTCGAAGAGCATATAACTTTTATAATATTCTAGATCTCTGATGATGCTATAAAAACAGCAGGACAATCCCATGCGCTAGTACCTACCAATAGTATCACAGAAATTGAATTTTATTTGGTTCGGTTTTTGATTTTAAATCTCAACATCGAAGGATCTCAACCGGTGTAAATTTTTGAAGGGAGGGGTTACATTGGGCCGGATCATATATTATATAGTCTTATTTCTATGGCAAAAAAAATTCTTAAAATAATCGGTTGTAATATTAGCTTTGCCACATTTAGTAATGCTAAACCTATCTGCTCACTGCAGGCATGTTTGAACTTTTAGCTTTCAAATCAGGAATAGACAATTTTAACATTGGAAATGTTTATGTTCGTATATGGGGGCTGAGTTACGAGTTTTCGTTCAAGGCCAAAACACAACGGTGTCGCGATCAAGTGAGGGGCAATCATGCAAAATTGAACAAGTGCAATTTTTTCGAAATGTGTTTTATATCATGTCTAGTTAATTGAGAGGTATTTGCGACGATCTGCGGTGTTATTTTTGAGCAAATGTTAATAAATACTGTAGAAAAATCCATTTAAAAGTTAAGTAATCAAGCAAAAGTGAACGCGTATATAACAGAAGAATAATAGGGTTATTCCTGACAAAACTAAACAGTGCATTGATAAATATTGTGTGTATAATAAACAGTTAATTATGTTTCATATATGCTGTTATCATTTCCAATGTCCTCGATGGTTGCAAGGATTGCGAAATCTGTGAATTTTTTTTACTATTTTAGACATTAGACTAACTGACAACAAAAAAATAACACGGGATCCTTTGCGAAAAAGTATATAATTCTAGGGTTATTACGTTTGTTGTTTTTATGCTACTGATTTCTAGTTCGGGCCTGCTGTTTATTCGATACCTGCATACTTTAACAACCCATTTTGGTTTTGTTGTGGCAAACTTGCTTAAAAACTCTTCAATGCCAATGCAACAAGAGCCGTAGCTGAAGTTCATCTAATGTGATGTTATATAATATGATTATATATTGAAGTATCACATTATAGATACTTTTACATACAAAAAAGAAGGAGAGAGATATCCTCTGAATATTATACAGAGTGTAAAAAAATTAACGCCACATAATTTAGTAAATACTGGAAACAAATGAATGTGATAAAGACCTAGATAAAGTGTTCAAGAAAATTTTCCAGTGAAAACAGGTTTCCAATTTTATAGGAGATCCTGTTTTACAATTTACATAAGGATTTTCATTTTGGAACTGTTCACGATTTAGCAGAAATTGTTAATCGTATTCATTGTGATCAACCGTTCCTGAAAATGGTTCTATATATGGATGGGATCCCAACATTGATCACAATAAATACAGTTAACAACACGTTGTATTAATACCTTTATACCTAGATTAAATAAAAAAACTAGACCTGATTTTTGTGTCGATGTGTCGATAGCCAGTGAATCAACTGTATTCTGAACCAAATTATATGTGACTGTTTTTTTTATAGTGCTAATGACCTCAGTTGTCGAGCGTCTATAACCTAGTACAATCTCAATCTCTTTTTTTATATCTATGGGAAGATAGCTATAAAGAGGTTGCGACTTACAACATTTCCGTGAATGCGATATTGAATGGCGAATACAATGGAAAAAAACACTATTTTTTATAATTACTTCTCAGAAAACTATTCCGTATTTTATCTTAAAGTAATTTCCTCAATCATATTATCTTTTTGAATAGGTATTGCAAAAATAACTAATACTTAAATTTTAGATAATAAATTTTATGTGGGTGGGCAGTCAGTGGCGTAACTACCGAGTGGCAGGACTGGCAAAAATTCGAGAGCCCCGCCTGCAGGGGGCACCGCGGCAGCTAACAATCAGTGGATGTGCAGCGCACCATTCGGCAAAAGTTTCTTTCATATTATTATGGCTCCTTGGCGGCTCACAGGTCAGTCAGACGCCAAGGAGGACACTTCGACCGCTGCCACATCGCCTTTGAGAATGTCTACCGCAGTTGTAGACGAAACGGCAGGTAGAAATACCACCGGACCACGGCCTACAACTTGCGAGTGAGGAATAATGCCGCAGGCCAAAAGTTTTTGACATCTTGTGTACTATTGAGGATATTGTAAACTATAGACACTCGACAACAGAGGTCATAAGCGTCGAGAAGGATTTGCTCTGGTATTGGTGGGGTGGCCAACTAGGGATTTTACGTTTGGGTTACTGTACAAATATAATCATAAGTAGTTTACATGGAGTATTATTTGTAGGAATATTTTCACTCAGGAATAAACTTTAAATAATTCTCATAAGAGTATTCAACACTTTCTGACAGAAAATTTATTCTTGTGAGCTGAAAAATTGTTTCCTAGTTTGGAATTTGAATCCAGGGACTAATTATTGCAGGACATATATTTCTCGAAGTGTAGTATTAAACAATTAATTGTATTCCCGGATGTGCTGAGTCTTGAATTCAATTTTCTGCTAGATTGATAATTTTTAAAGTGAAAATTTTAGCATCGTTTTTTCCCGTTTCGTCACGCATCTCGAGCGTCACGTAATGTCCAATCGAAGCTATCTACCAGACCAGTACTCATTGAAAATCAGCGACGTTATGTTCATAACCATATTGTACGTCTACATAACTACTATCGTGCGAATATTCAGTCGAGCAGCACATCAAATATCCATTGACCACCAACGATAGAATCTGGATTCTTACGTTCCTCTCCATACTGATCGGGGTTCAAATTACATTACCAAACGAAATTATATAGTTTCGGCGATTTTTATTCACTTGCAGCGTGGTTTCATAAAACCGCACCCTATAGTTTTTTTTTCGTTTACAGATCCGTTTCTGGTTGTCAGTTCACATATTATGTCGGTATTAATGTTGCAACTTGTATATGTGTGATAAAGAAGGGCAATTCCGAACGTTAACCATGGGCTTTTCATCATCTTTTTGCCACAAGATTGGGCACAGGAGCTTTTAACCCGATACAAAGAATACAATTTATATTGTAGCTAATACAGTGAAAACTTTATTTATCGCCTAAATTTTTTAACGATATTGTATAGAATCTTTCCGGTCATAGAATGGCATGCTTAAAGTGATTCTTTTTTGAAATTTGAACCAAATCACCCGTGCAAGCATAATTTTCGAGTTATTAATAAAAATAATAAATTGAAAATATGAATTGATATCTATTAGACTTAACCTCTACAGTTGGTAACCTGTAATAAAATAATTTAAAAAAAAAAACTAGTCAAGTAAACTCGTTGTGTTCTTGACTTTGCTTCAAACGGATAAAACTTTCTTTTTTCGCAGTGGCGTTAATTGCCGCGTCGAAAACTTTTATCTGTTTTGGTTGTTTAAAGCTCTATAGATATATAGAGGACCTACTAAATTGGATTTCTGAATTGCTATTAGACTTTCCGTGATACAGTGTGATCTGAAATTAAAACAGGTTTCATTTTTGGCTGAGCTGCTTGTATTATATACATTGTTTTGTCTGGCTAACATATTTTTTTTGAAAGTGATATAAAAAAAATGACAAGTGTCACAGTAATTGTGATTGTACCACAACCGAAGACGTAGAACTGCTTTCGTAGTTTTATCTTACAATAAATAGTTTTTAATATTATTAAATCAATGTGTAACATGACTTCTCTCAAAAAATATTAGTATACATGATAAAAAACGCAAACAAACTATAGCGTAAATTGGTAGCTTGCGTCACACATTTTTTGTAACGGCGTGACTAATGTAGTTCGCGTCACACATTTTTTTGTAACGGATTTTTCGTCTCGCTTCATTTTACCCTCCTATATAGATATACCGCCGAGAAAGACGTAGTTCTGCGTCTGAAAAAGATAGTGTTAATTTCATTTCTCTAACTTTCCTTTATAATAGTAAGTTATGTGTTAACTTATTATCCAATTTTTGGCCATGCAAATAAACTTATATCTTATCTTATCTTATCTTAATACTAGGGATGTACGCGATTTGTAGTCTTCAAGATTACCATTAAGTTTACGATTACAAATAAGTTTCTTCAAAATTATCCTGCAGTGGTTTTCTGAGATAAGCGCCTCAAAAATTCGTAAGATAATAGCTGCTAGTGCGGAATCTCGTATGCACAAACGGAGCTTATACTTGACCGATTTTTCCGATATAGTTTATAGCTTACAAAAGGTAAATGTTTGCATTACCTTTTAAGTAGATTCGTTAAAAAAATGTTGGGCATAGTTTTCCAATTAATTTTTAAGTACTTATTTTTTTTAATACTTATGGCCGGTTTATGGTACATTTTATCACAGTGTTTTTTTAATAACACTGTTAAATTTTGATTGCTACGTGTTCATTGGTTGCTGCGTTTCGGTACCATAACAACCCTTCATTTAACAGTATGATTAAAAAAAACACCGTGATTAAACTGTATGACAAACCGGCCAATAGGTACTTTATTTTGAAAGTTTTAATGATATATTGTGACCGAATTTAAAATTTTGTTTAATAATATGGTATTAGATCGATAAAAATCACAAAAAACTCGGGTCGCAGTGCCAAAACCCTGCCGACAATATAGTGTATTTGCTAATACAGGCATTGTGGCATTATTATGTAAACTTAAGTTTGTTTTTTGACAAAATAAAAAATTTAACCCCTTAATACAGCCCTTAAAATAATTAAATTTTTCTAAATTTCAATATTAGACATGGATTTCATCAATACACCCAATTAAATACACCCTTCCATATCTAAGTAAATCCGTATCAACAAACTAGTGTTTTCATAAAATTTGAAAGTCCGGTCCTGTCGGGCCGATTTTATTAAAATTTTAGCAGCACATTTTAATCTTTACTAAAGAGTTAAATTTCAATTTTGAAACGATTCTGACAAATTTTTCGGTATTTTTGGGCCCAAAAACTTTTTGGAACCCCTAAATACAACCCTGAAAATGGTCCGATCGGGCCCATTTTAAATAGGCTTCTTGCGGTGATGGGTTCCAATGTGTGTACCAAATTTCGTTTCAATCGATTAAGTCTGTCGAGAGTTATCGTGTACACACATATATATATAAATATATATATAAATATATATATATATATATATACATACATATATATATAAACATTTTTAAAAATGGTGCCAAAGTGTTCAGGAGGCTATGAAACGTCGAGAAATTTTGGTCCGACCCCTAGGTCCCACCATCCGACCGACGCCAATAGTGTATGTGCCATATGGCAAATACACTAAAAATTGTCATATCAAAATGTGAAAAATTGCTCATACTTGTACAATTTCCAGAAAAAAAATCTGGGTATTGCAGATGAATATTATGTTTCATTAATATAATTAATGTTCGTACATTTAATTTGCCAAAAAACCTCAAACTCAGCATAATTAAAAAAAAAACTCGGGTCGCAGTGCCAAACCCTGCCGACAATATAGTGTATTTGCTAATGCAGGCCTTGTGGCTTTATTATGTAAACATAAGTCTGTTTTTGGACAAAATAAAAAATTTAACCCCTTAATACATCCCTTAAAATAATATTTTTTTCTTAATTTCAATAATATTATCAATGCAACCTTTGTACCAAATTAAATACACCCTTTGGTAAGTAAATCACTATCCGCAAACCAGTGTTTTCATAAAATTTTTGTAAGTCCGGTCCTGTCGGGCCGATTTTATTAAAATTTTAACAGCACATTTTAATCTTTACTAAAGGGTTAAATTTCAATTTTGAAACGATTCTGAGAATTTTTTCGGTATTTTTGGGCCCAAAAACTTTTTTCAACCCCTAAATACAACCCTTAAAATGGTTCGATCGGGCCCATTTTAAATAGGCTTCGTGCGGTAATGGGTTCCAATGTGTGTACCAAATTTCGTTTTAATCGATTAAGTCTGTCGAGAGTTATCGTGTACACACATATATATATAAATATATATATAAATATAATTATATATATATATACATACATATATACATAAACATTTTTAAAAATGGTGGCAAACTGTTCAGGAGGCTATGAAACGTCGAGAAATTTTGGTCCGACCCCTAGGTCCCACCATCCGACCGACGCCAATAGTGTATGTGCCATATGGCAAATACACTAAAAAGTGTAGACAATGAATTGTGAAAATAAACAAGGTAAATAAATATCGAATCCTTAGAGCGCCTACAGTTCAACAAAGCTTGCTTTAAAATTAATTAATGAGATGGAAAACACAATAGACCTTAAGAAATGTTATTGCTGATGCCAGCAGGGCAAAGTTGATCGTTATATTTGCCGCATTTTCTAGAAAGTAGAAACACAAATAGATTACATGAGTCTGATATGTTAGCAGCCTGTTATGAATGTGTTATTATGTACCTATTGTTTTTCCGTCGACGTATTACTCTGTTTTTAGCGATATTTATTTGTAAAATATTTGCAATATCAGATTGCTGCTTTGTTTACTTAAAGATGCAGAAAATATTTAATTATTTGAATGTTGTCCAAAAAGTTGACGTTTGCGACTCGTGTGATTGTCTTCATCGCTTCACAGTCGTCGCAAACGCCAACTTTCTGCTCTAGTAACACAATTTACTATTATTTAATGTTATTCAGGATGTGTATACAACAGAATTTAAGAAAACACGTTACACAATTATAAATAGATGAAATAATTAAAAACATTATTTCAATGAAAATCGACTTAATGAATGGTAAACACTAATGTTGTAATCAAGTCTAGATTACTTTGTATTCAAATGTACACTTTTAATTTTCTTTCTCTTCTGTTTTTATTCACTAGTGCTGGGTTGCAGAAAGCATTGTAAAAATATTGATTTGACAATGACCTTAGATTGTGATATGCTTACAGTTTTTATACATGTCGGAACAGTCTAGTGTCGTTGTAAAACTCTGTCATGTAGAACATTAGATAGAAAATGCGTAGAAAAATATTGTTTCGAAGTGGAATGCGTCTCACGGCGAGTGCAAGTTAGCATTGGGACAAAATGAATGGATCAGAATAAGCCATGATTACATTAATTATTGGTTTATTTAGTGTTGTTACGGTAATTTTTATTAACTTAAAGTTTTGTTATCCATTTCTCACTCACTCATTAGAATGTGAAACACAATTTCCCATTTTCATGGTTACACGTAATAACATTTCTGACAACAATACTATAGACCAAGAGCTAGTGACAATTTTTTGGTGTTATTTATTCAAGGCCTTATTTTTGTGAAAATGTTGAGGGAGGCATATTAAAGTGCCCTGCGAGTAAAGGATTTTGCTAGATAGCGGTATGGGAGGAATGCAGACCGCACCCAACATGTAACAAAAAAAATGGTCACAATTATTATTGCTTCAAAGCTGAAATTGTTTGTATAGCTTGTCGGTGACCCAATAATACCATTATAATATTTGCAGATCGTTCGGTCAGTATTAAAGGGGTGGCAGATCACCCTACGACGAAATTTATATTATTAGTTCAAGATTCAAATTTTAATATGTTGTTACGGCGACTGTTTTAAGCATATATTTCAATTTGCAAAACAAAATGTCGGTATTAACCCCCCTCTTAGAGGGAAACTTGCTCGTCTAGGTGTTTATATCGTTCTGCAAGGGGGTTAATACCGACATTTTGTTCTGCAAATTGAAATATATGCTTAAAACAGTTGACGTAACAACATATCAAAATTTGAACTTTGAACTAATAATATAAATTTCGTCGAGTACATGACCCGTTTAGGGTGACCATTTTTTTTGTTACATGTTGGGGGCGGTTTGCATCCCTCCCATACCGCTATCTAGCAAAATACCTTACGCAGGGCATTTTAGTATGCCTCCCTCAACATCTTCACAAAAACAAGGCCTTGAATAAATAACACCAAAAAACTGTCACTAGCTCTCGGTCTATTACCTGTGTTTAGTTTAAAATAGAACATTAGGCTATCAAATAAGAAATTTTACAAAAAACCATAAATAAAAAATAATGTATATCTAAACTAGTTCAAATGTTGTATGCAGTGTCGGGAACAACGTACTAAAAGTGCTGTATCCCCTGCATCCTCTTTTTCTTTACAAACTATTAGTCGCCAAGAAATACGCCTTTCAAAGTCAACCTGGGAACTAAGTTTGTTCTTATGAGGATTCAATGTTAAAATTTAATACGTATATCCTATGTATACCTTGCCGTGAGGCGCACTACACAGTTTTAAAAAAAATATGATTTCAATCGGTCAATTATTTTTGTAGCAAGATTGATTTGAAATTCTACAGTGCTTTTCTTATGGAGAAATATGTATGGTCACAATCTAAATCATTGTCAAATCAGATTTTCTGACAATGCTTTCTGCAACCGAGCATTAGTTTTACAAAATATTTTTTATAATACTATTTTATGGGCATACACCCTACTATCGATTCTTTTCTAATACACAGGTAACTGCTGGGGTAGGTCCCAGGTGCGTATACCTTATTGTAGTCTATTTCATATTTTTTTCTTCATTATTCGTGGGTGGATTACCGTTTATATATTGGTATAGCAATTTTTTGTGTGTCATTTTTAATATTTATATTCTTATTACGCAGAATATAAACAAGACTTGTGCGTGAAATGTTTTTTTTTGTTATTATTTGTCTTGTTTCCAGCTCTAGAAACATTTCTATGTTGCTTTTTTCTTATTTTGACATTTCCATTTCGTTTTTTAACAATTTCCATTTTAACTGAATCTTTTACGAGTAATGTTTTCAGATATGAAATAATTTGATATTTTTTTAATATTTTCAAAATTACTGAGATACGAAAAAATACCTACAATGTTTTCAAAAATAAATAAAAAAGTATCTTCTGGTTTTTATGATTTTCTTGTTCTAATCAGTATTTTTTATTATAATTTAGAGCTTTCAGTTAACTTTATGTCCACGAAATATGCTTAAAAATAATGAATGATCGAAATATTGCAAAAATTGAACTTATAAAATGATAATTTGACACGAATTGAGTGTTATATACACAAGTTATTATACAGTATGGTAGTTTATAGATGCTCGTAAACTAAATTCGTTGGCAAATTTATATTCTTAACGACAGCAATGTTGGTCTATTGATTATTAAAAAATTATGTTTTATCATCACACATAAAATATGCACTGAATATGATGTCTTTTAAATATTAACAGATTTTTTGTTGGTCTCTTTTTTACGTGCTCTGTTTTTAAAATATTGGATTTAGTTTGATCTATGAATGAATAATTTATAGAGCAAGTGAGAAAATATACCTAAATAATTGCTGTACTGCAATCCTCTTTTTTGAATAAAACTGTTCAAATATGAATAAAATTGAATCAATAACTATGTCAGTTTATCAAATATGTGTTGCTATTTCAATTAATAAATATTATTTTACAGGCCATTGATCAATAAACTTGGTTTATATATATATAAATATGGGTTTTGTGTTATTTGCATTATAATAATTATTGCTAATTTATTGATAATTGTCTTCATTAACAATGTGGTAATTGTTGAATCACAATTATAAATATATTTGTTAGATTCGTTGGCCTCAGGGGTTAATTTTAATTAATATTTTAAAATGACTATATTTTTTGTCAGTAATATAATTGGAACAGACAGACAGATAATTTTTTTTTCGAAAATGCGATATTTCTACTTGATATTAATTATAAAGACTACCTATTTGTAAAGAAATTTTGAAAAAATGTCTGGCTATCTGTTTGCATGTTTGTTTGCTTATAACTAGAGAACTAGTGCATTCATTTCGATAAAATTATTAGAGGACAGTATGGCTCAGTTGGTAGCGTTGCGGCCTCTGAATCGGACTGTCGTAGGTTCGAGTCCCACCTCTGCTCATGGATGTTTTGTGATGTTATTTAGTTTTAAGTGATATATGTATATTTGTTGTATTTAAGACGCTAATGACCTAAGTTGTCGACGCGTCTATAATCCACAATAAATAAATAAATAAAGATAAAATTATTATTAATCGTTAGCTTAAAGTCCACCTTAAAAATAAAGGTACAAATCATTATGTTAGGTCATCAGGAGGTAGCATAATTCTGTTATGTACGAATCGAGGGGAGGAAACCGCGCGGTACTTAAATAAATAAAACTATGAATCGTAGAATAAATAAAACTATGAATCGTAGAAAAAACAAGCCGTGAGGTGGGTCGTTTATTAGGACTAAAGTGCGACCCTTGAGGTCCACACGACGAACTTCCCAGTTTGATAAATATTTAATAATAATAATTAAATTAGATATTACACAGAAAAGTAATCATTTTAATCATTAAAACATCAATAATTAAAAAAAAACGGCTGAACCGATTTTTATAAAATTTATGTCGGATCAAAATGACGTTAACACGCCTCGATTGACACCCTTACGAAGTCGATATAATTTTTTATTCGCGAGATATTGTGTAAAATCTACTTTTTTGGAGGTTATTTGGTTAAGAAAAAAGAACGGCTGAACCGATTTTAAAAAAATTCCTTTCAGATCATATTTACGTTAATACGCGTCGATTGGCACCCCAACGTAGTCGATATCATTTTTCGTTCTCGAGATTTCGTCTTAGAAAGAAATGGACACATACATACGTACGTACGTACGTACGTACGCACGTACGTACGTACGTACGCACGTACGTACATACGTACACACACACACACACACACACACACACACACACACACACACACACACGACGTCTTTCTAAAAGTAGTGTAAAAATAGTGTAGTGACCTTGAAACATAAAAATTTTTTTTCCTTTTTGATTTCGATTTTCGGACCCATTACAATAACTTCCAATGGGAAGTTAAAAATTTCATACAAAAGTTGTAAAGAACTTTATTCTCTACAAGATTGAAAATAACTATTTTTTTCTAAAAATGGAACGAAATCAAGAAATTAGCAAAAAACCGTTTCTCGTGACCTTTGACCCCCCCCCCCCTAAAATGTTTAGCGGCACTCGGATCGATGGGACCTTTTGACATTTTCTTTAGAACCACAATATCGACGTTCATCATACCAAAATTCAGTTTTCCCCTAATTTTTCCGAAGTTGGGCTTTCTTTTTGTCAAATTTCCCTGGGCCATAAACACAAACCGTTAATCTCTAAACGTTTGACATACCTTACTCGCCAGTAGTGCCATATGACGAATAAAAATGTAGGTATATACGTTTAACACGTACCTTACTTATCACTGGCGCTATCTGACGAATAAAAAAACTTTTTAACAGAAAAAAACCTTCAAAAAAGCCACTAAAAGAGGAAGATAATAAAATTTTGAGGTCGGCGCCAATTTAATTTCTAAATTTTTCATGTATCTACTTTTATTTTATTAAATTGGCGTCGACCTCAAAATGTTATTGTTTCCCTCTCTTTTTAGTGGATTTTTTGAAGGAGGTTTTTGTTTGTTAAAAAGTTTTATATTTTTTACTTTCTAAAATACTTAGTTCGTCTTGATATTTGATTACTAAACTAAAAAAAGAGAACCACTGAACCGATTTTGGTGAAATTTATGTGGAACTATCCTGGAGGTATGCCCCATTAAATAAAACAAGAATCATCAAAATCGGTTTACAAATAAAGGAGATATGAGGTGACGCATATAACATACATAAAAAATGCATAACAAAAAATCGGTCGAACTACTGAACCGATTTAGGTAAAATTTATGTGGGCCACCTCGAAGGCATGTCCTATTAAATAAAACGATAATAATCAAAATCGACTCATAAATGCAGAAGAAATCGGTGTATATGTTGCAGTCAAAACTCTTAACCAGTCAAAAGTACTATTGACTAGCAAAATCAGTCAAAAGTACTTTTGACTGAACAGGTTGGTCAAAAGTGGTTTTGACTGAAAATTATTGGTTATTAGTACTTTTGACTGCAAATTTGCGGTTAAAAGTACTTTTAACTGACGCTCTTCGTCAAAAGTAGTTTTAACTGCAATAAAGCATCAGTCAAAAGCACTATTAACTCGTTAGATGTGAATAAAAAAGATATTTATTAAATGTGAAATCGTTTATTACGAAAAATTTGGCATTACAATCAATACAAAGAAAACATACACTTAAAAATTGTCATTAAAATAGGTAATCAGAAAATTCACAGGTTATAAAAACACAGTACCTATATTACGTTAATCGCTTTTCTTAAATAATTTTTAACTTTAATTGATCAGTCTACAATGACGAATTATTTATTCATGCAACTCTTTCATTCTTAAGTCTATCGCGACCACCATGCCCTATAGAAATATGAGCAGCATCAATTATTAACGTCGTAGATTTCCTCAGCCGGCAAAAAATATTTAACAGGTTCTGTGTTTGTAACTAATTTTTTTGTACCACAAACTTCAATGATGTTAAAGCGTTTTAGTCTACAGTACTGTAATGGTGTTTTCTTTTCATCAAATTTCGCGTCTTCCACATCCATTGCAAACTTTTCAAATTTTTCTTTTGTCATCACATTGAAATGACTATCTTTCATATCTTCTGTCGCTAAAATTCTTTGCAAAAAGCGTTCTTTCTTTTCGTAGTCACTCATTTTTGTTCTAATATCAGCACGTTCTCCACTAATAATGAGTAATATAAAAGTTTATATGTGCGTTTGTCGTTATTTTTATCGACCACCTTAAGTTTTTAAGAGTTTTGACTGATACAACCAGTCAAAACCACTTTTGACGAAATCACTTAGTCAAAAGTACTTTTAACCAGCTCCATTGGGCAAAAGTACTTTTAACTGTTATTTTAGTCAAAAGTATTATTGACTAAAGCATACGGTCAAAAGTACTTTTGACTGATTTTGCTAGTCAATAGTACTTTTGACTGGTTAAGAGTTTTGACTGCAACATATATACTTTTTTGAAGTCGGTTAAAAAATATGGCAACCCTCATTGACACGATATTATGTATTTTAATCTATTGGTACATAAGTATTGAGCATTAGAAAATGCACAAAAGTAGTTCTGTGCATTTAAAATCGCACAGAACTAGTTCTGCGCATTTTGTAATCTTTAATACCCGATTAAATGTAAGATTTCGGGTTTGGAAAATATTCGTTGCTCAATTCTAGAATTGCGCATTTATTTCGGGCAAATTGTCCGAATTCGGATATTGAGCGTAAATAGTCTTCAAATATTTTTTTTTGTATTTTAATTAAATCCAGTAATGTAGTAATAATAATTTAAAATATATCTGCAACATGTAACGACTGTAAGTTTCTTGGAATATTCTGTATACCCGCAGGGCTCCCGTGGGAAAAGTACGCCTCTGACAAGGCTCAGAAAGACAAAGGATGAAAGTTGTATTTAGGCTATAATAATTCATAACGTCAGTGTCTTGCATAACTTTAAACGCCACTTTAATGCGCTTGACGTGTGTTTACTTAACTGACTTGTGTTAGCGTAACGTTGTGTTAGTGTAAGTACGTCCCAGGAGTAAATTTGAAGTTATGGTTGATTTTTAAATAATATTTTCAGTTCAGTTCTCTGTCAGTCGATGTATGTGTACCTTTTTTTTAAAGCTAAAGCATATTTTTCTCAAAGAATACAAAATGAAATGCATTCCATTTCGTGTAGTTTCGGTTATACCTCGTGATAAATACACCATAAGTTAAATACCACTGGTCTGCTGGACGCTGTGACATGAAGTAAGCATTTATAAAGAGTAGATAATTTTTTTGACGCGTTAATTTCTATCCAATACGTCTTGTGAGTTTAATCTATTTAAGAGAAGTTGAATAGTTCGCCTTTGAATTCAGAGTCAACTAGGTGGTCCGATAATAATAATTATAATAGCTTTACAAGCTGTTGTGCTTCAGTTGTTTCGTCGTCGCCATGATGGCCAGACTTTGTCTTGTTTATTATTCAAACAAAGCAGCATCTGCTAGATGCTTGTTTGAATTTATTAATTTTAATTAATAAATTCAAACAACAGCCTGATAACAACTTTTAGACACGTTCTATTAACCACCTTATATACTATATAGTGTGTCTAATAACTGGTTAGCGAATTATTAAATGAGGCTAAAAATATTCTTAAGTTACCTTAGCAATAAACTTAGCTTTCCGGTCCGGCTGAGCCCGGACAGATGTTGGTTTGACAGAGAAATAATCAAGAGCAAGAAATTTCTCATTTGTCACTTTATTTTTAACCGACTTCAAAAAAAGGAGGAGGTTCTTTTGTCTTGGTGTAATGCTACTCAGGAAGAATTATAGGCTTTCAAATATCGGTTCAGTAATTCTTGAGATTGCTCGCAACAAATAAACAAACCTTTCATCTTTATAATATTAAGTATAGATTAATAATTATTTACTACTATAATGTTATTAGCAGTTTTTAGTGAAATTTTTATAGAGTGGAGATGATTCGACTATTAGAATAAAATTTTTACACACTTAAACTAAAATGAAAAATATGGAGTATCACACTGCGTCACATGGTGAGTAAAAAATGTTCAAAAAATCCGTGAAAAAACTCAGTAAAACTCAATAAAATATCATTCAGTATTTTGTTATATTAATGTTTTTAAGAAGTAGATATATTTATATTGACAGATTTTTTACTTTCAAATAGGTAGATAAATGATTTTTATTTATACTGTTCTTTTTCATATCACAGTATTTAAATATCCATTGTAAGTAATTAAAAACTATATTTGATTGTAAATAGAGCATCTTCCATTACATTTGCATATGTGGATAATGTTAGAACGGTAATCATGTCACGGTTGAGTATTGTAAGTCCTGACTGTGACTATGGTTGTTAAAATGATTTTTTCCGATATTGCAGGAATCATCATCAATTATGTAATTGGCTGCTCTTCCAATAAAATTTTCAATTGAAAACAGCCGTATAAATCTATTTAATATCTTCCATTACAACATATTTGTACACAAAAATAAATATTAAAAAATGTAACTTAAATTTTTGAACTTTTCTCTTTGAGGATATTAATTAGCGAACCATCTTTTTTATATTTGTAAATTAAATAGTCTGACAATGTCACATTGACAAGCAATATTTAAAGAGAAAATATATCTTACTATTAAAATATACAAGTGATTCTAAAAGGTTCTACAAGTAGAAAGAATCACGGTTTAACTTTATTTATGTTTATTCGAAAATACACTTTGTGGGAGATTCAACCAAGCTTTCACTAGAATTTTTCTTTTAAACTTCCAGTGAATATTTCACTATCTTCACACACGACATTTCAACCTTTTTCTATAAAAGAAATTCAATGATTAGCTCACTGAAATAGACATTTGTAGTTTTCATGTCTTCTTTTAGAAATCAACTCATTTTATGAAAAAAAATATTAAAAACGTTTTGTTTTGACATATTCTGTAAGATATTGTAAAATTTTAAAATAATCACTGACAGAATAATTTTAATATGGAAAATTGTAGTGGAATTTGCCAGAAATTACTATAGAATTGAATTGAATTGTAGATTATAGACGCTCGACAACAGAGGTCATTAGCGTCTAAAAATAAAAAAGTAAACAAAAGAAATTACTTAAGTTAGATGATATTGTTATTATAGATACAAAATATGCAAAAAATGGCATATATTTTCAAAACCACTGATCCGATTGACACCAAAATCAATAGGTTTATGGAGTTCTTGCTGACACTAACATTTAAAAAAATATCATTCAAATCGCTGCAGATGTTACTGTGAACGAAACAAAATTCCACACAGGCATACACACACTCAGTTGTTATATTTTTCAACAGGCAGAATATAAAATCTAATGCTTCACGTAACATTGTATCAAATAACAAATTACAAACATCAAATGCACTTTCGTAGAAATGCATTCACGTTTGGTAACATCGTGTCAGTGCAAACATAACGTGTCATAATGCATTTGATAGTGTGCTAATGGATTGGAAAAATGTTCCTTGCAAATGCTTTTATTTGTTTACTTAAATGCACCTACGTATATATTAAGGTAACGAATGCTTTTAAAGCTTCAAATATTCTAAGAACAAATTATATCTCTTTAAGAAACAAATATATTTTTATTCGACCTTAAAAGAGTATACGACCGTGAGTCTGTAGACTAAAGACTATTACGACCGGACATCTGTTACACTTAACAGAACTGATCGTTGTCTAACGAATTATTAAAATCAACCATATCAATCAAAACACTGCTACAAAAATTTAAAAAGATATAGTTATTTTTCTCTCATCATATTTTCGAAGTAAGGACTGCCGTACTATCAGACTAGTTTTTATATACGGCTTCGCTCGCGCAAATGTCGATTCGGTCCCGTAATGTTATTTTTGACTGGAGCCTTAAGTGCAGACAAGCGGCTAGGCCTTGCAATCAGGGTCCATTCTGATTGGTCGAATACCCCATCTTGATAACGTTTGACACACACACCTAAACGAACGTAACAACTAACTAATGAACTCTGTTGGATAGTTGATAGCGATTAAAAAATGGGTTTTGTATGTGGACAATGTTCAGACACATATTCTTCAAGACTGGCATTAATGTTCACAAAATTAGAATGAAAACTTCAGGTAAGGCTTGTAATCTAATTCTTTCTATAAAAGTCGATCAATTTTTTGACATTTCAAAATAAAACCTAATTTAATATTATTATTTAAGATAGTAGGCTGTCCAAAATTTATAGATACAATAACAAGTGCTCTTGAGAAATAGGAATAGAAAAATAAATTTTAAATAAGTTTTATTTTGAAATGTCAAAAAATTGATCGACTTTTATAAAAACCATTAGATTACAAGCCTTATCTGTCTTGAAGAATTATATGTATTTGAGCATTCTCCACATACAAAATCCATTTTTTAATCTCTATCAACTATCCATATTAGTATACAGAGTTCACTAGCTAGTTGTTACGTTCGTTTAGGTGTGTGTATGTGTGAAACGACATCAAGATGGGATATTCGACCAATCAAAATGGACCCTGACTGCAGGGTCTAGTCTCTAATTGTTGAGTGCGTCGACACAAAAAAAATTTTGATACTTCAAAAGAGATGCATTCGTATCATGGCGGAAGTGGCACCACGAGAGCACTGCAAGCCCATCTTTCAAAGATTACAAATATTAACTATCTATGATCTCTACATTTTGGAGAGCAGCAAGTTCGTCAAGAACAACCCACAATTTTTTGAAAATAATGTTTATAATCACGAATACGGTACAAGAAATAAGGAAAAATTAAAAATAAACCCCAGCTCGCTAACTGTTGTAAATCGTGGTATCACTAACGCCATGATACGAGTGCATAATAAATTACCAAATTATTTGAAAAATATAAAAAATTGCAAAAAATTTAACTACGACCTAAAAAAATATTTGCTATCAAAAAACTTATATAGCCTAAATGAATATTAATTTTAATCTTTTGTATGACTAATGTAATAGACTTCGGTCTCTCCTACAGCTAAATATATTATTAACTTCCCATTGGAAGTTATTGTAATGGGTCCGAAAATCGAAATCAAAAAGGAAAAAAAATTTTTATGTTTCAAGGTCACTACACTATTTTTACACTACTTTTAGAAAGATGTCTGTGTGTGTGTGTGTGTGTGTGTGTGTACGTATGTACGTACGTACGTATGTATGTGTCCATTTCTTTCTAAGACGAAATCTCGAGAACGAAAAATGATATCGACTACGTTGGGGTGCCAATCGACGCGTATTAACGTAAATATGATCTGAAAGGAATTTTTTTTAAATCGGTTTAGCCGTTCTTTTTTCTTAACCAAATAACCTCCAAAAAAGTAGATTTTACACAATATCTCGCGAATAAAAAATTATATCGACTTCGTAAGGGTGTCAATCGAGGCCTGTTAACGTCATTTTGATCCGACATAAATTTTATAAAAATCGGTTCAGCCGTTTTTTTTTTTTTTTTTTTTTTTTAATTATTGATGTTTTAATGATTAAAATGATTACTTTTCTGTGTAATATCTAATTTAATTATTATTATTAAATATTTATCAAACTGGGAAGTTCGTCGTGTGGACCTCAAAGGTCGCACTTTAGTCCTAATAAACGACCCACCTCACGGCTTGTTATTATTATTATTTTAAATTTGGATACCTGATGATGAAAATACGAATTTGTCGTATTAGTTTTAGTCAGATAATAAACAGTCAGTAGGAATACGTTCAGCGTCAGTACAAGTCACTTTTCTGCTATCGAATATGTTGACGTGGTGATATCAAACAACAGGAATGTAAGTGCAATTTTTATCTATTTCTAATGCAGGCGCTCCTAGCCAGCAGGAATGCACTCGTTTTGCAAGTTGTTATCGTGTGTTGGCTTGGTGATATCAAACAGCAGGAACACAGCATCAGCAGCGATGGTAGCAGGACAGTGCGCGCTCCTGCTCTCACACACAGAGAGATAAGCGAAAGCGTGCGGCATGCTCCGTAGTGCCGTGTATAGTGTATGTTGTGCCACTAGCTACTGTACGGCTCTACTCCAATATACCAGTCGACCGTTACCTACGAGAACAGTACGACGCACGCGACCATATCGTGTGGCACCATCTATTATCGCAAAAACGATATAATCTATACGTTCATAAACATACTATCTTATCACTACTTATGTATTTTATTCTATGTTTCCATTTGAACTATTAATTATCACGCATTGAAATCTTTTACTTCATTTCCATGATGTCATGGAGTTTAAACTAAAATAAATAGATACAACTGTATTCTTCGTCAGTGTGTTGTTTTATGAAATAAAAACAAAAGAAAAGCACAGTGTTCACTGTTTGACTTTTGGATTTAAACAAAAACAAGTTTAGTGTGTTTAGGTTGTTGTGTTGGGGTTAACTTTCTTCTCAGATAAGGTTTTCTTGTAGATGTGTGAGTTTGAATTTTGTTTTGTTTGTGTTTGTTTAGAAAACGAAGTTTGGCGATTTTTTTCAGCTGGCGTTTTTATTGCTGTTGTGTAATACGGTGGTTAGTTCTCATAATTTGTGTAAAAAGCTGGATTTGTGATTGTTTGATTCGATGCTCCCTATAAATGGATTAATGCGGGAGTTTTGATTAAACAGTTTTAACCACACTCTGGCATTCCTGCTAGCTGTTCTGCAGGGATATCGCAAATCGTATGTATTTTGTTTTGTTTTATATAATATATGTGGCTTCTGTTTTATTATTTAGTCGGTGTTATTCAGTATGTGAATGAATTCACGAAAATGTTCATAATTTACTGTTATTTGAAATATTTGAAATATTTGAGGTTTGATTTGGGTGTAATACCGGAAAACTGAATTGAATTGAAATGTTCAGAAATATTTTCTCCATGAATGCATGGATTGTTACATCAAAAAATTGTTTTTCGTCCCATGGAAATAGTACTACACATTTTTTCTATAATGATTTTTGAATAGTGACTGTATGATTGCACACATTTTGCAAACTTATTTCTAAAACGTACATTAGGTGCTTCCGTAAATGTATGTACATTTTTAAACATTATTTTTTAAGAAATTTCAAGTAGCTCCTAACCTACGTAACTGGCCAACAATAAAATTTTTAAGGAACAATATTTACGAAATTCAGAACCAATTTAAAGTTCTTCTTAAAAAATAAAAACTTCTATGGGATCAATGACATTGCAACACATATTTTATACTGTTCCTCGTACTTAACTTATGTTTTTTTTATCTATTTTATGATGTTTTTGTAAATAGATTTACAAATAAAATTTAAAAAAACTACAGCGAAAATAGGCTACTACGGTCCGATAAAGTATTTTACAATGAGATTTATGAAAGATTTTTTTTTAGTCGTTATAAACGATTTTTAAACGAGAAAAAATCGTGTAAAATTAAAAATGTTCATTGACTCCATCAAGCAATAACACAGATGTTAACCAGTATAAGATAATAATCTGTTTGTAAATAATTAATTTTATTATGTTTTGACTAATTATTACGCCGATGTTTAACATAGTATTTACATAACATATTTAGTATTGTTGTATAGTGATACTGAATTATTGTGGAATCGTTAATCATATGCAGAAGCATGTATCAGAATAAATCAATTTTAATTAACATTTTATCTCTACTAATTACTTTTGGCATTGCTAACGAGGCAAAATTAATCAGCTAAATTAAATTAATACAATAGTGTCCCGATTCAGAGCCGGATTTAGGCCCATTCATTTACAGGCCCCCTATCTATATTTATAATATAATAAAATCGTAAACAATTTTTGTGTGTGTTTGTTTGACCACTCTAATCTCCACTCTAATCCCACGCAGAACGACTCGGCGTGAGCACGGTAACAGAGTTATACATGCTGTGTACTGTCATGTTTGAATTTTTGTGTCGGTATTTTTCATATTACTATTTTTTGCGTCGAGGTAATTTCGATTTACTAGTCTCGCTATAGAAGTGTCACTTAAAAAATAACAAAAACAATCCAAACACTTCTTTCTTGTGTCATTTATTTTAAATTTGTGCATTCAGTGGTGTTCTTTTCAGTTTGGTGCCCTTAGGCCTTGGTCCCACGGGCCTATGCGTAGATCCACCACTGTGTCCCGTTGCATTGTACACTGAGTTGAGAGAGAACACCGAATGATGAGGATTGTTTCATTATGGATTATTTTTTCTCTTCAACTTTTTAATTAACATTTTATTGTTTATTTTGTTTGGCTGTGTCTGAAATTTCATTTGTGGTTTTTTTGTTTACAGAAGTTAGAAAACAGACCTGCAGTTTTCATGCTTGAATTATAATCAAATATTTGTTTTACTGGAAAGTATATTTAGCCGGACGATTTAATTTATTTAATGCAGAAATTAATTAATTGTTAGGAAAGTTGTCTTACAAAGGCTTATGATATTCGATCTTGCTTTTACATTTAATGTAAATTGTGTTGCTAGTAAATGTACAACATTTCGTGCCTCTATTCGGCTGCTTAAAATATATATCGCATGCGTACAATAATACAATATTTTATGTGATACGACAGTATAGGTAGGCGTCAAAATAATTCATATTTTACGCCATACGACAAATGAATATAGTAGCTATGGAAACGAAGTAAATAAATTTTAGATCAAGGCCAATATTTTTAGCTGTCAGTGAGATTTCGATGTTTGAAATTAATTCAATAAAGCTCTAAAGTTGAAAATGTGGCATATTTTAAATAGGTATGTGTTACAAAAAATAGTGTAGGTACTGACTTCACATAAAATTAAATATAAGACTCTTCGCGTCTTATACTTAATTGTACTAGATAACTACTAGCACCTAATTCAATTTGTCAAAATACGTTTGTTTTTCACTTTATTTTTAACCGACTTCAAAAAAAAGGAAATGAGCTGGTGTTGTCCTGATTCGGGTCTATAGGCCGTCGTTGGCCTATAGACCCGAATCAGGACAACACCAGCTCATCAACTGGCCGCGAAAGCCTCAACCAATTTGTCAAAAAGGAGATGGTTCTAGTGAGTGAATTATAGACGCTCGACAACTGAGGTCATTAGCGTGAGATGGTTCTCAATTCGATTGTATTTTTTTTATGTTTGTTACTTCAGAACTCCGTCATTTATAAACCGATTTGGAAATTTTTTGTTTGTTTGGAAGGATATACTTTCAGATTGGTCTCATAGAAATTTTATCAAAATCGGTTTAGTAGTTCGGTTTTTATTATTTTGTGTGCTATATTTTTTCACATTAGTAAGCTTGTGATATTTGACAGTAAACTGAAAAGTTCTTAGTATTGGACTTCATCATTACCTTTAATAAATTATTGTTAATTGATTATTTAAAAAAAATGGACCGTATAATTGACATTACACGCTACAGAAGTGAAACGTACTTACGCAAAATCTAAATACATAATACGGTATAAATTTACATTCACTGAACAAGTAATTACTAATTATAATATTTATTATATGAGAATTGTTTTTCGTTGCCATTACAGCTAATGCAGCTTTTCGTCAGATGAATCCATTTCACTTTTGCGTGCATATAAAGAAGTTTAATTTCAAAAATACATTTTTCCAAAATAAGCAAGGCTAAAAATAGATTTTAGATTAAAAAAAAAAAAAAATGGGTGTGTGCTTATGACCACACGACAGAAGTGAAAACTTCAGGTTTTCTAATTTTTGGTGTCATCTATTATAGCGCATTTATGAACTAAAAATAATTTATTATTAAAATACTAAAATTCTATTTTTAATTAATTCTACCTTGGTTTCAAAAAAATTATAATTATTGTCAAAGAAAGAATATAACAAAAATAAAAAAAAATATAAATACATATCATGTAGAATTTAGAAAAAAAAACGCCAAAAACTCTACGCTATACCATCAGGTCTCGAACCCAGGTTCCTATGCATAGAACGCGAAGACTTAACCAACTGCGCTATGGGATGGAATTGTGTAGAGGGCCGTTTTTATGATATAAGTATGTTGCGAATTCTTACGAAAGTTATAATTTTGAATGCCGCGAATTCTTACGGAAGTAGTTGCGAACTCTTCACATTTTTTCAGTACCCAGGCAAAGAGTGCCTAACGCGCCTAAGGAAGTTTTCACTTCAAAAATGTAATTATTTCAGAACTATTTATAAAAAAAAAAATAAAAATCAAAGAAAATTTCAAGACATCTGTGTAGTTCACTGAAACGGTCACAGTAATAACGGACTGTTGAGGTAAAATATTTTCTCCGCAAACATTTGAAAGCTTTTAAAACAACTGTGAAACAAAAAAAAATGCTAACTGCGTCAGTTTCCGTTGTGGATATACAATTATAGAGATTAATAGCATGGAAAGCAAGGCATAAATCTCTGCAGATTGAATGAATCAAAGGACTAAGGAAATGCGAGCTGGATTTCACTTTCTTAATTGAGTTAATTATTAAATTACAAGAAGCCACATTCCTTTGTTTCGAATGCCGAACAACAACTGAACACACCACACACTTTACAGATAACATTGGAGGGCCACACAAAGAAGAGACAAAACTTATATCTTTAAAACTTCAGAATGATCAGGAGACATAACTCAAAAAAAGCAGTTCTGAAATATTCATCTTTTAAGTTCTTGCGAAATTGTTTTCATTTTACTAATGCTTTTTAGGGTTCCGTACCTCCGAACGGAATCCTATTACTGACCCCACGATGTCTGTCCGTCCGTCCGTCCATCTGTCTTCTGTTTCAAGGCTCTATCTCACAGACAGTAAGGGGAAGCTAGTTAAAATTGATTGTGTGTTGTGGCATGAATCCTGGCAAATAATAAAAATCAAAAAGTTTAATCCCTAGGTGGCTCCCCATACATCTATGACTATACTCTGTTGTTTTCGCTAGAATGGAATGCTTATACTACTCAAGTATAATATCTTGTTTCTGCTGCAGACTGTAGTGTCTTGTAGCGCAATGGCTAAGGCATTTGCATGTCACCCCGAAAAGCCAGGTTCAAATACGACTGACGACACCTGTTTTTTTTGTTCTTTTTTTATAATGTAAATATTTGGGAATTTTTTTTAGATTTTTAGATTTATGTTGTTTATAACTGCTTGAGGGAATTTTTTGCTCTTTCGTTCTATGTGTAATGTATCTCAAAATGGAACTTTTTTGAGTTGTGGTGGTTACATGCTCACGGGCCACGGCTCTATATATGGAAAAGAGATAGATACATATTACACAATAATATGATGACATATCATTGTTATCTGTACGAAAAGATTGTACAACCTGCTAGCTTTGTCACAAATAAATATCGTAATTTTCTTCTACGAACAATTATCTATAATAATCATTCCTAAACATGAAAATCTCAATTTAATAATAATAAAAAATGGGTGTATGCTTATGACCACACGACAGAAGTGAAAACTTCAGATTTTCTAATTTTTGGTGTTATCTATTATAGCGCATTTATGAACTAAAAATAATTTATTACTAAAATACTATACCTAATTGTATTTTTAATTAATTCCACCTTGGTTTCAAAAAAAATTATAATTATTGTCAATGAAAGAATATAACAAAAATAAAAAAATATATAAATAAACTAGCGGCCCGGTCCGGCTTCGCCTGGGTGCTAAGAATATTATTAATGCATTTCTCACTCGCTGCGCTCGTTCGCTCGAATTTTATTAATACACTGCTCACTCGCTTCGCTCGTTTGCTTGAATATTATAATTACATTACTCACTCGTTCGCTACATTTCGGATCAAATTGTGAATCTAAACCATTCTCGAATCAACTTAATCACACACACAAAATTTCATCAAAATCAAACCAGCCGTTTAGGGAGTTCAGTCACATACACACGGACAGAAGAAATATATATAAAGATATCATGTTGAATTTAGAGGAAAAAAACGCCAAAAATTCTACGCTGCCATCAGGTTCCTATACATAGAACGCAAAGACGTAACCAACTGCGCTATGGGTCGAAGTGTGTAGACGGCCGTTTTTATGGTATAAGTGTGTTGCGAATTCTTACGGAAGTAGTTGCGAACGCTTCACATTTTTTCTGTACCTAGGCAAAGAGTGCCTAACGCGCCTAAGGAAGTTTTCACTTCAAAAAGTTCAGTTAGTACTCTCATAGTATGTGTGAACTAATTCTTGTGTGTGTACAGTTCGGTGGAATAGCTGACGTGCGCACTAGCTTTGCTGCGCATAACGTATATCCATTCAATTTTTTCGTCACATCAATTTTCTGAGATTGCTGTCCTATAAAATTGGTATGAAGGTGGGGACGCGAGGTGCAAGCTTACGGCCGTATTCATAGTTAACTCTTAAGTAGTAAGGGACACTTAACTCTACCCTCAAATCGAATATGCGTTTCATAGTCAAAATTGACGTCTGTAAGGGCTCTTACATCACTCTCACTTTAAGGGTGGGTAGTATGTCCCTTAAGTGTCGAAAAAGTATGTGCATCTTTATTTAGACAAAGAAGCAAATAGATGTAGATTGTAGGTAATAATTATTATTATTCTGCTAACCTAACCTGCATTCTTTGTGTAAACAGCGTAATATTACGTAAAATAAAGATTATAAAAATGTATTTTGACGAATTGTACGATAGTAGTGATGAAAGTAGAACGTTTAAAAAAGAGATATATACGCGATCTTGAAAATCGTTTTGAATTTTACGACGAAAATGAATTTTCGAAAAGATATCGATTCAGCAAAGGAGTTGTAATAGATGTAAGTATTGTTAGCCGTTTGAAAAAAATTAATAATCGTGGTTAATCGTGGCTAAAAACACGCATTTATATCAAAAATGACAACTAAACACGATCAATCTGCAGTATGACCAACTGTTCTAAAGGAAAAAAATCATGGAGGTTTACTATAATTCTTCCCTCACTCAAGGAAATGACCATAAAATGCTCCTTTGAATTAGAGTTGGGCATATCAGTGAATTTTCAGTAGCAGTGAAAACTGTGAATGCTACTTTTTATTCACTGCTACTTTTAGCAGTGAAAAATTTCACAGTTAAAATATCTCAGGTAAACTGGTAAAATCCTTTCAATGCGCAGTGTGGCATATGCATTGTGCACTGTGCAGCGAACTGGGTTAGTTGTTAGGATATAATATAGCAGCGGTGAAATGAATTATGAAAAAATGCTATTCACAGTCACTATTATTACCTATTAGGCATAACAAAAGATTTGACCGGATTTAACGTAAAGCAGATTTGTATTTTGCATGAAGGTCACTGTGAAAAATGGGTACCTATATTTTTTTTGTCCATGTATTTTTTGATACGTTAATTAACATTATCTAAATTTGATTTAATAGAAAAAATTATTCGAAACACTTTTGGACAATCTGCGTCAAGAAACATTAACAAAGCAAATATATTTCTCTGCTTTTATTTCGCATTTACTTTTCTTATACTTCCTAATTTTTTACACTTAAATAACGTACACTATACAAGTTATTAAAACAAATCAATATCTTGTGCCAATAGATAATGATATACGTAAATACGATAGGTACCTACCTACCTGATAAACCATATTTTAAATTTTTCACTGTTGGGTACAATAGGTAGGTAGCAGGTACATCTGTGAACGTAATTGTAAACTGTAAACTGTGAAATGCTAGCGAACTGTGAACTATTCACATTTCACAGTATGCAGGTAGCAGTGTGCAGACCATACTAGTTGGATGTGTAAACGTTAAGAGTGAAATTGGTAGCAACTACTTTTAAGTGATATCTTTTAAGGTCGCTGTGAAAAATTGATATCTGTGAAAAAGTAGCAGTGAAGTGAATACTTTCACATCACTAGCCCTATCCAACAAATTGTAGATGTGTGGTAAGCTCAGTACGTTACACAGAATATATCTGACTCATTACTCTTTATCCTCTATTGTGTTCAGCGATTTGCCTTCCTTTCTGTCCCGGCTATCCCTTCTATACGTCTCCTGCTGAATGCAATAAAACCCGTTAATGTAAACAGTGGAGTGTCAAACTGTTGGTTCGTAGGCATTATAAAGACAATATCGACACATGTCAGACATGCCTGGTTTCAGAACAAGTCAAGCGTGCGTTGTCATACGGGGAAATCCACACCGCATCTGACAGGATATTATGCCGCTATGCGTATTCAGTTTCCAGCTGACGTTTTATGTTTAAAAAGATAAACTGAAATGAAATATTGCTCTTTTATTTCTTTCTATTCTATATTCAAAACTGTGCACAATAACACGTCAAAAATAAAGCTAGGTATGCGTTAATGCTGGTCCTTAAATATTTTTGAATTTATACCGTATGCTCCAGAAAGGTGGTGTTATTTTTGGAGAGACCAACAAACGATTTCTGAAATTTTGATATAAAATAAAACATGTAAATTAAATAGGTTCTAACAATTATGTTATACTACGTCAATTTCCGACTGTTTTGAGGAAAAGGGGAAATTAGACATCTAAAGGGATATTTATCGAAAATCCTAAAAATTTTATAAATTGATCAAAGAAAGTGGGTATTGACGATTTTCAAAAACATTCTGGTAAACAAAATTTACATTCTCTCGCGATATATAGAAAGCTTGAATTAGCAGTTTTTTTACGTTAAGTAGTTTGGAAAGTTGGCGTGGTCCGAGGGTATAAATAGACCCTAGGTTGCAAAATTCTAGGGAAATTTTAATTCGAAATCTGGAGAGAAAAATTGTTGGTGATCTGGCAACGCTGTTGCTGGATTGCAGAACGCATTGTCAGAAAATCTGCTTCGAGAAGATTAAATTGTGATCATATATAATTTCAGTTTTTAACTCGGTTTTTAGGTATGCAGGAACAGTTTAATGTAGCTGTCAAACTCTTTCTTATGTAGAACATTAGATTGTACTCACAGAAAAACAAATTACTGAGTTACATAGAAAAAAAACTGCTTTTCAAACTAAATTTTTATCAAAATGTATAGAAAAATGTTGTTTCGAAGTAGAAATTCTACAAAAAAACTATGTTAAATACATGTAGGTACCTATAGGTACACAGTTTAAAAAATATCATTTCAACCGTTCACTTATTTTAAAATTCTACTTTTCTTATGGTAAAACATGTGTGGTCACAGTCTGAGGTCATTGTCAAACTAGATTTTCTGACAATGCTTTCTGATACCCAGCATAGATTGTTTAACTCCCCGAGACAAAAGAAATTATGCTGCTATATGAACAATGGTCGCGATTTGTCGAACAGACAGTATAAAGGTTTTTCGGGTACAAAGAGCACGATGTCATTTACTATTATGCGTTATGTAAATCAATGTGAATTGCCTTTACGCATGTTACAGCTTCAACAAGCATAATAAACATGGCCTTGATGCGATCCAAAAGCTTTACCTGTACATATATGAATGTAGCTGCTCAGGTGATGCTATTGCTTTAGCACTTTATAAAGCTCTTTTTTCTTTCTCGCGACTTTTGAACGAACAATGCCGATTTAACCGGCTTTGCCTCGATAAAAAAACAAGAATTGTTGTTGAGTACATGTATGGACTGTGCTACAATTTATACGATTTTAAATGAGGGAAATTTCTTGAAATAAAATTTATTCGCGATTTCTGGTACGCTATATCTACTTTGAAAGTAGATTAAGCGCTAAAAGGCAATACTAAATCTACTTTTAAGGAAGATTTAGCGTTGAAGGCTGGATTAATACTCGATTTTTGGTGCGTTAAATCTACTTTGATAGTAGATTAAACGTTGAAAGGAAATGCTAAATCTACTCTGAAATTAGATTTAGCGTTGAAGGTTGGATTAATACTCGGTTTTTGGTGCGCTAAATCTACTTTGAAAAGTAGATTTAACGCTGAAGGTCGGATTAATATTCGGTTTTTGGTGCGCTAAAACTACTTTGAAAGTAGAATTTGCGTTAAAAGGCAATGCTAAACCTCCTTTGAAAGTAGATTTAGCGTTGAAAGTCGAATTAATATTCGGTTTTTGGAGCGTTAAATCTACTTTGAATGTAGATTTAGTGTTGAAAGGCAATGTTTTATGTCTACTTTGAAAGTAGATTTAGCGTACAAAAACCGATCTACTTTAAAAGTAGATTTAGCGTTAAAAGTCATATCAGAAATCCAACGTCCCTGTTTCAAAAATAATACCTATAATCTATATTAACCTGAAGCAAGCCGAGAATGCACGAATCTTCAATAGCGTATTTCGGAAGCAGTAAATTACCTCGAATTTGACAATTTGGCGCGTCTTTGGTTGGCGTGTGTGTTTATGCTAATTTGTACAAGCAACTTTTAAAATCGGTAATTGCACAACGTCTACTTAAATTTTAAGTTATACTTTAACCATTCAGATATCCGCATTGTATATTAACTTAAAATTTAAGTAAAAGTTGTATAGTCGGCCTTAGTATTTTAATTTTTTCAAATGTTTTTTCACTTTAATGCAAAATGTATTAATATATTTTGTATTCTGTCGTTTTATATTTTTATGTATTGAAGTGTGTAAAAAGTTAACATTGTTATATTCTGTAAGCTGCAGGTTTCGTCATTTTATAACGAACGTTGAATAATTTGCTCTTATTTTGTAAACAGTGTATAATTAGTAATCACCAGTGAATATATCATTGCCTCCCAGTTGGGTACTCATTCAAATAGACTTTTTGTGTTGCAAACAGAACCAAGCTTAGCGTAATTTCCATAGAAACTTTAATTTTATAACGAAAATTAACAAATTAATAAAATAATGGTATCTCGAGATATTTATACAGGGTGCTGAATCGTTTTGCGGGTAATAGGGATTTAACCCGTAAAATCAAACTTTTGCGATTTCTTGCTTCCCTAATTCTTTTATGAAAAATATCTTCGAATAAAAGTTTTAGAACATAAAATTCATTAAACAAAATTAATTTTGCATGCTTTGTAACGACAGAAATTTGATATGAAAATGTCAAAATTACCTCAAAAACAAATAGCGATAGCCATGGAACTTAACAAAATGATTAGAAATTATTTTGACCGCTAAAACGTCATCATTTTGTTCAAGTTCCATGGCTATCGCTATCTGTTTTTGAGGTAATTTTGACATTTTCATATCAAATTTCTGTCGTTACAAAGCATGCAAAATTAATTTTGTTTAATGATTTAGATGCAGAATTTTATGTTCTAAAACTTTTATTTGAAGATATTTTTCCTAAAATAATTAGGGAAGCAGGAAATCGCAAAAGTTTGATTTTACGGGTTAAATCCCTATTACCCGCAAAACGATTCAGCACCCTGTATATTAAGGTATATTAACCCAAGGAAATAAGATTTATTGAACTAGACTTACATAATACATAGAGGCATTACATAATTTTGTAAATGCCGGTACCATTTACCACCCTAATGTTAATTTTTATTACACAGAATGCTTCAATTAACACTTGTTTTGGATATATGGGAAAAACTCGCAAAAAAGCCATCTTTCTGGAAAAAAAACTATCTTTCTAAACTGCATTTAAAATCTAGATTAATTGTTATACTAAAACATGCCGAAATACTTCCATGACATGGCCTTACTAACTCCGGTACTGCTTTGTCCGGATTACCTGCCATTCTACAGCTCACACTGTACATCACCTATAAGAAACAATAATCAAGATATTTTATTCTTACGTAAGTAGTTGGTATAAGTAGGTATAAGTTAATATTTGACAGAATGTAGAGAAAGAGAGAGAAATAGTACATTTTAGATGCTCAACAACTGTGGTCATTGGCGTCACCATTAATATAGCTTATACACTTACAGCCAATTTTTAATTGTACAATCATAAGGTCGGTCGACGGTCAGCACACACAGACTAATTAACGATTTACAAACTATTTAATCAGTGGATTTAACAGTTGCAGGTGAGCGCATATTCATAAGAACGCTTGGTAGTCACACATGCAAATAAACAGTTGGCCGATTAAAATTTTTCTAACAGCGCGAGCGCCACTGAAAAAAGTCCATATCTAAATCCGTCTCTGGTTTTCAACGTTTTTTACTAAACAGTTCGTTTTATAATCATAAATATCTGGGTGCCGAGCTTTGCTCGGATGAGTTCAAAAAAATAGTACTTGTATGCTGTGAGATATTATTTTCTCAAAATATTATTCCGAAACGAATTTATTTCTGAAACATAATTTAAATAATTGTTTCTGTTAAATATTTTAAATACCTATGTGTATTTTTAAGCGTAAAAACTAAGTATCAACTTGAATCAAGCATTTTTTCCTGTAAATATTACTTAGGTCGCCATTTTCAAATCTATCGCCGTTATTGTTTTGTTGACTGAAGAGCTCGCAAAAACCGATTTTCATAGATTGAATATCTTGTAAAAATGTTCGAATCAGATGAAATTCTGCTTGCCCGTTGCCGTTTCAATAATCCATTTTTAAACATTGATACCAAATATCAACTTTATCGAAGTACTTTTTCTCTGTGATGTCATCTTAGCAACTTTCAGTAAATTTCAAATATTTTTTTGCATAGAAGGTACCTACTGAAAAACTCACAAAAATCGATTTTCGAAGAAATAGAATTCATATTATATCTTTTAATAACAAACGTCAGACTATAAACCTGCAGCGCAAAACTTTTTTGCATGCATCTTCACCATAGTTTTTAAAAATCGATGTGTTTTGATATACTGCATGCCTGCGTCGCTAGAAGTGCGGCCCTTCGGGCCGCCGTGCAAATTTTTAAACAAAACTTTTTTGTATGTATCTTAACAATAGTTTTCAAAAATCGATGTGTTTTTACACAGACTCGCGGTGCCAGAAGTGCGGCCCTTCGGGCCGCCTATTTGTCATTATTTACATATTGTGCAAGACACTTCTTATATTAGTGTTCATTTACAGTTTTAACCCTTGTGATATATTATACAAAATCTATGTAGAAATAGGCTTCGAATCGATCTGACAATTGACCGAGTTATAAATAAAAAAACTCTTTTTTTTAATTGCTCCCCCTGGGATCAAGATTCCTACCTAGATCGATTTCTCGCCCCGAAAAATCCCCATTCTGTAAATTTCATCAAAATCGTTATTCTTTTTTGAGAAAAAAAAGTCTAGGTAAGATTATACGTCATACTATATTAATTAACGTACATAATATACATATTTTATATAGGTAATATAAAAATAACATACTTAGGTATCTATTTATTTAAATATTAGTTAAAACTACTTACATAATTACGTTTAGTTTTTATTTCTGTTATTCTTTACTATACAAATAGTTCACGGATTATTTTAAAATAAGTTAAAAATTCTGTCAGAGTATTTTGACATATAAATAATGAAAGTAGTTTGTTTTCTCCAAAGCCTACTCACGATATTACAATGTTTTGACAGGTCAAAAAACCGTTTTTAAAAATGATAAAATCGATAGGAAAACGAATTTTTCCAGGGATGAGACCTAGCTAAATCGATTTTTTGCCCCCCGAAACCCCTTTTCGGTAAATTTGATCAAAATCGTTAGAGCCGTTTTCGAGAAAATATTTATATAGATACATAGAAACATATATATATACAAGATTTACTCGTTTAATAATATAGGGGGATATACGTTGTAGCAAATATTGCTAGTTCTCTGTTTTTATTTAATTGAAACGTGAATAGCTTATTTACTAAGAACTAATTATGATATACTATTATCTTACTTCTATTGTTATAGTTTAACAAGCTTTTATGTTCGTTCGAGCTAAAATATTAATTAGTTCTTACTAAAAGGTTCGTTTTGCTATTAGTGACCATTTTCTGAAAGGAAGTATTGCTAATTAGTATCAATGTAAAGTATTTATTGTTTAAGAGTTATCACAGACAGGAATTTATATCGAAATCTTTTGCGATTCTGGCGGTGACAGTCAATTTTTAATTGCGGCTGATCGACGCGACGGTCTGCGCACACATACCCAACTAAATGCTTCATAAACTATTCAATCGGCCTATTTAACAGTGGCATAAGGGGGCGTCTATTAATTACGTGAGCTCAAAATGGTGGGAGGGGTCCGTCAAAATCTCACCAAATCTCATGTCAACTTTTTAATTCAGAGACTATAGGTACATTCGTGTATCCAATCATTACAATAGAGGAAGCACGTGAATGCGCATGGAGTGCGTGAAAAAAATTACCTGTCAGCGCTTTAATTAAAAAAATGAGATGCATTTTTTTGATCAATCATAAATAGATAAAGGCTTTGATTATCAAATGATCCGGTGGAGTAAATGGCGGGTATAGAGGCAAAACTCTGAAATTGAAAAATATTGTTTCGAATAAAATGACTGGTTGCGCTAACTTTTTACTGGATTGCTTTAAAGGAAAACATAACCTGCCACTGCCAAGATAGGAACCCAAATCTTCCAATTTCACACTGGGGCCTGCAAAAGCAGGCATTAATTTTTCCCTATAAAAACATAAATTTCGCTAGAGTTACTTATGTATATTAGGTTAATATTCAGGTTTTATCACAATTGCTGCTGCCATTTTATTTCTAACGCTTTATTGTCGAGCGTCTATTTATTATACCATATCTATCTATTGGGGTCCGTCAAATGAGCATATGACATCTGGTGGCAGAAAATTGTACTCAAAACGAGGGAAAATTTTACATGCTAACAGTGCAAATTTATCGTGAAATTGTTTATTACAAAAATAAAACAAGTAAAATAAACAAAAAGTTTATTGAAAATGGAAATCGCGACGTTTTCTAATATCATGGCTTTAAACACTATCAGTTATTGCCTTGTAAAACTTACTTTACAGCGAATTATTTTCTAATGAAATGTGGAAAAACTGTATTTATGTATTAAAAAAATATTTTATATTAATAATAAGATGTACTCATTATCATACTGTACTACAATAGTTAAATCTCTGAATATTGACAAAATTAGGATTAATTATGTGTATACAAATATTTTGAGGTTAGTAATTTACCTACTTATTACAATATAACATATTATGTTGCAGTTATGGGTTTACATTATTCACCTAACACCAGGGCCGCAGCAAGGAAATCTTGCGCCTGGGGCCAACATTTCAATTTGTGCCCCCCCCAATAAAAATCAAAAAATGCGTGCCAAAAGTAAGAAGACCCCCCTCTTTGTACAAATTTGCGAAATTTTTGAAAAATAAATTCGACCTGATTCGTTTGATATTAAGTCAATTTATAGAAAAAATAGCGCTGAATCGACTCTAACAACTCGCACTTTTAGTTATATAATATATTTCTATAGAAATTATCGCCAAATTCGTTAGCCGTTTCTGACTCATTGAAGATCGTAAATAATTTTTTATGAGCTTCGGTTTACTGAACTATCTCTCACATGCAGTAGTGGTTACGGGAATTGTTAAAAAAATTCTATATGCTATTCCCATGTTTGAATAGCTTTCCACTAAACCCAAATAATGAATTGTTTGTAGTACTCTAAATGTGACATTTTATTAATATTTTCATTTAATGATTCAAGCATTTGCTTTGCGCTTGCTACTTTTGTAATGTGAAATACAAATTAATAATAAGTGTTATATTTCTTTCTTTAGTCCTATTTGCAAAAGTATTATTATTTATTGTATATTTTATATTTGTCGAATTGTAATTAGCCTGGCAATAATCATTGTCGTTTTTCATGTCAAAAAATACAGCGTCTTCGGCGCCCCTTGCTTAGTGCGCCCGGGGCCGTCGCCCCCTCCGCCCTACCCTTACTGCGGCCCTGCCTAACATAGCCTTAAAGGAGCATTGAACGGATAATTAATTTCGTGGAGATTTTCTTTTAATTTTGATGTTTTTAAGCAATATGTTGTAAAGATTACTACTTTTGACAGTTCATTTTTCATGTATTTTTCTCGTTATATTTCCGACATTTGATAATATGTTCGGCTTTGAGAATCCGTTTCCTTGAACGAAATTCCTTTGTTTAGGATTCGTACCGGCCCAATCACAAATTGCACTTATATATTTTATCATTTCTTATCACTTTGAAAATCACAAAATTACATACAAATGTATACCCCGTATAGGAAATTTCCCCTCCTCTGCGCCATGTTTTTTAAGTTCCACCCATTTGACGGATCCCAATAATGTTGGGGAATCTTAGCAGTTAGGCTATAACCATTTAAAAATCAAGTAAATATTGCTATTACCAGGCGATTACTTTATTTCTATAGCGACTCTGCAACTGTACTTTAAGAGTTTTAGGTTATACCTAATAGCCTTTATCGTTTTACAGAAAAAAGTGGTAAAAGTGCATCGTATAAATCTACGAATTGAGAAGGAAGTGCATGGCAATTGTGCTGTGAGAAGGAAAGCACATATTACTTGCACGTGTTTATTGTTGAACAAAAAGTATAAAATTCCCGATAGTACATATATCTTTACTGTCAGGAATAGAGAAGAGTTACTTTTTTTTTGTTTTTGCATAGCCACCCGATATTTTCTTCCTTGAATGTTGCTGCTACCTTTTGTGTACTACACCGGTGATTCTCAAACTGTGGGCTGCAGCCTCCCATAACGTCAAACTTTAGTCATTGACTCGCGAGACACATTTGACGGGTTTTTTTACTATCTACTCAGTGGCGGTTTACATAGGCGCAATAAACATGAACTTGGGGTCTCTTATTTTTATGTATACTTTTTGTTAATTGGTAAAAATAATAACGATAACAGTGTTAAAAAATAAATATTAGTAAAAAAAACTTTTTAGAGACAAGCTTTTATTTAAATGCACTAAAAAGTAAAAAATAACTTTTAATAAATTAGGTTCATAATGATAAAAGCGTGGGTCGTGGACTCTATGATAGTTTATTAGTCACGAGTCACGACGCTTTTATAATTATGAACCTAATTTATTAAAAGTTATTTTTTACTTTTTAGTGCATTTAAATAAAAGCTTGTCTCTAAAAAGTTTCTTTACTAATATTTATTTTGTTCATTTTAGTCTTTCAAAATTTTACCCCCCTTTGACACCCGTAGGGGAATGCTTACGTCAGAAAAGGAACCAACTGTCCAAATTTTAAGTTTCCAGCTTCAGCGATTTGGCCTGGGCGTTGATTAGTAAAAAAAAAAACACATTTCCGTTTGAACCCTCTAGGGGTTGAATTTATTTCTAAAAACGATTTATTCGTATATTGTCATCGGGAATACATATGTGTACAAAATTTCAAATCGATAGGATACGTGGAAGTCGTTCAAAATTAACTTGCAAGATTTGACCTAAACAAACACACATTAACCAACTAACACACTAACATACATTGCAAGTTAAATAAAAGCTTGTAAAAACAATTTGATAAGATAAGATAAAATTTTATTAACTAAAATACAATTATGTACATAAAAAAGACAACATTTGATTTAAAAAAAAGCGTTCCATATGTGACCTGCTGTCTAAAATAAGGAAGAAAAAAAAGTAAAAATAAAACAATTTGATTTTTGTAGAGATAGGTCTTAAAATCATAATGCGCTTAGAACCCTCCAGAGACTCAACCCACCATTAACGAATAAAATAATTAATATTTTTGTTAATCGAGGCGGAAGAACCTTAGAAGTTTTCCATCATGTCTGAGACGTCTCTAAGTTTGAGAATCACTGTATCTATACTACTTTTTTCATCTGGTGCTTGCGTGGCGAAAAACTCACCCTGTGTTGTAAATTCAAATTTTACAGTTTTTTTGCTGTGATGTTTCCCCCGAATACATTTCACCCCCGTCTGTCTGTATTTTAACAGGGGTGGGTAAATTGCCACCGTTGAGAACTAATTAACTTTCCAATGGGCGATTATTAGCGAGTGATTTATGTGAACATGAATGCGGACTTTTTAAAAATCCCGTTCATGTGTTTGCTATGTTGTAGTACTCAAGTAGAAAGCAGCTATTATTCGAGGATTTAACACTTTTGATACTAGCTTATTCATTGTTGCACTAACTGGTTTTTGCATACTAAACCTGTATCACATTTTAAAATTAATTAATAAAACACAAAATTTTAAATTATTTATACTTAAGAACTTTACTTTACAACAATTGCTTTGCACAACACAGTGCTAGAGATATATAGACTTGCCATATGTCCGGATTTGGTAACCATGTCCGGACTTTTGACCGGACTCGTAATTACGTCCGGATTTTTGATAAATAAAAACAAACAAAGTTTTATTAAAGAAAGCCCTTACGTCTGAAAAGTACCTACGAATGGTACTCCGGATCAGAAGGAGTCAAACGAAGACGTGAAAATGAAGCTGGGAATGAAGAAAGGCCGAGTCAGTAGCCATTTATATAATAATAAGTACATGAAAATAATTGTATGTTTTAAATTTAAATAAATACATAATATTATGTTGATTTTGAGTTTTTTAATTACTAATATCCACCTACCTCACCTCTTCTGTACACTCTTCAGTAGTTTTATTCTTATTTTTTCAATTTTTACAACCGAAATTTGAATTAAAATATCAAAAAAAAATTTCGCGGCTCGCGCTTCACGGTCTCCGCGATTTATCCCTAGATCTGCTGGACCGTCCGGACTTAACCCTAACAAATTATAGCAACCCTATAGAGAGATAGATCTTTGTCTGACGAGACGAATCCACTATATGTGCTGTGCAAAAGAATTGTTATAAAATAAGGTTTTAAATGTAAATAATTTTAAACGAACTGCAACATTTAATTTTAAAATTTACATCAAATAATGACCGAATCTATATGATATATTTGAACCTGTATTGTTTAACTTTTCAATTATAATAAAATTAAGAAAAATCGCAGGATAGTGGACAAAATATTTGATTTATTAAATTAAATGTACGACGTTTCGTCTATATATTTAGACTTTTTCAAGTACATAAAAGTAACAATATTTATGAAAATTAATATTAATTACTAACCATAGCAATTAACATAAGATAGAGTACATAAGACAAAAACATGGTAACATGGTAACAAATTATGTTGACTATAAATTTTAGCAATCAATAATAATAAAATCCACTATCCTGCGATTTTTCTTAATTTTATTATAATCACGATGGACACGATTTCTAATATAAACTTTTAAATTATTTTTGTTCAAATTTAAATTTGAAATATATTAATGTGACTTTAAATACACAAATAACACAATAATATAAGTTCAATGTACTGTAAAACATTTCAAATTGATATAGGTAATTTAATTTCAGTGATTGGTTATGGTTTAAATTTGATTGATAAATTATAAATTAAGAGAAAGTCGATATATGTCATAAGAATATTTTTGGGCCTAGTTTGTTAATTTTAGGCAGTTCAAGAAAAAATTGAAGGTTTTTCTTGTTAATAAATGTTTTTATACTATAAATGATTTTTTTAACATGTTTGTTTTTATATTTGTAATTTATTGTATCATCTGATATTTGAATTAGAATTTCAATGATTAGTAGTTACTTTTTTGTTGGTGTTGTGACTTGCATTGTGGAAATTATAAATATTTTTTACTTAGCTATAAAATTGTTTGTCAGAAATTAAAATTGAATAAAAAATAACCCCTGTTCACCAAAACGTATTTTTTTCGAACAGTAAAATAAGGTCGATAGCACGTAGTGGAAATTTATTGTAGAATTGTTATATCATTTATATTTTTGTACTTTTTACCTATTTTGAGTTGCTGCACATTTTTAGGGTTCCGTACCAAAATGGTAAAAAGGAACCCCTATGGTGAGACTTCCTTGTCAGTCTGTCTGTATATCACAGTCGATTTTCTCAGGAACTACAATATGCTATCGATTTGAAATTATTTTGATTAAAATGATGTAGTGTGACTATAGTGACTTATCCAGTTATACTTAAAGATTTCAGCTTTAATAACAGATTTATGGTCGGTTTATCGTACATTTTAATCACGATGTTTTTTAATCACACTGTTAAATGACGGGTTGCTATGGTAATGAAACGCAGCAACCAATGAACACGTAGCTGTCAAAATTTAACAGTGTGATTAAAAAAACATCGTTATTAAAATGTACGATAAAACGGCCATTAATAAGATAGATTTAACATAATACTTACCTGTCTATCTTTGAGATATATTTTTCAAAGCAAACATTGTCAGAACTATATCATTCTTGGAATATTAATATAATGAGTGCATTAAATATTTTAACTCGTATTTGAAATTTTAATATGGTATGACGCCTAAGTTCCAAAAAAAGTTAGATCGATTGTATTGTCATTTCTTGAGAGAACTTATACACTAGCTTTTAAGATCTGTCGCAAATTTCGTTAAACTTGCTCCAATTGCTTTTGCGTAATGTTCATATAAGACAGAATAAAATTTTTATTTATATTGCATATTATCGTCTACCGCATAAAAGACAGGCTGCTTGCTGAAGTTTACCCATCCCTGTGATCTGTAGGATTTTATCGTGTTGTCTGAATGTTTTTTTGGATTATATAGGATATTGGGATTTAGTATTAAACAAAACAAACACGTGTATTGCACGGGGATTGTTGATATGTTGACGTACGGATTTTGATGGTAAAGATGTTTTAGATCTTAAATATTGTATGGTCGGATCATCGGCTTTGCTGGCTACTTAAGGAATTTTATAGGCGTTAATAATGAAAATTGAAAACTTCAACTAATCTCGTAATCATATTATATTATCATATTTGTAAGGTATTTGAGATTAACGTGCCCAATATTTTTATCTAGATATTCTTTTTGAAGTTATACTTCTTTAGACGCGTTATGAAAAAATTATGAGAGTGAATTTTTACGATGCGCGCGCTCACTGTGACATCAATATTTATATTAACAGGATGAAGTTGCGGTACACTGTGAGATCAAAATTAACAGGATTGTTTACCATTTATAAACAAATCTTGATAAATTCGCACCAGTCCTTTTATTTTTCAATAAATTATTCGCATGCAAATTAAAATTTTTTGCCATACCCACTGTAAAATAGCTGCTTTTCACTTCATTTTCAAATTTTTGACAGTTCGTAATCACTTCATGCAATATCACACAATAGACAATCTTCACTTGTTTTTGTAATAAAATAAAAATATCTTTAACCGAGATGCATTGAACAGTAAAAAAATACAATTCAGTACATATTTGTAAATTTTTAATGACATTCCAACTCAGCTGTAGAGTTTATTGAATACCTAGACCTAATAGAGTCATATTCAGAATTGTTGTGTTGACTAACTCAAAAAATTACTGAATCGATTTTAACCTTTCACTATAGTATTTGTTATACATCAGGAAATAGGATAGGCTTAACATTTTCTAATGTGTGGGTTTTTTCAAATTTTTTTCCCGCAAAAATTATAAACTATATGTTATTTTGCACACTGAAAGATCAAATTCATTCAAGCAGTGGTGCTTATGGAACACTGAGCATAAAAATGTATAAATGTTTATGTAAAATTTTATGATGTGACAATAAAATCTTATCTATCTATCTAGGATAGGCTATCGTACTTCTAATAAAAGTGGCTAAGTAGTAGACAAAAAACTTACATTAATGTGAGCAAAGTCGTGACTAAAGACTATATAGTTTAAAATAACAATATAATAGGCATGGTAGCCACCTCTACAGCATACATTTTTAGATGTCTATTATTTAAAAGTTCAGCTCTTTAGAGACAAATAAATAACTAAATTTTTACATTAAACATTCACTAAGAGACTGTCCTAGGGGTAGAATAAACTTGACACGTGTTGGTATGTATACTTTCAACTGTAGAAGTGTGTATAAGCAAACACAAAAAAATATAGACTGAAAACGTATTTTTTTCATAACAGTCGAAGAAATACGTAAATTTGTACTGACAATCGATGAATATGCAGCAATACCTTGCATGTTCTGAAAAAGAAAAATGTTCATTGATAAAAAAAATTGAACCTCCTTCAAAAAAAGCCACTAAAAAGAGGCAAATAATAAAATTTTGAGGCCGGCGTCAATATAATTACTAGAACTTTTTTTATACGCTAACCTCTAAATTTTATTATTTTCCTCTTTCAAATGGCTTCTTTTTAGTAGCTTACGTAGATTGCAAGTTATTAAGCGACTCCTTTCTTTTCAGGCCCTTTTTTTCCATTGGGAACTCTGGGCAAGAGCCCAGGACCCCGCGATCGATGGGGCCCCCTAGTTCCTGTCAGATCACCAACCGATAACTGATATTACCGATAAATACATTTGTTTTGCGAAAATGAAACGATTTATAATAGATAATAACTGACCATAGTCTGTAATACTTACTTATAATAAGTAAGTAGGTATTATATAGTCAGTAATCTGTTATAAAAAGCTAATAAAATAGTCCTCTGTCATTGTCATGGGGGCCCCATTATTCTAAAGTGCCCAGGGCCTCCAATAGGTGAAAGACGGCCCTGTTTCTTTTGATTACTAAACTAGAACAAAACTGCTGAACCGATTTAAGTAAAAGTTATGTGGAACCACCCTGAAAGGATGCCCTGTTAAATAGAAGAAGAATAATCAAAATCGGTTCACCAATGCAGAAGGTAACATACATTCAAAAAAAATATTATACAGTCGACTTGAGAACTCCTCCTTTTTCGAAGTCGGTTAAAAATAAGTACTAGATAATAAGTAAACGTAGGTTACTCTGCATTACTTACCTATATATTTTCGCTGTCTTTGGGATCGCTTTTGGCGTGTGACTTGTGACTACTGACTGACTATTCGTTGTCGTTATCTTTATAACTTTGATTATAGTTGGTCCTTACGTTTGGCGCACTCCCTCGGCTATCGGATTTCGGTGACGGAGAACTGTGAATAGCAACCGAAATGTAAAAAATCGGTAACGATTTCTCGAAACAAAAGTAGCGTTACACCCAATACTCAGAAGTAATCGTATTTGGCATTATACTACCATGACACTTTTTCGGAACTTATTGCAAGGTTTATATTAGAAATCGTGTCCATCGTGATTATAATAAAATTAAGAAAAATCGCAGGATAGTGGACAAAATATTGAATTTATTTAATTAAATGTACATTTAATTAAATAAATTCAATATTTTGTCCACTACTAATATATTTTCTTGAGGGGCGACCAGTGTATAAAGTATTTCAAGTTGAAATTGTTGATAAGGTTCTAAAAAATATCTTGGTTAAAACAGTTTGTTAGATATATTTTGAAAATTTTTTTTGTTGACGTTTCGGCATTTTCCAAGTATCAATCAAAAAGACAAAAACCATAATATTTAAATTGTAATAGTTATTCTTAACAATGACCATATTATTATTTTGATCCAAAATTTAACAAATGGATTTAATCAACTTTTATCTAGAAAAAAAGTGGGTGGGTGTGTGCTTATAACCACACGAAAACTTGATTATAGGCAAAACATACATAATATTATAATATTATTTTATTATTATAATACATAATAAGTTTTAGTGTCATCTATTAGCGCACCTATGAACTACAAATAACTTATTACCAACTTACTACAAATACCTTTTCAATTAAGTTTTAGTGTCATCTATTAGCGCACTTGTGACCTACAAATAACTTATTACCAACATACTACAAATACCTTTTCAATTAAGTTTTAGTGTCATCTATTAACGCACTTGTGAACTACAAATAACTTATTACCAACATACCACAAATATACCTTTTCAATGAAGTTTTAGTGTCATCTATTAGCGCACTTATGAACTACAAAAAACTTATTACCAGCATACTGAAAATAACTTTTGGTGGTTGATGTCGAATAGAGCCAAGTAAACCCGATTCAGCGTCACCGACCCGAAGCGTGACGCGTGACGGTTCACTTTCGTTCACTATTCAGAAAGAACGCAAAGTGCGCCTATGGAAGTTTTTACTTCAAATATCCTCATGTTACATTTGTGTCAAAAACGGTTCTACACCCTGTAGATATATAATTTAAAGATTTAAATTTTACAGTACGAATGTATAAACGTACGGTTATATAAATGATAATATTAAGTTTACAATGCCACAGAAAACAATAAAATTATTGAAGTGGAAAAAACACACAGTCTAATGTGTTTAAATAAGGGTGAAGCACTGCATACGAATGTTGATAATACGTATTCTTTAGGAAAGAAAATAGTGTGGAAATATTAAACGGCCTCATTAAGGATTTACATCGACTCTCTTTTTAACACCACCGCTGAAACTATGTTACGTCCTAATGGGTCGATTACACTAGGCGACTTTACACGTTAGATGCTAGCGAATTTCCTTGCTGCGACCAAAGTCGCTCAATGTATTAGGCTGTCTGATCCATTCGTCGCGTGAAGATCGCTCGCTTATCGTTCGCGCCTAAAATTGAAGACCAGCCTACTTTAGTCGCCAGTCGCTGGGCGTTTACTCTCTGGCGAGTGAAATCGCCGTATGTAATCGACACTGGCTAGTAAAATCGTAGCGTGTAGTGTGCCAAAATGCCCGAAGCTGCTGTTCGCACGGGAGTTGTTATTGTTTTCCGTTAGCAGACTAAACGACTGAGCGTTTTTACCTTCTCAAGTATAATCAGACTGGTCGCTATATGCTCACTCGCGCGTGACTTTACTCGCTGACGACTAGCTTGTAAAGTCGCCTAGTGTAATCGACCCATAATTGAAGCACTCCAAACTTGATAGACATTTTTTAAATATTGAAAATAAACTTTTCTTAGAACATTCAACCAGCGTAAAATAAAAGGAAAAGAAAGGTGGTAATCTCCCTCCCACCCCGTATTGTACTTGCTTTATTTATCTTGATTTTTTTAAATTTGTAAATTTCAACACTCTTCCCAAGACGACACCCGTCGAAAATCCGGTCCTGCCTGAAATCATAAGACCCAGAAAAATTACAATTAAATTCAAGTGAGACAGAAGCTAGTTCTGTACCAGAACGAATCTATCTCGGTCTTACGATGCTATTATTTTAGTGTGGTGCGTTTTATTGTCAACTTGAGATTTGTATTGCGTTTTATAGCCGAACGTTGGACTTGCCGAACTCGTTTTGTCGGTACTTCTGGGACTTGTATAGTGTGATAATGACTTAGTGCTCATTTGTTTTGCGCTGATTGTGTGCATTTAGATCTGCTGTTTCACTACGTGTTCTATGTTCCAACTGCCGCCACGAATTATACTGTTGTTTTTAACCAATGTATTTTCTATCTCGTAAAATACGTTCGTTGTGTGAATACGAAATAAATCCTGATTTTATGGATCGTTTTTATTGTATCATGGGGAGATTTAAAATGTTGATTTATTAAAAAAATTATTTAAAAATATTACACAATTTTACAATAATTTATAAAATAATATTAGGAAACGTCAAGAAACAAGGCAAGGAAAACAATACTAATATGTTTTAAAATCACAACATTATGTTTTAAAATTAATATTAACAACTAATTGAAGACAAAACATTATGGTTAATTCCTCTGTGGACAGTTACTGTTCCATTGTGTATCATACTTTATAATTTATTATATAATGTTAACTGATTGCACAAATACTTTTGATTTTGTAGTATGCTACTGTCACTAAAATATAAGAATTTCAATTAGTTTTTGGAATTCAAGAATAAAACATTGAAAATTAAAACAAATTAAAATTTATCCACGATACAGCCAAAGTTTTTTTTTATTAATAAATAGTAAACAGTCACAGTCACAGTCAACACTGTGCTCTGTGTTTTAGTAAACTGGTTGGTGTTGTATAAACTAAATGTGTTTTTGTATCTCGTTTAATGCAGCCATTTGAGCGAAAAAAAGACCTTTGACCGTGTTTTTGTTAAGATTATTTGCGAAGCTAATTGGGCAGAACAGTTGGGTCGACAATATTATAGCTTCGTGTTCGTACAGGGTGTAACAAAAAGTTTTAGTTAATATGGTAGGTGAGTACAATTAATATTCTAGTCTAAAATAAAAAAAAATTACTGTATTTTTTATGATTTAATAAAATACTTGGTAACATTTTGCAGATTGGGCATACGATATTTTACAGATTGCTACATACGATTTTTAAAGAACTCCGCACCTTACCACCCTTCTTCCATCCCCCGAAAACGCCATTGCATCAACAGCTCCCCGCGAGAAATTCTGCCCCCTCCTGCGAGGGTTCGTCTAAAAATTCACCAAAAATCGTGTGCCCATTTTATAGAATGTTATCAAATATTTTTACGTTCTGATAATTTTTCATTTACGAAATATAATGTTGCACTTTTTCTTATAATTCAGCATTCTTTCATTTATAACTCAGGGAATAAAATATTTGACGTTTTTTTAATGAAAAATTATCAGAGATTTTTCGTGATCAATTCAGACACATTTTGGTGGCGTACGGTTAGTCCCCAAACTCATATTTATTACCTATTGGACAACAGCTGTAAAGTTTGCAAGTTTATGATCTAAAATAATTCTGAAAGTGAATAATTGCCGACTGTCTGTTAAACCCTGTACACGCACATAACATGTGTAATCACGAACAGAAAACATTCTGTAAATTGGTTGTAAATTTGTGTGCATTGAGAGCTTATCAACTGTTGGGAAATAATCTTCATTGACTTATAAACATTACTACTGCTAATGAATATTGCTAATGCGAGGGGGCTTGAGAATAGCCGAGCGTGTAGCAGTGCTGTTGTTTACATGGCGTTGCTATGGTTCCTCTATTACAAGTCCCCAGTTCCCGGGTTCTCGCCCGAGAGCTGGTAAAAGTGTCAATTGTATTTTCAATTTATTATTAAAAAAAAAAAAAATAATGAATAGAAAATATGAATTGGTGCTAGGCTCCAATAACCTTAGCTGTTGGTGATCTTTAAAAAAAAACACACACACACACACTGATGCGAGGGCAGTGCTCTCTCATGGTGGAATAAATAGGCATACAATTTGATTTGTACAGATCAAAAAGAAATATATTTGTTCATATTATTCCTGTTATAGAAATACAAAGTGACTAATTATTGTTGAAATAAAGTGTTTTCGAAACTTTAAACTCAATGTTGCATCAGCTGATGGAATGGTTATATTCTCTATTAGGGCAAATGAAGTGCTAACTGCGGTATCCTAGAGTGTGCTATGTAGGTGGTTGCGTCAACGTGTTAGTGTTTTCCATGTATGTGGGACTGGTGGGGCAAAGCGGCGGATTATTACCCACTTGTGGGGATGATCGATTTTATAGGTTAAGAGCCATGCTCTTAACTTTGCACTTATTCGAGTGTTTTTGATATACCTGCCATCAGGACAAATTTTATACGAGAACCTTTTGACATTTACATTTTGTTTTCAATATTGTGACAAATATTGGTAGGATTTTCAAGTTTGTTTATTAAATAATCCTGATGATTTTTATTGTAGCTTCAATTAAATTATAAATAAAATTATAAATTTATAATTTGATTTATAAGGCGCCGGGCCATGAGAAAGCCAGCATTCATTTGTAATGTTGTTATAAAATAATAGCTCTCGCAGTTAATGGATCTGTGGTCATCGTTGCATATATAGGAAGAATTAAATGTACGCTGTTGGGCACTGTGTAGTAACTGGAAACTTTCCCGACGCGAAATTGGGAGTTCTGGGTTCGATTCCCGGCGGTGCATTTACATTTTTCCTATATAGCCTTCTATTTAAATATCATGGCGATAATTCGTCTGATATTCTTATGTTAATTTCACTAATATAGTGAATTTAGTTACGGTATAGGTGTCTAATCATATTGATTGTTATTCTTATGTTTAAATTATAAATATTTTAAATTTCAGTATCGTTGGGTCTTTTTGAGACAACATTAATACCCTACAACATTACCACATTAATACCACAACATTGTTTTGTTTTGGGTTTCTATGAGGTACCCTTATGGAACAAACAATGAAGAATTAAAATTTTAAAACTCATTGTAATAAGATATAATTAGATATGTATTGATTAAATCAAATTTTATTGTGGGTTAAAAACTTATTTATTTTTATTTATATATAAAGGTTAATGACTAATTAAATATCAACACAAAGATCATTATATCTTCGAAATGTATTTATTTAGGGTATTAATTGTTATGGGACCTACCTAAGCTTAATTTTTCATAAATATTTGTAGGGTTTTAAAGTTTATTTATAAAAAAAACAGGTTGCTTTTTATTGTTGGTTAAACTAAATCATAAACAAAATGTGCTTACATTTTTGGTTTTAAAATCTTTGGAATTTATTTAATTTTTTAATTCGGTATTTATTGATTAATTTTTGCAATAGAATCTTTGCAATAACATATTTTTGGTAAAATAGAAAAACAATATTATTTTTGATTTGATAATGGCATTACTGTTGAAAAACGTTTTAAGACATTTTATAAAATATTCAGTTTGTTTAGAAATTCAACGTGTTTTCAACAAATGCTTTGGGGAATATTATTTTCTGATCTTTTATTCATACCGGTTTTGTACTTTGCTAAGTTATAATTCATTTTTGCTAACCGAATTGAATTTGCAGTACTCAAAATGTGGTTTTTAAATTAGAAATCCATATTTTTGTTCGTGAGGAGAGCAGCTATTTTTTCTCCCGTTTTGAAACTAATAATTAGTCCAGATAGTATCTAATAATAATTTCTGGTATGAGCTAGATATAATTTTGATGATCGCAGTTCGTATCGAAAACATTGGTCTGGTTTCTAGTGATTAATATTGGTGTAATTTATAGACACCCTGTACAATTATAACGTTGTCAGATGTAGAACTCGTTGGGAAAAGAGAACTTTGTAATATTCCTGTCCATATATCCATACATAATATATCATGACAAATTGGCACCAACTGCGAAAAAGTTTGAATTTTAAAGTTGTTCTCGGAAGTTTTTCATTTAAAAAAAACTATAGTTATATCCGTTCAAGTCAAACGTAGAGAAGTTGTAAATGTGTAATTTTTATTTCTTATTTAGAAGTTTCTTCATTCAGAGAAGAACTGCGGAAACAAATATTAGCACATTTGTGTCGAGGAATGGAAGTAGTTGGGTAAACATTTTGTATTGTTTCTATAAAAATAACGATGTATTTTATATTTTTTTTCTTTGAAAATTTACTACCATGAACGCCTCTCTAAGACCATCTGTCTGTTTATAATTTAAAATCTACTGAACCGATCTAAAAAATCCTTTCACTCTATAAAAACCTACTTCTTCCCAAGTGACATAGGATATATATCTATATATATTACGATACGACTAAAGATGGATGAACAGTGAGCGAAAATGTAAATCAAGTCGGGGATCCCACGCGCGATTCCCAAACAAACGAAGCGAATAAGGTCTTATATTGGCTTGAATTTGAGAAGGTTATAGCTATAAGTATATTTCTTTCTGGAATTGCCGGGTAAAAACGGCTAGTGCTTTATTTTATAAACTGAATAATTTTTTATCGCAAGGAAAAAATTAGTTCTCCCACTGTGTAATTTTTGTCATGATGTGATTTTTTTTATTAACTGTTATTTGAATGTGTTTTTATTATTATTATTTACAAAATATGAATGCTTAAGTATGCATTAGTGTATTGAACACCTATTGAAAATGCCACAACACAGGAAAAATTCATTTTTCAAGCCTGTCACCGTCGGGACTCTAACCCGAAACTTCCACATTCGCGGTGGCTGAGTTAACAATTACTCACACAGTGACACATTTTCAATAATCAATGATTTCCTTATGAAGCATTTAGGTTTAGCATTCTGTCAATGAAATATCACTACATGCGAGAGCTACGTCATTTTCAATGGATATTTCATACACTAATCCATACTTAGGCATTTATTTGTATATTTATATTAATAGTCGCGATATATGCCTATAAAGCGTGCAAAAGCAATTTACCTGATTATTATTATCATTATTGTATATTGTGTAGGTAATCTGATAACTTTGGTATCAGCTAAATTGGTTATAATTAATAATAGACGTTATTTTGCGGACATTTTGTATAATGGTATAATAAGGGCCTTTCTGTGTTCAAAACCCATTAAATTGTGTTACATTCGGTTTTACAGCCCCTTAATGTAATCTACTACAACTCAGTGTTAGACAAGATCAGAGATTCCCAAACATATTTGGCCTACTGTAACTTCCCCCTTTTCAGAAAAAAAATTACTCGACCCATCCCTTTGAAAACTACGTTCTGTAAGAACAAATAGCGTTATTTCATGTACCTATCTATATTTCTACCTACGAAACATAGTAAAGAAAGATGTCAATAAAAAGCCTTGACAAGTTACGGAGGACAGTGTGGTCCAGTGGTTAGCGTTGTGGCCTCTGAATCAGACTGTCGTGAATTCGAATTCCGCCTCCGCTCATGGATGGTTTGTTAATTGTTAATTAATGTAATTAAGACGCTAATGACCCAAACTGTCGACGCGTCGATAATTTACAATAAATAAATAATAAATTGACAAGTTACGAACATATTTTCTAAAACAGGGTGGTCACTTTCTGGAAAACCGGGAAAAGTCAGGAAATTTTACTGGTTAGGAAATGTCAGGGAATTTTGAATTTTGTGAATAAAAAAAATGATCGAGTGCGATTTTAAGTACGCACCTAGAGTTTCTTACCTACATTGAACAAATTTTGGTCGACCATACAAAACCTTTGCACGTAGCCCCATAGTTAATTGTCGGTCGGAAATTTCTCTGAAACGTTAACATACATTGTTTTTTTTCTATATATTTTTTACGTACGAAAAGTCAGGGAAAAAACTAAAAAATCACCCTTGAAAACCGGGAAGTCAGGGAAATTTCTGGGGAAAAAGTGGCTATCCTGTAAAAGATCAGTTAGGTATAACTTGCATTTTTGTGTTTACTAGGAAAATGATCACTAAGAATTCAACTGTGTTTTATACAATAAATGAAACATGTATTAACGGTTTTTCAAATTCTTCTTTCTTTGTGATTCCATCGTCCCCAATACTAACTCCTCCTGGATCACTCCAATGCCACTAGGGGGTGGGGCGATATCGCCCATTTTGAGAAACACTGGACTAGACTGCAAAGAGGTTTCCCTGTCCTAGACTGTCCCCAGCCTACACTAAGCTTTACTTACAACGCCACTGTTTTTAAAGCAGCCATTATACCGTAATGCGTCACTCCCTAACCTTTTTATTACATAATGCCGGCGTCGTGATTTCATGAAAGACGAGAACAGAAAACGGGTTGAAATTAAACAAATTATTAACCGCGACTGGAGATTTGTTCACGATTAACATTGTTTTATGGATGCAATTTAGTAAAATGTTTTGAAGTTTATCTTATACGATTGGAAAAATTTAAATCGTGAGTCCAGTATGAGCGAAACTGTGGTGTGCTGTCGATAGTGAAGGCAAACTACTTGTGTTACATTATTTATACATATTAGTGCAGTGTAATAAAAAACCTTTTAACAAAAAAAAATCCGTAAAAAAAGCCATTAAAAAGAGGAAAATAATAAAATTTTGAGGTCAACGCCAATTTAAATAATATCTACTTTTTAACCGACTTCCATATTTTATTCAATTGGCGCCGATCTCAAAATTTTATTATTTTCCTCTTTTTAGTGGTTTTTTTTTGTGAACAAGTCTTTTATTTTTTACTTTTTAGTGGCTTTACGATGCGTAGTTTGCATGTTATTCCGACTTCTGGCTTGGTATTTGATTGCTAAACCAAGAAAACCACTGAACCGATTTTAGTAAAGTTTATATGGGACCACTCCGAAGGTATGCTCTATTAAATAAATTAATTATCATAAAAATCGGTTCACAAATGCAGGAGAAATTGGTGAACATACATAAAAAAAAACACGCGCCGAAAATGCGAGCAGAACTTCCTTCTTTTTTGAAGTCGATTAAAAATTGATCAGCGATACGACGTCTTGATGTAGTGGTGACTACCATAATTGTCTCTTTTTGCACTAAACTAACTACTTTGGCGAACAAAACTAATATTTTACTGACAGTACGGCATAGCTTCTTTCGTAGTGGACGGTAAGGCTAAGTGAGTCTAAGGAAGTATACATTTTTTTAATTTTTTTTTTATAAATATTTTTGAAATAAAATTTTTATATTTTATAGCTAGGGTTTTAAATATTTACTGTCTTCTTTTATGGTTTAAAAAAATTAAGTAGACATTCGCGAATATTCGTTAAGAATAATAAGAATAATTTTTCATGGGTCGTATTTCACAGAAAGTTGATTCTAATTTTCGTAAATTATTTTGACAATATGATTCCTCTTGACAAACATTTTCGAAAAAGTAATAATACGTGTATTTACTTTAAATAAATAACGTTAGAATATATAGTTTATGTAATAAAAAATATAAAATAACGATCGCCTGTAGATGTTGAAGTGTTTAAATCAATGACGCAAAGAGCTCTGAATTTAAAGCCTACAATTTATAATCCTGGCTATTAGAAATTGCGACCATAATTTACCTATGTCTACGGATACTTTGGTGCACAGCTTTATAGCGGCAGTCCTGCCGTCCTACGTCTGATAATGGGGCTCCTTTAACCGTACCTTGTTTCCAGTGTAGTCCCACAACTAAGAAAATTTGAAATGGAATTGCCAATTTTTTATAAATTAATTTTATACTACTTGTGAACTAAAATCTTTCGCTTTTTAGTTTTTAGTGACCTACATTGAAAATAAAGGTATCATTTGATTTTTATAAAGAATTTTTTAAAGGTTATTCTCCATGACAGATTACGTGTGAACAAATACAAACACATTGCTTCTTCGATTTCCATCATTAAAATGAGATGTATGCAATCTCGCTCATTATATCCGCACGCTCACCCCGGCTGTCTAAACGCAATCTTTTTTTTCCGTGATTCAAATCGCGTGGTTTCAAACGCGCTAATTCCTCCGTGTCTGAACTAGCCTTAAAAAAGCCACAAGAGATTGGTCTTTTAAATTCTGAGTATCATAGCCCCTGCGTCGACGCCTTTGGATTATTCCAACCTGCATGAACGCGGTTCTTTGTCGAGCAGCCATTCACAGATTGTAGCCGCGTTCTGTTTTGCACATAATAAAACACTTTTTATATTCCTTTTTTTAGACAAATACATACAAAATATTACACATACACACGTATATGCATCACACCTATCATATATTATTCGCTAACTTTTATTTATTTTCAGTTATAAAAAAGTGATATTTATAAATTACATTACTGCTTTTGACTAATGGTTCAATTTGTTGTGGATTTTTTTTAAAAACGCCGTTACAGTATTTTCTTGTAAAAAATAATGACTTTTTAATCTCTGCTTGTTTTTGTAAGTTATTGGTACAAAAACACAAAAATGCATGACAAATCTAAACAAGCTTGAAATATTTGTTTCGTAAATATTGAAATACACCGTTGACATATTTTAAATGTTTTCTATATTAAAAAATGCTCGTTATAACATTCTGTAAAGCAATTTCAGCTAAGTGGATTTCTGAAATGTATTTCTTATTTGAACATGTAAAATCTCAGTCTTTGTGGTATGGCAAACATGGAGGTACATTCGGAAAATAAAAACCAATATAAATTACCTATTTAATGACATGAATATTTAAAATATTTTATATAATTAAATTTGTATTTCTGTATATGTATAATATATTTGTTCAGACTTCAGAAGTTCAGACACCACGCTAAAATAGATACAATGTAAAACTTGGATTTCTTATTATAGTAGAATATTTAATTACGAATGGGGAACTAATTTCAGATATTTTTCAACGAAAATTATGCTTGAAGATTTTAGATGAAGAATCCAAAAATGAATGTATTTACTTTTAGATTTTTCTCATTTATTTGCTAACGTTTCGTAAAATTTATTTACATCTTCAGATGTAAATATCATCGCAGTAGATAGCGGGAAGAAAATTAAATTATGCTTAAAAAGTAATGTACAAAATATTCTGTCTCACGAAAACATTTAAAAGAAGTTGTTTTTCTAATCCTTTATCTATTATTTTTAGAAAAATCTAGTTCTTACTGTTGCACTGTCTTGATATGTGTTTGTGTGTGACAGACGAAAATAAGATGGAAAATTTATTACATAGAAAAAACAAAATGAATTATTTTCACTGACAAAAAACAGTTTACTTTTCTCTGTGGCTGGCATTTACATTGCGAAAGACCGCAGACACAAAAAATAAATAAGTATATTAACATCAGAAAATGATTTTTCTCCAGTTGAGTGTAAATCTAATAGTTGGTAATGCTGTTAGCTCTCAACTCACGTTGCAAAAGGTTCGGCGATAAATCAAGCGGGCGGCGTGTGTTTCTCGACGCACATTTGTTATAACACATGCACTTGTTTTCCTAACCAACAAAATCGAATCGTCTTCTTCGATCACTGAATATTGCATTTGTTTATGACCAGTTGAAAAGCAACCGATTGCTTTTTGTCTTTATCATTTACCTTTGCATTAATGTTATTTATTTATAGCAGTGGTTCTCAACATACCCCAAGCTACGTTTTTAAAGGACTGTATCTAAAACACGAAACATCAGGGGATCACAGTAAATTTCGATACTCCCTTAGTACGGTTATGAAATGGCTTGACTAAGTTTTTCCTAGAAAATGCAGGGAACAAGGCTATGGGGGTAGGGATTAAAAATGTATATTACAAGTAAAATTAAAAACTATAGACGTAAATGCAGAAATAAAATTAGATTCCTATGAAAACTGTAGGTTTTAAATTTCATCAAAAAATTTATCAATTGAAAAATGACGGAGACTTGACAATGTATTCATTCAGTATGTTCAAAGAGCGGGATATTTCAAAAATATTATATACAATTACGTAAAAGTCGCAAACCCAGATATAGTATCAAAACATATTTTATGAATGAAAATGCTTTTTTGAATCAGAGGCTAATTAAAAAATCGTTGAATGCCGCTAATAATGTTCTGTCTTATAAAATGAACTTTGGTGTAAAATTGTTTTGAAAATAATCAAATTGCCGTTAATGTAATAATTAACAATTTTCGAAGCGTGGAAATTAAAAAGGAGACTTTTTGGTATGGAAATTAATTGATACGTATTACCTTTTAAGGGTTTGTTTACACATTTACAGGACGGGATGTACTTATTTAACCTTTTTATCAAGGGCGAACGTAAATTAAATTGATCAAATTTGCGGTGAGTAAGTAATACGGTGCACGATTTCTTTATTTATTTTTGTATACCATCGAACATTAAAAATAACAATAAAAAATGGTGGAACCTTTGGTGTAAAGATACGAAATGTTATAATTACCACAAAACACCAAACCATAACAAACACTCTCGACGTACGTTTCGCCAACCAAGTTGGCATCATCAGGAGATGATTAAAAGTTTTAATCATCTCCTGATGATGCCAACTTGGTTGGCGAAACGTACGTCGAGAGTGTTTGTTATGGTTTGGTGTTTTGTGGTAATTATAACATTTCGTATTAAAAATAACCACAAAACACCAAACCACATACACTTTTTCTCGATGTACGTTTCGCTAATCACGTTAGCATCATGAGAATGTGATACAAACTGAAGACTACACTTCATGGCCTATAGAGTGTTTATACTTACCTATTTTTTTTTGTCATTGTTCAATTAACTAACCCTAGTCCAATAAAAATGTGTTTTAATCATATCCTGATAATGCTAATATTATTAGCGAAACGTACGTCGACAAAAAGTGACAGTGGTTTCGTGTTTTATGGTTATTCAGTGTCATCACTTAGAACGTTCCATCGCTCTTCAAGAGAGATTTATGGTTTGGTATGTCATTTGTGGATATTTTTTGTTAAACTACAGTAAAAGCTCAGCATTCAAAGAAAAAATTAACAAATGTTTGAAATTTAATTAAAATCCATATATAGAAAATGTTTCCTCACCGACTCGTCAACGCACAGCCAAAACCGCTAAACCTACCAATTTTAAAGCAGTAAAAGGGATTAAAGGGATAAAAAATTTGGCTTTTTCCGAAGTCGCTTGAGTTAAAAATTCGACATTTCACAGGCGTATTTTTTGTCAAAATCGAGAAAACGTTACACCCTCTTGACAGTGGGAAGTTGCGCACCGTTCATACCCAGGAAGCACGCCTCTGAATTTGCCAATATTTGTCCCGTAAATGTGTAAGTAGACCCGGCGGTCAAATTGTGTTATTAAACGGCCTCAATAAACGTCTGATGGCAAGGCGTGTGTTGAATTCCTTTATATTGATTCCTGTTGGGTGGCGGCCTGAAGAACCGAGGATGTATTGTGTCCGTTGAGTTTTCTATTTCCCTTTTCTTTCGATGACAAATTATACACATTTTTTATCATACAACACGCCAACGCAACGTGATTTCTATTGGATCTTATTCTTCTCTTCGCATCGGTGCACAAAACTTATATTTAGTATTTGATGATAATAATAATATATTTGTGTGGATCTTTCTGATGATACTTAATAGACCGAGAGCTAGTGACAATTTTTTGGTGTTATTTATTCAAGGCCTTATTTTTGTGAAGATGTTGAGGGAAGCATATTAAAGTGTCCTGAGTAAGGGATAGCGGTATGGGAGGGATGCAGACCGCCCCCAACATGTAACAAAAAAAATGGTCACAATTGTTATTGCTTCAAGGCTGAAATTGTTTGTATAGCTTGTCAGTGACCCAATAATGCCACTATAATTGCAAATCGATTAGTCAGTATTAAAGGGGTGGCAGATCACTCTAAACGTGTCATGTATAGGTACCCGACGAAATTTATATTATTAGTTCAAGGTTGAAATTTTAATATGTTGTTACGGCGGCTGTTTTAAGCATATATTTCAATTTGCAAAACAAAATCCGTCCCACGATAATCTTTTCCTACCTCTGGGTCTTTTCTGCTCTAATTTGCTCATTAGTATAATTTGATGTACCTATGTTATATTATTGTGATTGCATTATGCGAGCAAAGTATGAGCACTGTATTTTTTAACAACATTTATTAAAGTTTTATGTTCTTATGCATTATTCGTATCACTTTATCATTAGTCACATAATCCGTCCATATTGTTACCTATTTTTTATTATTGATTTATATAGTACACTCAACGTTCATAAGGCTTTTGCTTGCATCTTTGTATAAATAAGTTGAAATTGTTATCTACATATATAATGTTGTCAATTTTTAAGATAAATAAGGTGTACGAGTATTATTGTGAACAGTTTTTCAGAATCATTAAAAAGGTAATTTATTTTTTATTGATGAAAAAATTAATCGGTAAACTGAATACGTCAGATGTTACGTGATTTAGGTATATGCTGCCGTTGACGCTTCGACCATATTAGTACCTAAGAACAAAAAAAAATTGTAGCCTCTAAATTTAACTTGCGTCTACGTCTCTGCTTTCAAGAGATTACAAAAGATGTTTACTCCGCTTTAGTTTATTAAATGGTATTCATGTTTATAAAATTTTGTAGGTAAATAATTACATTCAAGGCGGCGGCCAAATGGGGTTACTTCCGGTCATTTTTTGAATTGTCTTCTTATGTCATAGACTACATAAATAAAATTGACATCAAAATGTCTGTCTCAACGAGTACTTTCATATCATCGCATCATGTGGTTTCAGAGTTCATCCTGCTGTTATCCCTTGGCAGTCCTAATTTTTCAATTTCCAGCAGAATAAAAATAAAATAATTGTGGCTCCATAATTGTCTGCTGTAATGGTAACTAACGCAAACAAAGTTGTCTGTGAATTCGATACATGGGAAATTCGACGGTCGGCTCTGGGACTATTTCTTGTGGAAACTTACGGACTGAAACCTTTGAAATCGAGCCAAACTAAGTCGAGATCATTGAGACTATATTTATTATAGTGGCAACGTACAATCTCATCTTGAAATAGTTGAAATAGTTTGAATGGCGTTGTTTTTGTGGTGCTTCCATGGCTCGTCTATTATGAATCCCTAGCTTCCAGATTGTAATTAAGAACATTGGGAAATGTACCTATGGGTTTAATTTTCAGTTAAAAAAAATGATTTTAAAAATCGGCACTGCGGGTTCAAATGAGCCTTATACTTACTGTGGGTTATTCAACATTATTAATGTTGTTAGGAATGACAAACAAAAAAAACATTTTTTTATTGAGTAATTTGGGCCTAGCACGAATTCATATTTTTAATTTATTATTATTTTTAATAATAAATTGAAAATTTAATTAATGCCTTTATTAGTTCTCTGGCTTGTAATAGAGGAGCTATTCTCAAGCCTCATTTTGGCATCATACTAAAAATTCCTAAATAAATATCCACTGTATGACATTATATTTTATGTTTATACCGAAAACTTCCCTGAGAAGTAAAAAAAATATTCATTAGCATGAAAATACTGTTTAAGGCAATGTCTATAAGTCATTGTATACATAAATCTAACGCACGAAACGTGTTTTTCTGGGACTATTTTAAAAAAATAATTTCCAATCAGTTCTGCCAGTTGGTTTCCTCGAGTTTTAGTTCTTTTATTGTTATAACTCATAGTGGAAAATGGAACTAAATTAAACTATAAAACTAGCCAGGCACGTTTCATGTGATATCGATCGAACCGACGGAATAAAAATGCTTTCCTATCATTTTATGTTAGTTATGAGCCTGAAGAACGGAACTTGATACTCGATAACAGGGCCGGAGTGAGCAATATAAGTTAATTCACGATTTTTTCAATAAACATGGTTTTAACCATCTTTGTGTACATCTAAATAAATGCTTATTTATTATAAATAAAATATTCGTTCAATATTATTACTGGTTTAACTTGAAGCAAAATAAGGTAAACGTAAAGAAATTAAATTACATGTTTAGACTTTTTTCTTCTTTTTTTTTTGACGTAATCTATGTGGTATTGCCGGCGATCTAATAAAATATTCATTCCTATATTATATTAATGTGTATTTCAAAGAAGCATATTTTTACTTTCCAGCAGCCATAGAAGTGACGATGATCTATAATCTACGGTCTGTATGTCTAGTAACAGCGAAAAAAAAAAATAGATTTCGAGATTTTGACGAACGTTTCATGGTGTCTGCATAATTTATCGAAAAAGCGAGTTTTAGATGTACGTCCGTTTGTCAAGGTGTTTTGTATCTTTTACGAAATAAATTAGTAGGAATCAAACGATAAAATTAATCCAGTCCTGTATTCAATCATAATGAATGTTTCCAATCAGATAACGGATTCTGAGATTTCTTTTATTCTTTCTGTCGGTTAAACGAAATTGATATATCACTTGAAGTAATTAATCCATCAGTCAATTGATACATGTATTCGTTTTGGTGTGTCAATTGGCAATGCATGCGTAGTATTTTTCGCTTCAAAACGGCCATGTTCACACGAGGATCAAAACGAAAACCGCTCGGATCACGGAAAACTACAGGATTATCACATTTCATTTTTTATAAAAACTGTATGTTTTGACATGTCAAATGTTGGAGATAAAAAAAAACTATTCTCTACCAAGTCAATTTATGTTAAATATGACATCAAAAATGGAAAATTTAGTTTTGTATAAGCGTTTACATTGGAAATATTAAGGTGTTTTTAATAACTGAAAATTAAAAAAAATTACCTTTGAACTTTTAAGCTCACTAGCTTGTTAATTAAAATCTAATGCTATATTAGGTGACTGTGTTTAAATATAGTATTTTATTTATTGTAGATTATAGACGCGTCGACAACTCAGGTCATTAGCGTCTTCAACACAACAATTAATAATCTGCCAGCCGGCATACACAAACCGACTGGTACGAGCTCGGGTCCCTAGGAGCGCTAATTCCCACAAAACATTGGAATGCAAACTACTTAAAAATAGTAGATTGTATGTCTAGATACGTAATGGGGCATATTACGGCGAGTCATGACAGTATGTAAAAACGAGCGATAGCAAGTTTTTACAGTCACACAGTAATACCATTACGTACGAGATATATATGGTATTTTTTGCCATACCCACTACAAAATATCTAGGTACTTTTCACGTCATTTTCAAAAAAATCTGACAGTGTGCCGCGAAGTTCGTGCCAGTAAGTAATGACAGGCGCACGCAAGCGTACGCAGGCGTATAGAGGGAATAAACTTAAGTTGCTATGGCAACCGTTATTTTCTGCGCTAGTGCAGAAAATAAACCATTTTCCGCACACCTGCCTGTTAAATGGGTCATTAATGGCCGCTATACACACATCGAAAGTAGCTATTTTGTAGTGGGTATGGCAAAAAACATATTCATACATGAGCATTTTTATTTCGGTCGTGTGTGCCGCTACGTATGTCTGTTTTTATCTTCTTTCGTTTAACAATCACCTTCCCTATCTAATTCAAATATAAGTCAACGTGGCTTCTAACTGATTGTACGAAGGGGAGGTGGGTGTAAAACGAGGAAAAAAAATTTTTTTTGAAGCTAGTTTATCTTTTTTTTAATTGTTTTAATTAATTGAAATTAATTTTCTCAGCGAATCATTTTGTTTCTAAGTTCAATCTTTCGTTATTTTTCGATTAAAAATAATGTTAAATACATTAAAAAAGCCCCGTTTCTATTCTTTCTTGTATCTTTCTTCCACCATATTACCTACACCGCATTTTTATTTAGTCGCGTCTCCTTATTTATGGTGTGTGGTCGTAGATGCATCAAGCGCATACTAGAAATAAAGAAACCTTACTATTCAAAGCTATTACCATTTTATTGTTTCAGGACTAACATAATAATTTAATCAAGTCTAATATATTTTTAACAAGGTTTGATCAGACAAATCATCGAATCCATAGTAATAGTTGAATCGCGTGCCGATTTTCCGACATGAATCATTTTTCCGCGTTATTTCGTTTTGTTGTTTCCTTCGTATTTTCGCAGGGAACAAAGAATCGCAAGTTTCAAGTTCGTTTGAGATATGAAGTTCTTTATTTCAGTGATGAAATACGATGAACGAGGTGGAACTGTAATAATATGTTCACAATATACTTGCACCTTCTACGCAGGACGAATTGCTAATATTTCAGCCGTTACAAGTCCGGAATTTTGTCCATCTATCTCACCTCACCATTTTCATTTTTAACTTCCCACTGGAAGTTATTGTAATGGGTCCGAAAATCGAAATCAAAAAGGAAAAAAAATTTTTATATTTCAAGCTCACTACACTATTTTTACACTACTTTTAGAAAGATGTCTGTGTGTGTGTGTGTGTGTGTGTGTACGTACGTACGTACGTACGTATGTGTCCATTTCTTTCTAAGACGAAATCTCGAGAACGAAAAATGATATCGACTACGTTGGGGTGCCAATCGACGCGTATTAACGTAAATGATTTTAAAATCGGTTCAGCCGTTCTTTTTTCTTAACCAAATAACCTCCAAAAAAGTAGATTTTACACAATATCTCGCGAATAAAAAATTATATCGACTTCGTAAGGATGTCAATCGAGGCGTGTTAACGTCATTTTGATCCGACATAAATTTTATAAAAATCGGTTCAGCCGTTTTTTTTTTTTTTTTTTTTAATTATTGATGTTTTAATGATTAAAATGATTACTTTTCTGTGTAATATCTAATTTAATTATTATAATTAAATATTTATCAAACTGGGAAGTTCGTCGTGTGGACCTCAAGGGTCGCACTTTAGTCCTAATAAACGACCCACCTCACGGCTTGTTTTAAAAGCTTTTATTTAACTAAACTTGTCATTCTGTCTGTCTGCTACAAATCTTACAATCAAAATTTCAACTAGTTCTAATTGTTAACAATGAGATTGACAATCAATTATTATTTCCTTACTGTACCAATTCACTATTTTAGTGAAATTAACATAAGAACATCAGATGACATTATTCGTCATGAAATGCACTTATTATTATAGAAGGCTACATAAAAAAAATGTAAATGCATCGCTGGGACTCGAACCCGGAACTTCCAATTTCGCGTCGGGAAAGTTTCCAGTTACTTCACAGTGCCCGACAGCGTACACCGAAATCTTCCTTATATAGCAATCTAATTGGCCTAGAGCTTTGAAATTTTGCACACGTGTATAAGTCCCGTGGCAATGCAATATAGTATATCTAATGTAAATTCAATATGGTGGACGCCCCCAAGATGGCGGATGTCCTTTTTCTTTACAACCCTCTTGATATGGGTATAAAATATAAGGGTTTGACGAGTAAAATATGATATGTGGCCTCATTCTAAAGACTTAAAAGTAAAAAATAAAATTATAAAAAAAATATAAGAAAAGGTTTTAGGTATTTAAAGAAACGTAGTAGGTACTAAAAAGTAAAGAATAATTTTCATACAAACAAAAAACTTTGGGGCGGTCAATTGAGCAAAGTAACTATGCAATAGTGTTATAAAACCGCCCCAACGCTTTTAATTTCCAGATATATAAAAATTATTTTTTACTTTTTAGTATATTTTTTTTTAATAAAAGCTTTTTTTTAATATCAAGGCACTCTGTATATTTAAATATGAATATGTTTTTGTTTAATTTTGTAAATATTTCTTGGTAAACACGTTATATAATTTAGACCTTAGAGGTATATTAAAATGTCTGTAGATATGTTTTTAATGTTGGACGTGATATTCTGGTGATAAATATGGTAATTAATACAAACAAATTTAATTTATTCGACGGTTATTGTGAAAGGTTTCGAAATAATGAAGTACCGTTTATAAATAACGTGAGAGCTATAGATTTTCGATTAGAGTTTAAAAAAGGCGCGTTTTTATAAATAACCGTTTTGTTCTTTTTAGTCTACATATTGACACGTAACCACTATTGATGTTGGTCGGCTGACGAGACCTAGGAATCGGACCTTAAAATCTCGATGTTGCACACCATTCTGAACAATGAGTTATTTTCCTGAGAGTAGTTCTTTGAATTATTCACCAGAGGCAGCACTTGTGGTAGGGACAAACATTATTTATTCGACATAAGGGTCGTGTCATTTTAGTGGTATAACTTATAATTATTTTATTTATTTAATAATAATAATAATTTAGTAAATAAGTTATACTACTATAAATGACACGACACTAATGGGGAATAAATAATGTTTGTCTTTACCACAAGTGCTGCCTCTAGTGAATAATTAAAAGAACTACTCTCAGGAAAATGGCTCATTTAATACAATTTTTTTGAAATGTCTAAGTGACTAAATTTCCAATCTGGAACAGTTCTAAATCCTTTAATTACAAATGGATTTAGGATTAGCGAAATATAAAAGCAATAATTCTGAAAGTTTGCCGAGTTATTAGTCGGTGAAAGCACTACTCACATTCGGAAGGTACTGGGTTCGAATCTCAGCGGGCCAAATGCGGCCATTATAATTATTACAATTAACAACCATCAAATTATAATTATTGTCTTCAGTAGTAGTGTTGACCCAATAAATGTTAATAATTGAAGGAAGGTTTGGTTGAGGGTCAAAATAAAATTGTAAAATCATAGTTAAATTATCATGCAATTTAGAATTGGAACAATTTACCTTTATTTGACTGGCTTGAGGCCCTGATAATGAAATTAAATATTTCGAAACGTTAGCCACAAGCGATGGTAAAGCATCATTATTTTGACCCTCAATCAAATCTTCCTTCAATTATAATTATTGTAAAAGTTTGACTCCTTTCCAATCTGGGACAGTTATAAATCATTTGGCTTCGTAATAGCTTCGACTGGTCACCCTATATAACTTCCGTAACAAAACGTTAAAAGAGTGATCTTCAAAATCACTTTGATATAAAACAGTCCTTTGTGGTGTTGTTCCACTTGTCGCTGCTTGTCACTTGTCCCCAATTCTAAGGCTCGCCTGGGCGCAGATCGTTGAGTTTGCTTTAATATTGCACAGGTTTTTATCGTAACGATGCAACTTTGCGTTTCTCTAAAACTTTTTTTTTATTTTATCAGATGGATATAATATTCACCAATTGTTCAGTTTCAGTTTGTGAATAGTATCTATCTTCATAACTGGAGGCAGAAGCACTTTAGATACATATTATAGCTTAAAAAATGTATTTCAAGTGTTTAAAAACAGAAAATCTTGCCCTAGTCTTAAAAAAACAACATTTTAAAGTTAAAGTAATTATTCTATTTTTATTATTTTAAACTGTTGTTTCAGTATTTGGAAAGATTTTCTGCTTTTAAACACTTATATTATACATTTTTTGTATGCTTTGTTGGAAAAATTTTCAGCTAAGGCCGTTCATTTACTAGGTTGGCAGTATCAGACTTTCCCCAGTCAATTTTTTTTTACATTTCAAAACAGCTATTAAATCGTCATTAATTTTATTTTAGCGTAAATTCGATAAAAGCCACATGAGGTAATGAGGTATTTGGATTCCGAGTTAATATTTAAATTTACAATTTGTTCCAATATCTCTTCAAATTTGTAACATTATTGTGGCGTACGGGACGGGTATACTCCCGTTCTTCCACCATCATTATAGGTTTGTGTCAATATTTTTAATTTGCAGCATAACTCATCGATATATTTTGTGTAAACGCATGTGTAAAAAGGGAAACCAACTGCATATTTAAAAGACAGCAAGAGTTGTTCTCTGTTTTACTCTACTTTCTTGAAGTTGGCAGGAATTGCGCACGCGAAATTTAATTTTGGTTATCACAGTAATGTTTTCTTTTGTTCGTATACATTTTACACTTCCGTTCGTTCATTGTCTGCCTATAATAATTTTCCGCTTCCAGGGATCTTCACATCTGACTTGCTTACATTAATTGTTCAGCAATTCTAAGATGTATTATGCCATTCTAACCTCTTTGTTTTATATTGTTTTAACGTTGTCTCTTTGGGTTGTCCCCACGATTAAAATATTTTTAATTTATTTTATTATTCTTCAAATTCACGCTGCAACATTTTATTTCACCAAAGAATTTTGAAAGGCTCAGAATGTGAACATTATTTCATATTTCCTTATAAATATAGCAGGGGTTTGAGAATAGCCGAGAGTGTAGCAATGCAGCCGTTGTTTATATGGCATTTTCATGACTTCTTCTATTACAAGCCCTCAGTTCCCAGGTTTTATTCGAGAACTGGTAGTATCAATTGGATTTTCAATGCATTATAAAAAATTAATAAATTGAAAATATTAATTGATGCTACTCCTATCTGTTTGATGGCCTAAGAAAATAAATATTGATTTGAATTAACATAATGACTTTACGTGTTAAATTTCTCCAGTTGAAATACATTGAATTCAAGTTATATCAAATAGTAGGCTAACTCTGACATCTATCTAAAAGCACGTAAAAATAACGTTTCCACGGTTTTTATGAGCTGAGCCTACTATTTGATATAACTTGAATTCAATGTACTAATTAGCTTCTATCGACAGCGAGAAGGAATACTTTAATAAATAAAACACACAAAATTGGCTATAGCTGTCCAACTTTATTTTTAATACTACGTTTCGGTCTGTTATAAGAGACCCTTTTCAAGGGTCTCTGTTATAAGAGACCCTTGAAAAGGGTCTCTTATAACAGACCGAAACGTAGTATTAAAAATAAAGTTGGACAGCTATAGCCAGTTTTGTGTGTTTTATTTTTAAAGTATTGAATTCAATGTAATTCAAATGGAGAAATTTAATTAATATGTAAAGTCAATATGTTGGTTGAAATCAAATACCCTGTATATGAATTAATTTGCACAAAATTCAACAAAACTGGGTTCATATTATTAGTGGCATATTTTCACGTTTGTTTTTACTTCCCACCTCTACTATGGTAGGGAAGTAATGGATTCAGTCCGAAAACAATATTTCGAGATTTTAACAGATTTTCACGTTTTGAGACCCTAGTAATCGTTTAAGATCATTTTCTGACTGATGTCTGTATGTGTGTGTGTGTGTGTGTGTATGTGTGTGTGTATGTGTGTGTGTATGTGTGTGTGTATGTGTGTGTGTGTGTATGTGTGTATGTGGTCAATTTTTCGCCTTCGATATCTTAAGAACGGAACAACATACGGGCATGCCGATTGTTCTATTGTGTTTATCAGCCTTTAACTTAGATCTGATTAGATTTTGAGTCAAATCGGTTCAGTGGATCCTGAGATATTCAAAAAAACGTCCTCAATGTCACGTATTAACATAGGTAAAAAAAATATAAATGAATTCTAGATGTTATAATATGAAAAAAATGTAAATATTTTTTTTCTCTAAAATGTATAGTTTTCGAGAAAAAAAATATTTTACTAAAAAAAATAAAAACTGTACGTAAATCAAGGTAACCATGATTTTTGCTATATTAAGTTAAGATCACCAAACAAAAAAGAGGGCCATGCTTTTTTCAAAGAATAAAAATTAAATTGTGTTTTAAAGACCACCAACAACTAAGGTTATTTGGGCCTAGTCAAAGAATAAAAAAAAAAGAGTGTTTATTTTTTGCAAATATTTACTAGGTGGGAAGTATAGGACTGGTCATCAGTCGAATTTTTTTTTTTTTTGTAACCGCACTTCTTTTTTTTTTAAAGCTACTAAAGTAGATTTTTATCTTTTCACGATAATACTGTTAGCGAAAAACACGTACTTTTAAAATACATATATCTTGATGTTTTGAAGTTAAGGGTCCTATACTCATTAAGAAATTTGCGTATTTGAATTCTTGGATATAACTAAAACGAAATGTTGTATCACGAGATTGTAACATAGGATTAAAATAACAAAATATACAATCGTATTGATGTGATATAAAATTTATTATAAATAAAATAGTACCATTTTCCACTAATTGTAGAGTTGGATTGGTAAAATTATTAATAAACTTACATTTATTTAAATATAATTTTTTTCCCCAAAACACGACGGAAATGGAACAAGGCCATTAAAATGGGATTATGTACCTACCAAGAAAATAATATTTGTCTTGCTCTTTATCGCTTTGAATCAGGTCCTTTCTACTTGTTAATTCACCAGTTTTCGGCACGGTTCATGTTCATAAAATGAAATGTTGATATCAAATATGAATTTGACGTTTTGCTGAATCTAAAAGTCCGCAGTGGAAGTAATATCAGAGTGTTTGTAGTTCGGCATTACATATGGGTGGATATGGGGAGGCGGTGTCTTATCCTGTCCCATCTTAGGGTAAGTTATAGTCCTGGTAATAATGGCAGGTCACATCGATGACCGACACCCAGTGTTGCTGCCGCCTGGCTGCGGTCTCATGTACTACAGTCGTCGCGCTATTGTGCACCCCCATATCCTTTATCCGTTGAAATAGTTTTATTACTATATATACAGGGTGGACCAGGTTATAGTAGCAATAATTCACCATTCGATGGTCCATCGAAAAATAAGTCGACATGCATAATTTTATTTTTTTCCAAAACGCTTCCTAAGGGAGATACACCCCTTCAAAGTTCAGTTTTAAAATTCTTTTTTTTGTCCTAACTCTCAGGTCATTAATGCGTTTTTGACCAAATTTGGTACAAGTATTTATGCAATAGATACTCATTACTTGACGTAAGTAACTTTTGTCAAAATTGTTAAGTTGCGTAGATACAGGGGGGTTGTTTCACTTTCCCGCCCTATTTTCTGCGCCACTGGTTATTTTTAAAGAATAACATTTTTTTTCGAATTCCCTGTTCAATTTAGAAAAAAAGAGTCACTCTTGCAAAATTTCGATTTGAGGCCTCGTTTACGAGATAATTAGAGTTGAAAGTTTAGAACACTTCTAAAATAGCCACCTATGAAAATAATAGGTCTGGAATCTTGTACAACAATTGTAAACTTTTTACTGTTTGACGAATTTAAATAAATAATTCATTAATTAAATTAAAAACAACAAATAAATAACTTATGAAAATAACCAACAAAGTAGGCGATACTTGGTTTTGAGATAATTTATGACACTTGTCAGTATTGATTTTTAAAACTGGACTTTGAAGGGCTGTATTTTCCTTAGGAAGCGTTTTGGAAAAAAATAAAATTATGCATGTCTACTTATTTTTCGATGGACCATCGAATGGTGAATTATTGCTACTATAACTTGGTCCACCCTGTATATATGATGCAGGTACCTATTATTTTTATTATGAAATATTAGAAATACCTTGTATTATGTCCATCTTGTGACTTCTTGTGAATTTACACTACGCGTTTCAGCAACGAGTTGCCATCTTCAGGTGTGGTTAATTATTTTTTAAAAAACACACATTGAGTATTCGTAACACTATATAATATTATGATGCTAAGCACTGTGTATTGTGTCGTGGTTACGTACAGCACACAAAATGTATCTATTATTTTTGATGAAAATTTGTTATATAATAATATTAATAATAATAAAACAGTTAAAATTTAATCATTTAAATAATTATCAACACTATAGTACATCTTATTAAGTACATTTTTTTAGAGCTTTTTGAGGTATTCGTATTTATTTACGGGAAAAAGTCGAATGAAAATGTGCGACTGTAGAACTAAAAATTTTAGTCTTTTTTTAAAAAAAAACTCTACTTTGAGCTACAATATGCTTAATTAATATACAAGAAATGTAGAATTGACGAGGATGCAGAAAAATAGGTAGTTGCGTTACAAACACATTAATGTTTCTGTTCGTACATATCTATCATTTTATAATTATTGCCTTCGTGTCTATTGTAACTTTAATGTACAGTAGACTTTCATTATATGCTCAACTGAGCGAATCGTAAGATCAGCAAACGTATAAATAAATTTAAAAAAATTAAATTTTTATTTTATGTGATATTTTTTGTAGTACTTCAAAATAGTATTGAAAAGAACGCGCAGCGACATTTTTGTCAGTCAATTAGTCTGTCACACAATAGATCTTTTAGGTCGCGATGGCTTCCTTCGGGCCCCTAACTTTTAAATCTTAAATCTTAAAATGAACCTTCGGGTTCGGGTTGTTTTTTTCGAAGGGACAATTTTTAACCATAGTTAGCCGAAATCGACTATTCGGTCGGGCTCAAGTGTGATGGTAGCTGTACGTTTACTGTAGCAATTGTATACCTACAAGAGAGTCTGAA